>CM047746.1:19507854-20707854 GCA_026225825.1 Pistacia integerrima
TGAGTAAGCGACATTTTCCCCATTGGCCCAAGGTTTTGCGAATCTACCCGTTCTCCCCACTGGTTTTATAAAATTACTGATTTTTCTCACAAATTAATACATAACTATTTAATCTAACGATTAAAAAATTGGTAAAATGTATTTCAAAGATAAAAATTTCAAATTAACATTCCAACTTCTCAAATCACCTCAATTGGCGATTTAGTCATTAGACTGTTTCCTAGCACAATTTCCGACTCTGCACCCCTACTATACATCCCTCCCACCCCCAATCCCAAAACCCTAACCCTCCAACCTGATGACCGAATCCCGCCAAGGTAGGTCGCTTTTAGTGTAATCCGGATGTTTCATTTCCCAAATTTCGACCAAGTCTCCCGCATCCCGAAAACCACCAAGGAACCACCAATAGGCATCACGGTTCTTTAAACCCCCACCAAAACCCTAACATGGGCGTTCATGTTATGCTCGTGATCGTCGTTTCGCCTCCTCTCCCTTAGGTTTTCACGTTTTTTTGGGGCCCCTTTCAGCCAAATTTAGACCTGTCGAGTTGCAATCCGTGGAAAAGTTAGGGGTTTTGGGGTTTTGTGAGGCCAGGATAAGGGGATGCCGATGGTAGTTTGTTGGAGAGGTCAATGGTTTGTCGAGAATCGGGCCGGATTCTTGGCCTGGGCGGGATTCTGGGGGTTATTTGAGAGAAATTTGATGTGAGGGGTTTTAAAATTTTGAAAGAAAAGATAATGTTGTTAATTTAACCCGTAGAATTGCACCAACGAATTCTCACGTGTATTACGTTGATTGGACATTTAATACACGTGAAAAATGGAAATATATAAAGAGAAATTAATGCAAAGGAGTTTTTAAGTGGTTCGGATGCTAAGGTAGCAAGTCTACGTCCAGATTTGTATTGATGTTAGTGTGGGTCGGTCGCATTGTGACTACTTACATAAGTTAAAAAAAGTAAAAAAAGGTTTTAAGGAGAGAGATTTCTTTGTATGAAAAAATGGCCGAATCCCCTAATGAAGGGGTCTCCCTCATTTTATATCAAGCAGGCGTATAATCATCACTAAATCCATGGTTTGGTGTGATTGTCAGGATGTAATCCGGCTTTACGTCCCATTTTCCTTTTCCCAAGCTGACATCGCACGACTTATTGCAGGGAAAGGGGACGGGGCGTGTGAGCTCCATATCACTTGGCGGATCGGCGTGTGCGTGTTGCTCTGACGGGAGCAGGTCACCCTTCACGTGACTTTCCCACGTCAGCCCTTTATTTTCTTGGGCATAACAGAAGCCCCCTAGTTTTTAAGGTTCGAAGATCGGACCTTGGAAATTAGATCACATCGGAGTTTTGGTCGCTCAGGCACAGGCAGGATGAGCTCGGCCTGAGAACTCTTTGGCGAACTCGATCTCGCGCGATTCCACGGAGGGCGACGACATTCTCCACCTTAGCGACCTAGATCTGAGGGGCGCTCCCCTGTACAGATTCAATGAACCTGGTTTTATGTTGTCTGGTGGTCTGCGCGCGTTAAAGTTTGTCAGGCGCATTAAATGCCTCGCGTGTTTGGTGGCACCGTTTGGACGGCATTAGTGGCGTGCGTGGTCGCAGCGACCATTATCACGTCATTTAATGCGGCGTGGGGCGGAATTTAATGCGGGGAGAGAGTGGGTTGTCGTTTCATTCAAGGGTGGTAGTATTGTCGATCCATAACCCTACATAAAAACTTTGCTTTTTTTGGGGGATGAGGGTCACGAGGTTTCTTTCGCTTTAAGTGACAAATCTTTACACACCAGCAACTTTCTTAAGATCAGGCGCTTTTGAGGCAATCAAAGGGCAAGTTTCGGCCAGGCTTCGCATCTCGAGTAAGGTTTTCTTTTCCCTTTTCCCATTTTTATTTTTGCTGGTTTGGTTGGATAATGGCGTTAGGGTCTCGGCGTTTCAGAGGCGACGCGCATTGGAACCTTTCGAGCCGTAGATGGCGGCTCGAGCCACTGTAGATTTTAAGATGTCCCTGCCATTACACGAACACGAAGGCCCACAATGGCCAGTGTGCATCGATGTTGCGGTGGAATGGGAACCGTCAACATCCAGGACCCAGGAAGGGCGGCTCGTCCTCGCGGGAAGTTCTCGAGGGCGCGGCCCTCGATGTCTACTCGGTTCTCACTTAGGAATATAATAGAATAAGGATGCGATTCGATATTCGGCGGAGGTGTTCTCGACCACACCAGGAACCGTCCACGGCCGCGGTCGATGGCGCCGCCGCGATCTCCGAAGAGATCCTCGAGGGTGGAGGGAGGATTCCCTTCCCATCCTTTCATCAGGTCGGTCTGGATCATTTCGGGATCGCACTAATGCAGGTGCGTAACCGCGTATGTCATAAGCGTCGCGATGTACATCGCGTCTTTGCTGGAGGCAAGGGAGGAGGCAAGGCGGTGGAGGGCTCGGTGTCGCCTACTACCTTAAGAAGAGTAGGGACAAGGACTCCTACTATTTGTCTCGGTGACCTACCATTGTCGCGGGGATACACAGCTATCCCAGCAATGCGGGGGCCTACGAGACAAAGTTCTTCTTTTTCTTTTACGACGGCTATTGCCGTTTTCAAAATCCAAGTAGGTTTTCTCTTGTTGAGTTCATTATCTGCTCGTCTGATCCATAATAACGACCTGATTTGTTTTGCAGTTAATAGAAAGGCAGGGCGGATCGCTGCTCGGCCCAGACGAGGCTTGTATCCTTGGAATCTTTGGGCCGAGGGATAGTCGCGACGCGAGGAAGCTTGTGACAACGGCAAACTTGCGGAAGTACGGTTTTTTCAGCGATAAGGCGTCGTTAGAACCTCTAGAAGGTAAGTCATCTTTGGTTCCCATTACGTCGTAGAATGATTAGTTTACTAACGAACTTGAATGCGATACGATGCCTCCCAAAGGAGTCAAGGCGATCCCATGCAGCACCATTTGTCTTTCCTCGATTCGGAGGCGAGAGGCGGCTGATCTTTGCTCGTCTGTCCCAGCGTAGCGTGCAGCGGTTCCAACTTCCCAACCCCGTCACTGCGAGAGCGGCCGGGGCGGAGCAGGCGCTCGGGCGCCAAGCTGCTCGCCCAAGCGGAAGGCTCGGCCTTAGAGGTCGAAGAAGAGCGGTTCGGCCCAGAAAGTCGGGAGGCCCGAGATCGGGAGAGGCCTGAGGTCGCGCCGAGGGGATCCGGAGGTCGGGCAAGGAGGCCGTGGGCGGGAGGCGGGTGGTAGTGACAAGGCGAAGGAAGCTGTTCTAGACTTCGTTGGGGAGTGCGCAGTACTGAGGGCCATCGTTTATGGCTGCCTTTCGATTGCTGTGTGAAATCGTCTGACGAATTTCGGACGAGGCGGGCGACACGATGGCCCGCGTCGTTCGGCATACGAGCAAGGTAAACTAGCGTGCCAAGAAATTTCAATCGATTTATTTCTAACTCGTACTCTGCTCGCGGGGATTGCTTGCGATGAGGATGTCCATGGAAAGGAGGGCCAGCGTTTTCGGGGGCGGGGGCCAGGGGAGGGGACAAGCGCACGAGGAGGAGGTGCGAAGCTAAGGCGAGCTTGGAGGTCAGTTGAAGCTAAGCGATCACAAAGCGTTTGAAGCGGCAAATAGGTATCTGCACCAAAGGATGCCGCCTTACGAGCGGTGGATTTCCAAAGGCGGAGCTCGACGGCGTGCGGAGGAGATTAAAGAGCCCGAAGGACAACCGCCCGGCTCGCGGAGGTCGGAGAAAGGACCCGAAATGCGGGCGACCTTGAGCAGGCTCAGCTGAAGAAGACAAAGGGCCTTGAGCGAGGCAGGCTAGCTCTTGAGGCCGAGCTTCGGGAGAGTCGGGAGAAAGTCTTCCTGCATTTGAAGAAATGCGGGAATCGGTCACGAGGAGATGGAGGAGAAGGCCGCGGACTAGGCGATCGGATCCATCTACACCCTGCGTGCAAGGAACCCTGCTTTGGACTTCTCAGGCCTCCTGGAGCTCCGGCGGAGGCGACCTTGCGGCTCATGGCGAGGACGGGCAGGCGCGCGGCCCGCCCGGGGACCCGGACCGAGGGCGGGTGGCTCTGGCTCGAAGGATGTCCCAGCCGGACCTTAGCGTTAGAGTCGTTCCCATTGTACTTCGAGTCTTGACTTTTTGTACATAAATGAAAAGACTTTCTTTTACAATCGCAGTTCGCTTTCTCATTAATATGCGCTATTTACAATTGTGATTTACATAAGGTTACATATAAATTCTTACATGCGAAGCTGTTTTTAAGCGAAACGAGTAATACCTAAAAAGAAATTAACAAAAGCGAAGTGAGTTCGGGATTGCGATAGTATGGCGGAGGGTGTTCGGCGTTCCAAGCTCGGGGTACCTTGGGAGCCCGTTCAATCTTTTGAGATGGTAGGTCCCAAGATCTGATCACTTTATCGACCGGATACGGACCTTCGATTAGGCCCTAGTACCCCCACTTTTTCGGCTCTTTGGCAGGTCGGAGAACTTCCTTTAGCACCGAGGGTCCCACAGGCACGGAAGTCTGGCCGGACCTTTGAGTCAAAAGAACCTTTTTGCTTTCAACTTCTTTGGTGGGCTTTGCTATCCAATATGCCTTCTTTAGGCGCTCTTCAATTAGATCGACTTGCTCTCGAAGCGCTTCCAGTTGTCGTCCTCGTTGTGCAGGGTCCCTCCAAGAGGGCCGGTCCCGGAGGCTACAGGGGATCATCGCTTGCAGCCATAGGCGGCGAAAATGGGGTTTAGAGGTGGAGGTCCTTGGGAGTTATCTGTACGCCCATAAAACTTCGGGGAGATCGTCATTCCCAATTTCCCTTACCTTTGCCCGAGCTTGGCCTTGAGTGTGTTTGATGGTCTTGTTGCTTCTTCAACTTGGCCATTAGCTTACGGCTGTGTTGAGGCAAATTTTTTATGGATGCCCGGCTCGTCCTGAAGCTGTTTGAACTCCTCATTATCGAATTGCTTTCCATTATCCGAGATGAGGGTGTGAGGAAGTCATGCCGACACTATGTTCTTAAAAAGCGAAGTCCCTCCCAGCTTCTGGAGTGTGATCGCGGCTAGTGGCTCGGCGACCCATTTTGTAAAATAGTCTCGCGACCACGGCGTACTTGACCCTCCCGCTTTCCAAGCGGCATGGGGCCGATGGGAGGTCGATCCCCACATGAAAAAATGGCCGGGAGCTAGACATAGTATCTCGTGAGATGGCGCTCGCGGAATGTTCGCGAATCGGTGGCATTTGTCGCACTTCTTGACAAAATTGTGCGTATCTTCTTGGATTCGGGGCCAATAATATCCTTGGCGAACAATCTTGTTCGCGAGATCGAGCTCTTTGTGTGGTTACCTGAGATCCTTCATGGATTTCCCTCATGATGTAGACTTCTTCTTCCTTTGGTTACACATCGGAGGAGAGGGCTTGAATCCTCTGTCACGGTGATCCCAGATGAGTGTAAAGCAGCGGAGACCTTACTCGTAGGACCTAGCCTCGACCTTGTAGCTAGGCAGGTCCCATCCTTAGTCTTGTACAATGGGAGTCATCCGGGAATGCGGTGAACCATATTCACGGCTTTGTTCGGTCGGTGATAGTTGGAGCATCGGCGAAGCGAGCGGGAGGGGCTTGTCGGGAGGCCTCGAGAATCTAATGATGAGGCTATCTTTGCCAAGGCGTCTGCTTATGAGTTGCTTTCTCACAGGGGATACGGCGATTTCAAAGTGCCTAAACGACCCTAGAGAGACCTTAGCTTCTCTCAAGTAGCGGACCATGTTCCACCTTGGCTTGGCTTAGTTCTCTAGAATGCGGTTGCGACCGGCATGGAGTATTGTAAATGCGATCGCGGTTGCACCCGTTTCTTTGGCGAGTCGCAACGCGGCGAGCCGCCGTATTCGGACTCATTGTTAGTCACCTTAAATCGAATCGGAGAATACCATGGTCGAACCCCCTCGGGGAGGGGCTCGCGGGAGAAGACCATGGCCCTTTGAGGCTTTCTTTTCTGTTTGATGACCGTCGGCGTAGAGCTCAGGTCGATAGGTCTGAGTAGTTTCTTGCCCGACCTTCAGCTGTTTGCTTGCTTGGAAGATAGGAGAATTTCAAGATGAAGTTTATACTGCACTGAGCTACTTTGATGGTCGACACAGGCGTATACTTTAGGTCGAGGCAGGCTCGGCTCCATGGCCCATTTGAGCCGGTTTAGGTTTACTGAGGCCTCTGGTTTTACGGGAGGACTATGCGAGGGGTAATTTGTCATTACATTGATCGTGTGGGCATGGAAGTAAGGCCGTAGCTTTCGGGGCAGCGACCCGTGGGGAGGGGCAAAAGCTAGTCGCTCCATTTCGGATACCGCATCTCGGCATCGATAGACATTACTTGCATAATATGCGGCCTGAGCTTTTTCCTCTTCCCGTGTTAAAGGTTGCCTTGCCCGACCATGGCGAGACACGGGACGGGTAGATGGCGGGATTTCTGTGGAAGAGGTTTAGAGAGGAGGTGGCTTCCCAGATGCTCTTTTATACTTTGGAATGCTCTTTCGCATTCGGAAGTCCCTTTCTGAATTTCTTATTGGCCTTGAACATTGAAGAATGGTAAACGAGGTGCATTAGCCTTGATATGAAGCGGCCCGAGTGCATATTCGTCCGTTCGGACTCATGACTGCTTTTTGCTGGTCGGGCTCTCCATATCGGCCCGAGCTTGAATCTTTTAGGGGTTTACTTCTATGCCCATTGATTGACCATATACCCGGGAATTTTCCAGCGATACCCGAATGAACACTTGAGGGTTGGCTTCGTGCAGCAAGTGGAATTATGTCAAACATCTCGGTGAGATCGTAATATATTACGGAGGCACGGGATTTGACCCAGCATGTCGTCACATAGACCTCCATTGTCCTCCCATGGTCGGAGAACATTGGTTGACCAACCTCGATAGGTCGCACCCGCATTCTTGAGGCCGAAGGGCATTACTTTCTATGTGATACCCCGCCCCCATCCAGTAATGAAGGTCGTATGCTTCTCATCGGCTTCATACATCGTTTGATTTGTTGTATCCGAGTATGCATCCATGAAGCAACGGCTTTCGTGTCGGAGGTGGCATCAACGTGGTCGATCCTTGGCGGCTCTTTCGAGCAAGCTTTGTTAGGTCTTTGAAGTCTATGCGGGAGTTCGCCACTTGCCATTTGGCTTCTTTACGGGACCGGGTTGGCGACCCAGTCGGGTAGAGCCTCCGTGAGCAGTCCATTTCGGAGAAGGTTCTCCACCTTCCGATTTTACGCGGCGTGCTCTGGATCCATTCCGCCTTCTCTTTTGGCGGCGGCTGCTTCCCACTGGCGGAACGTTAGGGGAATGGCGAGATAACGTCGGCGATCCCGACCATATCCGCATGCGACGGCCGAACACATCAATGTTCTCCTTCAAGCTTACCCACTTTCAGCAGTGGGGAGGGTTGAGGCGACTTCGATCTTTAGCATTTGGCTCGGCTCTTTTGGATCAACCGAAACTTGAACGATTCTCAACCCAGGGCCGCTCGGGGAGGGATTTCTGAATTCGCGGATCTATATTATCCTCCGCCGGACCAGGTGTGGCTCGATCAGGTGATCGCATGTTTGGCGGGGCGCGCGCGCGAATGCCCTTCCCTTGTCGGCCATTTGGACCGCTTTTACGTAGCATTCGAGATGCGCTGCGACCACCCACCTCCCGATCCTTGATGGAGTGGGGAACTTCATCTTGAGATGATAAATGGAAGTGACCGCCTTGAAGGTTCTCGGTAGGTAGCCCTAGGAATTCCATTAGTTAGGATGGCGATCCACGACCAGGGGTTCGGTAACCACTAGTCACCTTGTCGTAGTCGCGGAGCGTAGTGGGAGGCTGGATTGTCTGTGGGGATCGGAGTGATCCCCTGCAAAAAGCCGTATGAGAGGCATCGGTGGCTTAGGTTCGGCCTCGACCAAGTTCATTCTATCGCGGACTTGAGCGAGAATGTTCACCCGGCAGCTTCCGTTGTCCACAAGCATTAGGACATTATGACACCTATCGGGGTGTGATCACGAGCGTCCTCGTGTGGGTGGTGCAAGCTGCCTCGCCTTCTCGAGAAGGTGATTGGTTCTTCCTTCTGGCTTTACGGGGAGTCTTGCGATGTGCTCATGACCACGATCGGGTCATGATGTCTTCCCAGCATACATCTGCGCCCCTCGCGTGTTCCCGGCGAGGTGCGGACCTCCATCAGGTTCACCTTCTTGTACCATGCGATCACGCGCTTGTTCTTTCGCTCCCCTTGGTTTTCTTTTTGGGAGTCATCAATGTACTCCTTGAAGTGCCCGCTTCTTGATAAGCTCTTGATAGCTGCTTTAGAGCTCGGCATTCATCAGGTGTGATGCTCGTTATCCCGATGGTAGCAGGCGGTATTTCTTCTTGTTTTTAGGGTACATGCGAGGAGTTTTCATGGGTTACGGTTCACCGGCGGAGGGTTGGCTTCCTCCGGATTTGTCGAGAATCGCGGATATGGACACATTCGGAGTGTGCGAGTCTGTCGCGGTCGTGACAGGGGACGAGCATAGGATTTTTTACGCTTTCGTGGCGGGGGCTTCTTCCCTTGATTGTCATTGTCTCCTTTGCGATCGGCTACTTTGTTGTCTCCCGAGGCGACATCTGCTTTGGAGGTGTGCCGTGATCGCGGCGAAGTGCCGCCAATGAGGTTCTCTATTCGGAGATATTTTTCAGCCGGAGGTCGTAGAATCCGGTGAGGGAAATATCGTCCTCGGCCCTGCGACTCCTTCCCACGGAGTCGGTTTGCGGGCGAACTCGGCTATTATAAGAGTTCGGATGGACTCTTCGGGGCATGGGCCACCTTGTTGAGTTCCACAGGAGGCGGTCAAGCGTAAGGCTGCGGGGATTCGTCTCTTTCTTGCCTTATGTTCTTTGAGGTAGCTCAAAGGCATTGAAAATTTCGGTTGGCTTACAAATGCCACAAGAATGTCGTGCTCATAAGGCCACGGGTCGATCGATCCCAGGGAGCGACCTTACCACCGTTTGGCGTGAGAAGTCGGATGTCACGGACCAAACAACGGCACCTTGCAGGTCAGAAACTGGTGGAGCTCCATCGAGGTCGTTGAACTCATATAAATGATCCTACGGATCATAGTTTCCATCAACGGCCGCATATCGGCATCCCAGAACCAGGTGGGAGTGGGGCGGCCGGCCTTCCGGAGAAAATGGGGATGTAGGCGACTGCGCTGTTCGTTTCTTGCTCCCTTAACTGTCGAGCTCGCTGCGGCTCCTCAATTTGCGGTAATGGAGCCAATTGGGGGTTGTTTTCACCGGTCTGACTCTGCCTTCTCGGTTGCGGTTCGGGAAAGTCGGAGGATTGGATTCCTCCTCGCCTCGGCCGGCATTTCCGGCGCACTTGACCTCTGGCCCGACTAGGCGTGTGAAGGCGATGGGTTGTGAGGGGCACTTTACGACCCTCGCGGTGGTATGAATCGCCCCGCAGGTGTGAGGGGAGGGCCACCCGCATGCGATCGGGATATCTCTTTGCTTGGTGGTGATCGGAACCACCATGCCGGATATTTTTGCTTGGGTTTGCTGCATCGTGGCATGGGGACAGGCTCAAAGTCCATCTCGCCAGTCTCGGCTTTGCCGACACCACCTGCAGAGGGCACCTTTTGTACTCGGACCGCCTTGGGAGCAGTAGGCTTATTTTTGCCACTTGTTACCCTTGCGCCTACTGCTGCGATGCTCATGGACGGGCATATCGCCACTTTGCGCTGCTTTAGCGACCTGCGGGCGTTTTTAAGGCGGTTATGTCCGCTCCATTTGTCGTAGATGACATGCCTTGGTCAGACGGTCCAACCTTTGGCCCCGGTTGGCCGTCTGGAAGTATTGTCGAACCTCTCCGGGTAGGTAACCCGATGGCGGGGATCAGTGCGGGGAGTTTTCAGGGCATTCAAGCGACATTTTGCGAAATTAGAGGTATGTTGGAAGGGGTGTCCCTCAGGGCGGGGGAGGGGGACTCCTTGACATCTTTGTTTCCCTGCTCGGAGGTTGATTGGCGGGCCATTGTAGGTGTAAGACCGGTAGGGTCAAAGATTCTCGATGAAGGGTAGACACTAAATCAAGCCCTCCTTAGCGCCAAGCTGTTGATGCTCAGTTTAAGCACCAACGAATTCTCACGTGTATTACGTTGATTGGCTGTTTAATACACATGAAAAAGGAAATATATAAAGAGAAATTAATGCAAAAGGAGTTTTTTAAGTGGTTCGGATGCTAAGGTAGCAAGTCCTACGTCCAGATTTGTATTGATGTTAGTGTGGAGGTCGGTGTGCTGTGGTGACTTACATAAGTTAAAAAGTAAAAAAAGGTTTTCAGGAGAGAGAGATTTCTTTGTATGAAAAATGGTCGAATCCCACAATAAAGGGGTCTCCCTCATTTTATATCAAGTGAAGCGTTATAATCATCACTAAATCCATGGTTTGGTGTGATTGTCGAGGATGTAATCCGGCTTTCGTCCCATTTTCCCTTTTCCCCAAGTGACATCGCCACGACTTATTGCGGGGAAATTTTGGGACGCGTGTGAGCTCCATATCACTTGGCGGGTCGGCGTGTGCGTGTTGCTCGACGGGCAGGCGGGCCTCCCTTACGTGACTTTCCCACGTCAGCCCTTTATTTTCCTGGGCATAACAGAATGAAATCTCAACAAACAAAGCTGAACATTTCTGCACTTTTGTGTGTGATCAGAGTGTTCTATTTTTCCCCTGTTTTAGCTAAAACTAAACCTGAATTTTTCGAAGTCTGATTGCCCCTTACTTCTCCTTCTTATTGATCAATTTTGTGTGTGTTGAAGTGTGGCAAAGGTCAATTGAAAGCCCTGCAGAAATCAGTCCAGAATTTGCAGTTTTCAACTAATAATAGGGTATACTTGATTTAGGGTATACAATTTATGTAATGGTTTTGTGTGGTGGCTATGTGGCGGTGGTGTTGTTTTTAGACCAAAATGTTACTTTTTTTTTTTCTCTCTATTTTTGGTGATTTGATTTAATTTCTATTTGAATCTTGAGTTGAGAAGATTGGATTCTTGTTTGTTATGGTTAGTGATGAATTTGGAGATATAAGATAAGGTGAAGTTGTGATGCTTATGTGTTTAGAGATGATTGATGGTGTAAAGTTTAGATTTTGTGAACGGTGGTACGAAAATATAAATGGTGAAGAAGAGGGTGTTACTGTGAAATGTAAAACATTGATGGCTATATATTAGTGTTATTTACTTGGGGGTTAAAAAGTAATTTTGTAACTTATTTAATAAAGATTTATTAGGGTAAAAAGGGTATTTCACCAGTCAAATCTGGTCAAAACGAATTTTTCATGAGCAAAGACCAACGATGGGTGGGATTTTGTAGTTTAGGCATTCTAGGGGTGGCAACGTATTTTCGGCAAGCTAGGGTGGGAATATCTATTTCAATTATTTTTGTTTTGATATTTTTCATTAGGGAAAATAAAGTTAGCTCACATGATTTTATGATTATTTTTTGAAAAATTCTCCTATATAGTTTTATTTATTAATTTTAATTAATGTTTTGTTTAAAAGATAAAATTTTAGCTGTAAAATCATGTGACTTAACTTAATTGCTCTTAATGAAAAATAATAAGGACAAAAGTAATTAAAATGCGCTAGGCTACAATCTAGCATGATCTAACATACATTAATTAGACCGTTAAATGTTAGACTATTGAATCTAAGGTGACATTTGTTAATTGAGCTAGACCACTATGCTTGCTACAATAATAGTACAATAAGAATTTGAATAAAATAGGTTAATAGAGATTAAGGTTTTATGGGATATGATTGTAATTTAAAAATTAGAATAGAGATATTTTTGGAGAAGTAATGAAAGATAAATAAAAGAGTCTTTAGTCTTAAGTTAAAATCCAAAAAATTTAACCTTTTTTCCATTACGAGGCATATGACTAATTCCCAATATTAAATAGTAAAACCAAAGATGTGAAAACAAACACACCTTATACATAGTCTAGCAGAGGCGAAGCTATTATAGACTGAGGGTGGCTCTGCCTGGGATTTTTTTTATTAATATCTACAGGTAATTACAAAAATACCTTGAATACTATATGTAATTCCTAAATTATGAAATTAGTTAATTAAACCTAAAAATTATATCATAAATAAAAAAAAACTCATTTAGTTACACAATCCAATAATTAATCCTAAAATCAACTAAGTGAATTTTTATTATTATTAATAAATAAGGTCAATCTTATACAAATTTAATTATCAAATCCTATAGTTAAGCCCAAAAACGAATTAAAATAAATTGTAGATTATATTAAAAAAAAATAAAGAAGAGCTATCTTATACAAACTTAATAAAATAGGGTTTTGATGAAGTTTCTCTTATTAGTTTCACATTTCTGCGGCCATATTTATTGTCATGTTAAAATTTTTAAATTACATTGTTTTGTGCGCCCCTCAGTTGAATTTTTGACTATGTCATTGTAGACTAACATTATATGTTAGAAAACATATCTTTTGTTGTTTCATTAATGATAGATGTCTTTTCAATAAAACCTTCATAATTTAGAAGGCGAAGATTATTGAGGTAGTTATATCTATATCCAAACCCCCTAAATTTTATTATAAAATAATTAATTATTATATTAGTAACCACAAATGATAAATATATTGAATATAAAATAATATAATTAAATACTAATAAAATAAAATAACAGTAGAATAAAATTATCAATACTAACAACGTGATCATGTGTAGGAGATTCTTCTGAATTACAAGAAGAAATCTTGAGAATATAACTTGGATAAATGCTGAGACCCGTGTAATACATAGTTTCCTTAAAACAGATTAGCTTCCTTCACTCGAGTGCACAAGGATTTGAGCAATGTCTGTTTTCTAAGATACAACAACAAATGAATAGCAAGAGAAGCACCACTAATCTATTCTAACAAACTGAATTAAGTCTTTAACTCCAATAAAAGAAAACCTTAAAAACTAGAGAGAAAATGAGAGATTGAAATTTTTGGTGTGTTTGAAATGAGAGGAATACATCTTTTTATATTACTCAAGGTGGGACAAAACATTGAATTCTACCATTATTTTCCACCTTTTCACTTTTCAATTCTTAAAATCTCTTCCATTAATCTATTAACCTTTCATCTTTCAAATTCTCAACTTACATTACCACTTTCATTCCATTTATTTCATTCAATATATTAAAATATTCCAACAAGTTTTCCCTTTAAACAAAACTTTTATATTTTAATATTTTGAAGTATTAAAAAGGTTAAATGGAGAAATTTCCCTTCTTTGGTGTATCCAAAATAATAGCACACAAAATACCGGGTCGATTAAGATAATTCATTACCACGAGATCTTAATTAATTAGGCGAAACATCAGGGGCCGAAAGGCAAAAGCAACCGCACTAGAAATAAAAGAAAACTAACCAGTTAAGTTTATGTGTCAGTTCCTCGATCCGCCTCGAAAAGTAACTTTTGTCTCTCTTGTTACAGACACTGTTTCTAACAGATCTATCAAGATCCATTCCCTGTAATCCATTTCAGTATATCTTTCATCAGACATTGCACGTGCATGAAGAAACCGAATTTAACATGAGAACACAAACTCGATGAGCCTTCTAGGTATTATTAATAAATGACATTGATATCGAATATTGGTAAAGAAGAAAAACAGTTTTTGTTACTAGGGATTTTGAAACAATGGGGGATTCTTCTGTGGGTAGTTGGTCCGTCGCTTACAGAGGAATGTCAAAAGATAACATAAAGGGTTTGGTGTTGGCTTTGTCTTCCAGCTTTTTTATTGGTGCGAGCTTCATTGTTAAGAAGAAAGGCTTGAAGAAAGCTGCGGCTGCTGGTGTCAGGGCAGGTATTTTTTCCCCCGATTTTAAGGCTTTTGTATTAAGAAATTGTGTGTGGTTTAATGGGTTTCTGTTTTCATCTAAATTTGCTGACTAACTGCAGTTTGTGGCGGTTTTGTTCTTTGGGGTGCATGATTGGATTCATTTTATTGATTATTGACGACTCCATTTGAGCGCTTATTTGTTCTTTGATGCTGGTTTTTTTTGAGTTTGGTTTGTTAATGTATGATATTATCTCTAATTGTTTGCTGAAGAATTGAATATGGGGCATTTTATTCGTGGTTTATGGAAAATTATCAGGGTTTAGTTGTTTTAACCTAGCATTTTATTTTAACTCTTTCATGTTAAATTAGTGGATGACAGTTTAATGGACACAAGAGGGAGGTTTGGTAAGAGCAATGCTAATAATTTGGTTAGGAATCAGTATGTGAGGGTAATTGAGTTGTCTTGTACGAATCCATGGCTAAGGTTGTTCACACTAAAGGTGAAAATTTAGCTTCTGTGAGCACCTCTCCTGAATCATCAAATTCTTTTAGTCTATGCAATGCGAGATTGATTGAAAGCTCCATAAGTAGGCCTTCAGTCCAAGAGACTGGAGTGTGGAATTAAGGGGATAGAACTCTTCGCAATTGGAAGGCTTCAGATGAGTCCACCTATTTTACTTACACGCTTCAGACAAAATATTTACAGAACTCAGTTTTCATGATGCTTCAACAAAGAAAGGACTCCATGCTTGTTCATGTAATAATTTTGTATCCTGTGAACTCTGAGGGAATAGCAACCACCATACTTGCCTTTATGGTATAGACCTCCAGGCAAAGTTATCAGACCATATGATGGTTTTTCTCATAAATAAAGATTTTTTTTGAGCATAGAGTCTACCTCTTGTTGATAATATGTTTCTACCACAGATTTGCTTGGAATCGTGTTTATAACATCATATAGAATGATCACAGTTGTTTGCTTTTCATTCATATAATGGATAGAACTGTGGGTTTTTGGAGAATAAAGAACTGATAATGAGGAAATTTTGTTCACCGTTTTTTAATTGCCATTTATGATTCAGCCACTGTCTGTTTAAACTAATAACTAATGAGCTTTTGGTTTATGTTTCATAAAATTTAATATATATTTGCTTACTTTTCAATTTAGTGGTTGGATGTTTGGTGATGCAGTCAGAATATTGAGCTGGTGATTCAGTATTCATGGTTAATCTTTCGTGTTTCCGTTTTGTATTTTAATATGCTTATTGCCCTGCAGGTGTTGGAGGTTATTCTTACCTATATGAGCCACTATGGTGGGTTGGCATGATAACTAGTGAGTTCCTTTGGTTCTTAATGAATTATATTGCTCCTGCTGTCTTCAGGAAAGGAGTTTGGTTGCTAGGTCTATTTGATTTTATTTTTTTTTGTGAAAATCTTAAAGCATGATTTAAGTTGTTTTCAATTTTTTTCCTTAAAGAAAGTTGACCTTAGAATCTTACTACCTTATCTTCCGTACCTAAATGGGAGGCAGGAATGGAACACAATATGTGCCATTTCTATAGTTTATCTGACTCATTTGTTTAGAAATGTATTATATGCACATATATAAACATCATACTCCTATTATGTAGCCTGAGCCTTTGGACAGTTATTTGAGTATAATCACTTGTTCCCTATTGTCTTTGAGGTTGTTCTATATGTCAGTGAAATGTTGTAATGTATTCTAAAATAATTGGTTAGTGATGTATGATCATGCAGATGAGGTGTGGATGGTGCTGCATGCATACATTGATATCTATGGTAGATAGATTGCGACCTCAAATGCTATACTGATTAAATCGGTAGTTTGCTTTCAAATTCTTTGAAAATTCTGGGAAAATCTGAAATTTGAATTGCAATTTGTAGCAGTCCATGTTGTTCCTCCTTTTGCTTTAGATTTTCTTTCGGTGTGTACTATGGTATTCAAAAAGGCTTGATAGATCAACACCCCCTCGAACAAAAAAGAAAAAATGAAAAACCTCTCCATTATTTTGAGTGCATGCTACTGTGTTTTAAGTTGTTGGTTGTGTGAAGGAGGTTAGTAGTTTCTGCTTGGAAACTTGATTATATATATGACATTTATCTGTGGCAAAATCTAGTATGATAAGTTTGTAATGTCTCATAGTCTCATGCTGTGATGTATGTAAAACATAGATGGTAGTTATGTGATAATCTCTGTATGGACTGCTCCCTTTTAATCTTAATAATATTTACAGAGAACTTCTATATGAAAAATTTTATTGAAATGTTTTTTTGTGAAAAATTGTTTTCCTTTTGGTTATTTTATTTATCTGAAATGTAAGGTTTCTAACATGAAAATTGTGATGTGCAAGTGATTGTTGGGGAAATTGCTAATTTTGCTGCTTATGCATTTGCGCCAGCTATTCTGGTCACTCCACTCGGTGCACTCAGTATCATTATCAGGCAAGAGAAAGGCTGTAGACGTCCTTATATTTCATTCTACATGTTGAATGCTAACTTCCATAATTTCTTGCAGTGCTGCCCTAGCACATATTATTTTAGGGGAGATGTTACACATTTTTGGGATTCTTGGTTGCATTCTATGTGTTGTTGGTTCAACAATAATTGTTCTACATGCTCCTCAAGAGCGAGAGATAGAGTCTGTCAAGGAAGTTTGGGATCTTGCAACAGAGCCTGGTGATCTTTCTATGAATACTGAGAATATTAAAATCTCTTTCCTTATTACTTGACAAATTATAGGTTTTCTTAATTTACCTTATCTACATCGTAAATAAATAACCTTGCTTTTTGTATGTTTCCTGCCAGCTTTTCTTTGGTATGCAGCTCTAGTCATGGCTGCAGTTTTCATACTAATTGTCCATTTCGTACCAGAGTATGGGCAAACACATGTCATGGTCTATATTGGGATTTGTTCTCTAGTGGGCTCACTATCGGTGTGTTTTAAGTTGTTACCCTCATTGTGATATGATTTTCCATTTTAATATTTTTCTGTATGAAAATCACTATTCTATTTTTAATGTGACTTTTTTTTTGGATTCCTCTGATAGGTCATGAGTGTCAAAGCCCTTGGAATTGCTTTAAAGCTAACATTTTCAGGAATGAATCAATTACTGTATCCCCAAACATGGGCATTTGTGTTGGTTGTGCTTGTGTGTGTAATCACTCAAATGAACTACCTAAACAAGGTAATCATTTCTTGAAGCATTTCTTAGTCATTTGAAATTTAAACTGATATCATTAAATCTTTTATCATTGTTCTCTTGAAACTAGTAATTTGTCAATTCTGTGGTGATCTTAGTAGTGGAGCTAAAGGATAATATGATTGATCGTCATTAAGAATGGATGTGGATGTGGATGTTTCATGCTACATGAACTCTCTTTATCCCCAATACAGTTCTTATGTATGAATCAGTGATGTGGCCTTCCCAGTGAGTTGCTGTGTAGCAATGGCTGAAATCACCATCATTTCATGAAAACTTTAGAAGTTTATGCTATTTCACTTGTGATAATGACTACTGTTTAGTAAGCTTATTTAGTAAGCTGGATTTTACATCAAAATGCCATGTACTAGAGAATACATTTTCTCACTGCATTGGGATGTCTGACTACATCCTAACTTTTGTGATATATGTGATTCTATAGATGCTTGGCATGCATACAAATAATCAACTCAAGTTACCCACTAACATCTGGTGGTGATGGTCTCTATTGACTTCCCAAGGGCTTTAGTTTATTTAGACTGCATGGATTATCTTCTGTATTGCATCTTTGTGTTTGTGTATCTAGCCTCAAATTTCTACCTGGATTTGATAAATTTGTTCCACATATTTTACCAAGCTGCTCATTTTTTTGATTAGATACAGTATGACTTTGTCTAGTACTTTTGATTTTAGATAACCTCTTCGACTTTGTCATCTGGTTTTATGATCATGCTAATTATCTTATGAGTACATTATATTCTGTCTTATCCACCAATGGCTTTTATCTTTTTTTTCGGCTTTTATTTTACTTGTACCATTGCAACGGATTGAACTTTGGTGCTCAGCTAGTGAGAAGGCAAAAGAACTTAGAAGTTCAACGGCTTTCATTGATTTTTGTGCTGTATTTATTGAGTGGTTTTCTGCTGGAATTATATCTGAAATTGTCTTTTAATTTGCAGGCTCTTGATACATTCAACACAGTGGTTGTATCACCTATATACTATGTGATGTTTACATCACTAACCATTTTGGCAAGTGTAATCATGTTTAAGGTAAATTATTTGTCAGAATTATTTATTTATTTTTATATTTTAGCTAGATAAGTTTTAATCAGATATTATGTCAAAATAAGATGTTGGTGAATCTTAAAGCAAGACAGTTGTGCATATATTCCTTTGAATTTTTTGTTACTTTACTGCAATGGGATGACAATTTGGATAGAGGGGAAACAGTAGATTCATATTTTACTTGCAAAGTAAACCAGACAAATTGGGTGGAGCTCGGCCTAGTTTTACTAGTTAAAAAAAAAAGGAAAAAAAAAAGGAAAACTAACCTTATTTTAGAACTAATAATGCGTACAAATTATTTAACGACCTAGCCTCTTTTCAATATTTCTCATAACTCTAACTCTCTTCAGAAATTCAAAATTACAAATGATTTATTATCAGTATTCTTCAATTATATTTTTGGGCTCTTAATGATTTTTCTTCTCAAAAACATTGTAAACATTTTCGACTTGCCATATAGCACCCCTTTCAACTCTAAAATCTCTCAATCTCAAGTAGCACTAGTTAGACTCTTTCAATTTTCATATTTCTTCTTCTTCTTCTTCTTTTTTAAATTAGATTTATCTTTGGTGGTTACTAAAAAAATTTTATTAAATGATTTAGTTTTTATGATATTTTTACAAGCATGCTTGGAAGTAAATTTATGAATTGTCAATTTTAAAATGCTAATTATCATGTTGATATCTTTTGACTGGCTGTTCTTTTATAATATATCACGGAATTTAAGTTGTCTTCTCATGCTACTCTAGTAGTTCAAAAGATTGACATTGTGTTTAAAGGCTTGAATTTTGTTGAGATTCTTAACCTGAGTGTCACATTATTAATGTTAATACAAATGACTTGATTTAAATATGAAAATTTTGAATGGAGGCATTGATTTTGATGCAAGTACAATGGAGCTTTTACCTTAAATTTTGGTAAAAGAACTCCTCAGAAAGTTGACCGTAGCATACACAGTTTGATTATGAATAATGAATTTGATATATTTAATTATAGCAAAAGGTGCGACGTGTGGTTAGTAAGATCTGAGATGTACTACGGCATAGCGACTCAGCAAATTGTGAAGTTGGAGAAGTAGTGAATAATTAACCTACATGAGTGGTGAAAAATGTATATTTAGGACTGTTTGATTGATTGATGTGCAATCATGATTTTATTCTTATCACAAAAAGAAAGAGATGTGAAAAATATGTTAAAAAAAATCTACGTTGTTTGGCAGTTTTTAGATACAGATCTTGAATGTGTTCTCAAAAACTAGTTCCAATTTTACAAATAATGAGAAGTTCTTTTTCTGTTTTCTATGAGGTTATATCCAAATTATATTCCTATTATGTTTTTAGCTTTTGAAGATGATTTCAGATTTTAAACCCATTGACTTCTTTTGATTTTGGTTCAAATATGGTTGTAAATTTGTTTGAAATATTATTAATAAACTCATATGCCAATGATTTTCTGTTGTATTTTTGTGAAGTACTTAATAATAATTTTTTAACATGCTGAAGAAAACTGTAGTAAAACATCTAAGTATGCTTTACTATTGATGAAGTAAAACATCCAAGTGGGCTAGTTTAGTGCAATTTGATTGATTTCAAAATATACGTGAAGCTCCCCATACGTATACTGGTTAGATTAGTTTTAAACTTCTAAGCAATCTGCTAATGGTTGGTTTGTTTGAAGAGAGCTAGGAAGAAGCTTTCAATCAGGACTATTTTGTAGGTTTTTTTTTTTTTTTCTTATTTTTCTGATGATGCTCAGAGACAATCAGATTCAGAAAGAATTGCTTTCTTTCCATGTGTCATATTTTGATTGTCATTCTACATCCCTCTTCCTTTTCCTGAATATAGTCTGCTGCTTTCCAATGTTACTCATCATGAAGGTTTGTTGCTGTCCCAAAAATAGTTGATTGTTTTAAGTCTTCGATGGCTGGGTGATCATTTTGAAAAATTAAGAATCTTGTTTCTTGGAAGAAATTTCCTGATTTTCGTTAGTTTAATTTTGTAACTGAGTTCTTTATTCATTTAGCACTGCATTGTCAGTAAAAACTAAAGTGTACTTTCTCAGATGTATGTCATGTTAAATTCAGGATTGGGATCGACAAAACCCCACTCAAATTGTCACTGAAATGTGTGGGTTTGTGATAATTCTTTCCGGGACTTTTCTTCTCCACAAAACAAAGGACTTGGTTGATGGTGGGTTTCTGTGTTTTTCCTGGGGATATTATAAAAAATTTCTTTTGCTTCCTAGTGTATGAATTGATGTTGCTTAAAAAACTGTGCTCCATTTACAGGTTCATCAGCAACTCTACCAATTCACCTTCCTAAGTACTCTGGAGAGGATAATTTTGAGTCTGAAGGTATTCCCCTTAGGCGTGTAGACAACATCCGACCATCGTAATTGTACTTTTTGGTTATCCTCAATGTTGGGCACACGCTGGAGGAGGATTTGCTGCCATCGACCTGTACATTCTCAGCATACAGTGCTGTCCCTGTGTATTCCTTTAGATAGAAAGATGATAAGCTGAGATGACAGGACTTCTCGCCTTTGAATCAAATGATAACGATGCTTCCAGCTACTAATGTGCACGCAATTTAAGTTCCTCCTTTTTCTCCACATGAGAGGTTTCTGCGGTATTGTAATTGTGAGCAGTATTTTATACAGTGTAGTTTAGGTTAAAAAATTTGAAAGAGGTGTGGCTATGAAATTTAGATTGAATGTTTTGTTGGCACTGGAGAATTGTAGCTTTGAGGTTCTTATGGAATTCCTCAGTTTTATCAGCTGTTGCAAATTATGTTATATTTTTAGTGATGATGATTGAAAGTTTTTTGTTGGCTTTTAGGCATGTTGAGTAACTATTGAAGGAGGGATTGGTTGATTGGTGCTTGGTATTCTTTTGATTGTTTGTTCAATTGTTGAGTGATAGAATTGGTGTGTGAGGGATGAGCTACTCAATAGGAGAATGAGTTATATAAAGAAGACTGTGTTGTCTTGGAATGTGCTTAATAACTTGGTAATATATTATACCAACAACCTTCTTTCATAAGTTTTTTCTCACAACTTTGATATGACAGCTTACAATTGGTTAGTTTGTAATTAATTAGTAAGACTTATGCGAGACTTATGCGAGATTCGTTGTGAACTGATTAACAATGAGTTGTTACGTCAGAGTTGTGAGAGAGAGTTGGTGGTGTAGTATTATTCTTAATACTTTCATGCATCATGATGGTAAGAAAAATAGCTTATTCATTGTTTTATGAAAAGACATAAATACCCTTAATCAGTTTAAATCAATTTATTTTTAATTTTATGTAAGAAAAGTTGTGAAAAAGTCAAAAAGGTTTATGAACTACCAATTGATTTATATATAGTTTATCAATCAATTTAATATTTAATTAATTAAAAAAATAATGCAAACATGAAACAACATCAAAATATCAATCACATAAAAACTATCACGTAATGTTATTGAAAGGGGTATATAAAGAATATCACATGAACATGAAGTTCACTACTATAAACGGGGCAGTTTATTAAAAAGACATTTGGAGTTAAAATTTAATTAAAAGGCTATGTAGTTTGTAAATGTTAACTAAATAGCCTTATTTTTTATTAAGCTTAATTAAATATGATTAGGGGTTAATTAGGATTAATGAATAATTGTGTAATCTTTTAAAAATTATAATATGTCCCCAAAGAGTCGAAATTCTTGCAAATAAACCCAAACACCTTCTTCTTCTTCCTCTCGCCACGTTAACGCATTCCTCCGCCATTAATATCTTCTCCACCACAGATCCTACTCCTCCTCCTCCTCCTCTTGACATTTCGTCTAGGTATGTGTATCTCCCTTTCGATTTCATATTTCGATTTACAAAGATCTGGGTTATGATTTTGATTTAGCATGGATTGGGTTTGGGTTATGATTTTGATTTAGTTGTTTAGGTTGTTCGGTATGATGGATTGCTTAAGCGATCTGGTGTATCGCTTAAGTGATCTGGTACGTCTGGTAATGCAATAGATAGATCACTTAAGCGATCAGGTATGTGGCATAAGATCACTTAAGCGATCTGCTAAAAGTTTGGTGTATAGGAGCAGATCGCTTAAGCGATCAGTAAATGGCATAAGATCGCTTAAGCGATTATGGTTATTTATACTGGATTGCTTAAGCGATACACTTAATCGCTTAAGCAATCCAGTATAAATAACCATGATCACTTAAGCAATACACCAAACCATATAAGCGATTGTGCAGATTCTTTTTAAAATATTTGAACCTTTAGTACAGCATTTAAGAATTTTTTTTTTTCTTGCATTACAGGTAGTTGGCTATTATTACACATGGAACAAATTGTTGTGAGTGTTTAATATTTTGGTGAGTGGGTGGAGGAAGAAAGTAGCTGGAAGTGGATTGGGAAGAGCAAAGAAGTTATATCCAATTCTGTGAGCATAGAGGTTAGTTTTGATGAGTTGATTGATGAAATAATTAGAAGAGGTGCGTAGTGATATAGTTGTGAAGTATGTTTTAAGCAGAGTTCCTGAACATTATAAGGTACCTCCTACTATATTAAAGTCAGATAAAAGTGTGAAGTTATATATGATTGATATGGCCGATAATGGTTTGAGGCCGATTTTAAGGGTTTCTTTTGTAGAAAAATCGTTGGAAGTTGGTTCAAAGAAAGGGGATGAAATAATTAGAAGAGGTGCGTAGTGATATAGTTGTGAAGTATGTTTTAAGCAGAGTTCCTGAACATTATAAGGTACCTCCTACTATATTAAAGTCAGATAAAAGTGTGAAGTTATATATGATTGATATGGCCGATAATGGTTTGAGGCCGATTTTAAGGGTTTCTTTTGTAGAAAAATCGTTGGAAGTTGGTTCAAAGAAAGGGGATAACGAGGAAGTAGGCGGAGATTTGCCTAGTTTTAATTTGAACTATAAGGCCATTGATTTGTTAGTTGAAAAATCAAGAGTAGACGGTGAATTGGGTGGTGAGGAGGACACTGTAGAAAAGGTTGGTGATGGGGGGCAGAATGAAAATGTTGAGGAGGAGGACCTCGTAGATGTTCCCACAGATGTAGAGATTCCTTTAAATATAGATTATGCAAAGAGCGTAGATTCTGAGGAATAGAACACTATGGTCATTTATGCAGGTTCAAAGGGGGCAATTGGAGGTAGTAGTGAATCAGCTCATGTTTTTACGGATGGATCGGAGTTGCGCATAGGGATTTATTTGACAATAAAGAGGAAGTGGTGAGGAAGCTAAAACTTGTTGCCGTGAGAGGTAATTTTGAGTTCATCACCAAAAAGTCAAATTCATTGGCTATGACAGTTGCATGTCGTGACCGAAAGTGCAGGTGGCGACTTTATTGTAGAAGGTTGGCGGAGTCGGAAACATTTATTCTTAGCACATATACCCGTGAGCACACATGTGGTTTGAGACATATTTTAGGTGAGCATTGACAAGCGTCCGTTGATGTTATTGGACAATTTGTTAAAAGTCAGTTCGTTGAAGGGAAGGTCCATCTCCTAAAGACATTCAGAGACTTGTGTGCCACGAGTTGGGATGTCTTTGTTAGTTCCTGGAAATGTTGGAAAGGGAGACAACATGCATCAGATTTTGTGAGAGGCACGCCGGAGCACAGGAACGCAGTATTAGAAGCGTACTGTTATATGCTTGAGTTGACAAACCAAGGTAGCAAGACGGCTTTGAAGTGGGATAGGAATATGATGTTTAAATATTTTTTTTGTTGCTTACGGATTACGCTTATAAGGGGTTTTGTAAACATGAGAAAGGTGTTGGCTGTTGATGGTTGCTTTCTGACGAGAAAGTATGGAGGTACGTTGTTGGTGGCCACTGCACATGATAGCGAGAATCACACATATCCTGTTGCATGGTGTGTGGTTGACTCTGAGAATGACGAGTCGTGGACTTGGTTTTTTCAGCAATTATGTACGATAGTGCCTGACAGTGACGAGTTGTGCATAATATCCGATAGGCACAACTCTATAAAGAAAGGGATTGCCACTATTTACCGTGAAGCACATCACGGATTCTGTATAAGGCACCTTGGTGAGAACATAAAACAAAAGTTTAAGTGTGCTAGCCTCCTTCAGACATACTACATGACAGCAAAAGCTTATCGGGTTGATGAGTTCGAGGAGTACTTCCAGCAAATCCGAATCAAGGATGATAGAGTTGCTAAGTATCTTGATCATGATGTTGGTTTTGAGCGATGGAGTAGAGCTTACTTTCTTGGAAGAAGGTTTGATGTCATGACCACGAATATAGCGGGGTCCATAAATTCGAAGTAGTTAATAGAAAGAGAGTTTCCAATAGTTGCACTTTTTTATGCAATCCAGAGGACATTGTCACGGTGGTTCTATGAGCATCGTAAGGAGTCAGATAATTTTACTACAACCCTTGTTCTGTCAGCTGAAAAATTATTGCGAGAACGTATGGAACTGTCAAATGCACTATTTGCCTATCCTTTTAATGCTCAAGAGTTCACTGTGCGCAACTATGGTCCGGATGCCCTAGTTAACCTTGTTAGTAAAACTTGCAGTTGTAAAATGCTTGACCTTCAACGTTTACCTTGTCCTCATGCACTAGCAGCACTGAAACACCAATGAAAGCCGGATTTTGGTTCAAGAATTTACATGGAACTTTGCTCCCCTCTCTATATGGTAGATCGCTATATGCTAGCTTATTCACAAACAATATATCTAATGTCTCTAGAAGAGCAATGGGTAATGCACCCAGAGTTGGCTGACATTATCATCCATCCACCATTCAAGAAGACAGAAAAGGGGAGAAAAAGAGTTAAGTGTATTCTATTAGCCTCTGAGGTTCCCCGGACGATGAATAAGTGCTCAATTTGCAAGCAACTGGCCAGAAGAGAAGCAGTTGCTAGAAGTAATCACATGCAGATCCAGAAAATTAGGTTCGAAGAAGGATGAAATTCAGGGAGTTGCGAAGGCCAACCGTTGATGAGTTATTGTTTTCAATTATTGATGTTTTAAATTTTATTGTTACCTTTAATAAATCATTCTTTATATTTAGTATTCTTGTTACATGGCCTAAATATTTGTTGGTGATTTTAGTTTGGAATTAGGTTGTCAAATTGAGGAGAAAATATGGAATTAATATGTGTTGGTAATTTTAGTTTGTCAAAATTCACGAGAAAAGCTGGAAAAGTATATATTGCCCATGATCGCTTATGCGACTAGTATATAGCTTAAGCGACAAAGGGTTTTTCAAACAGGATCGCTTAAGCGATCATGCATCTAGGCAGATATTGATTCTACCAATCACATGATCGCTTAAGCGATCCACGATTGCTTAATCGACCAAGACAAAAAGACAACAATCGCTTAAGCGATATCACAGATCGCTTAAGCGATCATGCACCTAGGCAAATTTGATTCTGCCAATCACATGATCGCTTAAGCGATCCACGATCTCTTAATTGACCAAGTGAAAAAAAAAAGAATCGCTTAAGCGATATCTATAATCGCTTAAGCGACCCTGTGTAAACGAAGTTCCTTTTAGTACGATCGCTTAATCAACCAACAAAAAATTTTAAAATTTAACAAATACACCCCACCTACCCATAGTGCCAGATTACGGCCACCACCGTCGAAATCTTATCGGGAAAGGGCGTTACGATGCACAGCAGTCGGATCAGGCAGATAGGGCGTCGATATGGCCTGTTTCGGCCAGATCGACCACGGATGTGGCCGGAAAAGGCCAGATCACGGCTAGATTTGGCTGTCGACGGATGGAAAAGTCCACATCTGGCCATCTGCGATGGAAAAATATATGGTCGTCGTTTTCGATCAACAATGCCCAAGATTTGGCTGTCAACGTCGGCCGTTTATTTGAAAGTCGATGACGGCTAGATGTGGTCTTTTCCGGCCAGATCCACAGTGGATCTGGCCGAAAAATGTCACATCTGTGAATTATCAGCCATTTTCGGTATTTTGTAGCCGTCGGTGGTAGCCAAAATCTGGGAAGTTGGGTAGGTGGGGGTGTTTTTGTTAATTTTTAAACTTTTTCAAGCGGTATTAATGAAATTAATTCACTTAATGGGTCTAAAATTAATTAAAAAAATACAAATATTTCCTAAATAATTAAACAAAGAAATATTTTGGGAATAGAATTTGTAATATTTATAGGAATATTCAACCAAACGCACCCTTTATGGATCTGGCCGGAAAAGACCACATCTGTGAATTATCGGCCATTTTTGGTATTTTGTAGCCGTCGGTGGTAGCCAAAATCTGGGAAGTTGGGTGGGTGGGGGTGTTTTTGTTAATTTTTAAACTTTTTCAAGTGGTATTAATGAAATTAATTCACTTAATGGGTCTAAAATTAATTAAAAAATACAAATATTTCCTAAATAATTAAACAAAGAAATATTTTGGGAATAGAATTTGTAATATTTATAGGAATATTCAACCAAACGCACCATTTATGTTCTGAACAAAGAAGAAGAACATATGTTCACTGAGATTCCATGGTTACCTTTGAAATATAATAACGGTCATGGTCCACTGAACGAATCGTAAACCCCATATGTTTAGCATAGACGTAAACATTCTACACCTTATATTTTTCATACTGACGTAAAAGAACTATATGTTTAATATAAATATAATAACGGTCATAGTCTACTGAACGAATCGTAAACCCCATATGTTTAGTATAGACGTAAACATTCTACACCTTATATGTTTCATACTGACGTAAAAGAACTATATGTTTAATATGAATATAATAACGGTCATAGTCCACTGAGCGAATCGTAAACCCCATATGTTTAGCATAGACGTAAACATTCTATGCCGTATATGTTTCATACTGACGTAAAAAAACTATATGTTTAATATAACTATAATAACGGTCGTAGTCTACTGAACGAATCGTAAACCCTATATGTTTAGCATAGACGTAAACATTCTACACCTCATATGTTTCATACTGACGTAAAAGAACTATATGTTTAATATAAATATAATAACGGTCATAGTCTACTGAACGAATCGTAAACCCTATATGTTTAGCATAGGGTTAATCGCTTAACTGATGCTCTGAAATACAATAAATAATATACGAATACATAGGATCACTTAAGCGATCCTGTCCGTATTTACACAATCGGGTTAAGAGATCCGTCACTGTATCGCTTAAGCGATTCGATTTACTCTTTATCGGCTTAAGCTTAGCGATCCTGTATCACTTAAGCGATTCTTTGCTTTTACTCTTGGTCGCTTAAGCGATCGGTAATCGCTTAAGCGATCTAGTCTGCGGCAGATGCCCAGATCGAAAATCGCTTAAGCTATCCATTTGTATCGCTTAAGCGATTTTCGTAAAAGACTCTTAATCGCTTAAGCGATCTTGGCCAAGGCAAAATGAATCTGCCCAGATCTATGATCGCTTAAGTGATCCATTTGTATCGCTTAAGTGATTTTTGTAAAAGACTCTTGGTCGCTTAAGCGATCTTGTCCGAGGCAGAATGAATATCTGCCTAGATCTATGATCGCTTAAGCGATTCTTCCTAAAAGAGTCTTTGTCGCTTAAGCGATTCGGGATCGCTTAAGCGATATTTTTCAAGGCAAAATGAACATCTGCCCAGATGGGTAATCGCTTAAGCGATGTTATGTATCGCTTAAGCGATGCTTCGTAATAGACTCTTGGTTGCTTAAGCGATCATTTCTGGAAAAGTCTTGGTCGTTTAAAAGATATATGTGGTCGGTCATATACGTAATTGTTTGGTACCATGCCATTCTTTAAGTTAATTAATTTCGAAATGACTGTGATTGGGAAACATTTGTACATCACTCATTTCCCTCCTAAATCCGAAAAGAATTTGTATTGCAAAATTAAGTAATTTATATCAATCTAATTCATCACAAATCAAAATATAAGAGACATCAATGTAACCTGTTTATCGAAACACAAAATAAAAAAATAGGCATGGGATGCAGCAAATATCGAAATATTTGGACAAGTTAACCATTAGCCTCAACTGTGGTGAATCAAATAATCACACCAGTACATCACATGTTGTAGTGATACACAAAATGAAACAAAACGCTAAAAAACCATTATCCAACTTGGGTGAAGCAAATGATCACACCATACATAGTAAATTCAAACTGCTAATGAGATATCTTATATGGACAAACAAAAATATCTCCCAAATGTCAGATCCAATTCTTTACAATGATTCTGCAGGCACAAGGCTTTTGGCTGCCACAAGAAGAGCCACAACACAACGATCTGGACCTTTCCTATACACTGCCTTTAATTTACTTTTTGATGCCAGAGAGTATAATGTCACTAACACCTTTGCACAATCCTTTTATTGCAGATGCCTCCTCCTGCCAACCAGCCTTTGAGAAGTTTTCGAATTCTGTTTCCTAACAACCTGTTTGAGATCATTGTTTGGTACCATGCCTTCCCAGTAGCCTTTATTGCAGATGCCTCTTCTTGCCAACCAGCCTTTGAGAAGTTTCCTCTCATTGTTTGCTAAGAACCTGCAAAATTATCCGGCACACACCTGCAGACACGTCAACTTTTGTAAATAAAAAAAAAACACGTAAAAAAAGTTACAGAGTGGGTAGGTGAGAAGTTCACTTAGTCCGTCTCTTTCGGTAAAGCTCCATAAAGCATGACACCTGTAGCATCAGCACCACAACCCAAATATCAACATCAACATCACATAAACTACAAAATTCAAAGTCCAACTTTCATACCTTTTGATTGGGTTCTGGTCACTCAAAATGGATCCATCTGCCCATGGAAAGCGTCGGACCAGTCCGGCCCACCCTTCCGTGATCTCTCATTGTTTCGTTATTCAAGCCATCCATCGGGGTATTGGTCATGTCGAACTCAATAAATTTTAGGGCATATGCCCCACATTCAGCACTACAATAGGAAGAAGTCATTAGCATTAGAATAAACTTATAGAACAATTGTATTATGTAAGTTAGTTTTATACAAAATTTACCTTGACTCATTTATTGGGCTGGTAGAGCACTTAATTGGCCACTTTCCGGTTAGTACTTGATCACCCAAGTGCCCAAACATCCTCTTTATGCTTATAGCGTAGTAGGAACAACTCAGGGACAGTGGCTCTAACTCGACCTCCAACTGCTTGTCTTGACAAATAGTTGGGTTGCAGTCAAGGATCTTCAGCAACCCTTTCTCTAGATGCGCGGCATCGCTATCCAAAGGTGCATCATTTAACGAGGATGATGCAGTACACTCTTTTAACAAAGGCCCAACTATGGCCATATTTGGGCCGATCCCCCACGTATATATTGCATAATCTTGTCATCAAAATGAAAATCATCAGGGATGCAGTTCAACTGTTGTGGGGCTAATCTTTTTTGCTTCGGTTCTTTTGCTGCACCACTAGCAACGACATTTTTAATTAAAGTGCGATATGCCAAAACAAGCGTTTGACCAAACACCACATCGATGATGGCACAATCGGGATACAATAGATCACCATCAGTAGTCTATTGTAGCCTCATCAGTCCCAATATCTCATCGATGTGCTACATGATGCGTGTTTCCTACAACATGCAATATGTAGCAAGTATACTAATCGCACAAGTAATAAAATGATGAGTAGAGTATCGTTCCCACGAGGATTGTTAGCTAAGCATTAAGTTCCCTAATGTTATCTAGTTGAAGCAATCGACTTCTTTGGATTGATGGGAGCTAATTCTAATTAAACCGAACAAGACACTTTTAAACTCAAATTTAACTAAGAATGCAAGATTAAAAACACTGAAAAATCAATTCAATTAAAATGGGTAGGGTTTTGACTTCATTCAGATTTTATGGGTTAAACCTAAAATTTCACTAAATTCATATTCATACGCAATGGTTGTGAATCGAATTCACTAAGGTGTTAAACATACCCTCTCGGGCTATGTTTTACTATTCATCCTTATTAACCTTCCGCACCCAACAAAATGAAGGTTAACAATTCCAAACTCATTAAACAGAAGAATCCTACAATGATTTCATTAATTCTTGAATCTATCTCTAGCATCCAATACTATAATGGTGATTACCCAATAAGCCTAACATGATTCATTTTTCAATCTCATCATATTCATCACTTATAACAATAAAACTCAGAGTAAACACACAACCAAAGCATACTCATATGAAAAATAAACAATCAAACACTTAACCCATTAAAATCCAAACTACAATAAAAACCCTAACCCAAAATAGGTTAGTTCATAGCTAAATCAACAATACAAAAACAAAAAACGAAAATAATCAAGTTCAACATAATGAAACTGAAATAAAAGATGAGAAATCTCCCCAAAAGATGAATCCCTTAGTTAGAATCGAATCTTCACCCTTCTTACAATCCAAATCGCTCAAAGTTTAATCCCAGAAAAATGTAAAAATTTGTTTAACCTAAAAGGAAGACTCCCCGAACAAAATGGCTAAGTGTTTCTTTTATACCTCGTCCATTACCCAGCCAAAAAAAAAAACACCACAAAGTAAAACTGTGCATTTAACAAAACTGAAATTAATGACCGTCAGAGAAGCAGATCTTGCTCGTGACTGGCTCACTTCACCAGGGCGAAGTTACTTGAAAGGTTCTAAATTTACAGAACTGCCACTCTACTTGCTTCTTTGCTTTCTTCTTCGATTCTTGGTGCTCTCCCTTTGGAACAAGCCTCATCGTGCTTTATCCTGCTTCAGAACTCTCCTAACTTCTAAGATCCGCTAACTTTTGAGTCAAAAACTTCCAATTTTGTCTTTAGTTGCTTAAATTGTCCATTTTAACCTGAAATACAAAATGTAAAGAATTAAACATCAATTCAGGTCAAAATGCACCAAAAAGTACCTGAAATCCGAATAAAAAGACTAATGAAAATTGTATAATCCACGGATTATCAAATACCCCCAAACTAAAGATATGCTCGTCCCCGAGCATACGGTACAAAACCAAGGAACACAAAAACACAGACAATAACGAAAACACAAACACACACAACAAAACTGGAAAATGAACAAAACTAACAAGACTCAAATTCAACAAACAAATTGCCTAGAAATTTGCACAAGTCTCAAAAGTTGTTGAAAAATTATTATAAGGAAATGTTCAACACTCTAAGAAGTTATAAACATTATCGACTATCTTCCTCAATCGGTCCACCAAGTAGGTGATCCCCACTTCAATCCACATTCCAACTTACCGGATTATTTTATACAAGAAAATGTAAAGTTTATCAAATGGTGGCAGACTCCATAAGCCTAAGTGTCGAACTACTCTCCACTAATGAGGACTAAACACAGATGAGAATCAAAAGGTCTTTAAAAGCTTGTAACATTAGGCTCGGGTAGTACGTTCCAATAAAAGGCTAGGAAAAACAAAGTAGGAGAACTCGGTTTTCCTCATGCAAACACTCAAGTCAAATCGAACTCTACTTTCTTTCAACCAACAATCAATGTGTCCACTTATTTAACACCCTCAAACTCGTGTCCTTCTTATTTTTGAATACCAAAAATGTGGGGAAAATTCGTTTAAGGTGTATGTGGCGTTGTTATACCCGAGGTCGCCAAGTACTGCTAGGCAGTTTTTAAGGCGAGTTCTGGTTTCCAGCCGGTATACCCTTAAACTAGGCGAGTCGTTTTTTTTTATGCAACAATTAACAATTGAATTGAATTGAGGTGACTACCTCTTTTGTTTTTATTTCTTTTCTCTCAACCCCCAAACTATTCTTTTGCTTATTTGTATACTCTTCCCGTTCTTTATTTTGCACTAGGACCGAATTCTCCTAAAGGTACGATAAAGTGTTTAGGGTATAGGGATTGGATAATTTTTGGTTTGCAAGGAAAATAAGGCAATGATAATCTCATAATGCTCAAATGGGTGACTAGGGAAAGATTCATTCATGGGTCGGCTGGAAAGGCTCAAACGTTCCAAAAAATGCCTAAATCATTTTCCTCACAATGTCTAATCCTAGAATTTCGCCTTAAGCACTTCTCAACTAGGTTCTAGAGTCCACCAACATTATCAAGACTTTACCTAACCACATAAAATGAATCTAAGCATGCCGGAAAAAAATGAAAATGGTGGTTGAACCACTCAACAAACCTCAATCAAAATTCAGTCAATAAGAAAAACTTGAAGCAATGCTTAACATTTCTCAACAATAAAATTGCAACAACCCTATTCTCATCATTGATTTATATAATTCATCATCGGCAAAAACAATCAAACGAAAGAAACAAATAACAAAAATAATTTTTTTTTTCGGTTTCAGTTCAAGGTGTACGTGGCGTTGTTATACCAGAAGTCGCCAAGTGGTGCTAGGCAGTTTTTAAGGCAGGTACGGGTTTCAAGCCAATATACCCTTAAACTAAGTTTTAAAATTCCAATTCCTACCCCCAAACTAAACATGACATTGTCCCCAATGTTCCATTATGCATAAATCAGGAATATAGAATAATAAAACAATAAAGGTACAAGAATGCTCCCTGGTTAATCCATGAATTGTCGCTCCACAATGAACACCTGGCCTCGGCCTTTCATCTCCCAAATCTGTCAAAACAATTGGAACTGTGGTGTCCCTTATGTTAGCAAAAATTCACGACTAACTTGAAAAAATTACAACCTAATCTCGTCCTTTCAACAACTACAATTTAAAGACAACAACTAAACAACTAACAAAATAAACAAAGTCCAAAACAAAATAAATCTGAGTTCAATGTTTCAAGTGGAAACAAAATTAAATGAAAACAATTAAACAAAAACAACACAAACAGGTGCTCTGGTTCAATCTTCTTCTTCCTCATCTTCCCCTTCTTCCTCGGAACCCATCCACTCATCCGAGTTCCAGTCGGCCCATTGGTATGATGAAGTGTCAACATTGAGCTCCTTGAAGCTATTCGTCAGTAGCTCATGCATCATCTAAGTCTGCTACACCATCCAATCCTAACGTCTCTTCATATATTTCATTAAGCCCATCATTTCCTGCATCATCTCTTTCTGTGTACCTGTGAAGCTGGATGATGTGGTAATGCTTGTTCTCTGCCTTTTCGCCCCTGCTCTTGGTTGCGCAGCTTCTGAACGATCAAGGTGCTTCTTGTAGTATTCGGAGTCTAGAATTGGAGCCGCATGAATACGATGCTCGTCATCCTGAACCTTGACTCTAGCTTTAAGGCATAAGGCTGTGATTAGATGCGGGAAACCGTAACTTGTTCACCCCAGTTTTGCTGCTAGCTTGATGCTGTTAAAAATCATGTCTCCCACATCAATACTCTTCCCTGTGGCAATCGAGTAGAGCAAAACTGCCTTCTTATGAGTCACGGTGCTGTAGTGCGATTCCAGCATTAGTTTCGCACATACAAAGTATTGCCACAGCCGAGCCATCGATGTCAACTGCATTCCCTTAAGAGTCTTTTTCTGTTTCTTTGACACTTCCCACTCTGCATCCGGTTTTGCAATGACCGGAAGGATTAAACTGTCATCGATCCATGCTCTCTTGAACTGCACATACTCATCAGTGACAATTTTCAGCAAGTTACAGAAATCATTGATCTCTTTTCCTGTAAATGGCACATCCTCCCCTCTCACAAAAACCGTATCTTCCTTACACTCGGGAGATTGGCATAGAACTCCTTACTATTGGCTCAAGGGGGGACCGCTTGCTTAGGAGCTCTCATGAACATTTCCCAACATCTCCCTCTACTCCATTCAAAAGCCTGACTAGCGGTTAAACTGCGCTCCGGGATAATACCCTTATCCTTTCTTTGGATTGTCGCCTCATATCTTTTGCAGGCTTCATCATTAACAAAGCGGTTATCCACTTGCTTTCCTTTGCCCTTACCCTTGTATGGCTGCTTAACTTTCGGAGCCATCGTTCAAACTGCAGTTCCACTCCAAAATTATAACCCCAAAAATTCAGACCTAATTGTTCTACGTAGCCACTTCAAACCTGCAAAAACAACCCACACTTCCAAAAATTCGCAATTCAACCCCCAAACTTTGAATTTTCTATTCAACACAAACACTCCACAAATTCAATACCCACACTCCTAACAATCACTTAAAGCCCAAACAACTCTTCCTCAACCAAAATCAATACTCAAAATCACCCAAAAATTCTCAAGTCAATCGCAATAAATTTTTCAGATCTATGATTATAAACTTGAAATTTTTCGATAAAAAGCTTTGGGTTATTGAGATCTTACCAAAATGAAGGAGTATTCGCCACCAATTGAACCGGAAACAACCCAATTTGCAAAACCCCAAATTTTTGATCCATAAATTTTCGTGAAATTTTCACGAAAATTGTTGTTGAAATGAGTTGTTTTGGTGTTTAGGAATATTATAGAGTAAGAAATTTGGTTGGAGGAGCACTAGGGAAGCAAAAGATTGAATTTTTTAAAATTTTCTCTCAAATGGAAGTGAAAGGTTGTGTGAAGAATGAAAAAGAAAAGTTAGTATTTATAGAAAAGCGGAGTCGCCGCGGCAAAGAAATAGCTTCGCTGCGGCGACGTTCATCATTCATGAACCCTAAAAAATTCCCAAGTCTCGCCGCGGCGAAATCTTCCCGAGGATACATGGCTTACTTCGCCTCGACGAAGAAAAATATTCGCCGTGGCGAAATGCCTTAAAATTTTTTGCAAAAATTGGTTCTATTTTCTTTGCCGGGGCGAAATCCTCAGAGGCAATTCTCCTTTTTTTCTCAGCTTGCTTCGCCTCGGCGAAGAACAATCTTCCGCGCGGTGACTTTGGAGCATTTGGATTCCTTCATTTTGCTGAAAACGTCACCTGAAACACCCAAAAACAAATACATAAACGTTCATAGAAACTCATAATGAAATTACACAAAATCAAACAACCAAAATGAAAAGCAAAAAGTTAGAAACACTTGGGTTGCCTCCCCAGAAGCGCTTGTTTATAGTTGATAGCTCGACTCTTTTGATCCTTCAAGTCAGCCCGGACTATCCAAGTATAAAACATCCTGGAAATTTCCCTTGTACTGGAGTTTCATTTGCTAAAATTCTTTTTCACACAGTGGCCTTGTTGACAGTTTCACCACCCATTTCCAACCCTTGGTCATAACTTTGGTAGCTCGACTTTTCTCAAGTACCGCCTTCCTTTTTCTTTGCTTAACTTCACCCTTTTTGATCCTAGTTACCCGTTCCTTATTCGAACTCATACTCAACTGCGGCTTGTCTAGGAATTTTGTGCAACCTCTTCCGTCATTATCCTCACTTCCGAACTTATTCGGTTTTACAATGCAGTTCTCAATTTCCAACTTAGGATTATTCAGTTGGAAGGGCTCAATTCTTGACTGATCCACCACATCGATTTTTAAACACGACTCTTGTTTTGGTGGAGCTTTCATTGATTCAAGGACATTAAATGTTATTTCTTCATCTTGCATCCTCATGATCAACTTCCCTTCTTGAACGTCGATTAACGCTCTTCCGGTGGCTAGGAATGGTCGTCCCAGGATAAGAGGAATCTCTTTGTCTTCTTCCATGTCCAACACAAAGAAATCCGCGGGGAGGGAAAAAATAAACTTGTCCACCTTAATCAACACATCTTCCACAATGCCCCCTCGGATGCTTTATTGATCGACGCAAGTTGCAAACATATGGTTGTCGGCTTAACTTCACCAATTCCTAGTTTCCTGAAAGCAGAAAATGGCATAAGGTTAATGCTAGCACCTAGGTCACATAAAACTCGATCAAAGGTGATATCTCCTATAGTGCAAGGGATAGTAAAACTCCCTGGATCTTTGAGTTTTGGGGGCAGCTTCTTTTGGAGAATAGTGCTGCACTCCTCCGTAAGCATCACCGTTTCCTCATCTTCTAGCTTCCTCTTGTTCGATAAAATTTCTCTAAGAAATTTCGCGTAGCTCGGCATCTATTGCAATACATCTGCAAAAGGAATGTTAATATACAGTTTTTTAAAAACATCAAGAAATTTAATAAACTACTTATCTTGATTCTCTTTTCTGAGTCTTTGAGGAAAGGGTATGGGTGGTGTGTGATGCGCCAACTCTGGTGGTATCTCGGGGAATGGGAATCTCTCTTTCCTTTTCTTTTTCCCACTTCTCTCTAGTTCATCTTTCCTTAAGGCATGGTGGTTTCTTCTTGACTTCAATTTCTTCATCAACTTCCTGATCAGATTCTTCATTTTGCTTTGATAAAGTTTCCTCTTTTCTTGAATTTTCCATCTCTTCTAAAACTCTCCCACTTCTCAACGAAATTGCATTTACTTGCTCACGTGGGTTAGTCACTGTATTGCTTGGTAAGGAACCCTGTGGTCTCTCATTAAGCTTCTCGGCCAATTGGCCCATCTGAACTTCAAGATTCCGAATGGAAGCTCCTTGGTTTCTAAAATTCGTCCTCGTCTCATTCATGAATCCCGTTGTCTCTTGCATAAATTTCCCAAACATATCTTCCAACTTTGTCACTCTTGGATCTCCCGGTTGGTTATTCACCCCTGGTTCTTTAATTAGCTGTCATCTGGTTCCATTGGTTATTTTTGCCCTTTGGTTCGATTTCCCAGCGTTCGGATGATTTCTCCACCCCGGGTTATGCGTGTTGAATATGGGTTGTTTGGTTGTCTCTGATTTCCTGCCAAGTAGTTCACTTGCTCCGTTGATGAAGATGATGAAGCAAATGTGTTCCCAACTTGACACTCGCTGCTCACATGGTTCCTTGCACAAAAATCACACGTTAGTTAAGGTGCTTGAATAGAGTTTACCTACATAGTTCCCAACTGTTTCTGAAGTGCCGTGAGTTAGGCTGAGATGGCAGTGAATGCATCAACTTCATGAAGACCCGAAGATTTCCTTGGTGTGGCTCTCTCATTTGGTCTTTGATAGTTGTTGCTTGCGGGGAACCTCAAGCAACTCATAGGCCCTCTTCTCGGTGTCTTATTCTGCAAGTGGCCCCTCCCTCTCCGAAAAGTCGATCCACCATGGTTTGCACATTACCCATCAAACCATTGTAAAATGTTTGGACTTGAAGCCAAACTGGCAACCCATGGTGTGGGCACTTCCTCATTAACTCCTTGTATCTCTCCCAAGCCTCATACAATGACTCGGAATCATCTTGTAGAAATGATGTGATATCATTTCTCAATTTTCTTGATTTAGGTTTGGAGGAAAAAAACTTGGTAAGGAATTTACGTTGCTAGATCATTCCAAGTTGTTATAGTTCCTAGTGGTAATGCCATTAACCACCCCTTGGCTTTATCTCCCAATGAGAATGGGAATAATCGCAGCCTAATAGTGTCATCTGACACTCAATTTGACTTGAAGGTGTTACAAATTTCTAAGAAATTTGCAATATGTTGATTTGGATCTTTCTTCAAATCACTATTAAATCTAACCGACTGCTGGATCATCTGGATGATTGCCGGCTTGATCTTGAAGTTGTTGGCTTGCACCGTAGGTTTAGTGATACTCGACCCACTACCATTCACTGTGGGAACTGAAAATTCCCTCAGTGGCCTGTTTTCTGGTTCAGCCATTTCACCAACTATTTCTTTTGCTTCTACAACTAAATCCTCTCTTTCTCTTCTCTCTCTGTTAAGTCTTCTAATGGTCTTCTCAAGCTCAAGGTCAATAAGGATCACTGGTTGACGTCTCGTTCTTTGCATAAACTGCAAAAACAGAAATGAAGGAAAGTGAGATCACAAATCAACTGAAAATTAAAAACAAAAATAAAAACTCCAATCTAGCTAACTATAGAAAGACTCAATGTTAACTTAAAACAGTCCCCGGCAACGGCACCAAAAACTTGATGTGTGTTTCCTACAACATGCAATATGTAGCAAGTATACTAATCGCACAACTAATAAAATGATGAGTAGAGTATCGTTCCCACGAGGATTGTTAGCTAAGCACTAAGTTCCCTAATGTTATCTAGTTGAAGCAATCGACTTCTTTGGATTTATGGGAGCTAATTCTAATTAAACCGAACAAGATGCTTTTAAACTAAAATTTAACTAAGAATGCAAGATTAAAAACACTGAAAAATCAATTCAATTAAAACGGGTAGGGTTTTGACTTCATTCAGATTTTATGGGTTAAACCTAAAATTTCACTAAATTCATATTCATACGCAATGGTTGTAAATCGAATTCACTAAGGTGTTAAACATATCCTCTCGGGCTATGTTTTACTATTCATCCTTATTAACCTTCCGCACCCAACAAAATGAAGGTTAACAATTCCAAACTCATTAAGCAGAAGAATCTTACAATGATTTCATTAATTCTTGAATCTATCTCTAGCATCCAATACTATAATAGTGATTACCCAATAAGCCTAACATGATTCATTTCTCAATCTCATCATATTCATCACTTATAACAATAAAACTCAGAGTAAACACACAACCAAAGCATACTCATATGAAAAATAAACAATCAAACACTTAACCCATTAAAATCCAAACTACAATCAAAACCCTAACCCAAAATAGGTTAGTTCATAGTTAAATCAACAATACAAAAACGAAAAACGAAAATAATCAAGTTCAACATAATGAAACTGAAATAAAAGATGAGAAATCTCCCCAAAAGATGAATCCCTTAGTTAGAATCAAATCTTCACCCTTCTTACAATCCAAATCGCTTAAAGTTTAATCCAAGAAATGTAAAAGCCGTTTAACCTAAAAACGAAGACTCCCCGAACAAAATGGCTAAGTGTTTCTTTTATACCTCGCCCATTACCCACCCAAAAAAAAAAACACGCACAAAGTAAAGCGTCGTTTAACAAAACTGAAATTAATGACCGTTGCCGCGGCGAAGAATTCTTCCGCCGCGCGCGAGATCTTGCTCGTGGTGGCTCACTTCGCGCTGACCAGAAAAATAAATCTTGCCCGGGGCGAAGAATTCTTAAAGAAAGGTTCTAAATTTCTGAAGCCGCCACTCTGCTTGCTTCTTTGCTTTCTTCTTCGATTCTTGGTGCTCTCCCTTTGGAACAAGCCTTATCGTGCTTTATCCTACTTCAGAACTCTCCTAACCTCTGAGATCCGCTAACTTTTGAGTCAAAAACTTCCAATTTTGTCTTTATTTGCTTAAATTGTCCATTTTAACCTGAAATACAAAATGTAAAGAATTAAACATCAATTCAGGTCAAAATGCACCAAAAAGTACTCGAAATCCGAATAAAAAGACTAATGAAAATTGTATAATCCACGGATTATCACTACATCAAATAAAAACAACAAGATAAGTATGGAAAACATAAGCAAAAATAAGGAAAATTAAGCGAAAATAACTCACCGAGTCCTCAAGCCACTTACCCATCGTCAACAACTTTTCAAACCATTCGCAGGGATAATCCCCTATCTTACACTCTATATGGGCATTACTTCCTAATCCATTGTAATAGGCATAGAAGAGTTTTTTTTTTTCCTCTATTGGCCTATACAAATCGACATTTGAGTCCATTTTCGCCTGCCCATTTCCTCCACCTTTCTCCATTTTTACATCCACGCTTCCTTCGCCTTCCACCTCGCCCTCTTCCATTATCACCGCCCCACTTCCTCCACCAACCTCCTTAATTTTTGGTTCTGCCTCCATTTGTTTCTTAATTTTCTTCTTCTTTACCTGTGTCACTACCATGTAAAGCGATTTCACAAACTTGCTCTTTCGGCTCTCTCTTTTGAGCCCAGTTTGCACTTCAACCGTCTTTAATTCTCCACCAACTTCCTCCTCCACTGTACCAACTTTCTCTGCCAGCTTATCCACTTTCTCCTCCATCCTTTTCATGCGCTCTTCCATCTTGTCAAACATGTCATAAATGGCTGCTGTAAAACAGTCAAACAGGCCATTTATGAGGTCAACCACCTCATTATCCCAAAGCCGATGTCTTGGCAAAGCGGTACTTGTTGTACCGGTTTGCTGAGGCATACAAACCTCTTCCTCCCTTTTCTTCTCCTCTTCCTCGGGCCTCCGGCCGATTGGAGCTTCATCATCCTCGACATCAACCACGTTGTCAAGCAGTGGCCTGCAACTGCCGTCACATGCGTGACCCCTTTTAGGTCCGCAGAGGCGCTCTATCCGTTCATCCCTTGCATCCTCTAGTGCTTTGAAAGATGTGACATAGTCCTCTTCCGCTTCATCCCCAGCAGCGGTGAGAAAAGGACGGACGACTCCCTGCAATAAGAAACAAAATAAATCAGATTGAAGCGACATTTTAAAGCAACTGCATATTCAAAAGCTTAATCCTTTAATCTTACCCTAGGCGCTTCAATCTCAATGTCTATTTGGTTGTAATCCGAATGGGTGCACTTCTCGACATGCCACCGTAACATCCTAGGAAATTGTTGTTGCACATCCAAACTGTTGCTCCTCCCCGCCACCTTAGAGAAGACAAGGATGGCCTCGTATATCCAAGCCCACATTGTTAAAAAACAGTCCGTATCATAATTCAAACACACATATTATAAAAAATATAACAAAAAAGCTATTAATATTTACCTTCATTGCCCATGGGAAGCCAAACAAATTGTACGTGTTTGGTTTATCCTTCTCGACCCATTGGGCCTGCTTTAACGCCATGTCTGGTTTTTTCAGGTTGTTGATGGTTCGCTCAAATGATATTCGTCCCCACATATAAGAATTAAAGAACTCCAAGTCGCTTGCAAACAACAACAAATCATTCTCAACAACTTTTGTTGAGTCACCAACCAATAAGATCGAATGTAAAAACAATACCACGCACACTTTTATCTTCTCTCCATCATTAAACCGAACTGTTTGTAGCCTCTTCTCTAAAACTTGTCCTATAATAGACTTTGTCCCCTGCAAAACCTTTTTACAAAACCTTTGGGCTCCCAGACTCATCCTTATTGCGTTTGCGTCTGCCTCTGCCTTATCTGGCACTTCCTCGCATCCGAAGCCCGTCACCAAGGCATACTCCATCATCCCAAAATGTAATGGCTTTCTGTCCACCACGAACCACATTTTTTTTAATTGCATTTCTTGAAAGAACATGTAATGCACTCCCTGCCCCCAAAATGCCTTTTTCCAATTTGTTCCGATTCTTAAAAACCGACCGAAACAAGTACGATGTAAATCTCTTGCACTATGCCTCATTCCAGCTAAAATGTCCTTTATTCTGTCAAAAACATCCCAACTCGACCTCACTGTCACCCTTGCAGGGAAGTAAGGTACCTTATCACTTATAAGCTCCAACTTGTAGTCTCTATAGTTTATGGTCCGCACAATCTGCACAATCGATATAAACAAAATGTCAGCAACAAAAATAAACCAAAACAACTAATAAACAAAATATCAGCAACAAAAAATTACCATTATAGTCGCTTAAGCGATTTCGGATCGCTTAAGAGATCTTGACTCTGTCTCGTGCAAGATTGCTTAAGTGATTTCAGTGATCAGAAATCGCTTAAGCGACCAAGAGTAAATTGAAAGAATCTCTTAAGCGACACAAAAGATCACTTAAGCGATCTTATATCTATGATTCTGCCTTGACAAGATCGGCAAGTTGATCTGAAATCGCTTAAGCGACCAAGAGTAAACTGAATCAATCGCTTAAGCGATCATGAGTAAAAGAGATTAATCCCTTAAGCGTTACAAATTATCGCTTAAGCGATACAAATGATCGCTTGCGACAGTACAAAGCAATATTCTCAAAACAAATCGTACCCTTTCTTAGGCCTTCCTCCTCGTGCTGATCCCCTCGGACGACTCCCTCCCACTCCTGAATCCGTGACTCCTTCTCTTGGCTTGAATTCTGGCCTGCCTCCTCGTCTTCAGAATCGTTTGTTAATTCTTCTCTTGTTGTTGCCGCCAAGGTTCTCTTGGCTTGAATTCCTACTTTTGCCTCCTCCCTACGTCTTGAGAATCGTTTGTTAATTCTTCTCTGTTGTTGTGCCAGTCCGTCTCCACCACTTGTGGACCACCTTGCTGTCGGATGATCCACCGAGGAGCGCCATTAAAGCGCTTGCGCCGCGGAATCTAGGATTCGAAGTGGCGTTAGGGTTTTCCCTCATTGTGAGTGTCGCCATGGTTTTGGATTGAATTTGGTGTCAAAGTTTGCGCTTTGATCGGAAAATGTGGTATGGGGTCATGAAAATCCACAGTTCTTGTTTAGGGTTCAAGAAATCGATTTTAGGGTTCAAGAAATCGATCGGAAATCGCGACTGTATCGCCAAAAATCGCGACTGTATTCCATTTAGGGTTCAAGAAATTGATTTTAGGATTGAATATAGTGTGTAAATTTGCAGGTTCGATCGAAAAAAATCGTAGTGTCTCCCTTTGGTTTAAAAAATCGCTTTTTGCCCTAATGAATTTCGATTAAGCAAGGTGAATAGATGGGGCTTGTTTTGATAAATTTTAAATTTTAAAAACTTTTATTATTTATTATTCGACCCATATATGTTTTAATTTTTTTATTTTAACCTATTTTACGTGTTTAATGAATCCTAACTATGCCACGTCAGCTTCTTTAAATAAAAAAAAAAAATGAAAAACATTTTCAAGCATCTTGTTAAATGGAAACTTGGGATGGCGGCGCAGCTAAATTTTCTCACTATAAACTCTGTAAGTGAAACTTGAAAGTAGAGAAGCATTTCAGTAATGCAATCAAAGAAAAGAAGATCCAAGCTCAGGTTTCAATTTATTCGAGCATTTATGTAGTGTTCTCTCAAGTTATTTTTATTTGTAGGATATTTGTTTTTCCGGGTTTATGTTGTGATAAGAATGGAATTTATGTTTCGATGATGCTGGATAGATTGGTTTTAGCTACTCTTCATTGCGTTGATGGTTTAACTCCTAGTTATTCTATAATTGCTCAGTTTTTAAACTCAATATCATATTCTGGGTTCATACTGCTTTACTGAGATTAGATTTTCTCATTTCTGGGTTCATAGTGTTTAAATTTATATCTCTCAAAGATCTCACTATCTCGGTTTCTAAGTCTTTTTATTTACTGTTTTGCTCCTTATCTTCCCTTCACTTTATATATATATATATATATATATATATATATATATATATATAAAGTTGGTTACAAGCTTCTGTTTAGAATTGGGTAGATATTCTGATTTTGTTATCTATATTTGTTTTTTGTATGTCCAAAGCTGAAGCTCACTAAGCGTTTGATAAAAGTTCTCAATGAAATTAACAAAATAAAGAAAGAAAATTTTGTTAGCCACTTTGAGGAGTTTTGTCACTCATGGGGATTTCCCTCATAGATGAATTCTGTTTTTTACTTGAACCTTATGGGATAATTTGGCCCCTCAATTGTACTTCTTGTCTAAATTCCTTTTAGCAATGTGTGTTCATGGGGCTTTCTGAGATTTTTGTTTATTGTTTGTTAATCTTGTAGGAGGTGTGAATGGCTGTTTTCATTGTGCTTGGCCCTGTGAAATTTATCCTATTAACGTTATTTTTGTCATTACACTGCTAGTTATCTAATCACCCGCTTTCAATTTTGTTTTAGCTTCAAATGCATGACAAGGTTATCAACAGCATTGAAATGTGGCTTTGTTTCTCCTTTTCTTTTAACCCTATTTCCTATGGGAAAGTTGTATCTGAACTTCTCAGTTGCAGGCTTTTGTTTAGTCACTAAGAAACTGTGATGCTGCTTTTCTCAAGTATTTATTTATTTTCAGATGAAAAGGCTGAATAGTGAGAGACTACAGATGAATGAGAGAGAAGAAGAATATAAGACCAAGCCCAACTTACTTTGTTTTAGAATGAATATTTAGTTCGCTCAGATTCATTTCAGCCGTAAATATAAATGCAGTTAGTTTAGGTTTCCATAAATTCAGGTTGGCTACGACTTAAGACTCTCTGCTTGCAAGACTACATATGTTTATGTCAGATCTTTGCTCTCTCTCTCTGAAAAATAAAAATGCTGATTAGACACTTGAATTTTGCTAAACGATTAACAACCTTTCTTCAATATCAAAAGTTCCACATCCACCTCTTAACCACCAGAGAGTCAAATCATTCCCACCTCTCCAACTCCACCACCACTAACCCAGTCAATCCAGCCCACCTCCTTCGAGTCTGCACTGTCCTTTACCAACAACAAAATTCACCTGAGTCACGCCTCCACTCAAGCCTCTCCTGCTGCAACTTCAACCTTAGTCCCGAATTCTTCCTCCAAGTCTGCAATAGCTTCCCCCTTTCTTGGCGCCCCATTTACCTCTTCTTTCAATACACTCAAAAGGCATACCCACATTTTACTCAGAACTCAATCACCTTCAACAAGATGGTGGACATAATAGGTAAATCAAGAAATATTGATCTGTTTTGGGAGGTTTTGCAAGAGATGGGACAGCATCGTCTAGTAAATGATAAGACTTTTAAGATTGCATTAAAGACTTTGGCTGAGGTTAGAGAGTTGAAAAAGTGTGAACTTTTTCCATATAATGAAGATTGTGGGTGTGATTATAGTTTGGAGAGGTTAAATAAGGTGGTGGAGATTTTGTGCTCAAGTAAACTTGTTGTTGAGGCCAAGTATTTGGTTTTGAAGTTGAATGAATGGATTAAGCCAAATGGGATTACTTATGGGTGGTTGATTAAAGGGTTTTGTGATGTGGGTGACTTGATTGAGGCTTCCAAGATTTGGAACTTGATGGTTGATGAAGGGCTTATTTCAAGTGTTGATGTGGTTGACAAAATGATAGAAACTTTTTTCAAGATTAGTAAATATGAGGAGGCCATGAAGGTTTTTCAGATGATGAGAGTCAAGAGAATGGATGAGTTGGGGCTCTCAACTTATAGACTTGTGATCAATTGGATGTGCAAAAGAGGAAAAATTTCTCAAGCTTATGTGATGTTTGAGGAAATGCTCAAGAGAGGGATTGAAGCTGATAATTTAACATTGTCATATGTAATTTATCGGCTTTTAGCCTTTTAGCAAGGGGCAAAGTTAGGGAGGCTTATAAAGTTGTTGGAGCTGTTGAAAAACCAGATATTAGTGTGTATCATGGATTGATAAAGGGGCTTTTGAAGTTGAGGAGGGCAAGTGAAGCAACACAAGTGTTTAGAGAGATGATAAAGAGAGGGTGTGAGCCTACAATGCATACCTATATAATGTTATTGCAGGGGCATTTGGGGAAGAGAGGGAGGAAAGGAGTAGATCCATTGGTGAATTTTGACACCATTTTTGTTGGAGGTTTAGTGAAAGCAGGGAAGTCATTAGAAGCTACCAAGTATATGGAGAGAGTGATGAATAGAGGTGTTGAGGTACCTAGATTTGACTACAATAAATTTTTGCATTATTATTCTAATGAGGAAGGTGTGGCTATGTTTGAGGAAGTGGGGAAGAAATTAAGGGAGGCGGGGTTGGTTGATTTAGCAGATATATTGAAGAGGTATGAGGAGAAAATGGCAACTAGAGAGAGGAGAAGAGATAGAGCTGATGAGCCATAAGATGAGTTCATAGATCTAATTGTGAATTTTACTTGTATAAATTACTAGACATAGCATATTGCACTACTCTGTACCTTAATGATCAGAAAATGACTAATGAATTATAGTATTTGAACCAAGATTCCCTGGGGCAAAATTTAAGTTGCTTTCGAATTTTCTAAGTATGAATAGTTGGGAGGAAGAGTGTCCAGTTCTCCCCTTCCAACGTTCATCAACTTGCCTTATTTTCTGTGTTAAGAACTGTAATGTCAAAATATGAAATAAAATCAATAGTTGATATTACACAGTATTATAACACTATATAATCTGTTTTATTCGTGGATGCGAGATGTTTGCTTTTGGAATGATAACAATTTGATATTTTCTCTCGTAAAATTGTTTTATTTGTTAACATGTGAGATTAGCCGAGCATTTAAGATACTATAAATAAAGATGTTCATTATATTAATACTATATTTTCTCTTCATATCATCAAAATTTTTAAGTTTAATCTCTCTTGTCCAACTCCAAGGTTATAAGTTAAAGAGAAATTTTATTTTTTATTTTTTATTTTTTCAGAGATTTAGTAAATTTTAAACCTTAAAATTGTGAATATATGTATATACTTTTTTTTTATATATAAATTATTACATTTATGAAATTGAAATGGTAATTATTGATAGAAAAAATAACATTAATCCAGTTCATCAATCTAATGGATATAACAAAACTTAATATGATCATTATTATGTTATGTCACATCAATTTATACTAATTTAGTTAATAATCAACTATATATAATAAATTGTATTGATATAATAATTAATTTTATTTATACCTCCTGTTAAGAAAATAAAACAACTGGGAATCCCTTGGTCCAGGGGAACGAAAACCTTGTACTGTAGTATGCTTCCTGCATCAAACAAATAATAATAATAATAAAATAAGCCGTTATAACAGAAATTGCAACGGTCACCTTTTCAAAAATTCAAAATGAAAACGAAAATCCCCTCAATTTAACACTCACTCTCCAAACTATGTAAACCAAATTCTCTTACACACAATTACAAAACCCTAACCATTGTCCACATTTTTTTCCTTCTAACAGTTGAAGAAAGATCTAAATCTCAGTCCTAAAATGGCTGAAAACAAACCAGAAGAGAGGAAAATCCCAGTCTTTACAGTCATAAAGAACGGTGCCATTCTCAAGAACATCTTCGTCATCAACAAACCACCACCACCACCATCACCCTCCATCACGGCCGTCGAAAATGAAGAAAACTCAGTTCAAGACGATGAAGAGGAGGAGGAGGAGGAAATCTTGATGGTTGGTCGACATCCAGATTGCCACATCATGTTGACTCACCCTAGTATCAGTAGATTTCACCTCCAGATTCACTCTAAACCCTCTTCACAGAACCTCTCTGTCATCGATTTATCGTTTGGTAATATAAAATCTTGATTATTAGTTGGTGATTTCTTCATTTAATTTTCATGCGTTTGTGTTTATTTGGAGGGTTTTTGGTACTTGATGGATTGCAGTGCACGGGACGTGGGTATCAGAAAGAAAGACTGAATCTTGTGTTCCTGTGGAGCTGAATGAGGGAGATACTATAAAGATTGGTGGGTCAACTAGGATCTATAGGCTGCATTGGATGCCTTTTAGGCACGCATACGATATGGATAAACCGTTTGTATCACCCTTGGATGTGCCCGTCGCAGAAGAGAAAGAAGAGGAAAATCAAGTGGAAACGCATCAGGTGAGAGTTTACGGCTTACTAGTGAAAATGATGAATGCGCATTTGTTTTTAAATTAAATTATTCTTGATGTCTTTTTCTGCTTAGATTATGAATTCAAAGTAAAATTTTTCTTTTGTAACAAATATAGAATGGTACTGGAAGGAATGGAAGAAGAAACATGTTGAGTGGTTAATTTTGGATCAATAAAAGCTAGTTGAAGGTCTTTGTTAAGTTGTTCTAGTTTTCACTCTGTCTTGGTTGAGAAGTCTGAGCCATTTGAGACTGGAAAAAGTGAATTGACAGGTTCATTGGTAGTGGAACCAAAAGAAGAATTGAGAGTTTATGGGTTAACAGTGAAAATGATGAATGCCCATTTGTTTTTTTTCTTTAATTAAATTGCCCTCGACTTTTTTTCTGCTTGGATTATGAATTGAGAGTAAACTTTTCTTTTGTAATAAATAACATGTTGGGTGGATAATTTTAAGTGAATAAAAGCTTATTTTGAGGTGTTTTTTAAATTGTTCTTCTTGTTTTCGGACTGTCTAGGTTGAGAAATCTGAGCCATTTCAGATTGGAAAGAGTGAATTGAGTGGTTCATTGGTAGTGGAACCAAAAGAAGAACAAACATGCCAGGTGCGAAGATATGATTGCATGTGTACAATGTTAGATTAAAGTGCTTTTCGAAATGTTCTTGATATCCTCTAGTTTTTTCTGTTTTTACTTGGCATAGGGTTTGAATTCTTTTTCAACTGAAAATTGTGAACAACTTAAAAAGAAAAGTCATTGGTGGTGAAGAAAATGAAGAAGGAATTTTTCGGTGAGAATTTATGGTTGAAGAACTGGAAAGATAAATTTGAGTGTTTGGCCAAAATTTGTGACTCATATTCTTCTTTCCCTTGTACAGGATGAGATTTCTATTTTAGTTCATGATAAACCAAGTCAATCTCTGGATTGGTTTTTGGAGGGGAATGTTTCCTTGTTTTGTGATGAGGGATCAGAGTTGCTTCCGGAGACAGAGATTCCATTTTCTGGGATTGTATCAATAGACTTGGCTTGTCCTGCTGGGGGTAATATGTCAGTGCCTGAAGAGCAGCAGATTGATAAAGATAATAAAATCCCATGTCATGGTTCTATAACAGAATTTATGCCAGAAACTGAAAATTTAGAGAGTTCCTTAAGATTAGAGAAAAATCCAAGGTTTACTCTGGTAAAACGAAAACCAGAGTCCATTGCAAGAAGACAATGTGATGAAGAATAATTTAGAAGTTTGGGTTGGGTCTCTTATGAAAGAGTCTATGAATTCATCTTCGGTTTTAGGGGGAGTTTGATCAGAGATCAATACTGAACAGGTCGACAGACAAAATGAACCCCTGCTGTCCACTGAGATCAGACAGAAAGCTTAGCTCACATAGAGTTTGGTCAAGAAGAGGTAAACCAGCGAGTGTTCTACAGATTCAAACTGGTAGAAGCGGAGGAAAGACAACAAGAAGTCACAGTAAGGCTGATGTAGAACTGCAGATACAGGAGGATATTGAAAACAAATCAATTTCAAAGATACTTTTCGCTGGTTTTGAAGAGGAGGAAGAAGAAATCTTTACTCCAAATAAGGAGAATTTCTCCCCAGATACTCTTCCACTAAAGTCCTTGAAAAGGAAGGGTAAGCTGGAAAAAATTAAGCCTTCCAGGTCATACAGAAAATCCTCCTCAAAGGTTACTATTAGCCCCAATATCCAGCCAGAAGAAGACTTGAATTTTTCTTCGTACCAAAGAGAACCAGACACCAAAAGTTCTCCAAGAGCAGAAATTAGCAGGACGTGCCTCTAGAAATCAAGTGAACTTGGAAGAGGAGAGGGCGATAATGAAGAAAAGAGCAGAACGGGTGCCATTTCAATTCCTTGTGGCAAACTCTTCAGGTCGGAGGGGATCACAAGCCTCACTTTCTAACGCCACAACAAGAAGCGCTATTCTCACAATTTGTCTCAAACCATGAAGGAAGGTCAGTAATTTCTCGTCCATTGGAGAGAGAGGAGAAGCTGGGCCATGGTAGTGGATGCCACTACTCATCTAGACAAGGAGTCAAGGAGATCATTGTAGCTATTACTAGGTCTCAAAGGGACTCAATTGATCATTCCAAGAATGGGTAAGATATCAAATTATAAATGGATTCCTCATTTGATATTATATTTTCTGACATTTAATTTTATCAACTTAATTTACTGCCAAGTTATTTACTTTCTTGAAAAAAGGATTATTGCATGTTATGCCTAAAAAGTCAGGGTTGACTTGAACTCTTGTCAGCAAGAGTCAATCAGAATTCAGGGAGGATTTGTGTTGTCTAGACGTTACCACGTCACGCAATGACGGAAGATGTATGATTCTCGTTAGTGTAGCAGTGAATGCCAAGCTTACGAGTGGCTAGGAATCGTCCACCGGCCCAAGCCCTACGCAATTTAAGTATATCTCTCATGCAGACTACCAAATGGGTTAGGAATTGTACCCCACCTGTCGGACTGCAGGCTCATAATTATTACCTTGAATCCTCCCACTATAAATAGATGGCTCCTCTCTCATTTACGGGATTAGCTTATCTTAGTCTAAACAGCACACACACACACACACACACACACTCTCTCTCTCTCTCTCTATATTCTCCCTAGATTATAACTCAACTCGCTATCTGCGACCATCTATTAATACAACTACAGTGGACGTAGGAATCGCTTTTGAGCATCCAAACCATTTTAAAACCGTCTTTTATTTACTCTCTTGCTATACATTTCCATATCAAGTGTAACTTCTAGGCCCGCTTAGCATTTTGCACGTGTGAATCGTTGGTGTCAAAATCAAACATCAACAGTTTGGCGCTACAAGGAGGGCGTGATTTAGTATCTGCTCTTCATTAGAAACCTCTGACTAATCGGTCTTACCCATCAGCAAATGGCTCGTGGTTTTGAAACTGAACGAACCGACTTTGACAATGAGGAAATCCCCACAGGTGTGGGATGACACTTCTCGAAGGTTGCTACCCACCAAAAGCATCATGGCGGATATTCCTTCAACCTCAGAACTCGACCCAACCATGATGAGTTACCTGGAAAGGTTCAAGAATATTCTCCAAACGATTAGCCAAAGGTTGGACCGTTTGGATCGGTCGTGCCAGCAGTCCAATGGAAGTTCCAAGCACGCCAAAGACGCTATGTCACTCAAAATGCGGAAAAGATCAAAAGCCAATACTGTGCGCAAAAGCATGGGAAAGCAAGTGGCAAGTAGCGGACCGAAGGGCTCTGAGGGACCAACGACTCAGTGAATATCCATGGCGTTGCGACATAGTGACAACATGATTTGTCCTGCACCACGTCGTATGGGCACTCCCACAAAAGTGCAGGGTAGGGAGATTCCCAATATCGTCAAAATGACCACCTCAAAATGACTCATATAGGAAACCCCCGTTGTTCGCGGGTTGGTTTAGACCACCACATAGATCGGGAAAACTCCCCGAGCCATTCAATGCCTTCACACAGTCCTAGCTAGCATGTGTCGAGGTTTGCCGGAGCTTCCGGTCGAGTTAAGGAAGAGCCCAATTTCTTAACTGCAACCGTGAGGGTCAAACCCACGTTGCAGAAAGTGATCTGCTACCTCAGACTAAGGAGCTATAGTGAGCTGATCCAAAGCTCAAGGTTCAGTAGAATGAACGTGGGAAGGTCGTAGAGGCGTCTCCCTTTTCTTTAGCAGTTTTAGCTGCTTCTCTCCCAACGAGGTTCAGAATGCCCAACATGCAGGCATTTGATGAGAATTCAGATCCGCAAGATCACCTTTACGAGTTCAACGACCTTATGAAACTCTATCAAGTCTTCGACTTGGCCAAATGTTGATGCTTAACAGTAACCCTCACTGCCCATGCCAAGCGCTGGTTTAGGTTGCTTCCTGCAGGATCAATCAGTTTATGGCATCGAATGAGCTCATCATTCCTAAGACATTTCCAAGCGAACAGGAAGTTCTTGATGCCGTTGAGCTACTTGAGCAACTTACAGCAAGAGAGGGATGAATCCCTCAAGTCTTTCATAGACAGATTCCATAAGGAACACAAAGTGGCTCATACTCCCGAGGAGTCTGTTCAGACTCTCATTATCGTGAGGGCTCGCCCGTGGCCAGATTTGTGGAAGGAACTGCAATCTAAGGATGATGTTTCCCTCACTCGCTTCTACAACCTCAGTGAGAAATACCTCCGAATTGAAAATTCCATGGCTGCTCTTAATCGCCATGACTGCCCTCCCCCATGGTCCCGCAATAAAGCGGTTGGCTCTCAATCGGGGGGAGAATTGTAGAAGGGTTGATCGTAGATGGGCTAATGACGATCACGACAAAAATCAATACACTCCTTTAAATGCCTCAATGTTTTCCATTCTGGATAAGTCAGAGGAAGCCAGCCTGCTCGGAAAGCCAAAGCCCATGAAGAATCCCCCCTAAGCTAGAAACAGCAAAAAATACTGTCGCTGTCATTGAGATAATGGGCATCACACCGATGAGTGTCGGGCTCTCAAGCAAGCAATCGAAGACCTTATCAAGTAGGGGCATTTCAAAGAGTATGTCGATGGTCCGACTCCCATTCCTGAAAAGGATCAAGAGGAACTAGGGAAGAAGCGTCCTGGTCGCAACTATTTGTTAGAGTAGATGCCCTAGAGCCAATCAATTATTGTAGAATTGACTCTTTGTAATAATGTTCATTAATCAATAATAAAAGGCATTTTTATTCTATATCGTGTAAATCATTATTATTGCAATATGTATTGATATATGTCCTTAGAATGGTAGAACCATGACGAGGGTATCAAGTGTTTCAAATCTTGATAGTGAGAACCCTATGAGCACATATGGTAGCCATTCTAGAAACGTCCGTAGCCCTAGTATTATTCTGAAGTAAGGGCACGTATAATACGGTAAGGCTACCATAGTGTTGAACGACCTCCGCCGAAAGCTGGATCCGATCTCACTTGTCAAGGTTGTTTGGTGACAACCTCCGGTGCAACACATGGGTGTTTGTTTCAAGAGGCGATTATACCGCATCAAGTTCACTGGACTGACCCACCAGAGGATTCCATATGGATGGTAACCCCAGTGTCTATGGAACAAATCCTTTAACGAATGGTGGTGCATGTGATCCTTAGACTTGAGATCACCAGAGGGCGCCTTGTGCACCGGATTGGTGCGTTTGACACTAGCCTAACGCAGCTTTTCTTTTGAGCTATCAATACGGTGGTGATTGGCCGCATCGAGGAGTGTATCAAGACTATGGTGGATTGGACAGAGGATTCATCACTCCCTGGGTATGGGAGAAGTTATTCTCACGCCGCAATTCAAGATATGGCGATGACACTAAAACGTGGCCACGGTGGGATTGAGTTGTTGCTCTATCCGGATTATAATACAGTCATTAGTCCGTAAACCGAATACATAATATCGGAGAGTAACCAAGGTTGACACTATTTCTATGCCTTCGCCTCGCGAGATAACGAATGATGAAAGGATCGGGAATTGTACTCGGTAACCATATCGTTGACATGTAGCTACTTTGTCAATCCGAATCTATCGGTGTGGCCATGATGCCTTGCTAGGGGCCAATCTTGGTCTCGTGTATTAGTGAGACGATTAATTGGTGTTAATTGCGATACTATACACTACCGGTATGATGAGGAGCCTATGGGTCACACATATAGAAGATAATTTAAGAGCCAAGAAGAAAGAAGGGCGTTTCGTCCTTTTTTAGGCGAAAGGGTATTTGGTAATTTCACAAATGGCAATTAAATTTGCCGAGGTTTCGTAGCCTTTTTATTTAATTTGTTAAAAAATTAAATAAGTGAAATTATGGTTAAATATGTGTTCGCACATATTTAATTAAATCATCATTATTGTTAAATGTTAATTGATTTTAATTGAAATAATGATGAATTAAATTAAAATATCTAATTGAGAGTGTTTGGCAAATTTGGGGGTGTTTGGGTTGTAGCCCAAGCCCATTCCATATGGGAATAGGGCAACTAAAATAAGACTATAAAAGGAAAAAGGTTTTAGTTGGAAAATGCGTGTGTGTTATTTTATTCATTCTTCAATTTTGAAAAGAGAAAAAAAAAAAAAAAAACCTCCAGCCAAAACTCTCCCACGCCACTTTTACTGTTCCATTGAAAAACAAACACTTTTGTTTTCTTCTTGATTTCTTAAGGCCAAGGAGGATCTAGCAAATACCTCCTTGGTTCTTGTTGATTGTCTTCGTGTGGACCTCTACGGTTCGATCCTACACTTGGATCGGTAGCAAACACGTTCAGAGAAAATATTGGTGGAGCCTCCAAACGTGGGTATGAATCTAAACCTTTGGATTTATTTTTCTGCAGATTCTTATAAAATATAAATCTGTGTTTTACTCGCTTTTGGGTTCTAAAGAACGATCCATGGTTGTAATTTTTGTTTTTCCACGCCGTAACGGGTCGCTTTCCCTAACGGTGGTATCGAGCCTAGGGTACTAGATTTACAATTATTGAATGGTTGATTACATGTGTTTGTTGATAACATGCCCGCCTTGATGAATGCGCCACAGAAAAAACCCAGTTTTGTTAAATCTGAAAAATCGTAAATCCACTTTTGAATGAATGAATCAATTGTTAAATTGATTTAATAATGTGTTGATGAATGTATTATTGGTTGGTTAATATCTCAGTTGAACGTGGTGTGCGTTGATTTTGATTTGGATTCATGTTTGTATATGAAAAATCGCAAAACGCGAATCGTATGAATTGGGGATTTCGTGTCTCGCAGGGGCTTCGCCACGGCGATGTGCTCGAAAGTTTCGCCGGCGAAGATAAAACCTTCGCCGCATGTCTGTCGGACGGCAAGTACATATCAGAAATTGCCCCGCCGCGGCGAAGATAAAATTTTTCCCTTCCCGCCGCGGCAAAGTCTCGTAGAAAACTTCGCCGCGGCCGAGATAAAACCTTCGCGCGGTGAAGCCTGCAGCCTTTCCCATCTGTATTTTTTGCGTAGGGTCTAATATGCAGTTTTAATAACTCCTAAAGCCAATATACATTCGCACATTTAAGAGGGTAATTAATTAATTAATTCCACCCAATTCAAAAAATTGATTATTTTTGAAATGTATGCTTTGTACTTGGTTGTATATTGCATGGTGCCCGGTATATTTGAGCCTTAAACCTAAGGTGAATGTTTTTAAATTATTTTGGGTATGTATGGATGTAATATTTTAAATAGGCTCACGTGTCGCCTCTTCTCTCCTCTTTTTGATGTACATTCTTTCATCTCATTCCCCCTCGAATGCAAATCGAGGTTTCTAAATTTGTGGATGTAAAATTAGTTTAATATTAATTTTTATTGTAAATTTAGAATGATGGTTTTTGTAATGTACTTGGAGTCGGAGCAAAGGATGAGGGCAACCATACTTGAAGAACTCAAGATGTTTATTACGACCCACCCCAGGTGACCCACCGATTCCTCAAGGACTTGAGGAGATCGGTTTTAGTTGAGCCATGTACTGGCACGTTTAATATTTTGTTTAGAATGCATACTAAGGTTGAATGTTGAATAACATGCAAACAATGTCATTCTAACAAAGATAATAATCTGATGAGACATTAAATAACAAACCCTCAACTAAGAATATTAAGTCACGAATGCCTTCCATCACCATGGTTTTAATCAAACCACTGTTAAGTCAACCTTGTTCGCCAAAGCGAAGGGTACACTTCTACCCAATGGGAGGTTAAAATTCATTGGAGTTTTCCTTAATGGTGATGGTGTGGAAGCTTAAAATGATGGTTTTGCTTGTTCGCCAAAGCGAAGGTTGATAAACGCGTTCATAGGCAAAAAAAAGTAGAGCGTACACATATTGTGTGTACGTGGGTGACATGTAGTGTCCACTTATGCGTCTCCGAGAATCACACTTGAGGACAATGGTCGGAGCCATTAGGCGTGTGTCCGGCTTGTTAGGGGGCTTTTTCACATTTGAGGTTGATAGTGGGAGCTATCAACCGGGTGTGGAATTAAGTTTGTTGGCCTACCTAATCAACTCATTTTTTTGCTTGTTCGCCAAAGCGAAGGTTTGAAATGGGAAGGATGGGATCTGTCCACAGGAAAGCCAACGGGCTTTCCCGAGTTAATAGTTGAGGGCTATTGGCTTGAGTAAAATAGTGGGAGCATCGCTTTAATAAAAGACCATATTAAATTATAATGAACTTTATAATAACTTTATCTTTTCGCAATTGTAGATTCACAAAAATGAGCATTATGAACCTACGGACCGATAATCGAAAAAGAAAAATAAAGTTGGGTTGGATGGATCCAATTTCTGGGGATCCCGTATCGTAATCTTCTTGGATTATCTCAAGTCAAAAGAAATTGTATATCCTTGAAAAGCCATACATGGCGAGCTCGATCCCCTCGATGCTACTCAGAAGTTAAGGATACTTATCAAAAAGTTCCTTGATGATGCCGATAGCGCATAATGCTTGATGTTAGCATCGATGACACCTATGCCGCAAAGCGGCGATGAGAATATGGATGCTTCTTCCATAATTCTACACCTCAAGGAGCTTTAACGAAACAAATGCTCAACATGAGGAAGTACAAGGTGTCGAAAGCACCTTGTTTGGGAGTCGCTGACCGAGGGTGCCTGTTGTCCTCATGTGCTCAAGATGATCGAGCACATGAGAGAGGCTTCGAGACTTTAGGATATGGCTTGGATGCAGAATTACAAATGGATTTAATTCTGCAATCCTTTGCCCGACTCTTATGCTCCGCTTCCTAATGAATTTCAATATGAACACGATGGAAAAGGAAAACCCCTCGTCTTCTTCGAACATGCCCGAGGATCGCAGAAGCAGGGACTTGAAAAGTCCAAAGCTGCCCTTTTACTCGTTATGCTAGTAAAGTAAAGCACAGGCAAAGGGTAAGGTTAAGGCCAAACCCTAAGCCCAAGCCTCCAAAGGACGTGCTTGCTCTTCGGGGTCCCGAGAGGCATGATGAAAGTTTTGCAAGGTAGTCTCTTGCTGGCAAGCTTTCCCGGCCACTTGGAGGAAACACGCAAGGCTTTCCTCGCAAGCAAGAAGAAGTCGAGGCTACGACTTCGTGGTACTTTCATGATTGAGATTAACTTCTCCCTTAACATCTTGGGTCATGGACACAGGATGTAGAACTCACATTTGTACCGATGCGTGTGGGACTAAGGGCAGTAGTAGAGTGCTCGCTAAGGGAGGGAGATGGACCTACGAGTTGGAAATGGAGCACATGTGGTCCGCATTAGATGTATTTTACTTTACGGCTTTATCTTTGCCTACGGGCTTATTGTTGGAACTACATAATCAGTATCACGCACCTTCTATTTCTAGAAATATTATTTCAAGATCCGCTTTTGGATAATATGGGGTATCATTTTGAGATATCTAATGGATTGTTGTCCTTTAGTTTGAATGGTATTCTATTTGGAATTGCAAGGTTATATAATGGATTATATGTTCTTGATTTAAACAATAAAGATATTCTCAATATTGAAACCAAGAAAGCTAAACATAGCGATCAAAACCAAACATATCTCGGCATTGTAGATTATGTCATGTTAATGAGACTCGCATTGCAAGACTTCAAAGGGATGGAGTTTTTGGCCCTTTGACTTCCACTTCATTTGAGGTATGCGGAGTCATGCCTTTTAGGCAAGATAATTCCAAGTCTCCTTTCACAGGGACAAAGTGAAAGGGTGGGCTACCAAGAATCAGTAGGCATCATCCATAGTGATGTATGTGGGTCCACCTTAATAGTTGAAGCCTTTGAGAGGTGGATATTCATACTTCATCACATTTATCCGATGATTTCAAGAGATATGGTTATGTCTACCTTATGAGACATAAATCAAGGGCCTTTGATAAATTCAAGGAATTTAGGAATGAAGTACGATATGTTCCCAAATAAAAAGTATTAAAGCTCTTCTTGGATCGGACGTAGGAGGTGAATACTTAAGCTCGGGGTTTTGGTTTCGTGAGTACCCGCAAGGAATGTGGGATAGTATCACAACTCACCCCTCCCTCCTTATACACCCCAACACAATGGAGTGTCGTAAAGGAGGGAATAGGACCTTACTTGACATGGTTAGGTCCATGATGAGTTTTAGTGATTTACTCGCATCGTTCTGGGGTTATGCCCCTAGAGATTCACACTATCGCTTTTGAATTGTGTGCCGCGTCTTTTCAGAGATAAGACTCCATATGAGCTATGGGAGTGGGCGAAAGCCTAACTTGTCTTATCTAAGGATTTGGGGTTACGGAAAGCTTTATGTTAAGAAATTGACTTCAAACAAGTGGGCCCAAAATCCTGTAAATGTATATTCGTGGGGTATCCAAGGAGAGGCAAAGGATACTATTTCTACCACCCAAGGGAAGCGCAAAATTTTTGTTGCTTGATCTAGTGTCTTCCTAGAAAAGGAATATTTCTAAGAAGTACTAGTGGGAGAAAAGTAGAACTCGATGAAGTTCTAGAACTATAAGATATACTAGACGAAAGACGGGATGATGTGCCACAAGAAGTGGTTGAGCATCATGAGGAGGTTACTCCTGAACTTGTGGATCAAAGTGAACCACCTTAGGTAGCACCCAAGAGCTGCGTAGATGCCCGGGGAGAGTACGCCATGAGCCCGAGAGATACGGTTATCTCGTGACTCAACATGGTGCGTACTAGTCTACCAAGGCGATGAACCCGGAGAACCTACGAAGCGCTTATATCGGATCCAGATTCCGTTAAATGGCTTGATGCCATGAAATCGAGATGGACTCCATGTACCGAGAACCAAGTGTGGTCTCCGGTGGAACCACCTCGAAGGGGTAAAACCCATAGGGTGTAAATGGGTCTTCAAGAAGAAGGCCGACATGGATGGCAGCGTGCATACTTATAAAGCACGGTTTGGTTGCCAAAGGTTTCAAACAAATTCATGGCATTGACTATGAAGAAACCTTTTCGCTGGTAGCCATGATTAAATCCATCCGGATTATGCTTGCAATTGCTGTATATCATGACTATGAGATTTGGCAAATGGATGTCAAAAGCGCATTCCCTGACGGAAACCAGAGGGAGGATGTGTATATGACACAACCCGATGGTTTCGTTCTTGATAGTCAAGCTTAATAAGGTATGCAAGTTGCGAGATCCATCCCCATGGACTCAAGCAAGCTTCAAGGTGGAACATTCATTTTCATGAAGCCGTAAAAGAATTCGATTTTATTAAGACGAAGATGAGCCTGTGTTTACAAGAAAGTGAGTGGGGGCGCAGGAGGCATTCCTAGTGTTATATGTCGATGACATACTTCTAATCGGGAATGATATACCGAACTTGCAGTCGGTAAAGACTTGGTTATCCAAGTGCTTCTCCATGAAGGACTTAGAGGAAGCAGCCTACATCCTTGGTATAAAGATCTATCGTGATAGATCACGTAGGTTGCTTGGCCTAAGTCGAGTGCGTATATTGACAAGGTATTCGAAAAGATTTAGTATGGAAGAATCCAAGAAGGGATTTCCAATGTTATTTATGGTGTTTATCTTTCTAAGGAATTGTGTCCTAAAACACAAGATGAGAGAGATAGGATGAAGAGGATCCCATATGCATCGCCCTATTGGATCCATCATGTATGCCATGCTATGTACTTGGATTGATGTCTCGTGTGCTTTGAGCACTTGTAGATATCAATCGGATCCCGTGAGCGCCATCGGATGGTCACAAGAATATTCTTGGCACCAAGAAGGACTAAGGATATGTTCTTGGTTTATGGAGGGAAGATGAGCTCACTATAAGAGGATACAATGATGCCGATTTCCAAACGGACAAAGATGATTATCGATCACAATCGGGGTTTGTATTTTTGTCTCAATGGCGATACGGTGGGTGGAAAGAGCTTCCAAGCAAAGCTCCGTAGCGGACTCTGCAATGGAGGGTTGAGTATATTGCATTGTCGAGATCGCCCCGGAAGGAGGCGATGGGCTGGAATTAAGTTTGTCAACGAACTTGGTGTGGTTCCCACGGATTGTTGATCCTATAGACATCTATTGTGACAACAATGGAGCAATTGCTCGGGCCTGGGGAACCACGGTCCTCATCAAGTCCAGACACATACTCAAACGATTCCAATCTCATCGGAGAGATAGTTGAGAGGAAAGACATTGATTAGTAAAGTGCATCTCGACGACAATCTCGAGATCCACTACAAAGCCTCTGTCATGACAAAAGCATGAAAGGCACTTGAGATCATTTGGTATTAAATACATGAATGATTGGCTATAGTGCAAGTGGGAGATTGTTAGAGTAGATGCCCTAGAGCCAATCAATTATTGTAGAATTGACTCTTTGTAATAATGTTCATTAATCAATAATAAAAGGCATTTTTTATTCTATATCGTGTAAATCATTATTATTGCAATATGTATTGATATATGTCCTTAGAATGGTAGAGCGTGTGAGGGTATCAAGTGTTTCAAATCTTGATAGTGAGAACCCTATGAGCACATATGGTAGCCATTCTAGAAACGTCCCGTAGCCCTAGTTATTCTAAAGTAAGGGAGACGAGATAATACGGTAAGGCTATCATAGGTTGAAGAACGCCAGTTCAAAGAAGCGTGCCAGTCTCACTTGTCAAGGTTGTTTGGTGACAACCTAATGCAACACATGGGTGTTTGCCCGGGTTGGCGGATTATCTTGCGGCAAGTTCACCGGACTGACCCAGGAAGGATTCCATATGGATGGTAACCCCGTGTCTATGGAACAAATCCTCTAACGAATGGTGGTGCATGTGATCCTTAGACTTGAGATCACAGAGCGCCTTGTGCCACCGGAGGTGCAAAGCTTTGACACCTAGCCCTAATGCGCTTCTTTTCAAAGCTATCCAATACGGTGGTGATTAGGTCGCATCGAGGAGTGTATCAAGACTATGGTGGATTGACAGAGGTTCATCACTCCCGAGTACGGGAGAAGTTATCTCACTTAACGCAATTTAGTATATGACGATGACACTAAGCGTGGCCCACAAAGGTGGGATTGAGTTGTTGCTCTATCCGGATTATATCTGGTCATTAGTCCACCGAATACATAATATCGAGAAGTAACCGAGGTTGACACTATTTCTATGCCTTCGTCTCGTCCGAGATAACGAATGATGAAAGGATCGAATTGTACCGGTAACCATATCGTTGACATGTAGCTACTTTGTGAATCCGAATCTATCCGGGTGGCCATGGTGCCTTGCTGGGAGGGCCCAATCTTGGAGTACGTATATTAGTGAGACGATTAATTGGTGTTAATTGTGATACTATACACTACCGGTATGATGAGGAGCCTATGGGTCATACATATAGAAGATAATTTAAGAGCCAAGACCCGAAGAAGGGCGCTGCTTTTTAGGCGAAAAGGGTTGGTATTTTGGTAATTTTACAGCAATTAAATTTCTTGAGGTCGTAGCCTTTTATTTAATTTGTTAAAAAAATTAAATAAGTGAAATTACGGTTAAATATGTGTTAGCACATATTTAATTAAATCATCATTATTGTTAAATGTTAATTGATTTTAATTGAAATAATGATGAATTAAATTAAAATATCTAATTGAGAGTGTTTGGCAAATTTGGGGGTGTTTGGGTTGTAGCCCAAGCCCATTCCATATGGGAATAGGGCAACTAAAATAAGACTATAAAAGGAAAAAGGTTTTAGTTGGAAAATGCGTGTGTGTTATTTTATTCATTCTTCAATTTTGAAAAGAGAAAAAAAAAAAACCTCCAGCCAAAACTCTCCCACGCCACTTTTACTGTTCCATTGAAAAACAAACACTTTTGTTTTCTTCTTGATTTCTTAAGGCCAAGGAGGATCTAGCAAATCCCTCATTGGTTCTTGTTGATTGTCTTCGTGTGGACCTCTATGGTTCGATCCTATACTTGGATCGGTAGCAAACACGTTCAGAGACAATATTGGTGGAGCCTCCAAACGTGGGTATGAATCTAAACCTTTGGATTTATTTTTCTGTAGATTCTTATAAAATATAAACTGTAATTTTTTGTGCCTTGATTTTGGGTTCTAAGGAACGATCCATGGTTGTAATTTTTGTTTTTTCGCTGCGCAACTGGGTCGTTCCTAACACTATTGTGTAGAGATCATCTTTGTAAGACCACACCTCTCAGGGAATTCTCGAGGTGCCTAGGAGAGGTATGCTCGGGAAACCCGTCATGACCCCATGAGTGTAATGAGCACGACGCCTTTACCCGCTAAGGTTCGTAGAGAAGAGGAGATCACCTTCTCTGAGAAAGGCGATTGCATCATCCCCATGAGGATGCACTCGTCATTGCGCCTGAAATAGGCTGGTGCGAAGTCCATATAATGTTGGTGGACAATGGAAGCGTTGTGAATATCTTGTTTCAACGAGAGTTTGAGAAAATACAACTAGACGAGGCAGACCTGAAGCTTGCCTCCATCCCTCTTTATGGTTTTACCGGAGATCATCTGATTCCTAGGGGAACGATCTCACTCCCGGTCACGTTGGGTGAAACCAATGAAATGACCAAAATGACAGATTTTTTGGTAGTAGGATCGCCTGTTCCCAGCCTTCATGGCATCTTGGGACAACCTTTACTGAGAAATTTCAAGGCAGTCACCTCCATCTACCATCTAAAATGAAGTTCCCCTCCTCGACGGGGATCGGGGAAGTAAATGGATCTCAACGCGAATCTCGCGATTGCTACATAAGAGCAATGCAGATGGCATGCAAGGGAAAAGGAAAGCCAATAGGCATCCCGGAAGCCAAAGCTATAGCGATCGCAGGGATCGAGCCACAGCCCGACCCAATAGAGGATAACATGAATCCTCGTATCCAAGAGTGCCCCCACAGTGGGCTAGTTGAGGACTTATCTAAGGTGTTAGTCGATCAAAATGAGCCGACCCAAGTGTTGAGAATCTAGAGTAATCATAACCCTCAGCTCGCCAAAAACCTAACAAGCTTTCTTAGAGAGAATGTCGACATTTTTGCATGGACTCATGCTGACATGACCGGGATCAGTCCGAATGGGACCTGAACGATATGCTACCTTGAAAACTGAGGTAGATAAGCTCATTTTGAACAGGTTCATTCGGGACATGCTTTACCCGAGTTGGGTTGCCAATCTGGTCTTGGTAAAGAAGCCCAAGGGCAAGTGGCGAACCTGTGTCGACTTCATCGACCTCAACAAATCATGTTCGAAGGATAACTTTCCCTTGCCAAGGATCAACCAACTCGTCGATGCCACCTCTGGGCACGAGTTGTTGAGTTTTATGGACACCTACTTGGGATATAATCAAATCTCGATGTACGCACCGGACGAAAAGAATACCTCGTTTGTTACAGATCGGGGACTGTATTATTACAAGGTCATGCCCTTCGGCCTAAAAAACGCTGGGATAACATACCAGTGGCTGGTTAACCACATGTTTTCCGAGCATATCAAAAAGTCGATGGAAGTCAATGTTGATGACATGCTGGTCAAGTCGTATGTTGCTTCAGATCATATAGCGCAACTCGTTGAGATGTTCGACGTACTCTGAAGGTATAGAATGAAGCTCAATCCTCTTAAATGCTCATTCGGAGTATGCTCAAGAAAGTTCTTGGGGTATATGGTTAACTAGAGAGGGGCATTGAAATTAACTCTGAGAAGATCCAAGCTCTCCTTGATATGAAAAACTCGACCAACCGAAAACAGGTTCAGAGCCTAAATGGGAGAATAGCAGCTCTCAATCATGTCATATTGAGAGCAACAGATCGTTGCTTTCCATTTTTTGATATACTCAAGGCCAACAAAAAGTTCGAGTGGACTCCACAGTGCGAGCAGGCTTTTCAAAGCATAAAAGAACATTTAGGAAAGCCACCTCTCCTGTCCAAGCCTCTTCCTAAGGAAATTCTACTCCTTTACTTGTCCGTCTCTCAACATGTGGTTAGCGCAACTCTCATTCGAGAAGAGGCCAGAGTTCAATGGCCAATGTATTATTCGAACAATCGACTATTGGACACAGAGATGCGGTATCCAGAAATGGAGCAATTAGCTTATGCCCTGCTGATCGCCTTTAGAAAGTTATGACCCTATTTCTATGCCTACATAATCCATGTTTTGACCAACTATCCGCTCAAGCAAGTTCTTCAGAAGCCGAAAGTTTCGAGTAAGTTACTCAAATGGGCAATGGAACTGAGTCAGTTTGATCTGCATTACAGACCAAAAGCAACCATCAAAGGGCAGGTTGTTGTCGATTTCATTTCAAAATTCTATTTCTACCATCAGGGAATCCAAGCAAAGAAGTCAATAGGCGAAGTCATCCAGGAAATCGTTCAGACTTTATCGACTTGGAGCCTCTATGTTGATGGTTCCTTGAACAAGAAAAGAGCCGGTGCAGGTCTTCTCCTCTTCTGCCCCGAAGGGACTTCGCATCTATGGAATTCTTCAATTTGGGTTCCAAGCTACGAACAATGAGGCAGAATATAAAACACTGCTCACTGGTCTCCGATTAGCTAGAGAAATGGGATCAAGCGCCATCAGAATTACAGTAATTCCCAGTTGGTTGTTAATCAGATCTTGGGAGAATATCAAGCCAAGAAAGAGAACATGATTAGTTATCTCAAAAAAGCTAAGGCCGCACTCGAGTCTTTTAAGCACCTCACGATTAAGCAAATTCGGGAGAATAAGTTAACCCCTCACGTCCCAGGACGCCTTGGCAAGAATAGCCTCATCGCTAGACTCAGATGTGCCGAAAAGTATTCCTATTCGGTACATAGAGATTCCTACTATCGGCTCGCTTGAGCAGACTGTAGCTACACAGAGTCAATTTCCTGGATGACTCCAATAATTTAGAATCTCCAAGATAGGACTCTACCCAATGACAAGACCGAGGCAAAAATCCTGCACACCAGAGCTGCTTACACGCTCGTTGAAGATCAGTTATACAAGTGAGGGTTTATCGACCTCTCCTCTGATTTGCAATTGATGAAGAAGCAGACTATATTCTAAGGGAGATACATGGAGCGCCAACAAAATTGTTCGCCAAGGGTACTATTGGCCTCTACTTCAAGAAGACACTGTCAATTTTATGAAAAAGTGTGACAAGTACCAGTGGTTCGCGAACATCTTACAAGCTCCTTCCCACTAGTGGACAACAATGACCAGCCCTTGGTTGTTCTCCATGTGGGGGATTGATCTTATTGGGCCCATGCCAGCCGAAAAGGGGGGCGTCATGTATGTTGTGGTCGCGGTAGATTACTTCACCAAGTGGGCCGAGGCTAAACACTTGGTCGCGATCACTACCAAGAAGCTCAAAGACTTCGTCTTCAAGAATATAGTGTTCCGCTACGGGATTCCTTATACACTCATCTCTGATAATGGGAAGCAGTTTGACAATGAGGAATTCAAGCAGTTTTGCGATGAGTTAGGGATCCATAAAAAGTTCACCTCAGTCGCAAGATAGTAAGATAATGGTCAGGTTGAAGCTGTCAACAAAACCATCAAGCACACTCTGAAGGCCAAGGTTGGCGGCCGCTAATTGGGTTATGGGTCGATGACCTCCCAGAAGTTCTATGGGCATACAGAACAACTCCGAGAACCTCTACTTCGGAAACGCCTTTCTTGCTAGCATATGGCTGCGAGGCTATAATCCTAGTGGAAGTAGGAACTCGTTCGCTCCGAGGAGACCTATTCAATGAAACAGACAATGAAGCACTTCTATGTATAAGTCTGGACCTAGATTAAGAACAGTGTGACAAGGCTCGGTTAAGGATAGCATTTTACCAATAGCGTGCAAAAAGGTTCTTTGTGTTAGTGTATATTAGTGTATGCCCTAGAAACCATTCGTGTTGTCGGTTTCAGAGCATTTTGTCTTGTATCTATATATATCATAAATAATAGAAGAAAGAGTTCTTCAATTCATATATGTAAATTGCTTCCTTTATTCGGGTCCATGCATTTAAAATAAAGTATGTATATGAATTGTCCAGATGATTCATTTAATAGGTAAAATGAATTATCGAAAAGGGTTCTACGGAAGCAATATAAATTTGGGCAACTATATTGTGCAGTAGGCATACCGGATGCTTCCAAAGATATCATGAGTTGATAAGTACGGATGGACGATGATAGTCATGTCAGCCGGGGCATTGGTATGGATTAACTTAGGGCAGAATCTGTTTTTTTTTTGAATGTGACCGAATAACGACAAATCACTTGGAAAAGCATGTAGTCAATGATTTATTGTTTGGTTATATCGGGATTACGATGTAGTCCTTTGACCTAAGACATTGTAGTCGGATCCAATATGGATGCGTATGGTTCATACGGTGTATAAGTACGAGACTAATCATATTTAGTACAATAAAGCCTATTTGGTCATGCGTTGTTCATATGCGGAACGAACGATGGTCAAGAGGGGATCCATTGGACTCGTAAATATAGGATCGGGGAGTACCGCCGACTCCATCCGGATTCGAGTTCCTAGGACGAACATCGATAAATGTCGAAAATTGAATCTCTGGCCGAGTCTATTATTAGTCATACAAAAAGCAAGTTTGTGATGACGAGTTCAACATATTGATCGGACGATTGGTAGAAGATCGAGTTTAGGATTTTGACGTTCCATGAATCCATACTGATTAGGGATATCTCAATGGAGGGACTTTACCCACATGGTACGTATGATCTGAAATGGGTTCGATGAAGTATTTCTTCATCGTGGTTTAGGACTATGGCACATTGCCTAGATGTTTACCATAGTCGTTGGGCCCTCCCGGACGGGTTTCGGATTCATCGAAAACCAGGCTCCACGGCTAATCCACGGTGGACCTACATGGTCACACCAATAGCTTTGAGAAGTTAGAGAATGATGAGAGAGAAATGATTATCCGAAGAGGGCTAGCACCTTCCGAGGGTAATAACGGGATTTCTATAGTAATAGTTACATAGAAAACAATTTGTGACATTTTAAGGGTTAAAAATGGTCAAGCAATAATTAATTATATTTAATTATTATATCTTAAAGTGTTAAGATTAATGAGATGAACAAAAAATAACCTTTTAATAGTTAAAGGGTAAAAAGGGTAAATTTATGGGTTGTTAATGTAAACTAGTTTAGTTTACATGGGCCCTTGAATAATATTGATTATTCAAAGGGTAGCATATTAAATTCTTAGGGGTCCCTTTTATAAAATAAGATTTTATTGGGCTTGGAAGTGAAAAATAAATAATTGCAAAATAGCCTAAGTATATATAAGTGCAAAAGGTTGCATTTTTTGTTCATTATTCACTTGTTCACTCAAACACAAACTAAAAGCTCTCTCTCCCTAGCCACGGCCACTCTCTAATCCTCTCAAGGTGGTGTTAAAGTGTGGAGGTTTCATCCTTTTTGAAGCTAATCTTCATCAATCCAAAGCAAAGGAGTAGGTATAATCTCATATCTAAGCTTTGCATGTAAACCGTTTTTTTTAATCCATGCTTTCATGCTTTCATTCTCCATCTCCACCACTCTTCATGCATGTTGGTTCTTTCAAATGGTATCAGAGCTAAAAGCTCCTTGCATGTCGAATTTATAAGCTAAAATGGCATTTTCCATGTGTTCATATGTTCATCAAACTTGGTTGAGTTTGCATGTTAGTGATATGGTTCAAAAATGTTTTTTTCATAGTAGATCTTTACATGCATGTCTCGGCCATACATAAATCAGAGGTATATGTTCATTCTTCTTCTCATTCTTATATGTTTGAATGATGATAATGGTTATAATGAGCATGCCTTAGTATTGGATGAGTTGTTTGATGTAATAAGCATGTTTGATGCATGTGTATGTCTCGGCCATCTCTTGATCTTTGGAAAACATGTTTTTCTTCTTGCTTTAATATGTTTGGGTATGTTAGAATATGATTTAAAGCATGTTTGGATGATGATTATTGCATGAAATGTGTTGAAAACTACATGCATGCATATATGTCATTTTCAGCCATGACTAGTTTTGCCATAAAAATGTCATTTCATTCATGTATTGATGAATGATGTTTTAGGAAATGTTGCATGATGATTCATTTAGAAAAATGTTCATGCATGTTCATTTCCATTACTTTGATTAAATGGTTTATGCTTTGACATGCTAAATGTGTTATCTTTAATTTGATTAAAGTATATTTTTGCATGAAGTGTATGCAAATGTTGCAAGTGTTTAGTGGTGGAATTTGATGTTAGCATAAAGTTATGGATTATTCATTCATATGATGAATTATGATATTATATATGATTGTGGTAAATTTAATGTAGGATGTTTAATTTGATTAAATTATCTTATAATGCATCATTGCATGACATAAATTATTATATTTTTGAAATGTAATAATTTGGTTGTTTGAATGGTTTCAAAAGTGATGATGCAAGATGACATGATTGTCTTTGAAAAGATAAATATGTCATAAAAAGTATTACTTTAGTTAAAAGTAACTTGTGTCATAGAATGATTACTCTTAGAGTAATAAAATCCACTTATCTATGCCATGCATGACTTTTGTGAAAAGTATTGAAATGATGTTAACAATTAAATAGTATATCTTTGGGTGGAATATGACAAAAGTGTTTGTGTAATGATTCCTATAAAATGTGTAATTATTGCATGGCCCAAAGTTATAATTAAATTACCACATGAATATATATATAATATCTATTAATACATGAGATATATTTATATATTTATATTCATGCCTTTAAATAATTGTTTATTATATTTGGTATGAATGTTTAATATTTATTTATGTGATGAATGAATATTAGATTAGAGGGTTGATCATGGGTGCCATTTGGTTTTCAAAATATTCAAAAGTGTTTGTAATATTATTTTATTAAATGGCTTATAATAATTAAATTTTATTTATTTATTTTAATCGGGCCTGCATGCCTAAGATCCAATATGTAATGGAATCGGCTAGATGGGAACCGAAGAACATCCGGATGATGATCCAATCGAAGATATAGTATTAGGGTAAATAGTTTGCCTTTAGGATGTATTTTCGAAAAGCCCCATGGTCAACCCACATGCTTTAATATATGCATATATGTGATATGTATGAATGGATAATTAAACATGGCATGCTAAAAATGAATTAACTAAAGGATAAACCTAAATCTCCCCAATTTGAAATTATTAAATCCAAGTCTTCCATTGTGGGATAACTAAATTCTTTGATATAAATTTTAATATCCCAAGATTTCTATTATGTGAGGGATATAATCTTTATATCATAGAATTAAGTTGATCTTGTTCTTGGATGGATATTTTCACCTTGACCAAGAATTCTATTATGTGAGGACATGATGAAAATGCCATCATAAGAAAGCACAATAGTTCGGATTTAACTAGCCTAAGGTACCAAGAATTCTATTATGTGAGGTATCCGAAGCTAGGACAAGGAATATGAATCAAACCTTATATAGTGATATAAAAGGAAAAGAGTTTCCTACTTATTAGACTTAATTGACCAAGAATTCTATTATGTGAGGTTAATTGAATTTGATAATAAATTGATTCCCCACTAAGAAATTTAATCCAACGAAAATTTTCGGATCCTATTTAAGGGAGTGTAGGACTCGAATAAAATAGTGGGAGCTAATTTGATTATGCATTAAAAGGTTTAAAAGATTACAAGACACTAATAAAATTACTTTTCTTTGCAGTTTCATCTTTGTGATAAATAATTGAAAAATGGCCAACAATGTTCTCCTAAGGATAATGGACAATAACATGTTAACCGGACCCAACCTAAAAGATTGGCTAAGAAATCTTAGAATTGTTCTAGATTTTTGAAAGAATTGCCTATGTCTGGAAGCACCTCTTCCACTTGATATTGGACCGGATGCTCCACAAGTGAGCTTGATGCTCTTGAAAAGTGGAGAGAGGATAGTAGGAGGGCTAAAAATTACATGTTAGCCTCCATGAATAGAGAACTTCAAACTAAGCATGAAGAGGTTTCAAATGCTTATGATATCCTCATAGCTACAAGAGTTGTATAGCGAAAATCCAAGAGTGGTTGAGTATGAATTGTGTGCATCCCTCTTTAGCATGAAGTTGAGGGAAGGGGAACCTCCAATGATCATACTCTTAAAATGATCAATGGATTAGATCGGCCCGGATGGATATGGGGTGGTCATGCCGACCGCCTCAAAGTGAATTTGATTATACAATCCCTTCCTCCAAGTTATAAACCGTTTATAACTAATTACAATCTCAATAGGATTGAGAGAAACCTCTGAAGGCTGCTAAATGAGCTTAAAGAATTTCACAGCGAGAATGTGAAAGGAAAGGACATAAGGATGTCTTTGCCGCCTCCACTAGCGGGGAGGGCCAATAAAAAGCCCAAAGTGCTACCAAAGAGAGGTCCAAAAGTTGGACCCAAGATTAAGAGCTTCAAGAAGCGGCAAAGGCGAGAAGGCCGATGCAAAGGGAAAATGTTTCCCAACCGTGGAAAAGATGGACTTTGGAAGAGGAAGCTGTCTTCAATACGACGATCTGAAGAAAGGCAAAGGAAGCGAGTACGAACCAATGTCTTATGATTGAATATGAATTAAGTGTTAATTCAGATATTCATTCTGGATATTAGATTCAAGAGCAACATCTCATGTTTGTATGTCTTTGCGGTACTTGAGAATAGTTACGAGGTAACAAAGGGCGAGATCATTTTGAGGATGGCAAATGGGGCACGAGTTGCAAATGAGGCCATGGGGACTTGCTCACTAAGACTACCTTCAGGACATGTTTTGAATTTGTTTAAAGTATTGTACTTTGAAAAGGCCACAAGAAACATCATTTCTATTTACGCTTTGTGTAAGGGAGGTTATTATGTACTTTTTAATGGAAATGAATGTTCAATACATTTTGGAAATGTTTTAGTTGGTAAAGTTTGTGAATACAAATGGTTTGTATGTCTTAGAATTGAATGACTATGCTTCAATCAATACCATTTCTAATAAAAGAACCCGATCCGAATCAAATCCTAAAATTCTATGGCATCATAGATTGGGTCATATAGGAGAGAGAAGATTAATACAGCTTGGAGAAAGTGGTATCCTAAACTCATTGGGTTACAACCCTATCTAACCCTTTTGTGAATCATGTCTCCAAGGAAAAATGACCAAGTCTCCCTTTAAGAGTAAAGGAGAGCGAGCTAAAGAACTTTTAGAACTCATACATACGGATGTATGTGGACCATTTAGTACTTTAGCTAGGGGGAGGATTTGAATACTTCATTACCTTTACTGGATGATATGTCACGATATGGGTATTTGTATTTAATGAAATACAAATCAAGAATCCTTTGAAAAATTCAGAGAATTCAAGAATGAAGTAGAAAAAACAAAGGGAAAGAGTATTAAAATACTACGATCGGATCGTGGGGGTGAATACTTGAGTACGAGTTTCAAGAGTTCTTAAAAGAAAATGGGATCATCTCACAATTGACTCCTCCTTATACACCCCGACTTAATGGAGTGTCGAAAGGAGAAATCGTACCTTATTGGATATGGTACGATCGATGGTGAGTTTTACGGACTTGCCAATGTCTCTGTGGGGGTACGCTCTCGAGCATGTGCACATCCTTAATAGGGTCCTATCTAAAGCGTCCGAGAAAACACCGTATGAGATATGGTATGGAAAACGTCCCAAGTCTGAATTATATGAAGATTTGGGGGTGCCTGACTTATGTTAAATTGGTTAAATCGATAAGGTTGGATGTTAAATCCGAGAAGGGTTTCGGTTCATTGGATATCCTAAAGATAGTTTAGGATATTACTTTTACTTCCCAAGTGATCAAAGAGTTTGGATCGGTAGGGAATGCACGTTTCCTCGAGCGAGTTCTTGGAGGAAGGCGGCGTTGGAAGAAATATTGAACTCAAGGAAGAGTTCGAAGAGCCAAGAACCGAGATTCTTTGAAGATGGAACGTCCACTCAACGAACCTCGTATCGATACTATGGTTCCGACACGAAAGTCTTCTAGAATGTCGAAACCTCTAGAGAGATATGGGTTCCTACATGAGCAAGATTTTGAATCTTACTTAGTGGGAGTAGATGATCATGGTGATGATCCTAGAAGCTACGAAGCAATCTTGGATAGAGATTCAGGAAAATGGTGAAGGCGATGGATTACGAGATAGAATCAATGCATGCCAATCAAGTATGGTCGCTTCCGGATCCACCGCAGGGAATAGTTCCTATAGGTTGTAAATGGATCTACAAGAGAAAAGTTGGCAAGGATGGGGAGGTAGAGACTTTCAAAGCTCATGGTGGCGAAAGGTTATACTCGAAACAAGGATTGGATTATGAGGAAACCTTCTACTGTAGCTATGATTAAATCCATCCGTATAATGCTAGCCATCGCGACATACCATGATTATGAAATTTGGCGAGATGGATGTCAAAACAGACTTTCCTCAATGGGTTTATTGAGGAAAACATCTATATGGAACAACGATAGGTTTTGTATTCTCTCTTGAAAGACATAAGGTATGCAAATTGCATCGATCTATTTATGGATTGAAGCAAGCTTCAAGAAAGTGGAACATTCGATTTGGACGACATAATCAAATCGTTTGGTTTTGTCAAGAATCCGGATGAGCCCGTGTATACAAATGGGTTAAAGATCATGCCATCACGTTTCTCATATTATATGTAGATGACATACTTTTGATGGGAAATGATATAGGCATGATGACAGAGGTTAAGGTTTGGTTGTCTAAAACCTTCTCGATGAAAGACTTAGGAGAAGCGACATATGTCCTTGGCATTCGTGTCTATAGAGATAGAAGCGAAAAAGGTAATTGGATTATCCCAAAAATTGTACATAGAGAAAATGCTAAAAAGATTTAGCATGGAGAACTCTAAAAGAGGTCTTTTTGCCCTTCACTCACGGTCCTTCATCTTTCTAAGGAGATGGGTCCAAAGACCGATGAAGAGCGGCATGGATGCGTAATGTGCCTTATGCGTCTGCCGTAGGTAGCTTAATGTACGCAATGCTATGTACAAGACCTTATATAGCTTATCTTGTAAGTGTTACGGGAGATCATGTCAAACCTAGGGGAGAAACATTGGTCGGTTGTAAAATCGATCCTTAAGTACTGAGAAGAACTAAGGATCTAGTTTTGAGTTATGGATGTTCCGAGTTAAACATTCAAGGATACTCGATTCGACTTCCAATCAGATATTGATGATAGAAAGTCTACGTCGGGATACATTTTTATATGTAATGGAGGTGTCGTTAGTTGGAAAAGTTCCAAAGCAGGACAACCCACGGTGACTCCACTAGAAGGCTAATACATTGCCGCTTCAAGCGTGAAGGAGGCAATTTGTTTCGATGTGAAAGTTTGTAATTGAACTTGGTGTGGTTCCGAACATGGCTTACCCGATAAGCATGTTCTGTGACAATACTGGAGCTACTACACAAGCAAAGGAACCAATTGCACACCAAAAATCCAAACACATTCGGGCGTAAGTATCACATTTTGAGAGAATTCGTTGAGTGGAGAGATTTTGATTCAAGACTCCTTGCAGAAAAATGTAGCCCGATCCACCGACTAAGGCGATGACTGAAACAATTGGACCATCATCTTGAGAAGATGGGTATGAGATACAACATCGAATGGCTTTAGTGCAAGTGGGAGTTTGTTAGTGTATATTAGTGTATGCCCTAGAAACCATTCGTGTTGTCGGTTTCAGAGCATTTTGTCTTCTATCTATATATATCATAAATAATAAAAGAAAGAGTTCTTCAATTCATATATGTAAATTGCTTCCTTTATTCAGTCATGCATTTAAAATAAAGTATGTATATGAATTGTCCAGATGATTCATTTAATAGGTAAATGAATTATCGAAAAGGGTTTCCTACGGAAGCAATATAAATTTGGGCAACTATATTGTACAAGAGGGCATACCGGATGCTTCCGAAAGATATCATGAGTTGATATAAGTACGGATGATGATGATAGTCATGTCACGGGCATTGGTATGGATTAACGGTTGGTGAACTTGTTTTTCGAATGTGAACCGAATAACGACAAATCACTTGGAAAAGCATGTAGTCAATGATTTATCGTTTGGTTATATCGGTACGATGTAGTCCTTTGACCTGAGACATTGTAGTCGGATCCGATATGGATGCGTATGGTTCATACGGTGTATAAGTATGAGACTAATCATGTTTCGTGCAATAAAGCCTATTTGGTCATGCGTTGTTCATATGCGGAAACGAACGATGGTCAAGAGGGGATCCATTGACTCAAAAATATAGGATCAGGAGTACCGCTGACTCCATTCGGATTCGAGTTCCTAGACGAACATCGATAAATGTCAGAAAATTGAATCTCTGGCCAGAGTCTATTATTAGTCATACAAAAGCAAGTTTGTGATGACGAGTTCCGAACATATTGATCGACGATTCGGTAGAAGATCGAGTTTAGGATTTTGACGTTCCATGAATCCATACTCAATTAGGATATCTCAATGGAGGGACTTTACCTGCATGGTACGTATGATCTGAAATGGGTTCGATGAAGTATTTCTTCATCGTGGTTTAGGGACTATGGCACATTGCTAGATGTTTACCATAGTCGTTGGGCCTCCGGACGGGTTTTCGGATTCATCCAGAACCAGCTCACGGCTAATCCATGGTGGACCTACATGGTCACACCAATAGCTTTGAGAAGTTAGAGAATGATGAGAGAGAGAAATGATTATCCGAAGAGGGCTAGCACCTTCCGAGGGTAATAACGGGATTTCTATAGTAATAGTTACATAGAAAACAATTTGTGACATTTTAAGGGTTAAAATGGTCAAGCAATAATTAATTATATTTAATTATTATATCTTAAAGTGTTAAGATTAATGAGATGAACAAAAATAACCTTTTAATAGTTAAAGGGTAAAAAGGGTAAATTTATGGGTTGTTAATGTAAACTAGTTTAGTTTACATGGGCCCTTGAATAATATTGATTATTCAAAGGGTAGCATATTAAATTCGTGGGGTCCCTTTATAAAATAAGATTTTATTGGGCTTGGAAGTGAAAAATAAATAATTGCAAAATAGCCCAAGTATATATAAGTGCAAAAGGTTGCATTTTTTGTTCATTATTCACTTGTTCACTCAAACACAAACTAAAAGCTCTCTCTCCCTAGCCACGGCCACTCTCTAATCCTCTCAAGGTGGTGTTAAAGTGTGGAGGTTTCATCCTTTTTAAGCTAATCTTCATCAATCCAAAGCAAAGGAGTAGGTATAATCTCATATCCAAGCTTTGCATGTAAACCGTTTTTTTTTTAATCCATGCTTTCATGCTTTCATTCTCCATCTCCACCACTCTTCATGCATGCTGGTTCTTTCACTTTGACTCTAAGGTCAGGAGAAGAGACTTTCAGGTCGGTGACCTGGTTTTGAAAGAAGTCATTCTCGGTACAAGGGAACCGAGTGCGGGGGTATTAGGACCTAACTAGGAAGGTCCATACAACATCACCAATGTAATATAACCAGGAACGTATCACCTCAATAGGCTTAATGGCCTCGAAGTACTGCGAGCATGGAATGCTGAGCATCTTCGCCCTTATTACTAGTAATTTCGAACTTGCTGTTAATTTTCTATTTCTTTTACTTGTAAAGTTTTCCTTGTAACCTTTATAAATAAGATCATTCTTCTTTGTCTGGAACAAATATGTCTTTGTATGATCTTGTTCATTATGATGTTTTACAAGTTTCTTGTTCAGATATGTAACATTAATCTTGTGAAGTACTCGAATTATAGAAGTGCTATCACAAATGGCTAAAAATACTTCTTTTATATATGAAATTTGAGTAAGTACAGTGGGCAGCCAAAAAAGATAAGTAAGAAAGAGTCAAAAGAAAAGCTTCACTGGTTTCCACCTCCAGGTTGTGCAGGTGCGACCTCTATATCCCTTAGTTGGTTTCCGACCATCCGATCAGTTGTTGGGTCCTCGAGGACGTATTCCTCCGACAGGTCATCCTTTGGAGGAGGCTCTTGTCCCTCTTCCTCCTTGGCCTCATCATCAGCTTGGGTCATGGAAGCAAAGATGTCCTAATATTCAATCGGGAGGTCGGAGAGGTCCATCCCCAGATTCCTTGATCGCAAGCTGTAGATGGCCTGAATTGCCCAGTCAGCGGCCTTTCTCCCGAGTTCAAGGTTTTGTTGCTTCATCTAATCAGTTAATGAAACGACCCGCCTTTGGGAAAGCTCAAGGTCTATTTCCAATGCTCTCTTCTGCTTCTCAGAATTTTCCCACAGTCGAGCTCTCTCTTCTTCTGCCTTCATGGCTCGCTCAGAGTTTACCTTCAACTCCTACTCTTTCTTGCCACACTCTTTAGTGAGTCTAGCCACTATCCTTTGGAGCTCTTTGTTCTCCTCAACTGTCTTCTCGAGCTCAGCCTTTTGGAATTCCACTGTGCGAAGGGTAGAGTTTCTCTCTATCAAGTACTGATTCGCCTGGACCTAATACGCTTTTGCCTCTGTAATCAAAGCTGCAATGTCCTGTTTCAGCTTGGCATTCTCTTCTCTCAACTCGTGGAGCCCTCCAGCAGAGTCCTGATTGGTCTTCTATTGGGCCATATGCAAGGTGAGCAGAGACTGCATGACAAAAGAAACAAGAGTTAACCTCCATTTTCTTGAAAATCATAAAAGGTAAGAAAATCAATTGATATAGGGAAGTCCTCGACAAGAATGAGCTGCTTTATCTAGCTTTGCAGCTGAAGTGCTGTAGCCATCAGGTCCGCAGGTCGGGAAGCCACAAACTCCTCAAAAGCTGCAACCAGTTGGCACTCCAGCAGGGTATACACCATTAGCTGCAAATGTTCCGGGAGTTGCCCAATGGAGTCGAGCATAAGCGTGTCTGCCCTCGGAGGAACTGGCATCTCATCGACCCGTTGTTTGCCCGCTCTCCTTCGGGCAGCCGCGCCTGGTAAGGCTGTACCCCTAAGCCCTCTGGCTCAAACTCTGATTCTTTAGCCTGCAACTGCTTCCTTTTCTTAGTTTTTTGGCCCGTGGTTTTCTACTTAAGGGCGTAAGCAGCCGCAGGTCGAGAAGCTTCCCCATGTCGCTTTGAGGCTGTTGTGCACCAGTCTATATCCCTCTTGTGGGGACATCACCAGGGATTATCTTGACTGGCTTAGTTAGGGTGACTTGGGGAAATATGAACCCCCTGGTCCTCGTCGTTGGCCTTGGAACTCTGGGTGGCATGGTCGTTGCATGAAAGTATGTTAGCGAAGAGATCACTACAGGCAAAAGAAAGAGGTTCTAAGTGTGAGGATACTTACAGACTAGGGGTTCCAAAGATGCTTTCAGATTGAAAAAATCGTATTTTCTCAAGTTGGCAATAGTCATGAGCAGTCTCGCATCGCGACTTTGCTCGGTTAGATTACCGAATGCCACAATTGGGTTGAAATAAGTCAGAGCCGCCAATCTGGTTGTCTTATTTCCTACAATGAGACGAAAAAGTTCGTTAGAAACAAAAACTAAAAGAAAAGGAACATTTTACAAATTGAAAGAAAGAAAAACCTACTCGACTCCCTAAACTGGCAGACGCCATCATACGCAAAAAAGAAAAAATTGGTTTCATAAGCCCCAACGTTAATGGGGTAACCAAATATTCCTCCCTCGATCGTAGATCGCTTCGAGAGGTAAAAAGAATCTTTATCCTTGCTCTTCTTTAGATAGTAAGAGCATGCGAGCTCCAGCACTGTCAGCTCACCAATGCCATTTTCGCCACATGCGATATACATAGCGACAACTATCATATACGCATTGGGCATTAGTTGCAATGGTGCGACCTCGAAGTGGTCAAGAATCGACCTAATGAAGGGGTGAAAAGGTATCAACACCCCACATTTAAAGATGTCTCCGAGATCACGGCCATTCCTTTTAGGGGATTCTGAGCTATATATGTTCTGTGCTGGTAGACATCCATGCTAAGTGCGTACTAGTCCACTGCCTTCTGTATCTCATCCTAGGTGGCTACTGAGTTCTCACCATTTACAAGAGTTGCATGGTGACAACTCAGTGGTGAAGCAATACGAATTGTGTTCGATACTATTCACAATGAGGCTTAGGAAGGGAGTTGCTCCAGATGATCATGTTATGAAAATGAGCAATATTATAGGGCAACTGCGTACACTTGAGATTGTGATGCCACATAGTCTTGAGGTGAATTTGATTCTACAATCCTTTCCACCAAGCTTTAAGCCCTTCATCACAAATTATAATCTCAATAGGATTGAGCGCACTCTTGTAGAACTGTCGAATAAGATTCAACAGTTCTATAAGCAGGGAAGAAAAGAAAAGGGGCAAGAGGATGTTTTTGCAGCTTCTTCTAGTAAGACTAAGAAGAAGCAATGGAAGTAAAAGAAAAGTCCAAAAGTTGGACCACAAAAAAAGGCCTTTTAATAAGGATGCTTCTAAGACTGAGAAAGGCAAAGAAAAGGTCAATGATAAAGGCCAGTGTTTCCACTACAAGAAAGATGGACATTGGAAGAGGAATTGTCCTATTTATCTAAAGAGCTTGAAGAAAGCTCCAGCAGGTATGTTCCATTCTTATGTTATAGAATTTGAATTAAATGTTAATTCAAATGATCATTCCTGGATATTAGATTCATCTGCTACATCTCACATTTGTGTTTCATTACAGGCACTGCGGAATAGTTCTGCACTGTTAAAAGGTGAAGTAATTTTGAAGATGGCAAATGGAGCAAAAGTTGCGGCCGAGGCAATGGGGACTTGCCATTTGACATTGCCATCAAGACACATTTTGTATTTATACAGAACTTTGTATTTTGCCAAAGCAACTAGAAATCTCATTTCTATTTCTGTTTTATTTAAATCTGGTTACAAAATACAGTTTAAGGGAAATGAATGTCTAATTTATTTTGGAAATGAATTAGTTGGCAAAGCAATTAATACAAATGGTTTATATGTTTTTGTAATGAATGATTATGACATAATGAATACCATTACAAATAAGAGATCTCTAAATGAAATTAATCCAAAATTACTTTGGCATCATCGATTAGGTCATATATGAGATAAAAGGATAATCAGGTTAGAAGCAAAAGGGCTTTTAAGCCCATTGGGTTCAGAACCGTATCCAACTTGTGAATCATATCTTCAAGGAAAAATGACCAAATCATCCTTTAAGGGTAAAGAGGAAAGATCCAAAGAATTATTAGAGGTTGTACATTTAGATGTATGCAGACCATTTAATGAAATGGCTCGAGGAGGTTTTCAATACTTCATTACCTTTACAGATGATTATTTTAGGTATGGGTATTTGTATTTAATGAAATACAAATTTGAATCCTTTGAAAAGTTCAAAGAGTTTAAGAAAGAAGTAGAGAAACAGACTAGAAAGAGTATTAAGTCTCTACGATCAGATCGTGGTAGTGAATACTTAAGTATATAATTTCGAGATTTTCTAAAGGAGAATGGTATAATATCCCAATTGACTCCTCTGTATATACTGCAACATAACGGTGTGTCTGAAAAGAGGAACCATACTTTATTGGATATGGTACGGTCGATGGTAAGTTTTACGGACTTGCCAACGTCACTATGAGGATTTGCCCTTGAATTCGCTATGCATATTTTGAATAGGGTACCATCTAAATTTATTGAGATGACACCATATGAGATGTGGTATGGTAAACCTCATAGTCTCAAATATATGAGAATTTGGGGTTGTCTAGCCTATGTCAAGATTGTCAAGATAGACAAGTTGGACGTTAAATCCGAGAAATGTCGGTTTATAGGGTATCCCAAAAATAGTTTGGGATATTATTTTTACTTCCACACTGATTAACGAATTTCGATCAGTAGGAATGCACACTTTCTTGAGAAAGAGTTCTTAGAAGAGAGTGGTGTAGGAAGAAAAATTGTGCTCCAGGAAAAGTTCGGGAAGCCTCAAACCGAAAATACTCAAATAGGTGGTCCCTCTCAGGAAACATTAATACCTGAAACGGTTTTGATTCGTAAATCATCTAAAGTATCTCGACCTCCAAAAAGATATGAGTTACTTCATGAAGAGATTTTTGAATCTATCATGATTGGAGAAGTCAGTCATGGGGATGATCCTAGAAGTTACGAAGAAGTGATATTAGATATCGATTCTGGAAAATGGCTAGAAGCTATGAATTCTGAGATAGAATCCATGCATACTAATCAAGTATGGACTCTCATTGATCCTCTAGAAGGAATAGTTCCTATTGGATGTAAATGGATCTTCAAGAGAAAGATTGGCAAAGATGAAAATGCAGAGACATACAAAGCAAGACTGGTTGCAAAAGGTTATACTAAAAAACAAGGGTTGGATTATGAGGAAACTTTCTCACCAGCTGCTATGCTTAAATCAATCAGAATTATGCTAGCCATAGCTACACACTATGATTATGAGATATGGCAAATGGATGTCAAAACAACATTCCTCAATGGATTTATTGAGGAAAATATATACATGCAAAAATCTATAGGTTTTGTATCCAGTTCTGAAAGAAATAAAGTGTGCAAGCTGCATAAATCCATTTACAGGTTAAAACAAGCTTCAAGAAGCTGGAATATTCGGTTTGATGAAATAATCAAAACGTTTGGTTTTATAAAGAATCTGGATGAACCTTGTGTTTATAAATGGACAAAGGATCATGAAATCATATTTCTCATACTATATGTAGAGGACATACTATTGATGGGAAATGACATTGGGATGATGACTGAAGTTAAGTTGTGGTTATCCGGAACTTTCTCCATGAAAGACTGGTGTGTTGTCGTAGGCAACTAGATTAAAAACCTTCCTAACCTAACTACTGAACTGTAAATAGGGTAAGCAAGGGTCGATCCCACGAAGAGTGTCCAGCCGAATTTTTGATGGTGTGAATAAGGCTAGGGGGCTTTGAGTAAAACAGAAAACAATCTTAGCCAAAAACAAAAACAAAAACAATTCAATTCGAAATCAATTAATATAACGAAACTTGGTCTCCGTCAACATCCACCATCAGAATCTTACAACGGATCATTAATGCAAAAGTAAATCAATTCTTACTTTGAATATTCACCGTTGAAACTATTTTCCCATCTCTCCTTAATTGTAATTAATTAGGAAACAAGCGATCTTAATTAACCTTACTACTAAACAACCCTAGACAAGCGCAAAAGATTTAATCTAGTGGCAACCTTAAGAACTAGAGAGATCGATGAAGCTAAACAATACAAACTCAAGTGGTTGCATTTAATTTAGTCGAGTGATCCTCTTAAGATTACTAATTCCTGACGCAGCAAATTAATAACCCTAATTGCTTCACAAGTTAGAGGGATCAAACAATTACGGATTTGATATCTAACTTAGCAGTAGATTGTAACAAATAATAACCTAGTAGGCCTCCTAGGAATTAAACGAAACAATCATTAAAATAAGCATAGAAGAACATCCAATACTCAAAGCATAAAATTGAACACTAAAAACAGATAGATCTCACAGATTTATTGATTCCGAGGCCTCCGTTTCCTTCGACCAAGGTATAAAAATTAGCCTCTCATGGCCATAAACAAAAACTCAAAAAGAAAGAAAAATTCCAGAGAAGAGAAGAGAAGAGAGAGGCGTGGTGTCATGTCCTGATCTGATCTCTCCCTTAAAAATACCCAATTCGAATTCTAATTCTACTCAATCTAAATCTCCTAAAAATATTCTAAAATCCCAAGATAACCTTTATCCTAATCGAGTAATTGAAAATAAAATAAAGTCTTAATACAAAATAGGAAAATAGTGTGTCCAGCTGTAATTTTTCATGCAATAGGTCTTCAAATCTTCCAATAAAAATCTGCTTATTTGAATTGTATGACAAGACAGAATGTTCCAGAACGTCTAGTGCAGATGCATCAACTTCAAGCCCGATTACAACCTTGATGCAGTGAGTATCTCTCCAAACACAAGACATTAAAGTTGTAGATCTCTTTCTTAGTGTTCCACATCATTTTGAATAATCTCAATCAGAGCTTGGATGAGAGAGTTATGCCCTGTAACACCTACTGAAAACTAGTACAATGCATGCAATTAACAATGGAAAATTGGGCCCACAAAGCTTCTTTTCATTACAATTCACCTGTCTTTTATGCACAAAAGTTACTGTTTACAAAAATGCATTTCAAAAGACAAAATAGAGGAACAGTGTAGCTATTGCTCCTCGCGCTCCGACGCCCCTCCAACCGCAACATCACCTAGAACCTGCATCCACAAAGGAAAATAACGGGGTGAGCACAAATAATGCTCAGTAAGTAAAACTCTCTAACTGTCTGTCCCCGTGTGTGACTCTTAATTCTTTCATTTTCTAATTTTGTTTCTATTTCTGTTTCTATAACATCATGGCCTCATCTTACCGGAGGTACGGCCGGATGGCGTTCACACAGCACCATCTCACTCTATGGCTATCGGGTGGAATTCACACGCACCAACCCGTTCTTAGTGACTACCGAGTGAGGATCACAAAGCACCAACTCGGTTCTCTCTAACTATCGGGTGGAGATCACCTAGCACCTACCCGTTCCTCATGAATTCTGGGTAACGATCACCAAGCATTTACCCGTCTCTAGTCACTATCGGGTGATGATCACAAAGCATCAACCCGCTTCTACTAGCCATTGGATGATGATCACAAAGCATCAACCTACATATCTCTTAACTAATCGGGTAGTGGTCACAAAGCATCTACCCATTTCTATTACTCATTGGGTGACGATCACAAAGCGCCGACCCATCTCTCTAAGGCTATTCGGATGATGATCACAAAGCATCAATCCGATTCCCATAACGGTCGGGTGATGATCACAAAGCATCATCCCAACTATACTACTCTTCTAACTCATTCTATTGTAGCATTTTTCAATGCTCTCTCCCCTTAGAGTAATTTTACCCACTAAGCTCTCTACTCATAGGGTAATTGCACAAACCATTTCCTTACACTTTCTTAGGTCACTTTTCAATGCATATAACAATGCACATGGATGATTCATCACTACTAATGCACTTATGAAATGCCAACATGCAATGTTGCAAGAATTAAGGTTCATTACTCACACTCAAACCTCTATTAGGCATTTCATCAAACAACTCATGTGCATTATAAAACTCTATCATAGCCATGAATCTAAAACTTTTCCTAACCATCCAAAATGGGGAAAAACCCCTTCACAAAGCCATAATAACCTGTCAAATAAAACACTTCCAAAAAGGGTTCCAATATACCCCTTAAATTCCATCTCAACTACCTTGCCAAACCAACAACCCATTTCTCAAATTTGCAAGGTAATAACATTCACAAAGCATAGAAATCTCTACTTAATCCTTCATACATGCTATAATACATGCATATCACATACATACATCATCTCTATCAAAACCCTAATCAAGAAAATTCATAAATCTCAACTTGGGTTGGGTTTTACTTACTTGCTATGGAGAGACTTCACCAAATCTTCTTTTCACTTGGTTTGCTTGACTATACTCTCAACTCTTAACCAAAAGAATGAAAACCCTCAAAAACCAAAATGAACTAAAATCCACAAATCACACAACTTAAGGAGAAATCCTTACCTTAGGAAGCCTTAGGTTGCTTTTCAACTCCAAATAACTTCAAAAACCCCTTGAAATTCCTTGATCAAAAGAAAAGAGAAATTGAGAGGAGAAGAAATGAAGGGTCACGTTTGAGAAGAAGAAAATGAGGGGTTCTTTGATTCTAATTCCTTTTAATGAAATATTAACACATTCATTCCCATTTTGCCCTTATTCTTCTTTGGGAATTCCATCCATATCCTTTGATTCATTACAAACTCACCCCCATATCATCACATTCTCCATGAAAAATCCTTACAATTAACTCCCCACTTTTCCTGCTAATTAGGGGTAGAAAGGTCAAATTGCCCTTAAGGAAGAAAAATATCTAAAACTCAATCAACAATTTAATCGGGTTGTCGCCGCGGCGAAACTTCGTCCGCCGCGGCGAAAGCTGTCACGACTTCCCCACCCCGAGGCTTCCTCTCTTGCCGCGAAGACTTCTTCGCCCGTGGAACTCCGCATGACGAAATCCAATACGTTTTCAACCAATTTCAGGGCAACCATTCAACACAACACTCAATCAAACAATAATAACGAAAACCAACTCGATTAAGGGCGAAAGAGGAAACAATAACAACGTACCTCAAGCGGGGCGTTACATGCCCAGATTACAAAACGACATCGAAACTGTCCGAATTCACTTAATTAATTCCGTTTTGCAATTAACGACTCCATTTGCATCCTAAATCAAAATAGAATAGTAATGAGTATATTTAGGCAACAAATAAGTATAAAAAACTAGACATTAAGGGGGGGGTAAATATGACATTTTGCATTCTTATCAAAGACTTAGGGGAAGTGACCTACATCCTTGGAATTCATATCTATAGAGATAGAACAAAAAGATTAATAGGCTTATCCCATAAGATGTACATAGAAAAGATGTTGAAACGGTTTAGCATGCAAGACTTCAAAAGGGGAATTTTGCCTTACAGTCACGAAATTCATCTTTCAAAAGATATGAGTCCAAAGACTGATTAGGAGCGTGAGCGGATGCGTGGAATACCCTATGCTTCAGCCATAGGTAGTCTCATGTACATTATGCTATGTACTAGGCTTGATATTGCATATGTTGTGAGTGTTACAAGCAGATATCAGTCCGACCCAGGGGAAAAACACTGGTCAGCTGTTAAGATGATCCCCAAGTACTTAAGAAAAACTAAGGATCTAATACTAAGTTATGGAGGTTCAGAGTTTAAAATTGAAGGATACTTTGATTTTGATATTCAATCAGATGTGGATGATAGAATGTCTACATCCGGGTTCATTTTCATATGTAATGGAGGAGCAGTCAGTTGGAAGAGTTCTAAACAATCAACTACTGCTGATTCCACAACTGAAGTTGAATACATTGTTGCTTTAGAAGCAACAACGGAAGCTGTCTGGATGCGCAAGTTCATGACTGAACTTGGTGTGGTACCAAACATGGTTTATCCGATAACTTTGTATTGTGACAATACTGGTGCTATTGCACAGGCAAAGGAGCCAAGAGCACACCAGAAGTCAAAACATATTCAGCGTAAATATCACATTTTGAGAGAATTCGTTGGAGCTGGAGAAATTTTGGTGCAGAAAACACCTTCAGTAGAGAATGTAGCTGACCCACTCACTAAAGCGATGACACGGAAGCAGTTGGACTATCATCTTGAGAAGATATAGGTATTAGATACCATAGCGATTGGCTCTTGTGCAAGTGAGAGTTTTGTTAGTGTATGCCTTAGGAACCAATCGTGTTGTCGGTTTCATGATATTATATCTTGTAGATGTATTATGAATAAAAGAAAGTGTTCTTATTTCACATGTTGATTTTCTGCTTCATTTATATTATATTATATTTAATATTGTATATGAAATGTCCAGATGACACGGATCTTCAGAAGATCAAATCATCAAAGAATTCCCTACGCAAGTAATGTTAATTGGGCAATAACATTGCATAGTAGGCATGCTGAATGTCTCCATTGAATATCCTGTGATGGTATTAGTGTGGGTGATTATAAGAGGTATGTCACTAAGGCATTAGCATGGATAAATGGTTAGTGAACTGTTTATCGAATACGACCGATTATGATGAATCACATGGATATGGTCAATGATGCATCGTAAGATCGTGCTAGTGTACCACTAATTCTTAGACCTGAGACATCACGGTTGGATTCAACATATGATGCATACGGTTCATATGGTGTATAAGCACGAGACTAGTCATGTCTTGCGTGATAAGCCGGTTTGGTCATATGTTTTTCATGTGCGAGGACAAGTGATGGTTAAGATGGGATCCGTTAACTCAAAATAGTCCAATCTTGAGTTCCCAGACGAATGTCAATAAACATTGGAAAAGGGAAATCTCTAGCCAAAGTATAATGAATGTAAGATGAAAAGTAGTTTCATGTTGACGAGTGCCATTGTATCGATTGACAATTCGATTAAAGATTAAGTTAAAGGTTTTGACATACCATGAACCATTTTTAATTGGGATTAGATAACAGAGGGATTTGACTACACTGTACGTACGATCAGAATAGGTTCATTGGAGTTTACACTTCATTGTGGTTTAGGGGTTATGGAACATTGCTAGACGTCTACCATAATTAGTGGGAGTTTCGATTATAAAGAATTATAACGAAACATATCAAAATCAGATATTGGGCCCATGGCTAGATCACAGTGAATCAAAATGGTCACACATAAAACCAAGCTCAAAGAGAGAGAGTAATACATATCATTAATCAGATTAATGATGTTCGGACGTAAACAGTTGCATCCGAATTAATGTATTAGTGAGAAATGATTATCCATGAATAGCTAGCACTAACCAAGGGTAATAAGGATTTATTAAATATTATTATTGAATTGGATTCAATGATGGGGGCAAAAGTGCATTGGTTTTATTCTAAAGGGTTAGAATATTTAATGGAATTAAAATTTGGTCTAATTGTGAATTAACCATAAAACCAAGGACTTGACATAAATGTTTATTCTCAAGTTAATTTTAAATTGTTTGAGGCCTTCCCAAAACAATTTAAAATTACACTTTGTGCCAATGGTATATAAATTAAGTTTTATACCATTTTAATTGAATTGAATCAATTAAAGCAAAATCACTCTCTCATTTTCTCTCTCACTCTCTCGGCTCTCTCTTCCTTGACTTGTGTGGATCACATTTTGAGGTTCTTCAAGTTCACTTGAAGAACTAAGATTCCAAGAAAGAATATTCAAGTGTTGAATAGCAAAGAAGTAGGTAATATTCCATCCTTACCTTGAAATTTTTTGGGCTTATGTGTTATGTTTGAGTTCTACCTTGCATCCATCATCTTGTTCATCCATGTTACACCATTTCTATGTCAAAAATGCATGAATCCCAATAGTTTAGGTTAAAAAATTTGAAAGAAATGAAGATATCCTTGGGTGGTGTGGCTATGAAGTTTAGATTGGATGTTTTGGTGGCACTAGAGAATTGTAGCTTTGAGGTTCTTATAGAATTCCTCCCTCGATCATAGATCGCTTCGAGAGGTAAAAAGAATATTTATCCTTTCTCTTCTTCAGATAGTAAGAGCATGCGAGCTCTAGTGCTGTCAGCTCGCCAAGGCCATTTTCGTGACATGCGATATACATAGCGACAGTTATCATATACGCATTGGGCATCAGTTGCAATGGTACAACCTCAAAGTGGTCAAAGATCGACCTAATGAAGAGGTGAAAAGGTATCAAAGCCCCACATTTAAAGATGCCTTCGAGATCGCGGCCATTCCTTCTAGGGGATTTCGAGCTATATATGTCCTGTGCTGGTAGACATCCACGCTAAGTGCGTACTGGTCTACTGCCTTTTGTATCTCATCTTGGGTGGCCACTGAGAAGGTCTCTTGCACGGGACCTATTGAGGCTCCCGACGTCTGCGAGCTTGTCCCCTCGGTTACTCTGGTCGCCGAGGCATCCATAGCTCCTAAAGTGTGAAAAAGAGGCGACACGTAGAGGTAACTCAGTCTCCGTACAGTGTTCCATACGATGATGTGGAAGAGCAAAAGAAACCCTAATGTACCTTCCTTAAACCTTAGAAAAACCCCAAAAACCCTTAGGAATGAACCCCCAAGGATTTGTGCCCTAAGTTCTCACTCTTTATGAAAGAAAAAACCCTCTTCTCACCACTGTCCAGAAATATGCACCGTAAAAGCTTACCAGAAAGTTCATACCCACCATTATCACAAAAGTCAAGCAAATCAGCAAAATAAGAAAAGAAAACGAAGGAGAAATCCTCATCTCTTGGCTGCGGGGAATGAACCGCCTGTTGTAACGGAGAGTGCGCATCAACTGGAAGAAAGGCAAATTGATTTCGTGAGAGTTTTGTTTTTTCTCTAAAAATATGAGTTCTGTGACACAACTTAAAGCGAGCCCGGGGTTTTATAGGGGGAAAACGACGATTGGCTTCCCTAGGCAAGCGACGCTTGGGCGGGATACGTTTCTCGCCATTGATTGTGACCACGTGTCATTAATCCACGAGAAGAAGTAACCGCCATGCTTTGTGAGTGCTAATTGATGCTTGCCTCCATTGGAGCAACCAAGCGTCAGCGCAGTTATCTCCACCATATTAAATGCGCCATCTTCCGCATTTAATGCTCTGAAATAGAATGTCGTTTCAGCATGGCTTGCATTTAATGCACATGGCTAGCACTTATTGCGCAATGGACACGTCTGTCAGAATAAAAATTATTTTATTGACCAGACTAGCTGTCAAGCACAACGGATAATATTTGAAAAGGTTGTTCGAGTAAAACACTATTCGCCGTGTATCGGTTTCAAGACGATGTGATTCCTTGCTTTTGGTAAAAATGTGCTAAGTATCATCAGGTTGCGAGCTACGGATGAGATTCAAAGCATGTCGGTAAGGCACTAAGTAGGGTCTGATCCAGGTCGTTGAACCTGTAGGCAAATGCCACCTTAGGTCGCTTGTGCCATTCTTAAAGGTATATGATGCGACCTCCTTGTAGCTTTACCAGCTCGACCAAACATCATTCAGGACAAGTCAAGTCGTGGCATAATCATGAAGTTCTCAAGGTTCAATCCATAAACCTTAAAAACTGGGGGGCTTCAGTTACGCCTAAAAAGTCAGGGTTGACATGGACTCTCGTCAGCAAAAGCCAATCATAATTTAGGGAGGATTTGTGCCATCTAGACGTTGCCACGTCGTGCAATGACGGAAAAGGTATGGTTCTCGCCAGTGCAGCCGGTGAATGCCAGGCTTGCGAGTGGCTAGGAATCGTCCACCTGCCCAAGCCCTACGCAATTTAAGGATATCTCTCGTGCAGACAACCAATGAGAAGCGGGTTAGGAATTGTACCCCACCTACTGGATTGTAGGCTCATTACCTTGAATCCTCCCATTATAAATAGAGGGTTCCTCTCTCATTTACGGGATTGGCTTATCTTAGTCTAAACAGCATGCTCTCTCTCTCTCTCAATATCCTCTCTAGATTATAACTCATCTCGCTATTTGCAACCTGATTGTAACCATCTATTAATACAACTACATTGGACGTAGGAATCGCTTTTGAGTATCCATACTACTTTAAAGCCGTCTTTTATTTACTCTCTTGCCATACATTTCCATATCACGTGTAACTTCTAAGCCCGCTTAGCATTTTGCACGTGTCAGTCATTGGTATCAAAATCAAGTATCAACACATTTAATTTTCTTTTATACATCCTGCAAGTTAGTGATGCTGATAAGGACCATAAATGTTGGCAAAGGCTTGAATGCATAACCGACAAGAAACCACTCTCTCAGGTCAACATAACTTCTCCTGGATCGGATATTATTCTTGCTGTAAGCTGCTGAGGCATTAAGGCTGCAACATCATGATTTGCTGCCATCGACTTGTACATTCTTAGCATACAGTGTTGTCCTTGTGTATTCCTTTAGATAGAAAGGTGATGAGCTGAGATGACAAGACTTCTCGCCTTTGAATCAAATGATAATGATGCTTCCAGCTACTGATGTGCACGCAATTTAAGTTCCTCCCTTTTCTCCTCATGAGAGGTTCTTGTGGTATTGTAATTGTGAGTGGTTTTTTATGCAGTGTAGTTTACGTTAAAAAATTTGAAAGAAAGGAAGATATCCTTGGGTGGTGTGGCTATGAAATTTAGATTGGATGTTTTGGTGGCATTGGAGAATTGTAGCTTTGAGGTTCTTATAGAATTCCTGAGTTTTATCAACGGTTGCAAATTATGTTATATTTTTAGTGATGATGATTGAAAGTTTTTTGTTGGCTTTTAGGAATGTTGAGTAACTATTGAAGGAGGGATTGGTTGATTGGTGCTTGCTATTCTTTTGATTGTTTGTTCAATTTTTGAGTGATAGAATTGGTGTGTGAGGGATGAGCTACTCAATAGGAGAATGAGTTACATAAAGAAGCCTATTGTCTTGGAATGTCCTTAATAATTGAGTAATACTACACGGACAACTCCTCTCACAAACTTTCTCTCACAACTTTGACGTGACAGCGTACAATTGGTCAGTTTGCAATTAATTAGTGGGACTCATGTGTGACCTGTTGTGAACTGATTAATTGCTTTAAAGCTAAGATTTTCAAGAATGAATCACTGTATCCCCAAACATGGGCATTTGTGTTGGCTGTGCTTGTGTGTGTAATCACTCAAATGAACTACCTAAACAAGGTAATCATTTCTTGAGGCATTTCTTAGTCATTTGAAATTTAAACTGATATCATTAAATCTTTTATCATTGTTCTCTTGAAACTAGTAATTTGTCAATTCTGTGGTGATCTTAGTAGTGGAGCTAAAGGATAATACGATTGATCGTTATTAAGAATGGATGTGGATGTGGATGTTTCATGCTACATGAACTCTTTTTATCCCCAATACAGTTCTTATGTATAAATCAGTTATGTGGCCTTCCCAGTGAGTTGCCGTGATAGCAGTGGCTGAAAACACCATCATTTCATGAAAACTTTAGAAGTTTATGCTATTTCACTTGTGATAATGACTACTGTTTAGTAAGCTGGATTTTACATCAAAATGCCATGTACTAGAGAATACATTTTCTCATTGCATTGGGATGTCCGACTACATCCTAACTTTTGTGATATATGTGATTCTATAGATGCTTGGCATGCATACAAATAATGAACTCAAGTTACCCACTAACATCTGGTGGTGATGGTCTCTATTGACTTCCCAAGGGCTTTAGTTTATTTAGACTGCATGGATTATCTTATGTATTGCGTCTTTGTGTTTGTGTATCTAGCCTCAAATTTCTACCTGGATTTGATAAATTTGTTCCACATATTTTACAAAGCTGCTCATTTTTTTGATTAGATACAGTATGACTTTGTCTAGTACTTTTGATTTTAGATAACCTCTTCGACTTTGTCATCTGGTTTTATGATCATGCTAATTATCTTATGAGTACATTGTATTCTGTCTTATCCACCAATGGCTTTTATCTTTTTTTTCGGCTTTTATTTTACTTGTACCATTGCAACAGATTGAACTTTGGTGCTCAGGTAGTGAGAAGGCAAAAGAACTTAGAAGTTCAACGGCTTTCATTGATTTTTGTGCTGTATTTATTGAGTGGTTTTCTGCTGGAATTATATCTGAAATTGTCTTTTAATTTGCAGGCTCTTGATACATTCAACACAGTGGTTGTATCACCTATATACTATGTGATGTTTACATCACTAACCATTTTGGCAAGTGTAATCATGTTTAAGGTAAATTATTTGTCAGAATTATTTATTTATTTTTATATTTTAGCTAGATAAGTTTTAATCAGATATTATGTCAAAATAAGATGTTGGTGAATCTTAAAGCAAGACAGTTGTGCATATATTCCTTTGAATTTTTTGTTACTTTACTGCAATGGGATGACAATTTGGATAGAGGGGAAACAGTAGATTCATATTTTACTTGCAAAGTAAACCAGACAATTGGCTTGAATTTTGTTGAGATTCTTAACCTGAGTGTCACATTATTAATGTTAATACAAATGACTTGATTTAAATATGAAAATTTTGAATGGAGGCATTGATTTTGATGCAAGTACAATGGAGCTTTTACTTTAAATTTTGGTAAAAGAACTCCTCAGAAAGTTGACCGTAGCATACACAGTTTGATTGTGAATAATGAATTTGATATATTTAATTATAGCAAAAGGTGCGACGTGTGGTTAGTAAGATCTGAGATGTAGTACGGCATAGCGACTCAACAAATTTTGAAGTTGGAGAAGTAGTGAATAATTAAACTACATGAGTGGTGAAAAATGTATATTTAGGATTGATTGATTGATTGATGTGCAATTATGATTTTATTCTTATCACAAAAAGAAAGGGATGTAAAAAACATGTTAAAAAAAAATCTACGTTGTTTGGCAGTTTTTAGATACAGATCTTGAATGTGTTCTCAAAAACTAGTTCCAATTTTACAAACAATGAGAAGTTCTTTTTCTGTTTTCTATGAGGTTATATCCAAATTATATTCCTATAATGTTTTTAGCTTTTGAAGATGATTTCAGATTTTAAACCCATTGACTTCTTTTGATTTTGGTTCAAATATGGTTGTAAATTTGTTTGAAATATTATTAATAAACTCATATGCCGATGATTGTCTGTTGTATTTTTGTGAAGTACTTAATAATAATTTTTTAACATGCTGAAGAAAACTGTAGTAAAACGTCTAAGTATGCTTTACTATTGATGAAGTAAAACATCCAAGTGGGCTAGTTTTGTGCAGTTTGATTGATTTCAAAATATACGTGAAACTTCCCATACGTGTATTGGTTAGATTAGTTTTTGAAAGCCTTTCTGTATATTTATCTACTAGATGGCACGCCCGTGCGTTGTGCGGGTTTATTTATTATATTATTTTTATTTTATTATCAAATTTTTATATTTTAAGAAATTATAAACAATTATTGTTTCATAAAAAAATATGTCAAATATTGATTATAATAGAACATTTTGTTATTTTGTTTTTTGTTTTTTGTTTTTTGTTTTTTTTTTTAATCATGTTTTTATGTTTAAAAATTGCTGAGAATCGTTATATGATTGTCATTTAGGATGTCGTTAATTGGTCCCTATATTTGTTGCTTATTGGTGTTGATAAAATAGGGATGATTCACATGCATTCAATTAATGTATGCAGTACAGATCTTTTACATTCCTCTTTTAATTTGATAAAATGCAACTGATGGAAGATTGAAATGGCTAGTTTCTAATTCAGCAGGAATTGAATTAATTGAATTCAATACATAGAAGTTGAAAGTCCCGCAACTTATGAAAGTGGTTTTGACACAAATAAATTAATTAATTGAAGAACGAAATAATACTGGAACATTTTAGTGATAGGAATATATTCCCTTTTTACAGCAAAAGAAGAGTTGCAACACTTTTCTTACAACAATTTGGTACATAATAATATAATTGAAATGATAATTTTGCCCTTCTTAAAATTAGTAGTTCCTGCATGGAATATAACCATTGCTTTGAGGTCCAATAGTTAATCTTTCACCATTTTAAAAGGCTACCTTGTCATCCGTCATCATCCAACACAAACTCTATTCGCCACAAAACACAAACTATTACTGGCTACAAAGTTCACAACAAAAACATGTATAACCTATCTAAGAATGTAAGTATGCAACTTTTTGATAATAAAATATGCTTCATTGATAAACACTTTGCAATATAACATTGTTTATAAGACAAAGAAAAACAAAATAAATGGACAATATATATATATATATATATATATATATATATAAATGGTTCATACTGTGTCTATGCCAAAAATGAAGTGTTCATTAAATTATTCCTAATGTCACCCCCATCAATGCTCACTGTGACCATCACTGCCAAAGGTTGGCTGCATAATAAAGGAATCAAAACTGAATCAATTTAAGTTCAGAAATAAATTAGTAATAATATGAAATTTCATAAACAAACAATGGTTTAAAGTAAGCACCTGTGAGTGGGGCAACGGTTGACTACACTTGGAATGACCACTTCTGGTTGCTCAACAGGTGGTGTATAGGTTGTTGTTGTAGGTGGAACAACTCTTAGTCAAGCATAGAGAGAAAGATGGGAACTGTAGTTCCAAGCTCCATGAATATATCAAAAACTGATAATGAAACAGGCATCATTGATTCTCCAAAGAGCTTGATGCTGGAGCTTAGTTCATCCTCAAGTCAAGAGGTTAGTCAAATTAGCCAAATATGAATATGAATATCCAAGAATTTGTCAAACATCCGCATATGTTTTAATCCAAACTTAAGTTCTATGCAAAATTTCACTAAAAACTTAAAAATTTCTATTTGAAAAACTCTTTTTGCAAGAAGTTTGAGTTTATACTCAAAGAAAATAATGAGTTACTAAATTTAGTCTGGTTGCATAAAAGCACCAAGTAAAAAAATTTTCAACTGTATTTAGACATTAAGAAAACTTAAAGAGTAAGTGCTTTTAAGATTACACTAAGTTGGCACATAAATCATCAAATTTTTACTCAATAAAAGAAAAGACTACCTTTTGAATATGGTCTTTGCTTTCCATCATGTTAGCTGCTGGGTTTGAGAACTAATCAAGTTCATCTATGAAAAAAAAAAAAAAAAACAATTAAAAGGATGTTACTCATTTATCCCATCACACACACATGCACATGCACACACATAAACACATACTGTATATGCATTAAATGTGACAAAGTAAGAGAAAGTTGTGCAATTCTTGGAAGCTAATACATTGTTCAGTAGCCAAAACATATCATATACAATTTGATAGAGATCTATGGACAAAACCATACCATTATGCTGTGTACCATAATCAATCTATAACTTCACATGGAAAATATATGTAATGTATGAAAGAAATAATACCAGACATTGACGGAGTTAGAATGCCATCACTAATAACCATGCTGGTTCCCAAAAGCACTACCAGTAGCAATAGAAGTTACTCACTCCTCAATTGATCTTACATTTTATCTAGTTTTCTAGCACAACTCTTGTGTTATACAAAGGGCTGCAATCTCACAATACAAACATCATAAGTTCAAGCCTTAGTCAAACATATCATAAGAAAATAATGTGAAGGAAACAAAAAAGAAATGAAAACCTGTTAGAGTCATTCACAATGGCTTCAAAAACAACCTCATCAACCTACAGGAAATCTCAATTAAGTTAAATCACAAAAACAATCAAACACCGCCATCAAATTTCCAATAAACATTTGAATTCTTCACACAAACATACCTGCCTAGCAAGGCCAAGGCTAACACGATCAAGAATCTTGAAATCAGACATCTTGAACCTCATAACATGCCCTGACTCTTCTTCCTCCATAGAAACAACCTCAGATTCAACTCGAGAAACAACCTTCCTCGAAGATGAACATTGAACTCCAAAACTTCTCCTCTGAAACATCACACATTACTTTGACTTCCCACAAATTGCCTACTAATAAGCCTTGTTGACAAATTCCCACTTAAACTCCATCTCTCAACACCCTCCAAACCCGGACTGGAACCAATCTCACATATCGCCATATAGCCAATCTGCAAAAAGACAATTTTGGATCATTCTGAGAACAAAAACAACGTAGACGTTTAGTTCTCATGTCATTTTAAGGAACATATAAAAAAAAATAAATATTTAAATCTAAGTCATTGAATTATACAAAGAAATGAATCATTCAACACATATAGAATTAGTTTAAGTTCAATTGTTGAGAAACTTATTCACTACTTAATTAAAAAACTTTTAAAATTTAAATCCAACCCATTAAGTTATACAATGAAATGGATTAAAAGGTGTAAAATAGTAATGTAGAATTATGCATTAACTGTAGAATAAACAGTATTTATATTAGCTTCTGGTATCATCATTCAGTGGGAACAATAAACTGTCAATCTTTTATTGATTTTATTGATAATAGAACTGTTTATATATATAGTTCTATTTTTTTCCTTGAGGAATACCAAGTTCCTTTTCTTTGGCAATAATCAGGGATTCACGTTTCCGTAAATCGAATATTACATGTATGGTTGAGCTTGTTATTTCTAACAAAGCATTCATTATATCTCTATTCATGACTCTGGTAGTGTTGAGTTTGTCTAGCGTGACTTTAAGGTTTTGTAGAATACCTTCCAGTTCAGGCGAACCATCGGACGTTGTTGCTTGACCTGCTAAAAATAAAAAAAAAAGGACATGTAAAAGTAGATATATAGAAGGAATATAAGAGCAATCAGTTGATGTTATTTACCGCACGCTTCTGTTTGTTTGGATTTTGGATTGACAATAGTTGGTCTTTTGTCTTCCATTTGTTAATGGTATCTGTGTGAAATGAAAGAAATATCTGAAGGTGTATGGATTGCTGAATTCTCTACTCTTATATATCTTTAGATGTCATTAAGTAATATTATATGATAATTAATGATTACAACAACTGTTCGTGTTATGTTCAATGTAATTGGATTATTGCTAATTAATATGACTTTTGATATTTTTTAGTAAGTGTTTGCATGTTATTGGTTATGGTTATTTTGATTTAAATGTTTTATTGTTATTGAATGAATTTAAAATTTTCAGATTTATATTAAATGTGAAATGATAATACGTTTTATAAAAAACATTTAATTGAATGTGAAGGGATAAAGATATATTAATATTAATAATAATTAATTGAATATGAAGGGGTACAAAAATATTAATATTAATTAATAATAATAATTAATATGCATGAATGAACGTTGAATATTAATGGATTAATAAAGTGTATTATTGAATTTCATGAATGTGAAAAGATATGTTGTATCTTTATCAAATTAAAAGAGGAATGTGAAAAATCTCAAATTAAAAGAGGAATGTGAAAGATTTGTATTGAATACATGTGAATAATCCCTATGATAGCAAGCCCAATAAACAGCAAACACGTGGACCAATTAACGACATCCTACATGGCGATCATATATCAATCCTACGTGGCATCAGAAGAAGCAGTATGCTTCAGCATTATATTCAGATTTATATTAAATGTTGAATGATAATACGTTTTATAAAAAACATTTAATTGAATGTGAAGGGGTAAAGATATATTAATATTAATAATAATTAATTGAATGTGAAGGGGTACAAAAATATTAATATTAATTAATAATAATAATTAATATGCATGAATGAACGTTGAATATTAATAGATTAATAAAGTGTATTATTGAATTTCATGATTGTGAAAAGATATGTTGTATCTTTATCAAATTAAAAGATGAATGTGAAAGATCTCAAATTAAAAGAGGAATGTGAAAGATTTGTATTGAATACATTAATTGAATGCAGGTGAATAATCCTTATTATAGCAAGCCCAATAAACAGCAAACACGTGGACCAATTAACGACGTCCTACATGACGATCATATATCAATCTTAAGTGACGTCAGAAGAAGCAGTATGTTTTAGCATTATATGAATGCATGTGAATAATCCCTATTATAGCAAGCCCAATAAACAGCAAACACGTGGACCAATTAACGACATCCTACATGGTGATCATATATCAATCATACGTGGCATTATATAAATATATAGATAAACAATGAATTAGACTAAATTCATCAAACAAAACATATAATCATGCATATTAATTATTATTATTAATTAATTTTAATATTAATATATCTGTACCCCTTCACATTCAGTTAATTATTACTAATATTAGTATATCTTTACCCCTTCTTCCTTGCTTTCTTGTCCACCCAACTAATTCACTTTGGAAATGTAACACCCCACTTGAAATACGTAGCCATTGTTTATGGTATGGCCTAAAGGATTACTGAATTGCCCCTAAATGAGTTTATATATATTGTTTATGTTGTTTGGTTGGCCTTTGGTTGAGTTTATGTTTTGGGTTTGGTTGAGTGTTTACCATGGAATTGATCAAGACTTGGCAGATTTTGGAGTTGCAGTCGTCGCCGGGGCGAGGGAGGAGCTTCGCCGCGGCGATGTTGGTTCTGTGTTGGCAGTGTCGATTCTGGAATGTTTCGCCACGGCGACGAAAAGTTCTTCGCTGCGGCGACGGAAGGCAAAAAAGTTTCTTGAGTTTTCTAGAGAATTCTTCATAGGGGTAAAATGACCATTCTACCCCTAATTAGCAGGAAAAGTGGGGAGTAAAATGTAAGAAAATTTCATGGAGAATAGTGTAAAATGGGGGTGAGTTTGTAAAGAATTAAAGGATAAAGGTGAAAATTTCAAGGAAGAGTAAGGGCAAAATGGGAAAGAGTGTCTATTATATGAGCTAATAAGGGTTGAATTCTCTTAACCCATTCATTTTCACCCATTTCCACCGCCTCTTCATCTCCCATTTTCTCTCAATTCCTCACTCAATCTTCCAAGGGATTTTTGAGAGTTTTAGTTGGAATTTGACAAAGAAGTGATCCTAAGCAAGAAGAGGTAAGAATTCCTACTCTAGAGATGAGTTTTATTTATGTAAGGGTTAAATTCTTACTCAGTTTATGCTTAGGAAATAAGGGAAAGTTATGATCCAACAAGAATAGAGAGCTTTAGTGGAGACTACTCAAGTATGAGGTAAGTAAATCCAACTCAAGCTAAAGTTTAAGAAATTCTTAAGTAGAGATTTATTTATGCATGTATATATGATGTTTATTGAGAAATTGAGTAGAGATGTATGTCTATTTGTTGAGAAATTGAGTTGAGAAGAGTATTTATGTTATGTTTGTTGGATATTTCTTTTATGGGAAGTGTTAATGTGTGATGAGTTTGAGATGAAGTTGGAGGAGATTGAGTAGATATTTTGGGAGTGTTCTTCTATGATAGGAACCATGCCCATAGAAGGGAGTTTCTTCCCATTTTGGATGGTTAAAAAGAGAAGGAGAATGGTAGTTAGAGAAGAGTTTTTGTATGCACATGAGTTGCTTGATGAAATGCCTAAGTGAAATGTGCCCTGTCACAGCCGTGACTTTCTAAGTGAATTTTGGATATCTTACGGATTGAACTGGGTTTAGACCAAAACATAAAAGTTATATCCCTGTCTCTAAGCTTTAAAACAAGACCAAAACCATGTCAATCCGATGTGTATAACTCAAGTTATACCCTTTTTAGCATGACCTGTGCAGAATGACTGTTTTGATGCAATATTGCGCATTTGGCATTTCAAAAGTGCATTAATGAGTATGAACCATCCATATGCATTAATTGTACATTGAGACGTAGCTTGAGAATGAATAGAGAGTGTTGAGTATGAGCTACATTATGAGTACTAGCTTAAGAGTAGAGAATTTTGAGTACAAGCTATACTATAAGTAATAGTCTGAGTGAGAAAGAGTAGAGAATGTTGAGAATAACAACTCTTAAGAGTAAAGAGAATGAGAACACTATGATAGTAAAGAGAAAGAGAGATTGAGCACTAGCGAATAAAAGAGAGAAAAGTGCGACATAAGAGAATAGAGCAAGTTGTGCGATGGGGAACCTGTGAGTGATGAGTGGAGTCACGAGAGTGGGTGCTTTGTGATCCCTAGCCGTGCCTCTAGTAAGATGAGGCCGTGACCGTCACGTAGAGTGGAACATGAGGTTCCAGCCGTGCCTCCGGTAAGAAGGGGTTGTGACATTTGAGAGAGATAGAGAGAAAGCATGTACACTCACATGGCCAAATGTTCTGAATCCATGCATGACCAAATCCGATCGGTAGAGAAATGAGCGGAAGTCACGTAGAGTGGTAGCACCCAGCCGTGCCTCCGGTCAGATGAGGTTGTGACATTCCAATGAGTAAGAATGAGAAAGAACAGAAATAGAAAGAACAGAGATGAGAAAAGCTAAGAGTTAAGTTATATTATGAGTACTAGCTTGAGTATGAGTGCTAGCGTGAGAAAGAGATGAGCAAACATGAGAAAGAATAAGAAAGAGATAAAAGCATAGAGTAGGTTATGCGATGGGGAACCCGTGAGTAATGGGTAGAGTATTCCCGCATGTACGCCGCATTGAGAGAGCGGCATGAGTATGAGAAAGAGAAGTGGTGTAGCCCGTGAGAGTACATGCGGATGAGAGCTATACCCGAGTACCCGAGAGAGAGATTATACACTCACATGGCCAAAGGTTCCGAATCCATGCATAACCGAGTCCGATCGGCTAGAATGAGTCGAAGTCACGTAGAGTGGGAATGAGTCTCGACCGTGCCTCTGGTAAGATGAGGCCGTGACTACTAAAGAGCGAGTTAGTAGAAATGATTTATGAGAAATGAGAATGAGATAATAGAAAGAATTAAAGAATGAGAAAGCTTGAGAAAGAATGAGATAGAAAGAGAGAGAGAGTAAGAGAATGAATGCGAAAATTTGAGCTAAGAAGAATAGAGAGTAGAAGGAAGAAATATGCAGTTCTTTTGTATTAATTGCATGTAGAGCTTATACAGGCGAGAACCATGATTTTCCTTCATGGTGAGTATGATGAGAATAAGAGAGAACCATGATTGTTCTTCATGGTGAGTAAGAATAAGAGAATAAGAACAGAGAGAAAGAATAAAAAGAGCAGAGAAAGGAGAATAAAAGAAAGAAAGAAACGAGTAGAAAAAGAAATAGAAAAACGGTAGAGTAAGGAAAGAACCAAAGAGTGAGTTGCGGGACAGGTAGTAGAGGATTTACTTACTGAACATTGTTGTGCTCACCCCGTTGTTCTTCTCTGTTTTGTAGGAAATAGGAGCAGCGGTCGTATGGACGTCGAGGAGCAAAGAGTATTGGCACCACTGTCCACCAGCTATGATATTTTGTATTAATTAGAAAGTTTTTAAATACATAGCCTTTTGTATTTGTAAAGAATTTTATTTTATGAGTAAAGAAAAAAAATTTGAGCCCACTATTTTCCATACGCTATATATATCTATAATTTACATAGTATGCATTTTAAGAATAGTAGTAAAGAGGAGGTGTTACAGGAAAGTCAATCTAAAATTGCCTCATTTTCCCAAGTTGACCCTCAGTGAATTACAGATTCATTTGTATTCCTCTCATGTTTGAATTAAAAAACAGAAAAAATTATGACCGTTAAATTGTGAGCACAAAAATATGCATTTAATAGTTTGTTATGTCATGATTTAATCAATACAATTAAATTATTATTTTGAATGGTTACTCATGGCAATTGAAAGGTTGAAGTTGAAAGCATTATAATATAAACAGTTCAAAGTGTTTATGGGGTGCAATTTGTTAGGTTATTTTTGTTTGAAATTAATTATGTTATTGCTATAATTAGTCAATATAGTTGTCCATTTTATAGTACAATTCCTGGTTATTATATTGTTTAGCATATACATTTAATATTGTATGATAGTATCAAAGTGTTTATGGGGATAGAGTCAGTTATACTATTGTTATCTACAGGCTTTCGATTATTTACTTGTTTTGTACACATCGTATAATATCTTTGTTCACTAGGTTTCTTAGACTTTTTACTTTCTAAAAGTTGATGTTGAAAGCATAATGATATTAATAGTTCAAAGTGTTATGGAGTGGAGTCTGTTACGTCATTTTTTATTTATAGGTTTCTAATTATTTACTTGTCTTCTAATTACAATATAATATTTCTATTGATAGGGTTTCTTAGGGTTCTTAGAAATAAAGCAACGATGGCTAGATTCACCCAATGTGATTGCACGATTAGAAAGAAATCAGAGGATTCTAGAACTTGAGAAGGAAAAGTGTACTGGGGACATAATTTTGTTACAAAAAAGAATCGAAGAAACTGTAAATGAATTAAAAGACAAACAGGAGATTGTAAAAGTTGTTGGAAAATCTTGTGCAAGAGCTGAGGAACAGCTTGATGTCCTTAAGAAACAGGAAAAGAATTACTGGATGAAAACGCAGACTTACAACCTGCTCTTGCAAAAATAGAAAGACAGAGAGATCAAGCTACTGATATTGTGACAGAAATGTTTATCAAAACCCGAAAAGCAAGTGTCTACATGTTATTGGTTTAGGCTATAATTGCTACAAGTGTTTGCATGTTATTGGTTTATACTATTTTGTATTATTACTAACAGATATATTCAATGTTTTGTCGATGTTAACTGTTTTATTATTATTAAATTAGATCAAGAGAAACTCTTCACATTCATGATAAATGTTTTATGATTATGTGTTATCTTTCATTGTTTCTGTCTAATTGAATGTGGAGGGGTACAAAAAGTGAAAAGGTAGATATATATAGATAATTTCATTATAATTAATATGCATGAATAAATGCGAGCATTAATATATTGATAAGGTGTATTGTTGAATTTCGTGAATTTGATGAGACGCATTGTATCACTTAAAGGATTCATTGCTTTGAATCCTATATATATGTGGATATATTAACAATTTGTTACATGATTTACCTGAAGAAAGAGAGGTAGTCAACTTTTAATTGTGCTAAAGCATTTAAATCTAGTTTTCCAAAAGCCGGTGCAGATTTTTTAGAAGAATCCATGTTGGAAGACAGTATCTCTGCTGATGTCAATAATCTTTGAAACATTAACTTGTATGAAGTTCGCAGGAAAAACCTGTTAATTGCTCTGTATTTTTGAAATTGTTTGTAAATATTTATGTTGCACTAACAATTGAAATTTTGTATTCTGCCAAAAAACATGTTGCTAAAAATAGATACGAATATCTACTTTGTGTTAGTTAGTAATAAGTATTACATGATAATATTTAAAAACACAAAAAAAAGAAGAAAAGAACAACAATTTTCTCAAAATCTCAATTTTTTCCTTCTAGAGCTTTGATATCTCTTACCAGTAGCTGAAGGTTCATCAATAATATTTTCTGCCTCTTCATTGTATTCTGGCTCTTGGTGTTTTGTTCCTTCACCTTTTTCTTTACTTATGCTTGAGGTACCTAAATTAGAAGATTGAATTGTACTGCATTGTTCTTGTTCTTCGACGGATGATTTGGTAGTTGATGTTTTGTCAGTAATTTTTGGTGTTAAAGCCTGATGTTGAATCACATCTGATGTTGAATCACATCTGCTGTTGATGAATCCTTTCCATCTTCCTCTTCAACTGCCTGTAATTTTTGTATAAACTATTAGTAGCATGTTAATGTCAAGCAACTATTGCTATCATTTGAATTTTTAAAAATGTGTTACTTAAAATAAAAAATAAAATATACTGACATCTTCCAATTACTGTAGCTTGTAATCATTTTCTAGTTCATCATTCACTGGAAAATTTTTTAATACAGTATAAGTCTCATATCCTTGTTTCAAATCAGTTTCTGACAACTTAATTTTGAAAACAAAAGTCTTTCCACAAAAAGCATTTACAACCTCTAGAATTCTTTCATGATTGTTTTCTTGGGTTTTCAATAACTAGGAACATGACAATCCAACCAATTTCTGGCATATTGAATCAAACATTATAAAAATAGCTTCAATAGTGCCATCTGTGACTGCAATATCAACTTTATACCTGTTATAACAAACAATATTCATTAATAAATATCAAATGTTAACGTTATAATGCGTTGTCTTACAACAATTATTTAATTTTCAATAAAAAACTTATTCACCTCATTTGTGGAAATTTTATCTCCTTGTTGCATTTAACACAGCAGAAATTGCTATTGTTCATATCATGAATTTTCTTCTTACAAACACTGCAAGATAAGTAACACTAACCAAATATGCCATTGACTCCAATTATTTTTGCCTTTATTGTATATTCTGCAATTCGATCCCAGTTATACCACATAAGGCTAGTAAGATATTTCAAAGATACTCTATTTTGAACATCTCCTCCTCAACCGATATCTCATTTAGCTTTCTCTTTTGCAATTTAACAACTGGAATATTTTCATTACTGCAAATCATACAGCAAATGAGACATAAATTGTATAATTATTTCTTAAAATATTTGCAGAAAAGGCTGCTAAAACACGTACTTTCTCTGCAAAAGATGGACCTCGTCAATTTCCAGATTGATATAGATTCTTGATCCCGAAGTACTATTAAGATATATCTTACCTGTACATTTAAAATCACGAATTATTGAACCATAAATTTCTATCCAATATCAAAAGCCTAAAATACCTTGAAACTCTTTAACGTTTGTTGATGTGATAATTATGACAACTGATTTGTCATCTCCCATTGGCAAGCTCTCATCAATTTTTTTCGAAATTTCTTCCCATAATGAAACTCTAAATGTCTCCCTGAAAATAACATCGATGTAAGATAATCAAATTGTACCACATTATTACAATATTCAGAAAAGAACTTACTGTTCAATCTACAAAATGATATCTTGTTTATAACTGTTTATTGATACGATTTTTTCAATCTCACCTACTCCATTCAAAATACCTATAACATTTGTAAACCATTTACTGTATTTAGAATTATAGTAGATAATATAGATGTACAACATGAGTAGTAATAAAAGGTTTACCTGATAACAAAGATGTGTCATTTTTTCTATTTTGCAGATCATTGATACCAGCAAATTGAAATTTAAACTCTGGAATAGCAATTGTTACTTCCTTGATCTCCTCAATGGAAGTATTCATGAGAAATTGTAAACGATAAGCACCTTCAACAGGCTTGTAAGTAGCAGCACATGGTATGACCTTCACATTTTTAATTAGATATATATGGCCTTCACGAATTTGGTTATTAAATTTTACAACTCTATTTTTTGGTATAGTCCCATGCATCACATCATGCTATAAAATAATTACAAATAAAAAAGGTTAACGAACTTACACAATTTCAATGTTGGTAAAATTATATAATTTAACAAAAATATATAATACCTCTTCATCGATAAGAATCATATCAAGACTAATCAGCTCGTTGTCCCTTCTGAAATTAAAACATTCCCACAATCTAGAAACCCTAACAATCAATATCCAATCATCTCGCAATTGATTAATATCTTTAAACAAAATATTTGAAACTGTCATAGCTATCCTGCAAAGATATTAATCCAAAGACGTGTGATATTTCAAATTGTATTTTGTTATGTTTATATAGGAACAACAAAATGCGAAAAGGCAGAATAGCAAGAGACTGTTTCTCGTAAATAGTTACATTTATTAGACATATTTAGTGCATAGTTTCCACTAAATTGATGTGATAACTAAAGGGTTGATGAATATTATCATGTTCAGATTAAATGTACATATGTAGAATATCAATAGTTAAGAGATTGTGATAAATAGTTAGATTTAGTGAATATATTTATAATATTAGGAACAACAAAATGCGAAAAGGCAGAAGCAAGAGACTGTTTCTCGTAAACAGTTACATTTATTGAACATATTTAGTGCATAGTTTCCACTAAATTGTTGTGATAACTGAAGGGTTGATAAATATTATCATGTTCAGATTAAATGTACATATGTAGAATATCAGTAGTTAAGAGATTGTGATAAATAGTTACATTTAGTGAATATCTTTAAAATATTATTTTGAGAAATTATTACTGGTAATTGAAACCATGACTATTATAGCAAGCCCAATAAACAACAAACACGTGGACCAATTAACAACATCCTACATGACGATTATATATCAATCCTACATGGCGTCAGAAGAAGCAGTCTGCTTCAGATTAAATGTACATATGTAGAATATCAATAGTTAAGAAATTGTGATAAATAGAAAATAATTAGATTTAGTGAATATATTTAAAATATTAGGAACAAAAAAATGCGAAAAGGCAGAATAGCAAGAGACTGTTTCTCGTAAATAGTTACATTTATTGAACATATTTAGTGCATGGTTTCCACTAAATTGTTGTGATAACTGAAGGGTTGATAAATATTATCATGTTCAGATTAAATGTACATATATAGAATATCAATAGTTAAGAGATTGTGATAAAGAGTTACATTTAGTGAATATCTTTAAAATATTATTTTGAGAAATTATTACTGGTAATTGAAACCATGACTATTATAGCAAGCCCAATAAACAACAAACACGTGGACCAATTAAGAACATCCTACATGGCGATCATATATCAATCCTACGTGGCATTAGAAGAAGCAGTCTACTTCAGCATTATATTAATATATAGATTTTGTAAAGAGTTACACGGATTCCTCTTATAGAGGAGAATACATAAAAACAGGAAATTGACTAAAAAATAGCTATCTAGCTATACTAGCTAATTCCTAATTTACACCATTGACTTATTCTCATTTACAGCTAATAATTCTCTATAATTACAAATATTTCTTTCCTTTTCTACACTCCCCCTCAAGCTGGTTTGAAGATATCCTCCATAGCCAGCTTGCCAATTAGCTCGTTGAATTGCCCAGTAGGAAGCCCTTTACACTACAACAAAAATGGCCTACAGTAGCACTTTTCCTTAAAGTGTTACCGTAGACTATCTATAGTAACACTTGATGTTAAAATGTTACAATAACAATTTTTATATGTAACACTTTAACTTTTGTAACACATTTTATATCAGTGGTAACTTTTCTTCTTAAATGTTATGGAAAATATATCTATAATAGCATTTTTAAAGTGTTACAATAAACCTAATAATATAGTAACTTTTTTATAATGTTACCATATAATCAAAATACAATAACATTTTATAAGTGTTACCATAAACACAATTATTTACCGGAAAACAAAATATTATTCCCGCTAATATGAAATGAGGTTGATTTTGTCTCATTTTTATTGTTTAGGGTTCAAATTTACTATTTGGGCTTTACTTTGTTACATCTCATTCATGTAGGGACCAAACAAATGTTTTTACAAATAGTATAAAAGGAAGATGGAAGGTTAAATGCAAAGCCAAAAACGTCCACCCATCTTCATCCATTTTTTAGAGACCGTCCAACTTCCACCTTTGACGAGCATTTTCCTTCTCCAATGGCTGGCCATCATCATGTAAGACCTTCCTAGATTCCAAAGACCATTAAGCTTCCTCCATCTGTGACCATTCATCTTCTCGATGACTTTAATTTCTTAGTTTTTGGGCAACTTCTAGACATCCTAGGGGCTGGTCCATACTCTGGTCCGAAAGTCAGATCTACCTTCCGTAAGCTTGGTTTACTCGAAATCTCACTTGAAAAAGCCTTTTCAATGTCTTGACTCTTCACCTTAATTCTTGGTATGATTTCGTCACTTTTTGGTGTCGTTTCGTCTCCCAAGTGTTGGAGTTGTCCATCACTTCAACAATAAGGGGTCACACATATGCATTCGGGAGTCTCGTTGCCTGATCAATGGGTAGGGGTGTAGGAGGCAGCGCGTCCCGGCTTGTAGGCAATTTGCGTGTATTGAAATAATATTGGGTGCATTTGGTTCATTATTTTGGATAGGATTTTGGGAATAATTTTGGGTAGTTGGATAGGGGAGTATTACGAGATAAAATTTAAAAATTTATAAAAAAAACCCCAAGGTTTGCTAATTTAATTAAACACCCCAATATGTAAAATGACAAAAACACCCCCACCACCCGCAGTGCCAGATTCTAGCCACCACCGCTAGAATCTGGTTGGACACAAACCGATCGGATCTGTGTCGTAACGCATCGATCTGACCTTTTCTAGCCAGATCCACCACGGATCTAGCCGAAAAAGGCTAGATCTACGGCCAAATGTGGCCATCGACGGCCGCAAAGGTCAATCTTTGGCCGTTATATGGCCGTCGTTTTGGGTTAACGATGGCCAAGTTTTGGTCGTCGTTGACCATCAACTATGGTCATTTCTTTGACTGTCGCTGACTGTCAGATCGGTGAATAATGGCAAGTTTCAGGCTTGGTGTAAGCCGTTATGATAGATTCTTGCTACCACCGATGGTGGTTTCCGGAATCTGACAAGTATGGGTGGGTAGGGGTGTTTTTGCTAATTTTTAAACTTTTTTTTCTAGGTGTATTTAGTGAAATTAATAAACTTAAGGGGTCTAAAAGTAATTAAAAAAATACATTAATATTTCTGGAATAATGTGCCAAACAATATTTGGGGAATAGGATTAGGAATATGGGTAGAAATATTGAACCAAACGCACACATTGATTTCATTAAATTAAAATATTGTAACACTTAAAAGTGTTACTAAATCAAAATATAATAACAAATTTTATTTTCCCAAACTTTAACCGGGAAAAAATTTCTCTACCCGCCAAACAAAATTTCCCCCCTCAAAAAAAAAAAAAAACATACCAAAGACCTTATTCACTCATCTTCTCCAATTCACGCCACTTTTTCAAGTTTGCTTCTTTACTAAAATTTCAGCTCCAAGCTTCTTTCTAACACAATTTTCATTATGTCCATGAAGCCACCCTATACTTAAAGCATTTTCAACTTATCCAACCTACTCATTCAAACAAAATACCCTACACTTAATCATCTTCATTCAGTAAAATATAGTGAAAATCATTGGTTTCATCATAATTTAGCTTAAAATCTCCAATACCCATAACCTATTGAACCCTAAATGGAAGCCCTCATCCTTTGAGAGGCAAATCAATGAAGCTACAGTTCAGGTGAATCATTTTCTTGCATTTTTTCTTTGCGTTTTTGCTCTGCATTTTTGCTCTGAATTTTTGCTAAGCTACGGTTCAGGCAATTCAATTATTTGATTTCTATAATGATTAAATTGTTTGAATGAATCATTGTGGTGCTTAATAAGATTGATTTATTCTTTTTGGGTGCTAAAAGTTGTTTTACTTAATATTAAACTAAACTTAGTGCTATGAGTCATTGTGGTGCTCTTTTCTACTTTCTGTTTTGGAAATGTCACGACCCAAATCTACACCCTTGGGCTGGGCTGATCGACCCCTCATGGGTCCACTCTGGCCTGACCCCAGCGTGACTCATAGGACTATCCTCGGCCCTGGACCACCGAGTTTCTTTCGCCTTCCCCACCACTCGAACCCATGCCCTCCAGGCTTAACAGGCAATGGGAAGCATGGTGAGTACCATCAGGCTAGCTCCTATGAGTCACTGGGCAGCTTTAATTCGACTAAATCTACACTGTTACCGGCTGATCGACCATGGGCTTCCACTCGTACCTGACCTAAACCATGACTCACAGGACATCCTCGCCCCGACCACCGAAGCTTTCTTTCGCCTTCCCCTACCCCTCCACTCGAACCCATGCCCTCCAGGCTTAACAGGCAATGGGAAGCATGGTGAGTACCATCAGGCTAGCTCCTATGAGTCACGCTGGGGTCAGCCCAGAGTGGACCCATGAGGGGTCGATCAGTCCAGCCCACGGGTGTAGATTTGGGTCGTGACAGGAAACTTAAGTGCTTTTGGGAAAGCAAGCTTTTTGCTCTGTGCTTTTGGGAAATCCAACATGTTTAACAAAAAATCTTAGATTTCTAAGCTTGCAAAACTGTAGACTCATTTGCAAGTTCATAATTGTTAATCTAATAGCCTTCCTTACCAGAAAAGATCAGCAACATCATACAAATACTATCACCATAGGAATTTAGTTCATTGAGCCAGTGAATAAACTGTAAAAAGCCCAAGTCACTTGAAGTCTAATAATATACTAACACTATACAATATTAGTTATCTGTTATTTCTCTTTTTCCACATTAATTTGAGGTATAGGCATAAAGCACAAGGCTAAGGAATCATCCAGATTTTAAGAGGCGCTCCATGTCATTTGGGAAGTTGATCTAAGTATCGTTATAAATGTAACACATACCATCAAAAGAAAAGAAAGTGAGCAGTTACAGCATATGAAACAACAATAACAAAGATAAATTGACTAGATTACATTAAAAGTAATTTGCAAAGTGATGAATGACCCATCAGGATATAATCATTAACTTTGCAGTCTGCAGTTTTGCAAGCTTAGAAATCTAAGATTTTGTGTTAAACATGTAGGATTTCCCAAAAGCACAGAGCAAAATGCTTGCTTTCCCAAAAGCACTTAACTTTCCAAAATGCAGTTTGCTCTTACTAAAAAATGCAGAGAGCAAAAATGCAGTCTGCAGTTTTGGAAGCTGTAGTTTGCAAGCTGCAGCTTACAAACCTACAGCTTGCAAAAATTGGATATAAAGGTTGATGATGAGTGGAATATCTCAAGATAAACAATATACAATAAATTGGATCAAAATTTATATAAATTATTCTAAGATATGAAGGATTGTCTAACTGACAAATAAACCTTAAGTACCTGATTTTCCAAAGTTATATAGTATATTATCATTATTATATATTTCATACCCAAAAATCACCCTATTTTTCTTAAATGTTCACCAAGTTCTAAAACTAGGGCCTACTTTTTTCGTGTTAGTTTTTTGAACTATGGTTCTGGAAATTCATCCCTGGAAATACTACTACACAATGTTCTTGTCCTGGGACTAGGTATAAGTATTTTGCAGCTCAAGAAATGATCAGCAATGTCTTAATAAGACAATGCATAGTTTTGGATCAATTGTTTTTTTTGGTACATGTCATGACTTGTGAGATAGTTTGTGTGGTAGAAATTAAATGTTTAAACCTATTCTGAGTTTTTTCCTCCAAATTGACGTATGATAATCCTTGTTCTTGGAAGGTACATTTTTTTGAACTTGTTGCTGCTCTTTGATTTCATAGGAAGTTGCAGTGAAGAGGTTCCTAGACCAAGATATTTCTGGTGAATCACTTGTAGAATTCAAAAAAGAGGTATAAGCTCTCTCTTTCTCTTGCTATCTTAGGCATCAACTTATCTCATGCCATCTATAGCAAAATATGAATAGATACTTCTTTCACACATGTCACAAAATATGCCTGAACTTTGTGATCTACTTATTGTCTTGTGCCTGATTCAAAACTTTGCAAGCCATTATTAACAAGGCCACAATGGCAGCAAGCACAAAGGAGAGCAGAAAAGTAGATTCATCAGGTTTTAATCCTTCAGCTATTATCTCCTCAAACATTTTGAAGGCCCCTAATTACTGTATTGTAATTAACAATATTCCTTTCCGACATAGTCTCAAAAACACAAATCCCCAAGTCCACAAACCCACATTTTGAATACATATTTGTGACAGCAGAAGAAACCACAACACTCAATTCGAAACCACGCTAAATAACATAACCATGCACCACACTACGAGACCACACATTTGTTGATTGAGCAGCAGCAACCATCACGCTGGCAATTGAAACAAGATCTGCCTTCAATATGCATTTTCCTGAAATAGTACAATGCCTTTTCATAATCTCCACATTGAGAATAACTCGTAATCAAAGCAGACCATGTTTGCAAACTGCAGTCGGCATTTTTGCAAGCTATAGTTTTGCAAGCTGCAGTCTGCAATCTGCTGTAGTTTGCGATCTGCTGCAGTTTGCAAATTGCAGTTTGCAATTTTGCAAGCTCAGTTTTGCAGACTACAGTTTGCAAATTGCAGCTTGCAAAAATGCATCTGCGGTTTGCAAACTGCAGCTTGCAAAAATGTGGACTGCAGTTTACAAAAATTGCAGACAGCAGTTTGCAAAAAGCAAAATCTCAAACATTTTGCATGTACATATTTGAATATGAATTTGTTGTATTTGTCAAATTGTAATAGTGTTTCAGTTTATGCAGATCGAAATTTGTCTCATATCAAGAGGGAATTAAAGATTATTGCGACAAGAAGGATTGGAGTTAATAAGCTACAACATTTAAGTATTCGGAGAGTAAGCATTATTCTGTTGTTCAATGGAATTTGCATATTATGTTGGTTACATTCAACTCATGTTTTGTTGTTTTCATAATATTCTGCCATGTTTACCTATAATTATTCATGTATTGTTTGGCTTTTAATAATTGTGTAGATTAAGTAATGATGATGATGAATAAGGATTGGGTGCATCTAAATAGGTACGAAAAAGATTGAAAGACACACTTCCATATGTGTATGAAGTAATAATGATTTTCCTTAACAAGGTTTAGATGTTTTAGGTTTTTTTTTTTTTCTGTTTTTTTTTCTCTTTTGATAGAGCTACGGATGCATACATTCAAGGTGCATGTGACTTTGTCAAGATGGCTAAAAAGAATGCAGGCTATGAAGCAAAGATTTTATGCCCTTGTAAAGATTGTCGCAACTTGACTCATCATGGTATAGACATTGTTTATGAGCATCTGATTATACGAGGAATGGATCCTACATATACAATTTGGTTCCATCATGGTGAAATAGAAGATATTACAGAAACTGTTACTCAAGTAAATAGTTCAGATGCTTTTAACTTAATTACTAGTGCATATATGGGAGCTAATCATTATGCATCAACATCAAAAGAAAGAAGAGACAATGATTTCACGCAATTATTGGAAGATGCTGAAACTCCTTTATATCCTGGTTGTGCCAAGTATACAAAAATGCCTGCCATTATAGCTTTATATAAACACAAAGTTATGAATGGTTGGACTGACAACAATTTTGATGGCCTTTTAGATATGCTTGGAGACATGTTACCAGAGCATAATATGATTATCAAATCAGTCTACTCGGTGAGAAAATTTATTAAGGAGTTTGATTTGGGGTATGACAAAATTCATGCTTATGCAAATGATTGTTGCTTGTTTAGGAAAGAAATAAAAAACTTGCAATGTTGTCCAAAGTGTGGCTCTTCGAGATGGAAGGTAGATGAAAGAAAGAAGAAAATTAGGAAGGTTGTCCCAGCTAAAGTTTTGAGATATTTTCCTATAATACCAAGGTTTAGAAGAATGTTCAAGTCACCCAAAATGGCGGAAGAATTATAGTGGCATTTCAAACACAAAAGTGAAGATGGCAAGATGCATCACCCAGTGGATTCTGTAATATGGGACTTGGTTAATTATAAATGGCTTGCTTTTGCAGAAGATCCTAGAAATCTTAGACTTGGCTTGACTGCTGATGGCTTTAATCCTTTTTCAAACATAAGCACAACTTATAGTTGCTGGCCTATAATGCTTGTTACATACAATTTGCCGCCTTGGTTATGCATGAAGAAAGAAAATATCATGTTGACTTTATTAATTCCAGGACCTAAACAACCGGGTAAGGACATTGATGTTAATTTACAGCCTCTAATAGAAGATTTACAAGAATTGTGGAATAATGGTGTAAATGTTTATGATTCGTACACTAATTCTTGTTTTAATTTAAGGGCTATTTTGATGTGGAGCATAAATGATTTTCCAGCCTATGGAAATCTTTATGGATGTACAACAAAGGGAAAAAAGTAGTATGTCCATTGTGCGGTGACAAGACAAAAGCTCATTGGTTAAAGTTTAGTAGGAAATTTTGTTATATGGGTCATAGGAGATTTTTATCACCTACTCATCCGTTTAGAAAAAAAAAAGGCTTGGTTTGATGGAGAGGAAGAAAAGGGAAGAAGCCCTATGATCATGAATGGTGCAAAAATTTTGTCTACTCTTAAGGATTTTGACAATGATTGGGGAAAGAGTTCTAAGAAGAAAAGGAAGAGAGATTGCAAAGCTACTCTTATGGAAAAAAAATATCTATCTTTTTCAAGTTGCCATATTGGAAGGTACATCTTATTGGTTTCGTAGAATTTTATTTATGTTGTTATCCACAATTTTTATATGATTTTTGTATTGCTTATAACTTTTTGCAAATTTTATTTTCAGGAGTTGCCATTACGCCATAATTTGGATGTTATGCACATTGAAAAGAACATTTGTGAGAGTACCATTGGCACATTATTGGACATCAGTGGAAAAACAAAAGACGGAATCAATGCTCGAAAAGACTTAGAAGATATGGGAATTCGTCATGAGTTGCATCCAAAAGATCATAGGCGTAGAACATACCTTCCACCGGCTCCACATACGTTATCAAAGATGGAGAGAGAAAATTTTTGTAAGAGATTATTTAATCTAAAGTTACCTGATGGGTATAGCTCAAACATTAGGAATTGTGTATCAATTGAAGAATGCAAGATAACATGTCTTAAATGGCATGATTGTCATGTTCTAATACAACAATTATTGGTGGTAGCATTAAGAGGGTTGTTACCCAAGGGGCCAAGAATGGCAATTATGCGATTATGTGCATTTTTTAATAAATTATGCCAACGAGTTATTGATAGAGAAGTTGTGGTTGCACTAGAAGATGAAGTTGTTGAAACCATATGTATGTTTCAGCAATTCTTTCCCCCGTCATTCTTTGATATCATGATCCACCTTTCCATTCATTTTGGAAGAGAAGCACGACTAGGCGGACCCATTCAGTATCAATGGATGTATCCATTTGAGAGGTGATCAATCGTTAAACCCATCTCTGTTTAAATTTGTCTATTATTTAAAGACATTAATTTAATGTGATATATTTTTATTTAGGTACATGAAGATTCTCAAAGGATATGTTAAAAATCGTGCACGACCTGAAGGTTTTATTGCAGAATGTTATCTTGTTGATGAAACTGCTACTTTCTGTAGTAGGTATTTTAAACATGATTTTGGAGGAAATGATCAAAATGCTCGTAATCAAGATTTCTTTTCTGACATAATTCTAGAAGGTCATCCAATCTTGGGAGGAAAGTCAATGTCATTAAGTGATGATGTGTTAGAGCGTGCACATCGTTATGTGTTATTTAACACAACAGTGACCGAACCATTCCTACAGTAAGTATTTATCTCTAGATTTCCAATTTATATAACTATTTACATTGTATATGACTTTTGCACTACTTGGTTTCATGCTAGGATGCATTTGGAAGAGTTAAAGCAATCCAACAAGAATCTTGAGAGAAATCATAACTTACTCCAAAAGACCCATGCAAATAATTTTGCAACATGGTTGAAAGAAAAGGTATTATATTTTGAATGATTGCTAAGTACTTTGTAAGTCATCTCATAAATAATATTAACACCTCTTTAAAATTGTTTGTATAGGTTTCATTCCTAACCTCCATATGTGAGGATGGAGAAACACTAAAGTGGCTTGCAAATGGTCCAAGGAATCATGCCATGGGTTATAATGGTTATGTTATAAATGGACAAAGGTTTCACACAAAAGATGTTGACAAATCAACACAAAATAGTGGTGTTTCAATTGAGGCAACAACAATATGTCGAGCAAATGCAAAAGATACTTCACAAGTTGTTGATGTAGTTGTATACTATAGGGTGATAAAAGAAATTATCTTATTGGATTACTATCGATTTCAGCTTCCAATATTCAAGTGTCACTAGGCGAATGCTGGACATGGAGTTAAGTTTGAAGATGGTTTTACACTTTTCAATTTGCACCAAAGTTAGAATCAGTATGTAAGGGAGCCATTTATCCTAGCATCTCAAGCGAAACAAGTGTTTTACTCTAGAGAAATCGATTCACCTAGTTGGTACGTTGTGTTGAAGGCACCACCGAGAGGTTACTATGAGTTGGAAATGTATAATGAGGATGAGGATTTGACTAGTAGATGGGAATATGTTACAACACACAATATGAACATTTATGATGATAGTGAGGAAGTTAGTTACGTGAAAGAGGATTGTGAAGGTCTATTGGTGTGATTTATGTACTTTTGTAAATTTAAGTTAAACAGAACTACAATTCTTTTATGTACACTGTTTATTACTTTTTATTTTGTGGATTGAAGCTAGTTATCTATTCATTTACATATTGTATATCGTGTAATTGTAGTTGCACCTTGTTTATAGGTAATGTTGCTTTTTGTATTTATTAATTTCTTAATACTTAATTGTAATTTAAATGTTATTTTATATTCTTAATAATTAACTTTCTTTGATTTGTTTAGCAGGTATTTAGGATTCCACTACTGTGCCTAAGAAAAAAAGAGGTCCAACTAAAATGAAGACCATTGCTTTGCATGGTGATAATCGGATTGAAATCAAGTTTAATGACAAAGGTTAGCCTATTGATGAAGAATCTATTAAGCTATCTTCATTCTTGGGACCTCTTGGGAGAGAAATTGTACCTTTTACAATTCCTAATTGGAGAAAGCTTCCTTCTGACATGCGAGAGAAATTATGGAAATGTGTTCAGGTTATGTATGAATCTCCATATATATATATTTGGTGCTTGTTTTAACAATTTACTTGTATCTCTCAGGCAAGATATAAGTTAGATCAGGAATGGCAGAAACACTATGTGTTGAAGGAGATGGGTGCTCTTTGGAGAACTTCAAAGTCTAGGTTGGTGAGTAACATTAAGATGGCTAAAAATGAAGAGGAAAGAATGGCCCTAAAACCTGATAACATCAAGAGTATTAGTGAATGGAAAAAGTTTGTGGGAGAAAAATTAGGGCCAAGGTTTAAGGTAATTATAACATTGCGCACATATGGTCATTATATTATATATGCATATGCTTATTGTTGATGTAGTTGCATATGGTCATTTTAGGGTAAAAGTGAAGAAATGAAAAATAGGAGGAAAAAACGAACTTCCTACACAGGTGGTCGAAGGGGTTATGCTCGCATGAATGAGGATATAGTAATGTCTCATTCTTTGTTATCTGACTGAAGTTTTAAATTGAAAAATAATATAAACATTTATGATTATTTTCATTTTTTGATAGAAAAAGAAAACTGGGAAGCAGGTCGTGTCCAGAGTTGAGGTGTGGATTGAAGCTCATAAGAAAAAGAATGGTGAGCCAATCAACATGAAGACTGCAGAAGCAATTGTGAGTACTTTGTTATCTATATGGTATTATATAAGTAGAAAAATCTTGATGTTGTGTTATCTGCATTTATAGGAAAAGTTACAACAAATGGGTAATGATTCAAGTTTGCCAACTCCTACAAACTTGAGAGAAGATGCTATAACAAAGGTATTAGGTCCTGATAAAGGTGGACATGTGAAGGGACTTGGAAAGGGTGTAACTCTTACACAATTGTCCATAATAGCTCAAAGGGACAGCCTTATAGCTCAAATGGCACAACAGCAAGCAGAGATGAAAATGGAAATGAACCATATGAAAGACTTGCTCAACCTAGCTTTGAATCAAAATCAGGCTAGTATCACTTAAACCTTTTCTTTAATTTCATAATTATACTTGTATTTTTTCTCATATTCTCACATGAACTTTACAGGGTCAAAGACAAACAGTTGAAGAATCCAAAGATGTATCGGTTAGATTATTTTTATATTAAGATGTTTATGTATCAATAAATGTATACGTTTTCCCTTAGTCATTTCATTTGAGAATGGAAATTGTTTTATTGTATCCATTTGGTGTTGCAGATTATGAAAACAATCCCCCACAAACTAAATGCAAGTTGCTTGATTGGAGTGGGTCTATTGAAGTAGTAGCTGAACGACGTTTCTCATTAGATGATCCAAAAGCACTTGTATATCATGTTCCTATTGGACCTAATGCTATGAGAGTTTGGATTGATATAGCCAACGTCCCTAATGTGTTTTTATGGAGGTCTGCATCCGAAATGGTTTTTGTTGAAGATGCTGTTAGGAGTACAGTAGCTTGGCCTTCTGACCAAGTTGTCCTACCTTTTCGAAAACAATTTTAGGTAACTTATTTTCAATTTTAGTACCTAATACGTTTTTGTTTTGAGTCTAGTAACTAGTGAAGTTGGTTTACGTTGCAAGTGAGACTTCTTTTCTCTTTTTCTTCATTTATTGGGAGATTCTTGATGGTGTGCAAACTGCAATCTGCAGATAGCAAAATTGCGACTCTTTTTAGCATTTGGGACCCCCCTCTCTGCTTTTTGGGGTTTTCCAGTTAAGGGTGTGTTAGCCTAACTTAAGAATCTACGTTTGGTGTTTGGTTACTTTGGCAAAGAAATCATCAATTCTCTCATTGAGGCAAGACCATTGAACAGTTTATGGTGAACAGATGTACATTATGCATTTCTTTTCTTGTGGGTTTGGCATTTTCTCTCATTCAACATAATCATATAGGGTTTGATACCAGTTTAGTTGTTGATTAAAAAATTGAAAAGCAAGTTAGAGGTGGAATAATATTGATTAGGTGACTATCATTTCAATAACTTAATCATAAAGATGATTCATTAAACTCTGTTTCATATGATTAGTAACGGATGAGCAAATAATCATGTTATTATTGTTGCAATGAGATTAGAGGTGGAATAAAATTTTGCATACTGCAGTCTGCAATTCTCTTGCCACAATGATCCTTATGTTTCCTTGTATGGTTCTAACTTTGGTCATCTTGCAGTATGTAGTGAAGTAACCACAGTTTCCAAAGATGGAAAAGTTTTTTGCTTTATACTCTTTCATTGGCTAGGAATGATTTTGTGATAACTTATTCTTTAGAACTAAAATTTGATGAGCCTCTGAATCCGGGTTTGATAAATGAGACTTTGCTAGTGGAGAAACATGATTAACTTTGTAATTTGTACCATTGTTTGTGCCAATGATGACAATATATCATTAATGAGGCTTTAGGTTTGTTTCTTGTATAATACAGTAAAATATGTATTTCTCATGACCATTTTTTGTGCCTATGTTGACAATATTTCATTAAAAGGCTTTAGGTTTTTTTGATGGAACTGTTATCATAGTATGTTTTGTTATCATAGTATGCTTGTGAAGTTGGAGATTTAAGCATGTTCTTTTCCTCTATGTTTTGCATTAAATATTAGGGGTGCTTTTGTCTTGATCTTTTCTTGAATTTACAATATATATGTGTTGTTATCTTTAAGAATATACATGGGATTTGAAGATTTTTTTTTTGTATTAATGGTTTTGTAGGTTGTGAAAATGCAAGAGTACTTTTTTGGTAAAGCACAATTTGGAATGGAAGATGGTTTGCATGATGGTTTTTGTTGTTAGAATTTTTTGAATTATTGGAAGGTATTAACTATTGCTCATAGTTAATTTTCCAATCATCTAGGTATTATAATGTAAAAATGATAGGTACATATTTGTTAGGCATATATAAAACTTTTTGTATATGAAGGTTTATATGTTACAAAATGTGATATGATATATGAAGCATATTAGATTTTATGGATGTAAAGGATGTTGGGTGCCTATTTATTAGGCATATATGCAAACTTTTTGTATATGAAGGTCCACCATCAATGAAATGTTCTTTGGAAAATTAGTGTATCATTGTTTATAATTTGTATTATTTAAATTACAACTATAACAATTTTATATATGTTATAACAAACACATTGATAACACTTTCAAAATATTATGGAAAATAATTTTGTAACATTTACTAAATGCAATGAATGATACTTTGGTAGCACTTTTAGCATGTTATTAAAAACTCTTCTATAGCATTTTAACAATGTTACAGAAAACTAAACTGTAACCGGTTAAGAATGTTACAAAAAACTTATTTATAGCAATTTGAGATGTTACAGAAAACTAAACTATAACATGTTAAGAAATTTACAAAAAACTTATTTATAGCATTTTGAGAATGTTACAGAAAACTAAATTGTAACATGTTTAGAAAGTTTCAGAAAACTTATTTATAGCATTTTGAGAATGTTACAGAAAACTAAACTGTAACACGTTAAGAATGTTACAGAAAACGTATTTATAACATTTTGAGAATGTTAACACGTTAAGAATGTTACAGAAAACTTATTTATAGCATTTATGCAGTGTTACCAAAAATCATTCGTAACTACGAATAAGTGCTACAATATACTTAACAACAGCATTTTATGACAATTACTGAAATGATTAGTAACATGCAAAAAGTGTTACCAATGTCTGCTTTTTAGTAACATGGGCTGTCATAGCATCCTTATAAATGCTACGAATCACCTACGGTAACACTATTTGCATGTTACTGTAAGCCATTTTTGTTGTAGTGTTAGTAAGCACATCTGCAACTTGCTGAGTAGTGGAAATGTAAGGCATACAGATCAATCCTTTCTCTAGTTTTTCCTTGATGAAGTGTTTGTCGACCTCCACATGCTTTGTTCTATCATGAAGCACTGGATTATGAGCAATTGAAATGGTAGCTTTATTGTCACAATACACTTTCATGGGTAGTGGATTAGAAACTTTCAATTCTTCTAAGAGTCTCTTAATCCACAACACCTCACAACACCTCACAATACACTGATCTAAACTCATCTTCTACGCTACTTCTCGCCACCACATTCTGCTTCTTACTTTGCCACCACATTCTGCTTCTTACTTCGCCATGTAACAAGATTGCCACCAACAAATGTGTAATAGCCAGAAGTTGATCATCTATCAACAACACTTCCAGCCTAATTCGCATCAGTATAGGCTTCAACTTGCAAGTGCCCACGATTCTTGAATAACAAACCTCTTCCAAGAGTCCCTTTCAAATACCTGAGAATTCTATAGACTGCATTGAAGTGTTCTAGTCCAAGCGAATCCATAAACTAACTAACCATGCTAACTGCAAATGTTATATCTGGACGAATATGCGACAAGTAAATCAGTTTTCCAACAAGTCTGTGGCATTGTTCTCTATCCAGGACTTCTTCAGGTTTAGGAGGCTATAATTTGAGGTTGAGCTCAATAGGTGTTTCCGTTGGTTTACACCCTAGCAAGCCTATTTCATTAAGCAAATCAAGGACATATTTACGTTGATTCACAAATATACCTTCTTTGGATCTAACAAACTCCATCCCAAGAAAGTATTTCAATGTCCCTAAATCCTTGATCTCGAAATCGGCTACAAGTCTCTTCTTCAGTCTTTCTAGTTCTTCAGTGTCATCACCTGTCATGACTATATCATCCACATAAGCAATTAGTATAGTAACTCTACCTTCTCTACCATGTTTATAGAACATAGTATGATCAGCTAGGCTTTGACAATAGCCACAATTCTTCACCGATTTCCCAAATCTCTCAAACCAAGCTCTAGGGGACTGCTTGAGGCCATACAATGACTCCTTTAGTCTACAGACTTTCTTTGATCCCAAATTCTTCTCAAAACCAGGTGGGAGACTCATAAAAACCTCTTCCTCAAGATCACCATTTAAAAAGGCATGTTTTACATCCAATTGGTATAATGGCCAGTTCAAATTTACAGCCAAAGATAATAGAATTCTAATAGAGTTTATCTTGGCTATTGGAGCAAAGGTCTCCTGATAATCAATCCCATAGGTTTGAGTGAACCCCTTAGCTACTGATCTTGCCTTATACCTTTTTGTGCTACCATCTGCTTTACACTTCATAATAAAGACCCATTTGCAACCTACAGTCTTCTTCTCCTTAGGCAAGTCAATTATCTCCAAAGTACCACTTCTCCTAAGAGCATTCATCTCTTCCATCACTGCTAATTTCCAGTTTGGATAACCAAGAGCTTCTTGAATGTTTCTTAGGACAAACAAGTGTGAGATTTTTGAGGTAAATGCCCTATGAGTGTGAGAAAGTTCGTCATAAGAAAGATATTGAGCAATGGGATATCTAGGATTCCTAGTGTGATTTCAGATTCCTTTTCTAATAGAAATGGGAATATTAAGGTATGATGATTCTTCGCTAGGGAAAATGATGGGAATTGAAGATGAGTTAGGATCGGACATACTTGTGATATTTGCCGGTCCAATTCCCGATGGTTATGACTGATCATTGCCAAGAGTAACTTGTTGCTTTTGACTCTTTTGATGATGTTTTCTCTGAGTATAAACCAGAAGCTCAGTGTTAGAATCATTTTGATTCGACTATAGTAGTGATTCTCCCCCTATTTCAGATACAATGATGTTTGGCATTATATTACCAGAACTCCCTTCACTGTTCTCACATTATTCCTAACTTTGAAGGTCAGAAATGGTAGGAAGAGAGGAATAAGGTATAGTAGTCAAAATTACTTTTGGTAAAGGATTTGGAGATAAATCCTAAAAAATTTCTTCCATTACCTCATTCTCCCCCTGAAGAGAATTTTTGTGAAAGTAGGATTTATTTTCAAAAAATGAGACATCCATACTCACATAAATTTTCCTTGTTTGAGGATTATAGCACTTATATCCCTTTTTATTGGAGGCATACCCTATGAACACACATTTTTCTACCCTTCGATCAAGTTTGGACTGATTGTTATTAGCTATACGAACAAAGACAGTACAACCAAAAACCTTTAGAGGTAAATCTGAGTGCATTCTAGAGAAGGGAAAACATTTTTTAAAACATTCTAGAGGTGTGCTATATTTTAAAACACATGTAGGCATCCTGTTAATTAAATAAGTTGTTGTTAAAACAGCTTCTCCCCAAAGATATTTTGGAATATTCATTGAAAACATTATAGCACATGTTACTTCAAGTAAATGTTTATTTTTTCTTTCAGCAATCCCATTTTGCTGAGGAGTATCTACACAAGTGGACTGGTGATGAATAACTTTTTCTTTCAAAAAATTTCCAAACTACCTTCATAGTATTAAGTTCCATTATCATTGTGAAGAACCCTAATTTTCTTTTGAAATTGAGTTTCAACCATTGTGTAAAAATCTTTAAAAAAATTTCCAACTTCGGATTTTTCACTCATTAAGTAAACCCAACATAGATGGGTGTGATCATCTATGAATATGACAAACCATTTTTTCTTTGAAATAGTTGTGACTCTTGAAGGTCCCCAAACATCACTATGTATTAAATCAAATGGTTTTGAAGGAATATAAGGTTTTGGCAAATAAGTAGTACGATGACTCTTAGATAAGCAACAACTTTCACAATAAAATGATGAAAAATCCAAACCCTTAAATAAAGTAGGAAACAAATGTTTAAGATAAGGAAAGCTAGGATGTCCTAGTTTTAAATGCGAAAGCATTATTTGTTCATAGCAGAATTAGAACTAACACTACTAAGGCCCTGAGCCTTTTTATTCCCAGAGAAATCATCATCAAAGTAGTAAAGGCCACCAATCAACTTAGCACTACCAATCTTCTTCCCCAGGGTCTGGTCTTGAAATTCACAGTAAGAATCACAAAAAATCACTTGGCAATTAGAATCTTTAGTTATTTTACTCACAGACAAAAGATTACAAGCTAACTTGGGAACATGGAGAACAGAATTAAGGTTTAGTTCTTCAGATAATTTAATCAAACCTTTCCCTGCTATTGATGAGAAAGTACCATCTGTAATTCTTATTTTGTCAAGGCCAGAACATGGTGAATAAGTGCAAAACAAATTTGGAAGGTTGGTCATATGATCAGAAGCTCCTGAATCTATGATCCAAGGAGCATAATGTGAATAGGAAGAAAGAGCATTGGGTGTGCTACCTGTTTGTGCAAGAGAAACAGTAAGAATACTACTTAGTGAGTAATTGGGTTTTAGCAGCTTCAGAAGATGATCCACCTGCTCCTTGGTGAAGGGACCTGTCTCGGCTTTATTTGCATTAGGAATCAACCAGGTATTTTTATCACCAGGCTTGCTGCTCTTCCAATTTGGCGGTTTTCTATGGATTTTCCAGCATGTTTCTCAGGTATGGCGTGGTTTGTTGCAATAGTCACACCTGCACTGTGGTTCTCTTCGCTTTTTGTGAAATCTGTCTGCTTTTGTTAGCAAGAACCTCGGTACTCAAGGCGTAACTTTCAGCAGGCCCCTCGGTTGTCTTCTTTCCTAGCATTACATGTCTACGGCTCTCTTCTCTTCGAACCTTAGCAAACACCTTGCCAATTGGAGGAAGTGGCTTCTTGCTAATGATTCGCCCCCGAACCTCATCAAACTCCATGTTGAGTCCCGCAAGAAACTTGTAAATATGAGAAGCCTCAACAATACGGTTGTAATATTTGGCATCTTCTATGGATTTCCATTCATAATCATTGAGTAAATCCAAATCTAGCCAAAGAAGTTTTAATGAATTGAAATACTTGGTTATCGAGTCCTGTCCTTGCCGGATTTCACCAAGTTTCAGAGTCAATTCATAGACCTGAGACTGATTTCCCAAGTCAGAGTACATTTGATTCATGTTTTCCCAAAGTTCCTTGGCTGTGGAGTAACACATATAATTGGAACTACTATCCTCATCCATGGAGTTCACAAGCCAAGTCATCACCATTGAATTTTCTGCATCCCAGGACACGTATGTTGGATCCTCTGTTGTTGGTGCCTTCTTGTCTCCAGTCAAGTATCCAACTTCTCTCTCCCTCTAATATACATCCGAACTTATTGAGACCACCGTAAAAAAATTATCACCATTAAAGCGAATAGTGGTAATTTGGACTGGATAAGTATCGGTATTGGGAGTTTGAGTTTGTGTTGGAGGACTAGTTGTAAGAGGCGGGTTTGAGGTTATCTTAGCCATAAGCGGTTGAAGCAGAAAAAAGAATTAAAAAAAAAACTTTTAAGATGGCTCTGATGCCATGAAATATTTTCTGTATATTTCTCTATTTTGTAAAGAGTTACACGGATTTCTCTTATAGAGGAGAATACATAAAATCAGGAAAATAACCAAAGGATAAAAACAGGAAACTAACTAAAAAATAGCTATCTAGCTGTACTAGCTAATTCCTAATTTACACCATTGACTAATTTTCATTTACAGCTAATAATTCTCTATAATTACAATTATTTCTTTCCTTTTCTACAATTTTAAACTTCTAACCAATCTGCTAATGGTTGGTTTGTTTGAAGAGAGCTAGGAAGAAGCTTTCAATCAGGACTATTTTGTAGGGTTTTTTTTCTTCTTCTTTTTCTGATGATGCTCATAGACAATCAGATTCAGAAAGATTTGATTTCTTTCCGTGTGTCATATTTTGATTGTCATTCTATTTCCTTTTCCTTTTCCTGAATATATTCTGTTGCTTTCCAACATTACGCATCATGAAGGTTTGTTGTTGTCCCAAAATAGTTGATTGTTTTAAGTCTTCGATAGCTGGGTGATCATTTTGAAAAATTAAGAATCTTGTTTCTTAGAAGAAATTTCCTGATTTTCGTTAGTTTAATTTTGTAACTGAGTTCTTTATTCATTTAGCACTACATTGTCAGTAAAAACTAAAGACTTTCTCAAATGTATGTCATGTTAAATTCAGGATTGGGATCGACAAAACCCCACTCAAATTGTCACTGAAATGTGTGGGTTTGTGACAATTCTTTCCGGGACTTTTCTTCTCCACAAAACAAAGGACATGGTTGATGGTGGGTTTCTGTCTTTTTCCTGGATATATTATAAAAAATTTATTTTGCTTCCTAGTCTATGAATTGATGTTGCTTAAAAAACTGCGCTCCATTTACAGGTTCATCAGCAACTCTACCAATTCACCTTCCTAAGTACTTTGGAGAGGATAATTTTGAGTCTGAAGGTATTCCCCTTAGGTGTGTAGACAACATCCGACCATCGTAATTGTACTTTTTGGTTATCCTTAATGTTGGGCACACGCTGGGGGAGGATTTGCTGCTATCGACCTGTACATTCTCAACATACAGTGTTGTCCCTGTGTATTCCTTTAGATAGAAAGATGATAAGCTGAGATGACAGGACTTCTCGCCTTTGAATCAAATGATAATGATGCTTCCAGCTACTGATGTGCATGCAATTTAAGTTCCTTTTTTTTCTCTGCATGAGAGGTTTCTGCAGTATTGTAATTGTGAGCAATGTTTTATACAGTGTAGTTTAGGTTAAAAAATTTGAAAGAAATGAAGATATCCTTGGGTGGTGTGGCTATGAAATTTAGATTGGATGTTTTGGTGGCACTAGAGAATTGTAGCTTTGAGGTTCCTATGGAATTCCTCAGTTCTATCAGCAGTTGCAGATTATGTTATATTTTTAGTGATGATGATTAAAAGTTTTTTGTTGGCTTTTAGGCATGTTGAGTAACTATTGAATGAGGGATTGGTTGATTGGTGCTTGGTATTCTTTTGATTGTTTATTCAATTGTTGAGTGATAGAATTGGTGTATGAGGGATGAGCTACTCAATAGGAGAATGAGTTATATCAAGAAGACTGTGTTATCTTGGAATGTGCTTAATAACTTAGTAATACTATACCAACAACCTTCTTTCACAAATTTTTTCTCAGAACTCTGACATGACAGCTTACAATTAGTTAATTTGCAATTAATTAGTAAGACTTATGCGAGACCCATGTTCGATTCTGCTAGAATCGATTAATTATGAGCTGTCACGTCAAAGTTGTAAGAGTTGTGAGTGAAAGTTGTTGGTGTAGTATTATTCTTAATACTTTCATGCATCATGATGGTAAGAAAAACAACTTATTCACTATTTTATGAAAAGACATAAATACCCTTAATCAATTTAAATCAATTTATTTTTAATTTTATGTAAGAAAGGCTGTGAAAAAGGTTTATGAACTACCAATTGATTTATATATAGTTTATCAATCAATCTAATATTTAATTAATTAAAAAAATAATGCAAACATGAAGCAACATCAAAATATTAATCACATAAAAACTATAAAATTCACTAACACCTAATGTTACTGAAAGGAGTATATATATCACATGAACATGAAGTTCACTACTATAAACCTTGTACGTGAAACTTGAAAGTAGAGAGGTATTTCAGAAATGCAATCAAAGAAAATGAGACCCATATAATCAACAGTTGATATTACATAATATTGTAACACCATATAATCTGTTTTATTCATGGATGGGAGATGTGTGCTTTTGGAATGATAACAATTTGATCTTTTCACTTGTGAAATTGTTTTATTTGTTAACATGTGAGATTAGCCGAGCATTCAAGATACTATAAATAAAGATGTTCATTATATTAATACTATATTTTCTCTTCATATCATCAAAATTTTTAAGTTTAATCTCAATGCGTCCAACTCCAAGGTTATAAGTTAAAGAGCAATTTTGTTTTTAATTTTTTTTTTCAGAGATTTAATAAATGTTTAACCTTAAAATTGTGAAAATATGTATATACTTTTTTTTTATATATAAATTATTACATTTATGAAATTGAAATGGTAATTATTGATAGAAAAAATAACATTAATCCAATTCATCAATCTAATGGATATAACAAAACTTAATATGATCATTATTATGTTATGTCACATCAATTTATACTAATTTAGTTAATGATCAACTATATATAATTTTTATTTATTTAAATAAAATGTATTGATATAATAATTAGGTTTATTTATACCTCCTGTTAAAAAAATAAAACAACTGGGAATCTCTTGGTCCAGGGAAACGAAAACCTTGTACTAAAATAAGCCGTTATAACAGGAATTGCAACGGTCACCTTTTCAAAAATTCAAAATGAAAACGAAATTCTCCAAACTATGTAAACCAAATTCTCTTACACACAATTAAAAAACCCTAACCATTTTCCACATTTTTTTCCTTCTAACAGTTGAAGAAAATCTAAATCTCAGTCCTAAAATGGCTGAAAACAAACCAGAAGAGAGGAAAATCCCAGTCTTTACAGTCATAAAGAACGGTGCCATTCTCAAGAACATCTTCGTCATCAACAAACCACCACCACCACCATCACCCTCCATCACGGCCGTCGAAAATGAAAAAAACTCAGTTCAAGACGATGAAGAGGAGGAGGAGGAAATCTTGATGGTTGGTCGACATCCAGATTGCCACATCATGTTGACTCACCCTAGTATCAGTAGATTTCACCTCCAGATTCACTCTAAACCCTCTTCACAGAACCTCTCTGTCATCGATTTATCGTCTGGTAATATAAAATCTTGATTATTAGTTGGTGATTTCTTCATTTAATTTTCATGCGTTTGTGTTTATTTGGATTTTAATTGGAGGGTTTTTGGTACTTGATGGATTGCAGTACATGGGACGTGGGTATCAGAAAGAAAGATTGAATCTTGTGTTCCTGTGGAGCTGAATGAGGGAGATACTATAAAGATTGGTGGGTCAACTAGGATCTATAGGCTGCATTGGATACCTTTGAGCCACGCATACGATATGGATAAACCGTTTGTATCACCCTTGGATGTGCCCGTCGCAGAAGAGAAAGAAGAGGAAAATCAAGTGGAAACGCATCAGGTGAAAGTTTACGGCTTACTAGGGAAAATGATGAATGCGCATTTGTTTTTAAATTAAATTGTTCTTGATGTCTTTTTCTGCTTAGATTATGAATTCAAAGTAATATTTTTCTTTTGTAACAAATATAGAATGGTACTGGAAGGAATGGAAGAAGAAACATGTTGAGTGGTTGATTTTGTGAATGAAAGCTAGTTGAAGGTCTTTGTTAAGTTGTTCTAGTTTTCACTCTGTCTTGGTTGAGAAGTCTGAGCCATTTGAGACTGGAAAATGTGAATTGACAGGTTCATTGGTAGTGGAACCAAAAGAAGAATTGAGAGTTTATGGGTTAACAGTGAAAATGATGAATACCCATTTGTTTTTTTCTTTTATTAAATTGCCCTTGACTTTTTTTCTGCTTGGATCATGAATTGAGAGTAAACTTTTCTTTTGTAATATATAACATGTTGGGTGGATAATTTTAAGTGAATAAAAGCTTATTTTGAGGTGTTTTTTAAATTGTTCTTCTTGTTTTCGGACTGTCTACGTTGAGAAATCTGAGCCATTTCAGATTGGAAAGAGTGAATTGAGTGGTTCATTGGTAGTGGAACCAAAAGAAGAACAAAAATGCCAGGTGCGAAGTATGATTGCATGTGTACAATGTTAGATTAAAGTGCTTTTCGAAATGTTCTTGATATCTTCTAGCTTTTTCTGTTTTTACTTGGCATAGGGTTTGAATTCTTTTTCAACTGAAAATTGTGAACAACTTGAAAAGAAAAGTCACTGGTGGTGGAAGAAAATGAAGAAGGAATTTGTCAGGTGAGAATTTATGGTTGAAGAACTGGAAAGATAAATTTGAGTGTTTGTCCAAAATTTGTGACTCATATTATTCTTTCCCTTGTACACGATGAGATTTCTATTTTAGTTCATGATAAACCAAGTCAATCTCTGGATTCGTTTTTGGAGGGGATTGTTTCCTTGTTTTGTGATGCCCTATCAGAGTTGCTTCCGGAGACAGAGATTCCATTTTCTGGGATTGTACCAATAGACTTGGCTTGTCCTGCTGGGGGTAATATGTCAGTGCCTGAAGAGCAGCAAATTGATAAAGATAATAAAATCCCATGTCATGGTTCTATAACAGAATTTATGCCGGAAACTGAAAATTTAGAGAGTTCCTTAAGATTAGAGAAAAATCCAAGGTTTACTCTGGTAAAACGGAAAACCAGAGTCCATTGCAAGAAGACAATGTGATGAAGAATAATTTAGAATTTTGGGCTGGGTCTCTTATGAAAGAGTCTACGAATTCATCTTCGGTTTTAGGGGGAGATTGATCAGAGATCAATACTGAACCCCTGCTGTCCGTCGTTATGCAACCATGCAAGAGAAGCCTTCGATGGACAAAAACTTGAATTTGCTATCGGCTTTAAACTCTGGTTGCTCTAATGAAGAAGGCTTTCCAGAAGCTGAATTGTCTGAAGCTGGAAACCACAGCCCAAGGGCAGGCATGAACAGAAGGAAATATCAAGCTTTTGTTCTTTTGTTCTTGAGGAGTCTGTGAACTCTTCTTTGCCTGTTGGGGAAGTACTCACGGAGATTACGGATAACAAAAATAGCCAGACTCCACAATCTCTGTTTTATACAGAAGGAGTTGAAGACCAAGAAAACTCTGAAGTTTCTCCACTGAGATCAGATAGAAAGCTTAGCTCACATAGCATTTGATCAAGAAGAGGTAAACCAGCGGGTGTTCTACAGATTCAAACTGGTAGAAGCGGAGGAAAGACAACAAGAAGTCACAGTAAGGCTGATGTAGAACTACAGATACAGGAGGATATTGAAAACAAATCAATTTCAAAGATACTTTTCGCTGGTTTTGAAGAGGAGGAAGAAGAAATCTTTACTCCAAACAAGGAGAATTTCTCCCCAGGTACTCTTCCACTAAAGTCCTTGAAAAGGAAGGGTAAACTGGAAAAAATTAAGCCTTCCAGGTCATACAGAAAATCCTCCTCAAAGGTTACTATTGGCCCTAATATCCAGCCAGAAGAAGACTTGAATTTTTCTTCAGACAAAGAGAACCAGACACCAAAAGTTCTCCAAGAGCAGAAATTAGCAGGACATGCCTTTAGAAATCAAGTGAACTTGAAAGAGGTGAGGGCGATAATGAAGAAAAGAGCAGAAAGGGTGACATTTCAATCCCTTGTGGCAAACTCTTCAGGTCGGAGGGGATCAGAAGCCTCACTTTCTAATGCCACAACAAGAAGCAGTCATTCTGTCAATTTGTCTCAAACCATGAAGGTCACTAATTCCTCGTCCATTGGAGAGAGAAGGAGAAGCAGGGCCATGGTAGTGGATGCCACTACTCTTCTAGACAAGGAGTCAAGGGGACTCAATTGATCATTCCAAGAATGGGTAAGATACCAAATTATAAATGGATTCCTCATTTGATATTATATTTTCCGACATTTAATTTTATCAACTTAATTTACTGCCAAGTTATTTACTTTTCTTGAAAAAAGGATTATTGCTTGTTATGCCTAGAAAGTCAGGGCTGACGTGAACTCTTGTTAGCAAGAGTCAATCAGAATTCAGGGAGGATTTATGTCGTCTAGACGTTGCCACGTCGCACAATGACGAAAGAGGTATAGTTCTCGTCAATGCAACAGGTGAATGTCAGGCTTGCGAGTGGCTAGGAATCATCCACCGACCCAAGCCCTACGCAATTTATGGATATCTCTCATGTAGACAACCAATGAGAAGCGGGTTAGGAAATGTACCCCACCTGCCGAATTGCAGGCTCATGATTATTACCTTGAATCCTCCCACTATAAATAGATGGCTCCTCTCTCATTTACGGGATTGGCTTATCTTAGTCTAAAAAAGCATACACTCTCTCTTTTTCTATATTCTCCCTAGATTATAACTCAGCTCGCTATCTGCGAACTGATTGTAACTATCTATTAATACAACTACAATGGACGTAGGAATCGCTTTTGAGTATTTGAACCACTTTAAAACCGTCTTTTATTTACTCTCTTGCAATACATTTTCATGTCACGTGTAACTTCTAAGCCTGTTCAGCAATTTGCACATGTGAGTCGTTGGTGTCAAAATCAAGCATCAACAGTTTGAAGCTACAAGGAGGGCGTGATTTAGTATTAGCTCTTCATTAGAAACCTCTGATTAATCGGTCCTACCCATCAGCAAATGGCTCGCGGTTTTGAAATGGAACGAATCGACTTTGACAATAAAGAAATCCCCCAGGTGCAGGATGACACTTCTCTCGAAGTGCCGCTAGTCCAACAAAGCATCGTGGCGGATATTCCTTCAACCTCATAACTCGACCCAACCGTGATAAGTTACCTGGAAAGGTTCAAGCATATTCTCCAAACGGTTAGCCAAAGGTTGGACCATTTGGATTGAGTCATGCCGCCAGAGTCCAATGAAGCGATGCCACTGCCAAAGACGCTTGCAGGTTGTGCGAAAGTGCGAAAAAGGGCAGAAACCAGTACTGTGCACACTACACTACGCAAAAGTAAGGGAAAGCAAGTGGTGAGTAGTGAAACGAAGGGCTCCGAGGGACTAGAGAACATCGGTCGTGCATTGCGACTCAGGGACAACATGAGCTGTCCCACGCCACATCGAATGGGCACTCCCACAAAAGTGCAAGGCAGGGAAATTCCCAATATCGCCAAAATGACGACCTCAATCATCGTCATGCAGGAAACCCCCGTCATCCGCGGGTTGGTTCAGGCCTTCGCGAAGATTGGGGAAACCTCCCAGAGCTATTCAATGTCTTCACACAACCCTAGATAACGTGTGTCAAGGTTCGCTAGAGCTTCCGATCGAGTTAAGGATGAGCCTGATTTGCGTCTTTCCTTAACTGTAACCATGAGGGTCAAACCCACGCTGCAGAAAGTGATCCACTGCCTCAGATTAAGGAACTACAACGAGCTTTGGATCAGCTCAAGACTTAGCAGAATGAATGTGGGAAGGTCGCAGAGGTGTCTTCCTTTTCTCCAACAGTTTTACGGCTTCTCTCCCATCGACGTTTAGAATGCCCGACATGCAGGTATTTGATGGGAATTCAGATCCTCAAGATCACCTTTATGAGTTCAACGACCTCATGGAACTCTACCAAGTCGGTCGACTCCGACTTGGCCAAATGTCGCTGCTTAGTAGTAACCCTAACTATCCATGCCAAGCGCTGGTTCAAGTCGCTTCCAACGGGATCAATCAGCTTATAGCATCAAATGAGCTCATCATTCCTAAGATATTTCTAGGCGAACAGGAAGTTCTCGATGTCGTTGAGCTACTTGAGCAACATACGGTAGGAGAGGGATCAATCCCTTTAGTCTTACATAGACAAATTCCATAAGGAACTCCACAAAGCAGCTCATACTCCCGAGGAGTCTGTCCGGACTCTCATTATCATAAGGGCTCGCCCGTGGACAGATTTGTGGAAAGAACTGTAATTCGAGAATGATATTTCCCTCACTTGCTTCTACAACCTCAGTGAGAAATACCTCCTAATTGAAAATCCGAGGATGATGTTTCTTCAATCGCCACAACCTCGGTCCCTTGAGCAGTGCTCCCAACTAGGGGGAGAATAGTCGAAGGGCTGATCGTAGATAGGCTAATGACGATCAGTGGAAAGGAAATGAGCAGTGATTTGAACCCAAGAAATCTTATGCCCTAGTTCCTCCTCACAATTATAACAAAAATCAATACACTCCTTTAAATGCCTCAATGTCGGCCATTCTGGATAAGTCAGAGGAGGCCAACCTGCTCGGAAAGCCAAAGCCCATAAAGAATCCCTTCTAAGCTAGAAACAGCAAAAAATACTATTGCTATCATCGGGATAATGGGCATCACACCGATGAGTGTCGAGCTCTTAAGCAAGCAATCGAAGACCTCATCAAGTTGGGGCATTTCAAAGAGTATGTCGATGGTCCGACTCTTGTTCAGAAAAAGGATCAAGAGGAACTAGGGAAGAAGCGTCGTGGTCGCAAGGGTCTCTATTGTGTAGGGATCATCTTTGGAGGAGCACACCTCTCGAGGAATTCTTGAGGTGCCTAGGAGAGGTATGCTCGGGAAGCTTGTCATGACCCCGTGAGTGTAATGAGCACGGAGCCTCGACCCGTTAAGGTTCATAGAGAAAAGAAAGACGCGGTGCGATTGCATCATCCCCATAAGGAGGCATTCGTCATTGTGCCTGAAATAGGCTGGTGCAAAGTCCACAGAATGTTGGTGGACAATGGATGCTGTGAATATCCTGTTTAAGCGAGCTTTTGAGAACATGCAATTGGACGAGGCAGACCTGAACCTACCTTCATCCCTCTCTATGGTTTTATCGAGGATCATATGATTCCTAGGGGAATGATCTCACTCCTGGTCACATTGGGTGAAACCAATGAAATGACCAAAATGACGGATTTTTTGGTGGTAGACTATTCGTCCGCCTTTAATGGCATCTTGGGACGACCTCTACTGAGAAATTTCAAGGCAGTCACCTTCATCTACCATCTAAAAATGAAGTTCCCTACCCCGATAGGGATCAGGGAAGTAAATGGATCTCAACACAAATCTCACGACTGCTACATAAGAGTAGTGCAGATAGCATGCAAGGGAAAAGTAAGGCCAATAGGCATCCCTAAGTAGGCTATGGCGATCAACAGGATCCATAGCCCGACCTAATAGAGGATAACATGAATCCTCACATCCAAGAGTGCCCCCATAGTGGGCCAGTTGAGGACTTATCTAAGGTATCGGTCGATCAAAATGAATCAACCTGAGTGTTAAGAATCGAGAGTAAACTCAACCCTCAGCTCGCCAAAAACCTGACAAGCTTCTTTAGATAGAATGTCAACATTTTTGCATGGACTCATGCTGACATGATCGGGATCAACCCGAATGTCATATGTCATGCACTAAACATTGACAGTACGGCCAAGCCAGTTCACCAGAGATAAGAGCAATAGGCCCTGAGCGATATGCTGCCTTGAAAACTTAGGTAGATAAGCTCCTTTTGAACAGGTCCATTCGGGAAGTGCTTTACCCGAGTTGGGTTGTCAATCCGGTCTTGGTAAAGAAGCCTAATGGCAAGTGACGAACCTATGTCGACTTCACCGACCTCAACGACTTACCAAGGATCGACCAGCTCGTCAATGCCACCTCTGGGCACAAGTTGCTGAGTTTTATGGACTCCTACTTAGGATATAGTTAGATCCCGATATAGGCACCGGACGAAGAGCATGCCCTTTGGCCTAAAAAATGCTAGGGTAACTTACCAGCAGCTAGTTAACTGTATGTTTTCTGAGCAGATTAGAAAGTCGATGGAAGTCGGTGTTGATGACATGCTGGTCAAGTCGCATGTCACTTTAGATCAAATAGTGCATCTTGCTGAGATGTTCGACGTACTCCGAAGGTACAGAATAAAGCTCAATCATCTTAAATGCTCATTCGAAGTATCCTCGGGAAAGTTCCTGGGGTATATGGTTAACCAGAGATGGGCATCAAAATCAACCCCGAGAAGATCCAAGCTTTCCTTGATATGAAAAACCCGACCAACCGAAAACAGGTTTAAAGCGTAAATGGGAGAATAGCGGCTCTCAATCGCTTCATATCAAGAGCAACAGATCATTGCTTACCATTTTTTAATATACTCAAGGCCAATATAAAGTTCGAGTGGACTCCAAAGTGTGAGCAGGCTTTTCAAAGCATAAAAGAATACCTCGGGAAGCCACCTCTCCTGTCAAGCTTAAATGGGAGAATAGCGGCTCTCAATCGCTTCATATCGAGAGCAACAGATCATTGCTTGCCATTTTTTAATATACTCAAGGCCAACGAAAAGTTCGAGTGGACTCCAAAGTGCGAGTAGGCTTTTCAAAGCATAAAAGAACACCTCGGAAAGCCACCTCTCCTGTCAAGCCTCTTCCCAAGGAAATTCTACTCCTGTACCTGTCTGTCTCTCAATATGCGGTTAGTGTAGCTCTCATTCGAGAAGAGGGCAGAGTTCAATGGCTAGTGTATTACGCGAGCAAGTGACTATTAGATGCAGAGATGCGCAGAAATAGAACGATTAGCTTATACCCTGCTGATCACCTTTAGAAAGCTGTGACCCTATTTTCATGCCCACACAATCCATGTTTTGACTAACTACCCTCTCAGGCAAGTTCTTCAGAAGCCAGAAGCTTCGGGTAAGTTACTCAAATGGGCAATGGAACTGAGTCAGTTTGATTTGCATTACAGACCAAAAGCAACCATTAAAGGGCATGTTGTTCCCAATTTCATTTCGGAATTCTCGTACTAGCAGAATCAGGAATCCGAGCAGCAAGCCAAGTCATCCAGGAAATCGTTCAGACCTTATCGACTTGGAGCCTCTATGTCGATGGTTCCTCGAACAGAAAAAGAGTCGGGGCATGTCTTCTCCTCCTCAGCCCCAAGCAGACTCGCATCCATGGAATTCTTCAATTTAGGTTCCAAGCTACGAACAACGAGGCCAAATATGAAGCACTGTTCATGGTCTACGATTAGCGAGAGAAATAGGATCAAGCGCGATCAGTATTCATAGCGATTTCCACTGGTTATTAATCAGATCTTGGGAGAATATCAAGCATAGGAAGAGAATATGATCAGTTATCTGAAGAAAGCTAAGGCCGCACTCGAGTCTTTCAAGCACTTCACGATCAAGCAAATTCCGAGAGACAATAACTCTGTCGCGGACACCTTGGCAAGAACAACCTCATCGCTAGACTCAGATGTGTAGGAAAGTAATCCAGTTTGGTCTATAGAGATTTCTAGTATCAGCTCGCCTGAGTAGACCGTTGCTACAACAGAGTCAATTTCCTGGATGACTCCAATAATTCAGAATCTCCGAGATGGGACTCTGCCCTGTGACAAGAACTAAGGCAAAAATCCTACGCACCAGAGCTACTCGTTACACGCTCATCGAAGATCAGTTGTATAAGCGAGGGTTTAACGCCCCTCTCCTCTGATTTGCAACCGACGAAGAAGCAGATTATATTCTAAGGGAGATACATGAAGAGATCTGCGGTAATCACACTGCCGCACGATCTTGGTAATCACACTACCGCATGATCCTTTGCCAACAAAATTGTTCGCCAAGGGTATTATTGGTCTTCACTTTAGGAAGACACTATCAATTTTATGAAAAAGTGTGACAAGTGCCAATGATTCGCGAACATCCTATGAGCTCCTTCCTACCAACTGACAGCAATGACCAACCCTTAGCCATTCTCCATGTGGGGGATTGATCTCATTGGGCCCATGCCAACTGGAAGGGGGGCGTCAAGTATGTTGTGGTCGTAGTAGATTACTTCACCAAGTGGGTCGAGGCTAAACCCTTGGCCGCGACAACTACCAAGACTTCATCTTCAAGAATATAGTGTGCCGCTACAGGATTCCTTATACAATCATCTCTGATAATGGAAAGCAGTTCAACAATGGGGAATTTAAGCAGTTTTGCGATGAGTTGGGGATCCATAAAAAGTTTACGCCAGTCGTAAGACAGAAAGCTAATGTTCAAGTTAAAGCAGTCAACAAAACCATCAAGCACACTCTGAAGGTGGTTATTGGGTCGATGACCTCCCAGAAGTTCTATGGGCATACAGAACAATTCTGAGAACCTCTACTTCGGAATGCCTTTCTCACTAGCATATGGTTGCAAGGCTATCATCCTAGTGAAAGTAGGATCTGGTTCGCTCCAGAGAGACCTATTCAATGAAACAGATAATGAAGCACTTCTACATATAAGTTTGGACCTAGATTAAGAACACTGCAACAAGGCTCGGTTGAGGATAGCATCTTACCAGTAACGTGCAAAAAGGTTCTTCAACTCTAAGGTCAAGAGAAGAGACTTTCAGCCGACCTGGTTCTAAAAGAAGTCATTCTCGATATTAGGACCTAACTGGGAGGGTCCATACCATCGCCAAGATAATATGACCAGGAACGTATCACCTCAAAAGGCTTAACGGTTCTGAAGTACCGCGAGCTTGGAATGCTGAGCATATTCACCCTTATTACCAGTAATTTCGAACTTGCTCTTAATTTTCTATTTCTTTTACTTGTAAAGTTTTCCTTGTAACCTTTATAAATAAGATCGTTCTTCTTTGTCTTGAACAAATATGTCTTGTATGATCTTGTTCGTTATGATGTTTCACAAGTTTCCTGTTCAGATATGTAACATTAGTCTTGTGAAGTGCTCGAATTATATAACTGCTATCACAAATGGCTAAAAATACTTATTTTATATATGTAATTTTAGTAAGTGCAGCAGGCAGCCAAAAAAGATAAGTAAGAAAGAGTCAAAAGAAAAGTTGTGCAACCAGAAGAAGTGATCACTGGTCTCCATCTCCAGGCTCTGCAGCGTGACCTCTGTATCCCCCGATTGGTTGTTGACCATCCGATCAGTTGTTGGGTCCTCGAGGACGTATTCCTTTAGCTGGTTATTCTCTAGAGGAGGCTCTTGTCCCTCTTCCTCCTCGGCGTCATCATCAGCTTGGGCCATGGAAGTAAGGATATCCTAATATTCAATTGAGAGGTCGGAGAGGTCCATCCCCGGATTCTTTGGTCGCAAGCTGTAAATGGCCTAAATTACCCAATCAGTGGCCTTTCTCTCGAGTTCAAGGTTTTGCCGTTTTATCTGATTAGTTAATGAAGCGACCCACCCTTGGGAAAGCTCGAGGTCTATTTCCAATGCTCTCTTCTGCTTCTTAGAGTTTTCCCACAATCGAGCTCTCTCTTCTTCTACCTTTATGGCTCGCTTAGAATTTACCTTTAGCTCATGCTCTTTCTCGCCACACTCTTTAGTGAGTTTGGCCATTGTCCTTTTGAGCTCTTTGTTCTCCTCCCCTGTCTTCTCGAGCTCAGCCTTTTGGAATTCCACTGTGCGAAGGGTAGAGTTTCTCTCTATCAAGTACTGATTCGCCTGGACTTGATATGCTTTTGCCTCTATATCCAGAGCTATGATGTCTTGTTTTAGCTTGGCATTCTCTTCCCTCGGCTCGTGGAGCCCCCCAATAGAGTCCAGATTAGTCTTCTGTTGGGCCATATGTAAGGCGATCAGAAACTACATGAGAAAAGAAACAAGAGTTAACCTCTATTTTCCCGAATCATAAAGGGTAAGAAAATCAATTGATATTGGGAAGTCTTCGACAAGAACGAGCTACTTTATCTGTCTTTGCAGCTGAAGCGCTTTAGCCATCAAGTCCGTGGGTTGGGAAGCCACAAACTCCTCAAAGGCTACAACTAGTTGGCATTCCAACAGGTATACACCATCAGCTGCAGATGTTCCAAGAGTTGCCCTATGGAAGGAACATCCGTAGCTGATGGTGTATACCTTTAGAGGAACTGGCATCTCATTGACCCGTTGTTTGCCTGCTCTCCTTTGGGCAATCGTGGCCTTCCCCCTATCCTCTGCACGAGCTTTCAAGGATCACAAAAATGCCAGGCGGGGGCTTAGGGGGGAACCCCAAGCAGAAAGCTTGGTAAGGCTACGATCTCCCAGGCTGCACCCCTAACCCCTTTGGCTCAGACTCTGATTCTTCAGCCTACAACTGCTTCATTTTCTTAGTTTTTTGGCTCATGGTTTTCTGCTTAAGAGCGTGAGCAGCTGTGGGTCGAGAAGCTTCCCCATGTCACTTTGAGGGTGTTCGCGCACCAGTATGTATCCCTCTTGTGGGGACATCGCCAGGGATCGTCTCGGCTGGCTCAGTTGAGGCGACTTGGGGAAATACGAACACCCTAGTCCTCGTCGTTGGCCAACTCTGGGTGGCATGGTCGCTGCATGAAAATATGTTAGCGAAAAGATCACTACAGGCAAAAGAAAGAGGTTCTAAGTGTAAGGATACTTACAGACTAAGGGTTCCAAAGATGCTTTCGGATTGAAAAAATAATATTTTCTAGAGTTGGCAATAGTCACAAGCAGCCTCGCATCGCGACTTTGCTCGAGTAAATTACTGAATTCCATAATTCGGTTGAAATCAGTCAGAATCGTCAATCTGGTCGTCTTATTTCCTACAATGAGATGAAAAAGTTCGTTAGAAACAAAAACTAAAGGAAAAGGAACAATTTGCAAATTGAAAGAAACAAAAACCTACTCAGCTCCCTAAACTGGTAGACGCCATCATACGCAAAAAAGAAAAATTTGGTTTCATAAGCCTCGACGTTACTAGAGTAACCAAATATTCCTCCCTCGATTGTAGATCGCTTCGAGAGGTAATGCAAGCTCCAGTGTTATCAGCTCGCCTAGGCCATTTTCGCCACATGTGATATACAGCTATCATATACGCACTGAGCGTTAGTTGCAATGGCATGACCTTGAAGTGGTCAAGGATCGACCTAATGAAGGGGTGAAAAGGTATCAACGCCCTACATTTAAAGATGCCTCTGAGATCGCAGCCATTCCTTCTTGGGGATTCCGAGCTATATATGTCCTGTGTTGGTAGACATCCACACTAAGTGCGTACTGGTCCACTGCCTTCTGTATCTCATCCCGGGTGGCCACTGACAATGTCCCTTGCATGGGACCCGCTGAGGCACCTGACATCTGCGAGATCGTCCCCTCGGTTGCTCTGGTCATTTAGACATCCATAGCTCCTAAAGTCTGAAAAATGGGCGACACGCAGAGATAACTCGGTCTCCGTATAGTGTTTTGTACGATAACGTGGAAGAGCAAAAGAAATCCTAATGTGTCTTCCTTATACCTTAGAAAAAGCCTAAAAAGGATTCGTGCCCTAAGTTCTCACTCTTTATGAAAGAAAAAACCCTCTTCTCACCACTGTCCGGAAATACGCACGGTAAAAGCTTACCAGACAATTCATACCCACCATTATCGCAAAAGTCAAGCAAATCATCAAAATAATAAAAGAAAGTGAAGGAGAAGGAGAAGTCCTCCTTATCTCTTGCCTGTGGGGAATGAACTTCCTGTTGTAACAGAGAGTGCACATCAACTGGAAGAAATGGAGGCTGATTTCGTGAGAGTTTTTCCTTTTCTTTGAAAATATGAGTTATGTGACAAAACTTGAAGCGAGCCAAGGGTTTTATAGGGGGAAAATGACGATTGGCTTCCCTAGGCAAGCGATGCTTGGGCGAGATACATTTCTCACCATTGATTGTGACCACGTGTCATTAATCCACGAGAAGAAGTAACCGTCATGCTTTGTAAATGCCAATCGATGCTTCCCTCCATTGGAGCAACCAAGCGTCAGCACATTTATCTCCACCATATTAAATGCGCCCTCATCCACAATTAATGCTCTGAAAGAGAATGTCGTTTCAGCATAGCTTGCATTTAATGCTCATGACCGACACTTACTGTGCAATGGACACGTCTGTCAGAATAAAGATTATTTTATTGACCAAACTAGCTGTCAAGCGCAACGGATAACATTTGAAGAGGTCGTTCGAGTAAAACACTCTTCACCGTGTATCGATTTCAAGACAATGTGATTCCTTGCTTTTGGTAAAAATGTGCTAAGTATTCTCAGGTTGCGAGCTGTGGATGAGATTCAAAGCATGTTAGTATGGCACTGAGTAGGGTCTGACCCAAGTCATTGAACTTGTGGGAGAAGGCCACCTCAGGTCGCTTGTGCCATCTCCCACCTCTGGTCGCTTGTGCCATTCTTAAAGGTATATGCTGCGACCTCCTTGTAGCTCGATCAGCTCAACCAAACGTCATTCAGAACAAGTCAAGTCGTGGCATAATCATGAAGTTCTCAAGGTTCAATCCATAAACCTTAAAAACTGGGGGGCTTCTATTATGCCTAAAAAGTCAGGGTTGACATGGACTCTTGTCAACAAGAGCCAATCAGAATTCATAGGGGATTTGTGCCGTCTAGACGTTGCCACGTCGTGCAATGACAGAAGAGGTATGGTTCTCGCCAGTGTAATAGGCGAATGCAAGGCTTGCGAGTGGCTAGGAATCGTCCATCTGCCCAATCCCTACACAATTTAAGGATATCTCTCGTGGAGACAACCAATGAGAAATGGGTTAGGAATTGTACCCCACCTGCCGGATTGCAGGCTTATGATTATTACCTTGAATCCTCCCACTATAAATAGGGGATTCCTCTCTCATTTATGGGATTGGCTTATCTTAGTCTAAACAGCATACTCTCTCTCTCTCTCTCTCTCTCTCTCTCTCTCTATATATATATATATATATATATATATATATATATATATCTTTTCGGAGGTTGTCCTTTTGATCTAATTTTTTTCTTGGTGGTGGAGAGAAATGCAAGGAACCAAACGCAAAAAAAAGGAAGCAATTCGCACGATCGGATTATTTTTTAATGATTTTTTGAAGTTTAAAACTTTGAAAAATCGTAAAAAATCACGTACTATCAATTTTGGGTCAAGGTTTGTTTTGTTGTGCTCCCAAAATTCCCGTTTGAATTGTGATTTGTACAGTTGGTGTGCACACCCTCGGTGTGCAGAGAAAACCTTCCTTTGGTGCACGGCAAGGGCATGCGGCACACCAAGGGACGATCTTTTCGAAGGTTGTCCTTTTGATCTAATTTTTTATGGTGGTGGAGAAAAATGCAAGGAACCAAATGCAAAAAAAGGAAGCAATTCACACAAGGGGATTTTTTTTAATATTAAAACTTTAGAAAATCTTAAAAAATCATATATATATATATATATATATATATATATATATATATATTCTCTCTAGATTGTAACTCAACTAGCTATCTGCAACCTGATTGTAACCATTTATTAATACAACTACAACGGACATAGGAATCGCTTTTAAGTATCTGCACCACTTTAAAACCGTCTTTTATTTACTCTCTTGCCATACATTTTCATATCACGTGTAACTTCTAAGGTCGCTTAGCGTTTTGCACATGTGAGTCGTTGGTGTCAAAATCAAGCATCAACACATTTAATTTTCTTTTATACATCCTGCAGGTTGGTGATGCTGATAAGGACCATAAATGTTGGCAAAGGCCTGAATGCATAACCGACAAGAAACCACTCTCTTAGATCAACATAACTTCTCCTGGATCAAATGTTGCTGCTGAAATCGCAGAAGATTGGCCGCAAAGATCGATTTGCTGCCATCGACCTATACATTCTCAGCATACAGTGTTGTCCTTGTGTATTCCCTTAGATAGAAAGATGATGAGCTGAGATGACAGGACTTCTCCCCTTTGAATCAAATGATAATGACGCTTACAGCTACTGATGTGCACGCAATTTAAGTTCCTCCTTTTTCTTCGCATGAGAGGTTTCTACAGTATTGTAATTGTGAGCAGTGTTTTATATAGCGTAGTTTAGGTTAAAAAATTAGAAAGAAATGAAGATATCCTTGGCTGGTGTGGCTATGAAATTTACACAGGATGTTTTGGTGGCACTGGAGAATTGTAGCTTTGAGGTTCTTATAGAATTTCTTAGTTTTATTAGCAGTTGCAAATTATGTTATATTTTTAGTGATGATGATTGAAAGTTTTTTGTTGGCTTTTAGGCATGTTGAGTAACCATTGAAGGAGGGATTGGTTGATTGGTGCTTGGTATTCTTTTGATTGTTTGTTCAATTGTTGAGTGATAGAATTGGTGTGTGACGGATGAGCTACTCAATAGGAGAATGAGTTACATAAAGAAGACTGTTGTCTTGGAATGTCCTTAATAACTGAGTAATACTACACCAACAACTTCTCTCACAAACTTTCTCTCACAACTTTGACATTATAGCATACAATTGGTCAATTTGTAATTAATTAGTGGGACTCATGTGGGACCCGTTGTGAACTGATCAATTGCTTTAAAACTAAGATTTTCAAGAATGAATCACTGTATCCCCAAACATGGGCATTTGTGTTGGTTGTGCTTGTGTGTGTAATCACTCAAATGAACTACCTAAACAAGGTAATCATTTCTTGAGGCATTTCTTAGTCATTTGAAATTTAAACTCATATCAATAAATCTTTTATCATTGTTCTCTTGAAACTAGTAATTTGTCAATTCTGTGGTGATCTTAGTAGTGGAGCTAAAGGATAATACGATTGATCGTCATTAAGAATGGATGTGGATGTGGATGTTTCATGCTACATGAACTCTTTTTATCCCCAATACAGTTCTTATGTATGAATCAGTGATGTGGCCTTCCCAGTGAATTGCCGTGATAGCAGTGGCTGAAAACACCATCATTTCATGGAAACTTTAGAAGTTTATGCTATTTCACTTGTGATAATGACTACTGTTTAGTAAGCTTATTTAGTAAGCTGGATTTTACATCAAAATGCCATGTACTAGAGAATACATTTTCTCATTGCATTGGGATGTCTGACTACATCCTAACTTTTGTGATATATGTGATTCTATAGATGCTTGGCATGCATACAAATAATGAACTCAAGTTACCCACTAACATCTGGTGGTGATGGTCTCTATTGACTTCCCAAGGGCTTTGGTTTATTTAGACTGCATGGATTATCTTATGTATTGCGTCTTTGTGTTTGTGTATCTAGCCTCAAATTTCTACCTGGATTTGATAAATTTGTTCCACATATTTTACCAAGCTGCTCATTTTTTTTATTAGATACAGTATGACTTTGTCTAGTACTTTTGATTTTAGATAACCTCTTTGACTTTGTCATCTGGTTTTATGATCATGCTAATTATCTTATGAGTTCATTGTATTCTGTCTTATCCACCAATGGCTTTTATCTTTTTTTTCGGCTTTTATTTTACTTGTACCATTGCAACAGATTGAACTTTGGTACTCAGCTTGTGAGAAGGCAAAAGAACTTAGAAGTTCAACGGCCTTCATTGATTTTTGTGCTGTATTTATTGAGTGGTTTTCTGCTGGAATTATATCTGAAATTGTCTTTAATTTGCAGGCTCTTGATACATTCAACACAGTGGTTGTATCACCTATTTACTATGTGATATTTACATCGCTAACCATTTTGGCAAGTGTAATCATGTTTAAGGTAAATTATTTATTTATTTTTATATTTTAGTTGGATAAGTTTTAATCAGATATTATGTCAAAATAAGATGTTGGTGAATCTTAAAGCAAGACAGTTGTGCATATATTACTTTGAATTTTTTGTTACTTTACTGCAATGGGATGACAATTTGGATAGAGGGGAAACAGTAGATTCATATTTTACTTGCAAAGTAAACCAGACAAATTGGTTGGAGCTCGGCCTAGTTTTACTAGTTAAAAAAAAAGGAAAAAAAAAAAGGAAAACCAACCTTATTTAAGAACTAAATGTGTACAAATTATTTAACGACCTAGCCTCTTTTCAATATTTCTCATAACTCTAACTCTCTTCAGAAATTCGAAATTACAGATGATTTATTATCAGTATTCTTCAATTATATTTTTGGGTTCTTAATGATTTTTCTTCTCAAAAACACTGTGAACATTTTCGACTTCCCATATAGCACCCCTTTCAACTCTAAAATCTCTCAATCTCAAGTAGCACTAGTTAGACTCTTTCAATTTTCATATTTTTTCTTCTTCTTCTTTTTTTTTTTAATTAGATTTATCTTTGGTGGTTACTAAAAAAATTTTATTAAATGATTTAGTTTTTATGATAGTTTTACAAGCATGTTTAGAAGTAAATTTATGAATTGTCAATTTTAAAATGCTAATTATCATGTTGATATCTTTTGACTGATTGTTCTTCTATAATATATCACAGAATTTAAGTTGTAACTGACTTCTTTATTCATTTAGCACTGCATTGTCAGTAAAAACTAAAAAGTACTTTCTCAGATGTATGTCATGTTAAATTCAGGATTGGGATCGACAAAACCCCACTCAAATTGTCACTTGAATGTGTGGGTTTGTGACAATTCTTTCCGGGACTTTTCTTCTCCACAAAACAAAGGACATGGTTGATGTTGGGTTTCTGTCTTTTTCCTGGAGATATTATAAAAAATTTCTTTTGCTTCCTAGTCTATGAATTGATGTTGCTTAAAAAAATGTGCTCCATTTACAGGTTCATCAGCAACTCTACCAATTCACCTTCCTAAGTACACTGGAGAGGATAATTTTGAGTCTGAAGGTATTCCCCTTAGGCGTGTAGACAACATCCGACCATCGTAATTGTACTTTTTGGTTATCTTCAATGTTGGGCACACGCTGGGGGAGGATTTGCTACCATCGACCTATACATTCTCAGCATACAGTGTTGTCCCTGTGTATTCCTTTAGATAGAAAGATGATGAGCTGAGATGACAGGACTTCTCGCCTTTGAATCAAATGATAATGATGCTTCCAGCTACTGATGTGCACGCAATTTATTAAGTTCCTCCATTTTCTCCGCATGAGAGGTTTCTGTGGTATTGTAATTGTGAGCAGTGTTTTATACAGTGTAGTTTAGGTTAAAAAATTAGAAAGAAATGAAGATATCCCTCGGTGGTGTGGCTATGAAATTTAGATTGGATGTTTTGGTGGCACTGGAGAATTGTAGCTTTGAGGTTCTTATAGAATTCCTCAGTTTTATCAGCAATTGCAAATTATGTTATATTTTTAGTGATGATGATTGAAAGTTTTTTGTTGGCTTTTAGGCATGTTGAGTAACTATTGAAGGAGGGATTGGTTGATTGGTGCTTGGTATTCTTTTGATTGTTTGTTCAATTGTTGAGTGATAGAATTGGTGTGTGAGGGATGAGCCACTCAATAGGAGAATGAGTTATATAAAGAAGACTGTGTTGTCTTGCAATGTGCTTAATAACTTAGTAATACTATACCAACAACCTTCTTTCACAAATTTTTTCTCACAACTCTGATATGACAACTTACAATTAGTCAATTTGTAATTAATTAGTAAGACTTATGCGAGACCCATGTTCGATTCGTTGTGAACTGATTAATTATGAGCTGTCACGTCAAAGTTGTAAGAGTTGTGAGTGAAAGTTGTTGGTGTAGTATTATTCATAATACTTTCATGCATCATGATGGTAAGAAAAACAATTTATTCACTGTTTTATGAAAAGACATAAATACCCTTAATCAATTTAAATCAATTTAATTTTAATTTTACGTAAGAAAGGTTGTGAAAAAGGTTTATGAACTACCAATTCATTTATATATAGTTTATCAATCAATTTAATATTTAATTAATTAAAAAAAAATATGCAAACATGAAACAACATCAAAATATCAATCACATAAAAACTATAAAATTCACTCACACGTAATGTTACTGAAAGGGGTATATAAAGAATCAATAATACTAGATGTCATATTATTCTCATTCTTGCCAGTTCACTCCAGTCCAATACGAAATAATCAGTTCAGCATGCAAACGCACCCTCTATGTCATATTATCTAAGTTTAAGGCAATGTTAATATTTGTATAAAATTCCATTATCTTCAACGATGGCTAAATAAAATTTTTTTTTCTTTTTTTTTTTTGAGTGGGGTTATTTAAGCCCCGATAATAATTTTAAAAAAAAAAATGACATTCCAGTTATTAAAAACTTTTTTCTTAAAACCCATTATTCATTGTAAACGTGGTTTACTATCAATTTGAAATTATATTTTTGAGATAAAAACTATTTGAAGCCAGAAAATAATCATAAAAAAAAGTAACTTCTCTTCTGTTGAAGTTGTTGCTTAGTGAATTGTAGGGGACATTCATAGAAAGCCTGATGGAGAATTGCCCAACAATATACAAGAAGCAGCCCAATGAGCCTAATGGGTTCTTAATAAAATGATCTTCTTTTAAATAAAAAAACTTTCTGACCAAAAAAATAAAAAAACTTATACGAAAGTGTAATAAAATGCAAACAAATTATTATTAATTAGTATTTATTATGAGAAAAGAGTAGTGAAGATTAGAGGAACATATTTTTCAATTTAAAATTTCTTAATGATATACAGTTCGTTGCTAATCTTATAATTAATCCACCCAGTCTAAATTAACTCATCAGAACAAAGATTCTTATATCATTTTAATTTTGATCATTTCCTCCTCAAAATGTTTGTTAAATTTAATCAAATATGGCTATTCATCTAAACATAAATTATTTGCTACATTTAATTAAAGCTATCTCATTTACACCAAAGACCACAAAACAAATTTATTTAACATCATCTCTTTTAGATTCATTTCCATAAGTTGCTTTCGAATTTTCTAAGTATGAATAGTTGGGAGGAAGAGTGTCCAGTTCTCCCCTTCCAACGCTCATCAACTTGCCTTATTTTTTGTGTTAAGAATTTTGTAATGTCAAAATATGAAATAAAATCGACAGTTGATATTACACAGTATTGTAACGCCATATAATCTATTTTATTCGTGGATGGGAGATGTGTGCTTTTGGAATGATAAAAATTTGATCTTCTCACTTGTGAAATTGTTTTATTTGTTAACATGTGAGATTAGCCGAGCATTCAAGATACTATAAATAAAGATGTTCATTATATTAATGTTATATTTTCTCTTCGTATCATCAAAATTTTTAAGTTTAATCTCTATGTGTCCAACTCCAAGGTTATAAGTAAAAGAGCAATTTTCTTTTTTAATTCTTTTTTTTTTTTTTTAAAGATATAGTAAATGTTTTACCTTAAAATTGTGAATATATGTATATACATTTTTTTTTTTTTTTTTATAAATGATTACATTTATGAAATTCAAATGGTAATTATTGATAGAAAAAATAACATTAATCTAGTTCATCAATCTAATGGATATAACAAAACTTAATATGATCATTATTATGTTATGTCACACCAATTTATACTAATTTAGTTAATAGTGACGACAATGGGCCGGGTCAGGATTGGGTACCCCTTGGCCCAGGCCCAAGCTCGGCCCGGGCCCGTCACGGGTATGATAGGTAAAACTCAAGCTCGGCTCGACGGGTTTTTTGTAACCTCAGACCCGGCCCAAACCCGCCAATTTTTATAATATGAATTTTTAAATATTAATAAATTTCAATTTTTTTTTTATATTTTTAATTCTAAACATAGTTTTTAAATATTTATTTGTTTTTGAATACTCATCAAATGGGATGAGATTAGGGTTTAGAAAAAATGGGTATATATATATAGGATAATCTTGTAATTAAATATATAGTATAAAGATAATTTAGTAAAATTAATACTAAAATAGTTGGGCCGGACTAGGCAGAGCTTGAAGACATACCCAGGCCCGGCCCGAACCCAAGGTCGGGCCTTAAAATTAGGCCTAGGCCCAAACTCAAGTCCACGAACACCGAATAAAGCTCGACCTTCTTAGGTCGGGCCGGGTACCCAAAAATATCATACCCATTGCCATCTCTATTAGTTAATGATCAACTATATACAATTTTTATTTCTTTAAATAAATTGTATTGATATAATAATTAATTTTATTTATACCTCCTGTTAAGAAAATAAAACAACTGGGAATCACTTGGTCCAAGGGAACGAAAACCTTGTACTGTAGTATGCTTCCCGAATCAAACAAATAATAATAATAATAAAATAAGCCGTTATAACAGGAATTGCAACGGTCACCTTTTCAAAAATTAAAACGAAAATCCCCTCAATTTAACACTCACTCTCCAAACTATGTAAACCAAATTCTCTTACACACAATTACAAAACCCTAACCATTTTCCACATTTTTTTTCCTTCTAACAGTTGAAGAAAGATCTAAATCTCAGTCCTAAAATGGCTGAAAACGAACCAGAAGAGAGGAAAATCCCAGTCTTTACAGTCATAAAAAACGTTGCCATTCTCAAGAACATCTTCGTCATCAACAAACCACCACCACCACCATCACCCTCCATCACGGCCGTCGAAAATGAAGAAAACTCAGTTCCAGACGATGAAGAGGAGAAGGAGGAAATCTTGATGGTTGGTCGACATCCAGATTGCCACATCATGTTGACTCACCCTAGTATCAGTAGATTTCACCTCCAGATTCACTCTAAACCCTCTTCACAGAACCTCTCTGTCATCGATTTATCGTCTGGTAATATAAAATCTTGATTATTAGTTGGTGATTTCTTCATTTAATTTTCATGCGTTTGTGTTTATTTGGATTTTAATTGGAGGGTTTTTGGTACTTGATGGATTGCAGTACATGGGACGTGGGTATCAGAAAGAAAGATTGAATCTTGTGTTCCTGTGGAGCTGAATGAGGGAGATACTACAAAGATTGGTGGGTCAACTAGGATCTATAGGCTGCATTGGATACCTTTGAGCCACGCATACGATATGGATAAACCGTTTGTATCACCCTTGGATGTGCCCGTCGCAGAAGAGAAAGAAGAGGAAAATCAAGTGGAAACGCGTCAGGTGAAAGTTTACGGCTTACTAGGGAAAATGATGAATGCGCATTTGTTTTTAAATTAAATTGTTCTTGATGTCTTTTTCTACTTAGATTATTTATTACAAAGTTATGAATACCACAATTAGTCCAAGAGCCATTAGGATGTCCTTACCAGGACACATAGTTATTATAGAAGCTGATAAAACAAAACATAAAACTTTTACACCAAAAAGATTAGCTTGGGATGAAATTATTAAATAAACAGATTGAAAATTAGAAAAATTATGCCCTCCAAAACCTCTACATGATCAAAATGAATTTGAAATACAACAAATAATACAAGAACCCGATGGTACAATACGATTAAAATTTAGAGAAACTCCCATAGAACAAAATCAACCCATAATTACCAACAAAAATCATCACAACCCTAAGATTGAAGAAATCACTACACCTAGGCCCTCGTCAACAAGCTCAAGAAGTAAATTAGTAGGTGTACAGCATTTACAAGAAAAAAGACATACACTCCATGGGAAAGGAGGAAATGCTATAGCATGTGATTCATACCGTATGTGCAAAACATTGACCAAAGGGGTAATGAAAGTCAAAATCTCAACTTTAACATTGTGTGAGACCCTGAGTTTTTTTTATGAATAAAATCTCATAGAATACCCTTATTACTCTATTCTATTTCTTGAAAACTTCATTTAATGATTGCTATCTTAGAGTGTTACCAAAGGATTAAGATAAATTCAATCTGCTGGGACATTTCTAGAAAAGCAAGTTAAATAAAAGTTGCAAGAATCGAAAAGAAAAGGAAGATTACGATTTTGAATTATCACATTATAATCACGTGTATTCATTGGTCGACCAATTATGTTTTACTTTTATGTAAAGATAGAACATAATTATGAATACAACGGATATTTTTTTGTAAATGAGATTGTTAGAAAAATGTGATAAGTAATCTAGGGTATTGCATACAACATACAACCTGAGTTTCACAATTCGAGAAGTTATATATTCCTAACAGATATATGACTAACGTGCTCTCGAAGTATGCATGGTCACACGGCATATTTACTAAGGTATGAACCTTAAAGAAGCATAGAGAGAGATAGTCCCATCATGTGTGAGTGGGAGATATTAGATAAGGGTACACCCATGATGGGTTACCCCAAGCGACGTGTGTAAAATGAAACTGCCAAATGCAGTTTCTCTCTAACCGCTACATATAAAAGAAAAAGTTGTTTCTTTTAAACTTACACACTATCACTCTCAAAAACGCAAAAAAAGAAAATACGCTCTCTCTCTCTAGAATTTGGAAAACAGAAATACAATTCGTGGTTTTTCTTCCAGATTACTTTTGTTGCTTCAGAGATAAGGAAATGAGGTATTTATGCTGTGTTAATTCATTGTAGTTCATTTATATACAAATGTGATTACAATGGCGACTATGATCTTGGGATTATGTTAGGATATATGTTATTCTATTTAATTTCCATCAGTAACAAATATAGAATGGTACTGGAAGGAATGGAAGAAGAAACATGTTGAGTCGTTAATTTTGGATGAATAAAAGCTAGTTGAAGGTCTTTGTTAAGTTGTTCTAGTTTTCACTTTGTCTTGGTTGAGAAGTCTGAGCCATTTGAGACTGGAAAAAGTGAATTGACAGGTTCATTGGTAGTGGAACCAAAAGAAGAATTGAGAGTTTATGGGTTAACAGTGAAAATGATGAATACCCATTTGTTTTTTTCTTTTATTAAATTGCCCTCGACTTTTTTTCTGCTTGGATCATGAATTGAGAGTAAACTTTTCTTTTGTAATAAATAACATGTTGGGTGGATAATTTTAAGTGAATCAAAGCCTATTTTGAGGTGTTTTTTAAATTGTTCTTCTTGTTTTCGGACTGTCTACGTTGAGAAATCTGAGCCATTTCAGATTGGAAAGAGTGAATTGAGTGGTTCATTGGTAGTGGAACCAAAAGAAGAACAAACATGCCAGGTGCGAAGATATGATTGCATGTTTACAATGTTAGATTAAAGTGCCTTTTGAAATGTTCTTGATATCTTCTAGTTTTTTCTGTTTTTACTTGGCATAGGGTTTGAATTCTTTTTCAACCGAAAATTGTGAACAACTTGAAAAGAAAAAGTCATTGGTGGTGGAAGAAAATGAAGAAGGAATTTGTCAGGTGAGAAATTATGGTTGAAGAACTAGAAAGATGACTAGAAGATAAATTTGAGTGTTTGTCAAAATTTGTGACTTATATTCTTCTTTCCCTTGTACAGGATGAGATTTCTATTTTAGTTCATGATAAACCAAGTCAATCTCTGGATTGGTTTTTGGAGGGGATTGTTTCCTTGTTTTGTGATGAGGGATCAGAGTTGCTTCCGGAGACAGAGATTCCATTTTCTGGGATTGTACCAATAGACTTGGCTTGTCCTGCTGGGGGTAATATGTCAGTGCCTGAAGAGCAGCAAATTGATAAAGATAATAAAATCCCATGTCATGGTTCTATAACAGAATTTATGCCAGAAACTGAAAATTTAGAGAGTTCCTTAAGATTAGAGAAAAATCCAAGGTTTACTCTGGTAAAACGGAAAACCAGAGTCCATTGCAAGAAGACAATGTGATGAAGAATAATTTAGAAGTTTGGGCTGGGTCTCTTATGAAAGAGTCTAAGAATTCATCTTCGGTTTTAGGGGGAGTTTAATCAGAGATCAATACTTAACAGGTCGACAGAGAAAATGAACCCCAGCTGTCCGTCGTTATGCAACCATGCAAGAGAAGCCTTCGATGGACAAAAACTTGAATTTGCTATCGGCTTTAAACTCTGGTTGCTCTAATGAAGAACGCTTTCCAGAAGCTGAATTGTCTGAAGCTGGACACCACAGCCCAAGGGCAGGCATTGAACAGAAGGAAATACCAAGCTTTTGTTCTTCTATTCTTGAAGAGTCTGTGAACTCGTCTTTGCCTGTTAGGGAAGTACTCACGGAGATTACGGATAACAAAATAGCCAGACTCCACAATCTCTGTTTTATATAGAAGGAGTTGAAGACCAAGAAAACTCTGAAGTTTCTCCACTGAGATCAGATAGAAAGCTTAGCTCACATAGCATTTGGTCAAGAAGAGGTAAACCAGCGAGTGTTCTACAGATTCAAACTGGTAGAAGTGGAGGAAAGACAACAAGAAGTTAAGGCTGATGTAGAACTGCAGATACAGGAGGATATTGAAAACAAATCAATTTCAAAGATACTTTTCGCTTGTTTTGAAGAGGAGGAAGAAGAAATCTTTACTCCAAACAAGGAGAATTTCTCCCCAGATACTCTTCCACTAAAGTCCTTGAAAAGGAAGGGTAAGCTGGAAAAAATTAAGCCTTCAGGTCATACAGAAAATCCTCCTCAAAGGTTACTATTAGCCTCAATATCCAGCCAGAAGAAGACTTGAATTTTTCTTCAGACAAAGAGAACCAGACACCAAAAGTTCTCCAAGAGCAGAAATTAGCAGGACATGCCTCTAGAAATCAAATGAACTTGAAGAGGAGAGGGCGATAATGAAGAAAAGAGCAGAATGGGTGCCATTTCAATCCCTTGTGGCAAACTCTTCACGTCGGAGGGGATTAGAAGCCTCACTTTCTAACGCCACAACAAGAAGCAGTCATTCTGTCAATTTGTCTCAAACCATGAAGGTCAGTAATTCCTCGTCCATTGGAGAGAGAAGGAGAAGCTGGGCCATGGTAGTGGATGCCACTACTCTTCTAGACAAGGAGTCAAGGAGATCATTGCAGCTATTACAAGGTCTCAAGAGGACTCAATTGATCATTCCAAGAATGGGTAAGATATCAAATTATAAATGGATTCCTCATTTGATATTATATTTTCTGACATTTAATTTTATCAACTTAATTTACTGCCAAGTTATTTACTTTTCTTGAAAAAAGGATTATTGCCTGTTATGCCTAAAAAGTCAGGGTTGACAGCAAGAGTCAATCAGAATTCAGGGAGGATTTGTGTCGTCTAGACGTTACCACGTCACGCAATAACAGAAGATGTATGGTTTTCATCAGTGCGGCAGGTGAATGCTAGGCTTGCGAGTGGCTAGGAATCATCCACCGGCCCAAGCCCTACGCAATTTGAGGATATTTCTCGTGCAGATAACCAATGAGAAGTGAGTTAGGAATTGTACCCCACCTGCCGGACTGCGGGCTCATGATTATTACCTTGAATCCTCCCACTATAAATAGATGGCTCCTCCCTCATATACGGGATTGGCTTATCTTAGTCTAAACAGCATACACTTTCTCTCTCTTTCTCTATATTCTCCCTAGATTATAACTCAACTCGCTATCTGCGACCGGATTGTAACCATCCATTAATACAACTACAGTGGACGTAGGAATCGCTTTTGAGCATCCGATCCACTTTAAAACTACATTTCCATATCACGTGTAACTTCTAAGCCCGCTTAGCATTTTGCAGGTGTGAGTTGTTGGTGTCAAAATCAAGCATCAACAGTTTGGCGCTACAAGGAGGGCGTGATTTAGTATCTACTCTTCATTAGAAACCTCTGAATAATCGGTCCTACCCATCAGCAAATGGCTCATGGTTTTGAAACTGAACGAACCAACTTTGACAATGAGGAAATCCCCTAGGTACAGGATGACACTTTTCCCGAAGTGCCGCCACTCCAACAGAGCATCATGGCGGATATTCCTTCAATCTCAAAACTCGACCTAGCCGTGATGAGTTACCTGGAAAGGTTCAAGAATATTCTCCAAACGGTTAGCCAAAGGTTGGACCGTTTGGATCGGATTGTTCCGCCAGAGTCCAATGAAGCGGTGCCATTGCCAAAGATGCCTGCAGGTCGCACGAAAGTGAGAAAAAGGGCAAAAGCCTGTACAGTAAGGGAAAACAAGTGGCAAGTAGTGGACCAAAGGGCTCCGAGGGACCACCGAACATCGGTTGTGCAACGGGTATTCTACCCGTGGCATTGCGACTCAACGACAACATGAGTTGTCCCATGCCACGTCGCATGGGCACCGTCATCCGCAGGTTGGTTCGGACCACCGCGGAGATCGGGAAACCTCCCCGAGCCATTCAATGCCTTCACACAGCCCTAACCAGTATGTGTCAAGGTTCGTTGAAGCTTTCTGGCCGAGTTAAGAAAGAGTCTGATTTGCAGTCTTTCCTTAATTGCAACTGTGAGGGTCAAACCCACGTTACAGAAAGTGATCCATTACCTCAGATTAAGGAGCTTTGGATCAGCTCAAGGCTTAGTAGAATGAATGTGGGAAGGTCGTAGAGGCGTCTCCCTTTTCTCCAATAGTTTTAGCTGTTTCTCTCCCATCGAGGTTCAGAATGCCTGACATATAGGCATTTGATTAGAATTCAGATTCGTAGGATCCCCTTTACGAGTTCAACGACCTCATGGAACTCTACCAAGTCTCTGACTTGGTCAAGTGTCGCTGCTTAGTAGTAACCCTAACTGCCCATGCCCGACGCTGGTTCAGGTCGCTTCCTGCGGGATCAATCAGCATGGCATCAAATGAGCTCATCATTCTTGAGACATTTCCAGGCGAACAAGAAGTTCTCAGAGCTACTTGAGCAACATACGAGAGGAGAGGGATTCTAGTCTTACATAGACAAATTCCATAAGGAACTCCACAAAGTGACTCATACTCCCGAGGAGTTCGTTCAGACTCTTATTATCACGGGGTCTCGCCTATTGACAGATTTGTGGAAGGAACTACAATCCGAGGATGATGTTTCCCTCACTTGCTTTTACAACCTCAATGAGAAATACCTCCGAATTGAAAATTCTATGGCCACTCTCAATCGCCATGACCTCGGACCCGTGACCAGTGCTCCTAACCAGAGGGAGAATAATAGAAGGGCTGATCATAGATGGGCTAATGACAATGAGCAGAAAGGAAAGAAACAGTGATTTGAGCCCAAGAAATCTTATGCCCCGGTTCCTAGTCACGATCACGACAAAAATCAATACACTCCTTTAAATGCCTCAGTCCGCCATTCTGGATAAGTCAGAGGCTAGCCTGCTTGGAGAGCCAGAGCCCATGAAGAATCCCCCCTAAGCTAGAAACAGCAAAAAATATTGTTTCTATCATCGGGATAATGGGCATCACACCAATGAGTGTCCGGTTCTCAAGCAAGCAATCGAAGACCTCATCAAGCAGTGGCATTTCAGAGAGTATGTCGATGGTCTGACTCCCGTTCGGGAAAAGGATCAAAAGGAACTAGGAAAGAAGCGTCGTGGTCGTAAGGGTCTCTACTGTGTAGGGATCATCTTTGGAGGACCATACCTCTTAGGGAATTCTTGAGCTCTCAGGGAATTTTCGAGGTACCTAGGAGAGGTATGCTCGAAAAGCCCATCATGACCCCGTGAGTGTAATGAGCACGACGCCTTGACCCGCTAAGGTTCGTAGAGAAGAGGAGATCACATTCTTTGAGAAAGACGTGGTACGATTGCATCATCCTCATGAGGATGCACTCATCATTGCGCCTGAAATAGGTTGGTGCGAAGTCCAAAAATGTTGGTGGACAATGGAAGCGCTGTGAATATCTTGTTTCAGCGAGCTTTTGAGAGAAAATGCAACTGGATGAGGCAAACCTGAATCCTGCCTCCATCCTTTTCTATGGTTTTACCGGGGATCATTTGATTCCTAGGGGAGAACGATCTCTCTATGGTGAAGCCAATGAAATGAACAAAATGATGGATTTTTTTGTGGTAGACTATTCGTCCGCCTTCAATGGCATCTTGGGATGACCTCTACTATGAAATTTTAAGGCAGTTACCTCCACCTACCATCTAAAAATGAAGTTCCCCACCCCGATCCCTATCGGGGAAGTAAATAGATCACAACGCGAATCTCACGACCGCTACATAAGAGCAATGCCAGATAGCGTGCAAGGGAAAAGGAAGGCCAATAGGCATCCTCGAGCACGTTAGCAAGATCGAGCCACAACCTGACCTAATAGAGGAACATGAATCCTCACATCCAAGAGTGCCCCCACGGTGGGCCATTTGAGGACTTATCTGAGGTGTTAGTGGTTCAAAATGAGTCGACCCGAGTGTTGAGAATCGAGAGTAATCTCTACCCTTAGCTCGCCAAAAACCTAACAAGCTTTCTCAGAGAGAATGTCGACATTTTTGCATGGACTCATGCTGACATGACCAGGATCAGCCCGAATGTCATATGTCATGCACTAAACATTGACAGTACGGTCAAGTAGATTTTCCAGAGAGAAGAGCAATGGGCCCTGGACAATATGCTGCCTTGAAAACTGAGGTAGATAAGCTCCTTTTGAACAGGTCCATTTGGGAAACGCTTTACCCAAGCTGGGTTGCCAATCCGGTCTTGGTAAAGAATCCCAAGGGCAAGTGGCGAACCTGTGTCGACTTCACTGACCTCAACAAAGCCTGTTCGAATGACAACTTTCCCTTGCCAAGAATCAACCAGCTCGTCGATACCACCTCTAGGCACGAGCTGCTGAGTTTTATGGATGCCTATTTGGGATATAATCATATCCTGAAGTATGCACCGGACGAAGAGCATGTCCTTCGGCCTAAAAAACACTAGGGCAACTTACCAATGACTAGTTAACCGTATGTTTTCCGAGCAAATCGAAAAGTCGATATTGATGACATGCTGGTCAAGTCGCATGTCGCTTCAGATCACATAGCGCATCTCACTAAGATGTTCGACGTACTCTGAAGGTATAGAATGAAACTTATTCTTCTTAAATGCTCATTCGGAGTATCCTCGGGAAAGTTCTTGGGGTATATGGGGGCATCAAAATCAACCCTGAGAAGATCCAAGCTCTCTTTGATATGAAAAACCCGACCAACCGAAAATAGGTTCAGAGCCTAAATGGGAGAATAGTGGCTTTCAATCTCTTCACATCGAGAGCAACATATCGTTGCTTGCCATTTTTCAATATACTCAAGGCCAACAAAAAGTTCGAGTGGACTCCAAGATGCAAGTAGGCTTTTCTAAGCATAAAAGAACACCTCGAAAAGCCACCTCTCCTGTCCAAGCCTCTTCCCAAGGAAATTCTACTCTTGTACCTATCCGTCTCTCAGCATGTGGTCAGTGCAACTCTCATTCGAGAAGAGGCAGAGTTCAATGGCCAGTGTATTAAGTGAACAAGCGACTGTTGGACGCAAAGATTTGGTATCAAAAATGGAGCGATTAGCTTATGCCCTACTGATCACCTCTAGAAAGCTATTTCCATGTCCACACAATCTATGTTTTGACCTACTACCTGCTCAGGCAAGTTCTTCAGAAGTTGGAAGCTTTGGATAGGTTACTCAATTGGGCAATGGAACTGAGTCAATTCGATTTGCATTACAGACCAAAAGCAACCATTAAAGGGCAGGTTGTTACCGATTTCATTTGAGGAATTCGTACCCGGCAGAATCGGGAATCGACGCAAGCCGGCCGAAATCATCCAATAAATCGTTCAGACCTTATCGACTTGGAGCCTCTATGTCAATGGTTCCTCGAATAGTAAAAGAGTTGGGGCAGGTCTTCTCCTCCTCAACCCCGAGGGAACTTGCATCTATGGAATTCTTCGATTTGGGTTCCAAGCTATGAACAACAAGGCCGAATATGAAATGCTGCTCACTAGTCTGCGATTAACGAGAGAAATGGGATCAAGCGCGATCAATATTCACAGCGATTCCCAGTTGGTTATTAATCAGATCTTGGGAGAATATCAAGCCAAGGAAGAGAACATGATCAGCTATCTAAAGAAAGCTAAGGCCGCACTCGAGTCTTTCAAGTACTTTAAGATCAAGCAAATTCCGAGAGACAGTAACTCTGCCGCGAACGCCTTGGCAAGAATAGCCTCATCGCTAGACTCAGATGTGCCGAAAAGTATTCCAGTTCAGTACATAGAGATTCCTAGTATCAGCTCACCTGAGTAGACCGTAGCTACAACAAAGTCAATTTCCTGGATGACCCCAATAATTCAAAATCTCCAAGATGGGACTCTGCCAAGTGACAAGACTAAGGCAAAAATCAGTTGTACAAGCGAGGGTTTAGCGCTCTTCTTTGATTTGCAACTGACGAAGAAACAGATTATATTCTAAGGGAGATACATGAAGGGATTTGTGGTAATCACACCGCTGCACAATCCCTCGCCAACAAAATTGTTCACCGCCAATGGTACTATTGGCCTCTACTTCAGGAAGACACTATCAATTTTGTGAAAAAGTGTAACAAGTGCCAGTGGTTCACGAACATCCTACGAGCTTCTTCCCACCAGCTGACAACAATGACCAGCCCTTGGCCATTCTCCATATGGGGGATTGATCTCATTGGGCCTATGCCAACCAGAAAGGGGAGCGTCAAGTATGTTATGGTTGTGGTAGATTACTTCACCAAGTGGGCCGAGGCTAAACCCTTGGCCGCAATCACTACCAAGAAGCTCAAAGACTTTGTCTTCAAGAATATAGTGTGCCACTATAGGATTCCTTATACACTCATCTCTGATAATGGGAAGTAGTTCGACAATGAGGAATTCAAGCAGTTTTGCGATGAGTTGGGGATCCATAAAAAGTTCGTCTCAGTCACAAGACAGCAAGCTAATGGTCAAGTTGAAGTTGTCAACAAAACCATCAAGCACACTCTAAAGGCCAAGGTTGGCGTTGCCAAGGATTATTGGGTCGATGACCTCCTAGAAGTTCTATGGGCATACAAAACAACTCTGAGAACCTCTACTTCGGAAACGCCTTTCTCGCTAGCATATGGCTGTGAGGCTATGATCCTAGTGAAAGTAGGAACTGGTTCGCTCTGGAGAGACATATTCAATGAAATAGACAATGAAGCACTTCTAAGTACAAGTCTGGACCTAGATTAAAAACACTGTGACAAGGCTCGGTTAAGGATAACATCTTATCAGTAGCGTACAAAAAGGTTCTTCGACTCTAAGGTCAGGAGAAGAGACTTTCAGGTCGGCGACATGGTTCTGAAAGAAGTCCTTCTCGGTACAAGAGAACCGAGTTTGGGGGTATTAGGACCTAACTAGGAAGGTCCATACCACATCGCCAAGGTAATATGACCAGGAATGTATCACCTCACGAGGCTTAACGGTTCTGAAATATCACGAGCATAGAATGTTGAGCATCTTCGCCCCTATTACTAGTAATTTCGAACTTGCTCTTAATTTTCTATTTCTTTTACTTGTAAAGTTTTCCTTGTAACCTTTATAAATAAGATCGTTCTTCTTTGTCTTGAACAAATATGTCTTGTATGATGTTTTACGAGTTTCTTGTTTATGTAACATTAGTCTTGAAAAGTGCTCAAATTATAAAAGTGCTATCACAAATGGCTAAAAATACTTCTTTTATATATATAATTTGAGTAAGTCTCGTGGGCAGCCGAAAAAGATAAGTAAGAAAGAGTCAAAAGAAAAGCTTCACTAGTCTCCACCTCCAGGCTCTACGGGCGCGACTAGTGATCAGTTGGTTGTCGACCATCTGATCAGTTGTTGGGTCCTCGAGGACGTATTCCTTCAGCTGGTCATCTCTAGAGGAGGCTCTTGTCCCTTTTCCTCCTCGGCCTCATCATCAGCTTGGGCTATGAAAGCAAGAATGTCCTAATATTCAATTGGGAGGTCAGAGAGGTCCATCCCCAAATTCCTTGGTCCCAAGCTGTAGACGGCCTGAATTGCCCAATCAGCGGCCTTCTTCTCGAGTTCAAGGGTTTGCCACTTCATCTGATTAGTTAATGAAGCGACCCGCCATTGGGAAAGCTCGAGGTCCATTTCCAATGCTCTCTTTTGCTTCTCAGAATTTTCCCACAGTCGAGCTCTCTCTTCTTCTTCCATGGCTCGCTCAAAGTTTACCTTCAACTCCTGCTCTTTCTTGCCACACTCTTTAGTGACTTTGGCCACTGTCCTTTGGAGCTCTTTATTCTCCTCGCCTATCTTCTCGAGCTCAACCTTTTGGAATTCCATTGTGCGAAGGGTAGAGTTTCTCTCTATCAAGTACTGATTCACCTAGACTTGATACGTTTTTGCCTCTGTATCCAGAGTTGCAATGTCATGCTTTAGCTTGGCATTCTCTTCCCTCAACTCGTGGAGTCCCCCAAAAGAGTCCAGATTGGTCTTTTGTTGGGCCATATGCAAGGCGAGTATAGACTGCATGAGAAAAGAAACAAGAGTTAACATCTATTTTCCTGAAAATCATAAAGGGTAAGAAAATCAATTGATATTAGGAAGTCCTCTGGCTTTGTAGCTGAAGCGCTATAGCCACGGGAAGCCACAAACTCCTCAAAGGTTGCAACCAGTTGGCACTTCAACAAGGTATACACCATCAACTGCAGATGTTCCGGGAGTTGCCCCATAGAGTCTAGCACAAGCGTGCCTGCCCTCGGAGGAACTGGCATCTCGTCGACTCATTGTTTGCCCACTCTCCATCGGGTAATCGAGGCCTCCCCATATCCTCTACGCGAGCTCTCAGGGATCACCGAAATGTCAGGCGTGCGCCTGGGGGGCACTCTCGAGCGGAAAGCCTAGTATCTAGCTTGGACTCTGATTCTTCAACCTGTAACTCCTTCCTTTTCTTAGTTTTTTCCCATGGTTTTCTGGTTAGGGGTGCGAGCAGCCACGGGTCGAGAAGTTCCCCATGTCGCTTTGAAGGTGTTGTGCACCAATCTATATCCCTCCTGCGGGGACATCACCAGGGATCGTCTCGGCTGGCTTAGTTAGGGTGACTTGGGGAAATATGAACCCCCTGGTCCTCGTCGTTACCCTTGGAACTCTGGGTGTCATGGTTGCTGCATGAAAGCATGTTAGCGAAAAGATCACTACAGACAAATGAAAGAGGTTCTAAGTGTGAAGATACTTATAGACCAGGGGTTCCAAAGATGCTTTCGGATTGAAAAAAACCATATTTTCTCAAGTTGGCAATAGTCACGAGCAGTCTCGCATCACGACTTTGCTCGGTTAGATTACCAAATGCCACAATTCAGTTGAAATAAGTCAAAGCCGTCAATCTGGTCGTCTTATTTCCTGTAATGAGATGAAAAAGTTCGTTAGAAACAAAAACTGAAGGAAAACGAACAGTTCACAAATTGAAAGAAAGAAAAACCTACTCAGCTCCCTAAACTGACAGACGCCATCATATGCAAAAAAGAAAAATTTAGTTTCATAAGCCCTGATGTTACTGGGGTAACCAAATATTCCTCCATCGATCGTAGATCGCTTTGAGAGGTAAAAAAATATTTATCCTTACTCTTCTTTAGATTGTAAGAGTATGAAAGCTCTAGCGCTATCAACTCGCCAAGGCCATTTATGCCACATGCGATATATATAACGACAGCTATCATATACGCATTGGGCGTCAGTTGCAATGGCGCGACCTCGAAGTGGTCAAGGATCGACCTAATGAAGGGATGAAAAGGTATCAACGCCCCACATTTAAAGATGCCTCCAAGATTGCGGCCATTCCTTCTAGGGGATTTTGAGCTATGTATGTCATGTACTGGTAGACATCCACACTAAGTGCGTACTAGTCTACTGCCTTCTGTATCTCATCCCAGGTGGCCGCTGACAAGGTCTCTTGCACGGGACCTACTAAGGCTCTCAACGTCTACAAGCTTGTCCCCTCAGTTGCTCTGGTCGCTGAGGCATCCATAGCTCATAAAGTCTGAAAAAGAGGCGACACATAGAGATAACTCAGTCTTCATACAGTGTTCCATACGATGACATGGAAGAGCGAAAGAAACCTAAATGTGCCTTCTTTAAACCCTAGAAAAACCCTAAAAACCCTTGGGAATGAACCCCCAAGGATTCGTGCCCTAAGTTCTTACTCTTTATGAAAGAAAAAGCCTTATTCTCACCTCTGTCCAGAAATACGCACCGTAAAAGCTTACCACACAGTTCATACCTACCATTATCGTAAAAGTCAAGCAAATCAGAAAAATAATAAAAAAAAAAAACAAAGGAGAAATCCTCCTTATCTCTTGGCTGTAGGGAATGAACTTCCTGTTGTAACGGAGAATGTGCATCAACTGGAAGAAAGGCGGACTGATTTCATGAGAGTTTTGCTTTTTCTCTGAAAATATGAGTTCTATGAGAAAACTTGAAGTGAGCTCGGGGTTGGAGCTAGAGAAATTCTGGTGCAAAAAACACCTTCAGCAAAGAATGTAGTTGACCCACTCACTAAAGCGATGACACAGAAGCAGTTGGACTATCATCTTGAGAAGATGGGTATTACATACCATAGCTATTGGCTCTAGTGCAAGTGAGAATTTTTTTAGTGTATGCCCTAGGAACCAATCTTGTTGTCGGTTTCAGGACATTATATCTTGTAAATGTGATGGTATTAGTGTGGGTGATTATAAGAGGTATGTCACTAAGGCATTAGCATGGAGATGGTCAATGATGCATCGTAGGATCGTGCTAGTGTACCACTGATTCTTAGACCTGAGACATCACGGTTGGATTCAACATATAATACATATGGTTCATATGGTGTATAAGCACGAGACTAGTCTTGTCTTATGTGATAAGCCGGTTTGGTCATATGTTATTCATGTACGAGGACAAGTGATGGTCAAGATGAGATCTATTAACTCAAAATAGTCCAATCTCGAGTTCCCAGACGAATGTCAATAAACATTGGAAAAGGAAAATCTCTAACCAGAGTATAATGAATGTCAGATGAAAAGTAGTTTCATGTTGACGAGTTCCATTGTATCGACTGACAATTCGATTAAAGATTAAGTTAAATGTTTTGACATACCATGAACCATTCTTAATTGGGATTAGATAACGGAGGGATTTGACTACACGGTACGTACGATTAGAATAGGTTCATTGGACTTTACACTTCATTGTGGTTTAGGGTTATGAAACATTACTAGACGTCTACCATAATCAGTGGGAGTTTCGATTATAAAGAATTATAAGAAACATATCAAAATCAGATATTGGGCCCACAACTAGATTACAGTGAACCAAAATAGTCACACATAAAACCAAGCTCAAGGAGAGAGAGTAATACATATCATTAATCAGATTAATGATGTTCGGACGTAAACGGTTGCATCCGAATTAATGTATTAGTGAGAAATGATTATCCACGAATAGCTAGCACTAACCAAGGGTAATAAGGATTTATTAAATATTATTATTGAATTGGATTCAATGATGGGGGCAAAAGTGCATTGGTTTTATTCTAAAAGGTTAGAATGTTTAATGGAATTAAAATTTGGTCTAATTATGAATTAACCATAAAACCAAGGATTTGACATAAATGTTTATTCTCAAGTTAATTTTAAATTGTTTGAGGCCTTCTCAAAACAATTTAAAATTACACTTTGTGCCCATGGTATATAAATTAAGTTTTATACCATTTTAATTGAATTGAATCAATTAAAGCAAAATCACTCTCTCATTTTCTCTCTCACTCTCTCGGCTCTCTCTTCCTTGACTTGTATGGATCACATTTTGAGGTTCTTCAAGTTCACTTGAAGAACTAAGATTCCAAGAAAGAAGATTCAAGTGTTGAATAGCAAAGGAGTAGGTCAATATTCCATGCTTACCTTGAAATTTTTTTGGCTTATGTGTTATGTTTGTGTTCTACCTTGCATCCATGATCTTGTTCATCCATGTTATACCATTTCTATATCCAAAATGCATGAATCCCAACAGTTGTATCAGAGCATGTTTAAATTCATGCATACATGTAGCATTTTTGGTGAAAAATGGCTTGGTTTGGACATGAAAATGTTTTTGCTTTAGATGCATGTTGAGGTTATTGTGTATTTTGAATACAAATGATGATGGATATGTGATATTCATGCTTATTAACATGCTTCTATGAAAGATATTTAGAATACAAAATTTCTTGTTCATGAAGTCATATGTGGCATGCATGTTTGATTTATTACATCTTGATGCATTTTTGTTAAATATGAATTTATCTCATTCATATGATACATGCATGTGTAATATAAGCATATTTGATGCAAATTTAATGATTTTGAGAAGGGATGAATTTGGTCAAAACTGATGCAAATGAATAATATATTTTAAATGCATATTTGAAAGTGTTATATGTGATACAACAGTCTATAAATGCATTTGACTTAGATTGTATTGTGAATGCAAGTTGGTTGATTCATCTTTGAGTAAAAATCAGTGGATGATGCATAGATTTGCATTTTTTAATTTTATTTGATTGAATGTGATGTGAGAGATTTTTTAATGTGATGGGTAATATAATATTTTTTATAAATATTAGGGTGATGAAATTATGCATGTACCCTTGGTTTAATCATGACATATTTTATACATTTATTGCATGAAATAATTAGGATATATATATATTTCTTTATATTCATGTGATGGATAATATAATGATATTATAAGTTTAAGGATAGTAAAATTATGCATGTACCCTGTAAACCCCGCGTTATTATTCTGATGCCCTAAGGTATGAAATTTACCTTTTCAAGTAATTTTCTTTTTTTGAATGGAAGGGTAAAATGGTCAATTTACATGTATTTCGAGATGTGGCCATTATAAAGTGTAAGGGGTGATGTCATTGAAGAGAAATGAGGGTAGAATGGTCATAAAGTTGATTGATATGGTTAAATGGCGTAAACGGTAACCAAGGGTATAATGGTCTTTTCATACAAATCCATATGAATTAAGTATCCATAAAAGTGCACCAAGGGTAAATTAGTCATTTACCTAATGGGATTGCTTAATTGTTAAGTGTTTTAAAGAAGTCAAATGGCATTAAATGAGTGCTAATCATTATGTTGTGGTAAAAATGACCAAAATGCCCTTATATGAAAAATTTATGCCAAATGACCCTTACAACTAACTTTTATTGACCAATCATAATAGAGTACCAATGGAATAAATATTTACAAGGTTTTAAGAGATAGTAGTCGGCCTTGTACACCCCAAATATATCATCTTCTTCTTCATCTCTCAAATCCACCATAAAAGCCACTAATCCAAGCATTTTATTCTCAAATTTTCATAGGATTTCAAGTTGATTTTCAAAGGAGATCACCATCCACACTTAAAAGAAGTTAAATTTCAGAGTTTAAGGTGAGTTTAAAAACCCTAGTTGTTCTGATCTTTTAGTTAAAAGAGAAATTCATAAGTGGTTATGTGTATAAGGTAGAAAAGGTGAACCTTTGGAGCTAAGGAGGAGTGTCTTTGTGCTTTGAAAACTAAGGTAAGGAAAAAAAATCTCCCTTATGACTACAATTGATAATACCTAGGGTTTATGAAACTTACATTTATTTATGTTAATATGAGTGTGATGCTATGTTTTGGTTATGGATTGTTTAAATGGGTGTGTTGATTGGTGTATGTGTGCATATGGAGGATGATTATGCCAATTAAGAGATTTGTAGTTGGACGATGTTTTGGCACTTTTTGGTTCTATAAAAAGGGAGGTTTTTATGGCCTTTTATACTTAGAATGATATGGTAAATGATATGAATGTGCAAATGAAGGTGACATGGTTAAAATGAATAGAATTCGGATTTGGCTTTTTAAGACTTATACTGTACATGCTTCACTGAATCGGTCATAACTGAAGTTATAGAAGTCCGATTGAGTTGATTCTTGAAGTGTTAAAATGTTGAGAAATAGACCTAAAACTTTTATGTTTTAGCCAAAAATCAATTCGAATTGGAAGATAAGGGAAAAATTTCTTGAAAAGTGACAAACTATATGACATCCACCTTCTTAATGGAAATTCCCATTTGTTTCTAATTCTAATAAACCCCTGAATAAGGGCCATGTTTGGTTCATTTTTTTATCCATATTCCCAATCCTATTCCCCAAATATTGTTTGACACATTATTCCAGAAATATTATTATATTTTTTTAATTACATTTAGACCCCTTAAACTTATTAATTTCATTAAATACCTCCAGAAAAAAAAGTTTAAAAATTAACAAAAACACCCCATCAACCCATACTTGTCAGATTCTGACAACCACCGTCGGTGGTAGCTGAAATCTATACAACGGCCTACCTGTTGACCAGAAATGGCCGTAAGTTCACCGATCTGGCCATCAGCGACAGCCAAAGAAATAGTTCGTCGTTGGATCAAAACGACAAATGAAAGAAATGGTCGTCGTTGACCGAAAACGACAGCCATATCTTTTGCCGTCGTTGACGACCAAAGATCGACTTCTTTTGACATTTTTCGGTGGTCGACGACAACGTTTGGCCGTAGATCTAGCCTTTTTCAACCAGATCCGTGGTGGATTTGGTCGGAAAAGGCCATAGCGACACGTTACGACCACGAGATCCGCCGGTGCATTGTGTGCGTAACAAAATTTTCAAAATTTTTTCGCCAAATTTCGGAGGTGGTGGTGGCCGGAATTTGGCACTACAGGTGGTGGGGGTGTTTTTGTCATTTTATATATTAGGGTCTTTAATTAAATTAGCAAACCAAAGGGCTTTTTCACAAATTTTTAAAGTTTACCTCGTAATACTCCTCTATTCAACTATCCATTATTATTCTCAAAATCCTATCCAAAATAATGAACCAAACGCACCCCTTACTACTGAAATTCCTTGTCTTGTATGAGAAATTGAATGAATTAAGTTAAGAAGTTTATTAGGAGAATATAGTATGATTGAGCATGGGAGATGTTAGTCCATATGTTTGCATTCATAATGGTAATGTATATAGCTTATTTAGTTGTCTCGTGAAAAATTTATGAAATGTTAAAGAATGAATTCCATAAGTCTCTTGAGGTATAAACCAAGATCAGAGGAATGGAATTCTTATGGAAATTATGAGTCCTTTGAGGTGACAACCAAGAACAAGGTAATGGTTCAAATGAATCTGATTGGATAACAAAGACTAATAAAACCATCAAGTATAAAGACAAAAGAAATAAGCATGCCATGTACATGAATATTTCATAAGTCATATATGTTCTATGTTATATTATGTATGGTTATGTTATGACTTATGTTTATGAGAAAAGTCCAAATTGTATGATATGTTTTATGAACTTGTTATGTCAAAGAATGAAGGTCATGTTTTGTAGGTAGGTAAGGTCCTAAGTAATATACTTGTATAATGAACCTTAATAGTTTATAAATGGCCATATTCCTTACTGAGCGATTAGCGCTCACCCCACAAAATGTTTTAAAAGGTTTTACAGGTAAGGATTGAGGCATGAAGCTGGGAGAGGATTCCGAGGGAATGAGCATGAAGGGAGGTTTTAATGATGACTATTGAATGGTTTTGCTAATATTTAGTGTAGGAATTATGTTCATATTTTATAATGCAGTAAATATGTCCATGTTCTATAATGGAGTAAATATGTGGTATTAATAAAGGAAATCAAATTGCTAGTAAATTTTGTAAAAGTGTGCATGTTCTAGTAAATATTACTATGGATTTCATAATTTACTCCAAGAAAGGAAACTATATTTTTTGACTGGTACAATGAACTTATTATAGTTTAGAAATTAAATTAAAAAAATATATTTTTAAACTACAGGTTTATTCTTTAAACAGGATTTTAAAATAAACGTATTTCCTAGGCATGCGTATTCTAGGTTCTCAATGGCCAAGGGATACTTAGGAAATACCCGGCTAGGGAGGGGTTTTACATGCCCTTTGTTCAATCATGGCATGTTTTTATGTATTTATTACATGAAGTCCTTTATTTATAAATATTGCAACTTGCATAAATATTTATTTATATGCCCTTGATTGAATTAATATCTATTAATGTGATGGATGAATATTAATTAGGGGATGATCATGGGTGTATATTTATTTTTCCCAAAAATATTTGATATTTGGGCATGTAATATTCTTTCAATGGCTTGTAATAATAATTAATTTTATTATTAGTTTGTTATCCGGGCCTGCGTGTCCTGAATTGGTTTATGTAATCGTACGTCCGGATGGAGGATGGAGATTCGATCAATCACCAGATGAAGATCCGCAAGGAGTAATAGAATTAGGTGAATAGTTTACCTAATTAGGATGTATTTTCCAAAACCCCATGATCATCCCACCATGTTTTATATTTACATGGATGCATTTGAATTAATGTATGTGATAAATGTAAAACATTTTTTAATCAAAGGTTAAACCTAATAATCTCCCTAACAAACAATATTAGATCCAAGCCTTCCATTATGGGCCAATTAATTCTTTGGCATAAAAGTAGAGATCCCAAGATTTCTATGATGTGGGGGATGCTAATTTTATGACATGGAATTAATTGTCTTAGTTCTTGGATAGAAATTTTCATAATACCCAAGATTTTTATTATGTGAGGGTATAATGGGAATTCTATTTTAAGAAAGCATAATGGGTTGGATTTAACTAGTCTAGGGTACCAAGATTTCTATTATGTGAGGTATCCAAAACTAGAGGCAAGGATTGAATCATACCTTATATGGTGATATAAAAGGAAATAGTTTCCTACTTGTTAAATTTAATTGACCAAGATTTCTATTATGTGAGGTTTAATTAAATTTAATAAGAATTTGATTCCCCACTAGAAATTTATTCCAACGAAATTTCCAAATTATCATTTAGGGGAGTATGGGATTTGAATAAAATAGTGGGAGCTAATAAGATTAGCATTAAAGGTTTTGAATTTACAAGACACTAATAAAACTTATATTTTTCCTGGCAGTTTCTTTCGGTAGTTTGTGATATTTAGTTAACGAAAATGAGCAATAACTTGCTTTTGAGGATTCTTGATAACAACATGCTGATCGGACCTAATTTTAATAATTGGTTAAGGAATTTGAGAATTATTCTCAATTCCAAGAAAGCCGGGTATGTCTTGGAAGCACCCCTTCCACTTTTTTTGTCTCCTGATGCCACACCATAAGAAAAAGAAGTTTTCGATAAGTGGCAGGAGGATGACTTATGAGCTCCAACCTACATTCTAGCATCAATGAATGTTGAGCTCCAGGTTGAACATGAAAAGATGGAAAGTGCGAATGAGATAATGATCCATTTACAAGAGTTGTATAGTGAGAACTTAGTGGTGAAGTAATACGAATTGTGTTCGACACTATTCACAATGAGGCATAGGGAGGGAGTTGCCCCAGATGATCATGTTATGAAAATGAGTAATATTATAAGGCAACTGTGTACACTTGAGATTGTGATGCTACATAGTCTTGAGGTGAATTTGATTCTGCAATCCCTTCCACCAAGTTTCAAGCCCTTCATCACAAATTATAATCTCAATAGGATTGAGCGCACTCTTGTAGAACTTTCGAATGAGATTCAACAGTTTTATAAGCAGGGAAGAAAGGAAAAGGGGTAAGAGGATGTTTTTGCAGCTTCTTCTAGAAAGACTAAGAAGAAGCAATAGAAGCAAAAGAAAGGTCCAAAAGTTGGACCACAGAAAAGGCTTTTTAAGAAGGATGCTTTTAAGACTGAGAACGACAAAGAAAAGGTCAATGATAAAGGCCAGTGTTTCCACTGCAACAAAGATGGACATTGGAAGAGGAATTGTCCTCTTTATCCGAAGAGCTTGAAGAAAGTTCCAGCAGGTATGTTCCATTCTTATGCTATAGAATTTGAATTAAATGTTAGTTCAAATGATCATTCCTGGATATTAGATTCATCTGCTACATCTCACATTTGTGTTTCATTATAGGCACTGCGGAATAGTTCTGCTCTGTTAAAAGGTGAAGTAATTTTGAAGATGGCAAATGGAGTAAAAGTTGTGGCCGAGGTAATGGGGACTTGCCATTTGACATTGCCATCAAGACACATTTTGTATTTGTACAAAACTTTGTATTTTGCCAAAGCAACTAGAAATCTCATTTCTATTTCTGTTTTATGTAAATCTGGTTACAAAATACAGTTTAATGGAAATGAATGTCTAATTAATTTTGGAAATGAATTAGTTGGCAAAGCAATTAATACAAATGGTTTGTATGTTTTTGTAATGAATGATTATGACATAATGAATACCATTACAAATAAGAGATCTCGAAATGAAATTAATCCAAAATTACTTTGGCATCATCGATTGGGTCATATAGGAGATAAAAGGATAATTAGGTTAGAAGCAAATAGGCCTTTAAGCCCATTGGGTTCAGAACCCTATCCAACTTGTGAATCCTATCTTCAAGGAAAAATGACCAAATCATCCTTTAAGGGTAAAGGGGAAAGATCCAAAGAATTATTAGAGGTTGTACATTCAGATGTATGCGGACCATTTAATGAAATGGCTCGATGAGGTTTTCAATACTTCATTACCTTTACCGATGATTATTTTAGGTACGAGTGATTTTATTTAATGAAATACAAATTTGAATCCTTTGAAAAGTTCAAAGAGTTTAAGAATGAAGTAAAGAAATAGACCGGAAAGAGTATTAAGTCTCTACGATCAGATCGTGGTGGTGAATACTTATGTATAGAATTTCGAGATTTTCTAAAGGAGAATGGTATAATATCCCAGTTGACTCCTCCGTATATGTCGTAACATAACGGTGTGTCTGAAAAGAGGAACCGTACTTTATTGGATATGGTACAGTCGATAGTAAGTTTTACAGACTTGCCAACGTCACTATGGGGATTTGCCCTTGAATTCGCTATGCATATTCTGAATAAGGTACCATCTAAATCTATTGAGAAGACACCATATGAGATGTGGTATGGTAAACCTCCTAGTCTCAAATATATGAGAATTTGGGGTTGTCCAGCCTATGTCAAGATTGTTAAGACAGACAAGTTGGATGTTAAATCCGAGAAAGGTCGGTTTATAGGGTATCCCAAAAATAGTTTGGGATATTATTTTTACTTCCACACTGATCAAAAAATTTCGATCAGTAGGAATGCACACTTTCTTGAGAAAGAGTTCTTAGAAGAGAATGGTGCAAGAAGAAAAATTGTGCTCCAAGAAGAGTTCGGGGAGCCTCAGACCGAAAATACTCAAATGGGTGGTCCCTCTCAGGAAACATTAATACCTGAAACGATTTCGATTCGTAAATCATTTAGAGTATCTCGACCTCCAGAAAGATGTGGGTTACTTCATGAAGAGATTTTTGAATCTATCATGATTGGAGAAGTCAGTCATGGGGATGATCCTAGAAGTTACGAAGAAGCGATATTAGATATCGATTCTGGAAAATGGCTAGAAGCTATGAATTCTGAATAGAATCCATGCATGCTAATCAAGTATGGACTCTTGTTCATCCTCCAAAAGGAATAGTTCCTATTGGATGTAAATGGATCTTCAAGAGAAAGATTGGCAAAGATGAAAATGTAGAGACATACAAAGCAAGACTGGTTGCGAAAGGTTATACTAAAAAACAAGGGTTGGATTATGAGGAAACTTTCTCACCAACCGCTATGCTTAAATCAATCAGAATTATGCTAGCCATAGCTACACACTATGATTATGAGATATGGCAAATGGATGTCAAAACAACATTTCTCAATGGATTTATTGAGGAAAATATCTACATGCAACAATCTATAGGTTTTGTATCCAATTCTGAAAAAAATGAAGTGTGCAAGCTACATAAATCCATTTACGGGTTAAAACAAGCTTCAAGAAGCTGGAATATTCGGTTTGATGAAATAATCAAAACGTTTGGTTTTATAAAGAATCTAGATGAACCTTGTGTTTATAAATGGACAAAGGATCATGCAATCATATTTCTCATACTGTATGTAGAGGACATACTATTGATGGGAAATGGCATTAGGATGATGACTGAAGTTAAGTTGTGGTTATCCGGAACCTTCTCCATGAAAGACTTAGGAGAAGTGACCTACATCCTTGGAATTCATATCTATAGAGATAAAACAAAAAGATTAATAGGCTTATCCTAGAAGATGTACATAGAAAAGATGTTGAAACGGTTCAGCATGCAAACTCCAAAAGGGGAATTTTTCTTGCAGTCACGGAATTCATCTTTCAAAAGATATGAGCCCAAAGACTGATTAGGAGCGTGAGTGGATGCATGGAATACCCTATGCTTCAGCTGTAGGTAGTCTCATGTATGTTATGCTATGTACTAGGCTTGTTATTGCATATGTTGTAAGTGTTACAAGCAGAAATCAGTCTGACCGAGGGCAAAAACATTGGTCAGCTATTAAGACGATCCTTAAGTACTTAAGAAGAACTAATGATCTAATACTAAGTTATGGAGGTTCAGAGTTGAAAATTGAAGGATACTTTGATTCTGATTTTCAATCAGATGTGGATGATAGAAAGTCTACATCCGGGTTCATTTTCATATGCAATGGAGGAGCAGTCAGTTGGAAGAGTTCTAAACAATCAACTACTGTCGATTCCACAATTGAAGCTGAATACATTGCCGCTTTAGAAGCAACAAATGAAGCTGTCTGGATGCGCAAGTTCATGACTGAACTTGGTGTGGTTCCAAACATGGTTTATCCGATAACCTTGTATTATGACAATACTGGTGCTATTGCACAGGCAAATGAGCCAAGAGCATACCAGAAGTCAAAACATATTCAGCGTAAATATCACATTTTGGGAGAATTTGTTGGACCTGGAGAAATTTTGGTGCAGAAAACACCTTCAGCAGAGAATGTAGCTGACCCACTCACTAAAGCGATGACAGAGAAGCAGTTGGACTATCATCTTGAGAAGATGGGTATTAGATACCATAGCAATTGGCTCTAGTGCAAGTGAGAGTTTTGTTAGTGTATGCCTTAGGAATCAATCGTGTTGTCGGTTTTAGGACATTATATCTTGTAAATGTATTATGAATAAAAGAAAGTGTTCTTATTGCACATGATGATTTTCTGCTTCATTTATATTATATTATATTTATATTGCATGTGAAATGTCTGAATGACACAGATCTTCAGAAGATCAAATCATCAAAGAATTCCCTACGCAAGTAATGTTAATTGGGCAATAACATTGCATAGTAGGCATGCTGAATGTCTCCATTGAATATCATGTGATGGTATTAGTGTGGGTGATTATAAGAGGTATGTCACTAAGGCATTAGCATGGATAAACGGTTAGTGAACTATTTATCGAATACGACCAATTACGATGAGTCACCTGGATATGGTCAATGATGCATCGTAGGATCATGCTAGTGTACCACTGATTCTTAGACCTGAGACATCACGGTTGGATTCAACATATGATGCATATGGTTCATATGGTGTATAAGCACGAGACTAGTCATGTCTTGTGTGATAAGCCGGTTTGGTCATATGTTATTCATGTGCGAGGACAAGTGATAGTCAAGATGGGATCCGTTAGCTCAAAATAGTCCAATCTCAAGTTCCCAGATGAATGTCAATAAACATTGGAAAAGGGAAATCTCTAGCCAGAGTATAATGAATGTCAAATTAAAAGTAGTTTCATGTTAACGAGTTCCATTGTATTGATTGACAATTCAATTAAAGATTAAGTTAAAGGTTTTGACATACCATGAACCATTCTTAATTGGGATTAGATAACGGAGAGATTTAACTAAACGATACATATGATCTGAATAGGTTCATTGGAGTTTACACTTCATTGTGGTTTAGGGGTTATGAAACATTACTAGACGTCTACCATAATCAGTGGGAGTTTCGATTATAAAGAATTATAATGAAACATATCAAAATCAGATATTGGGCCCACAGCTAGATCACAGTGAACCAAAATGGTCACACATAAAACCAAGCTCAAGGAGAGAGAGTAATACATATCATTACTCAGATTAATGATGTTCGGACATAAACGGTTGCATCTGAATTAATGTATTAGTGAGAAATGATTATCCATGAATAGCTAGCACTAACCAAGGGTAATAAGGATTTATTAAATATTATTATTGAATTGGATTCAATGACGGGGGCAAAAGTACATTGGTTTTATTCTAAAAGGTTAGAATGTTTAATGGAATTAAAATTTGGTCTAATTATGAATTAACCATAAAACCAAGGATTTGACATAAATGTTTATTCTCAAGTTAATTTTAAATTGTTTGAGGCCTTCCCAAAACAATTTAAAATTACACTTTGTGCCCATGGTATATAAATTAAGTTTTATACCATTTTAATTGAATTGAATCAATTAAAGCAAAATCACTCTCTCATTTTCTCTCTCACTCTCTCGGCTCTCTCTTCCTTGACTTGTGTGGATCACATTTTGAGGTTCTTCAAGTTCACTTGAAGAACTAAGATTCCAAAAAAGAAGATTCAAGTGTTGAATAGCAAAGGAGTAGGTCAATATTCCATCCTTACCTTGAAATTTTTTCGGCTTATGTGTTATGTTTGCGTTCTATCTTGAATCCATCATCTTGTTCATCCATGTTACACCATTTCTATGTCAAAAATGCATGAATCCCAACAATTTAGGTTAAAAAATTTGAAAGAAATGAAGATATCCTTGGGTGGTGTGGCTATGAAATTTAGATTGGATGTTTTGGTGGTACTAGAGAATTGTAGCTTTGAGATTCTTATAGAATTCCTCCCTCGATTGTAGATCGCTTTGAGAGGTAAAAAGAATATTTATCCTTTCTCTTCTTCAGATAGTAAGAGCATGCGAGCTCCAACGCTGTCAACTCGCCAAGGCCATTTTCGCGACATGTGATATACATAGCGACAGCTATCATATACGCATTGGGCATCAGTTGCAATGGCACAACCTCAAAGTGGTCAAGGATCGACCTAATGAAGGGGTGAAAAGGTATCAATGCCCCACATTTAAAGATGCCTCCGAGATTACGACCATTCCTTCTAGGGGATTTCGAGCTATATATGTCCTGTACTGGTAGACATCCACGCTAAGTGCGTAGACCTTGCCTTCTATATCTCATCCCGGGTGGCCACTGACAAGGTCTCTTGCACGGGACCTGCTGAGGTCCCGATGTCTGCGAGCTAGTCCCCTTGGTTGCTCTGGTCGCTGAGGCATCCATAGCTCCTAAAGTCTGAAAAAGAGGCGACACGCAAAGATAACTCAGTCTCTGTACAGTGTTCCGTACAATGATGTGGAAGAGCAAAAGAAACCCTAATGTGCCTTCCTTAAACCCTAGAAAAACCCCAAAAACCCTTGGGAATGAACCCCCAAGGATTCGTGCCCTAAGTTCTCACTCTTTATGAAAGAAAAAAACCCTCTTCTCACCACTATCCGGAAATACACACCATAAAAGCTTACCAGACAGTTCATACCCACCATTATCGCAAAGGTCAAGCAAATCAGCAAAATAATAAAAGAAAACGAAGGAGAGATCCTCTTTATCTCTTGGCTGCGGGGAATGAACTACCTGTTGTAACAGAGAGTGCGCATCAACTGGAAGAAAGACAGATTGATTTCGTGAGAGTTTTGCTTTTTCTCTGAAAATATGAGTTCTATGACAAAACTTGAAGCGAGCCTAGGGTTTTATAGGGGGAAAACGACGATTGGCTTCCCTAGGCAAGCGACGCTTAGGCGGGATACGTTTCTCACCATTGATTGTGACCACGTGACATTAATTTGCGAGAAGAAGTAACTGCGATGCTTTGTGAGTGCTAATCGACGCTTGCCTCCATTGGAGCAACCAAGCGTCAACGCGGTTATCTCCACCATATTAAATGCGCCATCTTCCACATTTAATGCTCTAAAATAGAATGTTGTTTCAACATGGCTTGCATTTAATGCACATGGCTGGCACTTATTACGCAATGGACACATCTGTCAGAATAAAGATTATTTTATTGACCAGACTAGCTATCAAGCGCAACGGATAACATTTGAAAAGGTTGTTCGAGTAAAACACTCTTCACCGTGTATTGGTTTAAAGACGATGTGATTCCTTGCTTTCGGTAAAAATGTGCTAAGTATTATCAGGTTGCGAGCTGCGGATGAGATTCAAAGCATATCGGTATAGCACTAAGTAGGGTCTGATCTAGGTCGTTGAACTTGTGGGAGAAGGCCACCTTAGGTCGCTTGTGCCATTCTTAAAGGTATATGTTGCGACCTCCTTGTAGCTTGATTAGCTCGACTAAACATCATTCGAGACAAGTCAGGTCGTGGCATAATCATGAAGTTCTCAAGGTTCAATCCATGAACCTTAAAAACTGGGGGGCTTCTGTTATGCCTAAAAAGTCAGGGTTGACATGGACTCTCATCAGCAAGGGCCAATCAGAATTTGGGGAGGATTTGTGCCATCTAGATGTTGCCACGTCGTGCAATGACGGAAGAGGTATGGTTCTCGTCAATGCAGCAGGTGAATTCTAGGCTTGCGAGTGGCTAGGAATTGTCCATCTGCCCAAGCCCTACGCAATTTAAGGATATCTCTCGTGCAGACAACCAATGAGAAGTGGGTTAGGAATTGTACCCTACCTGCTGGATTGTAGGCTCATGATTATTACCTTGAATCCTCCCACTATAAATAGAGGGTTCCTCTCTCATTTACGGGATTGGCTTATCTTAGTCTAAACAGCGTACTCTCTCTCTCTCTCTCTCTCTCTCTCTCTCTCTCAATATTCTCTCTAGATCGTAACTTAGCTCGCTATTTGCAACTTGATTGTAACCATCTATTAATACAACAACAGTGGACGTAAGAATCGCTTTTGAGTATCCATACCACTTTAAAGTCGTCTTTTATTTACTCTCTTGCCATACATTTCCCTATCATGTGTAACTTCTATGCCCGCTTAGCATTTTGCACGTGTGAGTCGTTGGTATCAAAATCAAGCATTAACACATTTAATTTTCTTTTATACATCCTGCAAGTTAGTGATGCTGATAAGGACCATAAATGTTGGCAAAGGCCTGAATGCATAACCGACAAGAAACCACTATCTCAAGTCAACATAACTTCTCTTGGATCAGATGTTGCTCCTGAAACTACAGCAGCATTGGCTGCAGCATCATGATTTGCTGCCATCGACTTGTACATTCTTAGCATACAATGTTGTCCTTGTGTATTCCTTTAGATAGAAAGGTGATGAGTTGAGATGACATGACTTCTCGCCTTTGAATCAAATGATAATGATGCTTCCAGCTACTGATGTGCACGCAATTTAAGTTCCTCCTTTTTTCTCTCATGAGAGGTTCTTACGGTACCGTAATTGTGAGCAGTGTTTTATATAGTGTAGTTTACGTTAAAAAATTTGAAAGAAAGGAAGATATCCTTAGGTGGTGTGGCTATGAATTATGAAATTTAGATTGGATATTTTGGTGGCATTGGAGAATTGTAGCTTTGAGGTTCTTATAGAATTCCTCAGTTTTATCAGCAGTTGCAAATTATGTTATATTTTTAGTGATGATGATTGAAAGTTTATTGTTGGCTTTTAGGCATGTTGAGTAACTAGTGAAGGAGGGATTGGTTGATTGGTGCTTGGTATTCTTTTGATTGTTTGTTCAATTTTTGAGTGATATAATTGGTGCGTGAGGGATGAGCTACTCAATAGGAGAATGAGTTAGATAAAGAAGACTGTTGTCTTGAAATGTCCTTAATAATTGAGTAATACTACACGGACAACTCTTTTCACAAACTTTCTCTCACAACTTTGACATGACGGCATACAATTGGTCAGTTTGCAATTAATTAGTGGGACTCATGTGTGACCCGTTGTGAATTGATCAATTGCTTTAAAGCTAAGATTTTCAAGAATGAATCACTGTATCCCCAAACATGGGCATTTGTGTTGGCTGTGCTTGTGTGTGTAATCACTCAAATGAACTACCTAAACAAGGTAATCATTTCTTGAGGCATTTCTTAGTCATTTGAAATTTAAACTGATATCATTAAATCTTTTATCATTGTTCTCTTGAAACTAGTAATTTGTCAATTCTATGGTGATCTTAGTAGTGGAGCTACAGGATAATACGATTGATCGTCATTAAGAATGGATGTGGATGTGGATGTGGATGTGGATGTTTCATGCTACATGAACTCTTTTTATCCCCAATACAGTTCTTATGTATGAATCAGTGATGTGGCCTTCCCAGTGAGTTGCCGTGATAGCAGTGGCTGAAAACACCATCATTTCATGAAAACTTTAGAAGTTTATGCTATTTCACTTGTGATAATGACTACTGTTTAGTAAGCTTATTTAGTAAGCTGGATTTTACATCAAAATGCCATGTACTAGAGAATACATTTTCTCATTGCATTGGGATGTCCGACTACATCCTAACTTTTGTGATATATGTGATTCTATAGATGCTTGGCATGCATACAAATAATGAACTCAAGTTACCCACTAACATCTGGTGGTGATGGTCTCTATTGACTTCCCAAGGGCTTTAGTTTATTTAGACTGCATGGATTATCTTATGTATTGCGTCTTTGTGTTTGTGTATCTAGCCTCAAATTTCTACCTGGATTTGATAAATTTGTTCCACATATTTTACCAAGCTGCTCATTTTTTTGATTAGATACAGTATGACTTTGTCTAGTACTTTTGATTTTAGATAACCTCTTCGACTTTGTCATCTGGTTTTATGATCATGCTAATTATCTTATGAGTACATTGTATTCTGTCTTATCCACCAATGGCTTTTATCTTTTTTTTCGGTTTTTATTTTACTTGTACCATTGCAACAGATTGAACTTTGGTGCTCAGCTTGTGAGAAGGCAAAAGAACTTAGAAGTTCAACGGCTTTCATTGATTTTTGTGCTGTATTTATTGAGTGGTTTTCTGCTGGAATTATATCTGAAATTGTCTTTTAATTTGCAGGCTCTTGATACATTCAACACAGTGGTTGTATCACCTATATACTATGTGATGTTTACATCACTAACCATTTTGGCAAGTGTAATCATGTTTAAGGTAAATTATTTGTCAGAATTATTTATTTATTTTTATATTTTAGCTAGATAAGTTTTAATCAGATATTATGTCAAAATAAGATGTTGGTGAATCTTAAAGCAAGACAGTTGTGCATATATTCCTTTGAATTTTTTGTTACTTTACTGCAATGGGATGACAATTTGGATAGAGGGGAAACAGTAGATTCATATTTTACTTGCAAAGTTAACCAGACAAATTGGGTGGAGCTCGGCCTAGTTTTACTAGTTAGAAAAAAAAAAAAAAAAAAAAAAGGAAAACCAACCTTCTTTTAGAACTAATAATGTGTACAAATTATTTAACGACCTAGCCTCTTTTCAATATTTCTCATAACTCTAACTCTCTTCAGAAATTCAAAATTACAAATGATTTATTATCAGTATTCTTCAATTATAATTTTGGGGTCTTAATGATTTTTCTTCTCAAAAACACTGTAGACATTTTCGACTTGCCATATGACACCCCCTTCAATTCTAAAATCTCTCAATCTCAAGTAGCACTAGTTAGACTCTTTCAATTTTCATATTTCTTTTTTTTTTTTTTTTAATTAGATTTATCTTTGGTGGTTACTAAAAAAATTTTATTAAATGATTTAGTTTTTATGATATTTTTACAAGCATACTTGGAAGTAAATTTATGAATTGTCAATTTTAAAATGCTAATTATCATGTTGATATCTTTTGACTGACTGTTCTTCTATAATATATCACAGAATTTAAGTTGTCTTCTCATACTACTCTAGTAGTTCAAAAGAATGACATTGTGTTTAAAGGCTTGAATTTTGTTGAGATTCTTGACCTGAGTGTCACATTATTAATGTTAATACAAATGACTTGATTTAAATATGAAAATTTTGAATGAAGGCATTGATTTTGATGCAAGTACAATGGAGCTTTTACTTTAAATTTTGGTAAAAGAACTCCTCAGAAAGTTGACCGTAGCATACACAGTTTGATTGTGAATAATGAATTTGATATATTTAGCAAAAGGTGCGACGTGTGGTTAGTAAGATCTGAGATGTAGTACGGCATAGTGACTGAACAAATTGTGAAGTTGGAGAAGTAGTGAATAATTAACCTACATGAGTGGTGAATAATTAACCTACATGAGTGGTGAAAAATGTATATTTAGGATTGTTTGATTGATTGATGTGCAATTATGATTTTATTCTTATTACAAAAAGAAAGAGATGTAAAAAATATGTTAAAAAAAATCAACGTTGTTTGGCAGTTTTTAGATACAGATCTTGAATGTGTTCTCAAAAACTAGTTCCAATTTTACAAACAATGAGAAGTTCTTTTTCTGTTTTCTATGAGGTTATATCCAAATTATATTCCTATAATGTTTTTAGCTTCTGAAGATGATTTCAGATTTTAAACCCATTGACTTCTTTTGATTTTGGTTCAAATATGGTTGTAAATTTGTTTGAAATATTATTAATAAACTCATATGCCGATGATTTTCTGTTGTATTTTAGTGAAGTACTTAATAATAATTTTTTAACATGCTGAAGAAAACTGTAGCAAAACATCTAAGTATGCTTTATTATTGATTTCAAAATATATGTGAAACTTCCCATACGTGTATTGGTTAGATTAGTTTTTGAAAGCCTTTCTGTATATTTCTCTATTTTGTAAAGAGTTGCACGGATTTCTCTTATAGAGGAGAATACATAAAAACAGGAAACTGACTAAAAAATAGCTATCTAGTTATACTAGCTAATTCCTAATTTACACCATTGACTTATTCTCATTTACAACTAATAATTCTCTATAATTACAAATATTTCTTTCCTTTTCTACACTCCCCCTCAAGCTGATTTGAAGATATCCTCCATAACCAGCTTGCCAATTAGCTCGTTGAATTGCCCAGTAGGAAGCCCCTTAGTAAGCACATCTGCAACTTGCTAAGTAGTGGGAATGTAAGGCATACAGATCAATCCTTTCTCTAGTTTTTCCTTGATGAAGTGTTTGTCGACCTCCACATGCTTTGTTCTATCATGAAGTATTGGATTAAGAGCAATTGAAATGGCAACTTTATTGTCACGATACACTTTCATGGGTAGTGGATTAGAAACTTTCAATTCTTTTAAGAGTCTCTTTATCCACAACATCTCACAAATCCCATGAGCAACTGATCTAAACTCATCTTCTGCGCTGCTTCTCGCCGCCACATTCTGCTTCTTACTTTGCCATGTAACAAGATTGCCACCAACAAACGTGCAATAGCCAGAAGTTGATCGTCTATCAACAACACTTCCAGCCCAATCCGCATCAGTATAGGCTTCAACTTGCAAGTGCCCACGATTCTTGAATAACAAACCTCTTCCAGGAGTCCCTTTCAAATACCTGAGAATTCTATAGACTGCATTGAAGTGTTCTAGTCCAAGCAAATGCATAAACTAACTAACCATGCTAACTGCAAATGTTATATCTGGACGAGTATGCGACAAGTAAATCAGTTTTCCAACAAGTCTCTAGTATTGTTCTCTATCCAAGACTTCTTCAGGTATAGGAGGCTGTAATTTGAGGTTGAGGTCAATAGGTGTTTCCGTTGGTTTACACCCTAGCAAGCCTGTTTCATTAAGCAAATCAAGGACATATTTACTTTGATTCACAAATATACCTTCTTTGGATCTAGCAAACTCCATCCCAAGAAAGTATTTCAATGTCCCTAAATCCTTGATCTCGAAGTCGGTTGCAAGTCTCTTCTTCAGTCTTTCTAGTTCTTCACTATCATCACCTGTCATGACTATATCATCCACATAAGCAATTAGTATAGCAACTCTACCTTCTCTACCATGTTTATAGAACATAGTATGATCAGCTAGGCTTTGACAATAGCCACAATTAATTCTTCATCGATTTCCCAAATCTCTCAAACCAAGCACTAGGGGATTGTTTGAGGCCATACAATGACTTCTTTAGTCTACAGACTTTCTTTGATCCCAAATTCTTCTCAAAACCGGGTGGGAGACTCATAAAAACCTCTTCCTCAAGATCACCATTTAAAAAGGCATTTTTTTACATCCAATTGGTGTAATGGCCAGTTCAAATTTATAGCCAAAGATAAAAGAATTCTAATAGAGTTTATCTTGGCTACTGGAGCAAAGGTCTCCTGATAATCAATCCCATAGGTTTGAGTGAACCCCTTAGCCACTAACCTTGCCTTATACTTTTCTATGCTACCATCTACTTTACACTTCACAATAAAGACCCATTTGCAACCTATAGTCTTCTTCTCCTTAGGCAAGTCAACTATCTCCCAAGTACCACTTCTCCTAAGAGTATTCATCTCTTCCATCACTGCTAATTTCCAGTTTGGATTACCAAGAGCTTCCTGAATGTTTCTTGGGACAAACAAGTGTGAGATTTTTGAGGTAAATGCCCTATGAGTGTGAGAAAGTTTGTCATAAGAAAGATATTGAGCAATGAGATATCTAATATTCCTAGTGCGATTTCAGATTCCTTTTCTAATAGAAATGGGAATATTAAGGTTTGATGATTCTTTGCTAGGGAAAATGATAGGAACTGAAGATGAGTTAGGATCGGACATACCTGTGATATTTGCAGGTCCAATTCCCGATGGTTGTGATTGATCATTACCAAGAGTAACTTGTTGCTTTTGACTCTTTTGATGATGTTTTCTCTGAGTATAAACCAAAAGCTCAGTGTTAGAATCATTTTGATTCGACTGTAGTAGTGATTCTCCCCCTGTTTCAGCTTGACTTTGAAGATCAGAAATGGTAGGAAGAGAGGAATGAGGTATAGTGTTCAAAATTACTTTTCGTAAAGGATTTGGAGATAAATCCGAAAAATTTTCCTCCATTACCTCATTCTCCCCCTGAAGAGAATTTTTGTGAAAGTAGGATTTATTTTCAAAAAATGAGACATCCATACTCACATAAATTTTCCTTGTTTGAGGATTATAGCACTTATATCCCTTTTTATTGGAGGCATACCCTATGAACACACATTTTTCTGCCCTTGGATCAAGTTTGGACTGAGTTTTATTAGCTATACGAACAAAGACAATACAACCAAAAACCTTTAGAGGTAAATCTGAGTGCATTCTAGAGAAGGGAAAACATTTTTTAAAACGTTCTAGAGGTGTGCTATATTTTAAAACACGTGTAGGCATCCTGTTAATTAAATAAGTTGCTGTTAAAACAGCTTCTCCCCAAAGATATTTTGGAATATTCATTGAAAACATTATAGCACGTGTTACTTCAAGTAAATGTTTATTTTTTCTTTCAGCAATCCCATTTTGCTAAGGAGTATCTACACACGTGGACTGGTGATGAATACCTTTTTCTTTCAAAAAAATTTCCAAAAGAACTTTATAGTATTAAATTCCATTATCATTGTGAAGAACCCTAATTTTCTTTTGAAATTGAGTTTCAACCATTGTGTAAAAATCTTTAAAAAAAAATTCCAACTTCGGATTTTTCACTCATTAAGTAAACCCAACATAGACGAGTGTGATCATCTATGAATGTGACAAACCATTTTTTCTTTGAAATAGTAGTGACTCTTAAAGGTCCCCAAACATCACTATGTATTAAATAAAATGGTTTTGAAGGAATATAAGGTTTTGGCAAATAAGTAGTACAATGACTCTTAGATAAGCAACAACTTTCACAATAAAATGATGAAAAATCCAAACCCTTAAATAAAGTAGGAAACAAATGTTTAACATAAGGAAAGCTAGGATGTCCCAGTCTTAAATGCCAAAGCATTATTTGTTCATAAGCAGAATTAGAACTAACACTACTAAGGCCCTGAGCCTTTTTATTCCCAGAGAAATCATCATCAAAGTAGTAAAGGCCACCAATCAACTTAGCACTACCAATCTTCTTCCCCAAGGTCTGGTCTTGAAATTCACAGTAAGAATAATAAAAAATCACTCGGCAATTAGAATCTTTATTTATTTTACTCACAGACAAAAGATTACAAGCTAACTTGGGAACATGGAGAACAGAATTATGGTTTAGTTCTTCAGATAGTTTAATCAAACCTTTCCCTGCTACTGATGAGAAAGTACCATCTGCAATTCTTATTTTGTCAAGGCCAGAACATGGTGAATAAGTGCAAAACAAATTTGAAAGGTTGGTCATATAATCAGAAGCTCCTGAATCTATGATCCAAGGAGAATAGGAAGAAAGAGCATTGGGTGTGCTACCTGTTTGTGCAAGAGAAACAATAGGAATACTACTTGGTGAGTAATTGGATTTTAGCAGCTTCAGAAGATGATCAATCTGCTCCTTGGTGAAAGGACCTGTCTCAGCTTCATTTGCATTAGGAATCAACTAGGTATTTTTATCACCAGGCTTGCTGCTCTTCCAATTTGGCGGTCTCTATGGATTTTCCAGCATGTTTCTCAAGTATGACGTGGTTTATTGCAATAGTCACACCAGACCCGTGGCTTCTCTTCAGTTTTTTGCTGAAATCTAGCAGTTTTGTTAGTAGCAGCCTCGGTACTAAGAAGGGCAAAACTTTCAGTAGGCCTGTCAGTTGTCTTCTTTCCTAGCATTACATGTCTGCGGCTCTCTTCTCTTTGAACCTTTGCAAACACCTCGCCAGTTGGAGGAAGTGGCTTCCTGTCAATGATCAGCCCCTGAACCTCATCAAACTCCACTTTGAGTCTTGCAAGAAACTTGTAAATACGAGAAGCCTCAACAATACGGTTGTAATATTTGGCATCTTCTGTGGATTTCCATTCATAATCATTGAACAGATCCAAATCTAACCAAAGAAGTTTTAATGAATTGAAATACTTGGTTACCGAGTCCTGTCCTTGCCAGATTTCACCAAGTTTCAGAGTCAATTCATAGACCTGAGACTGATTTCCCAAGTCAGAGTACATTTGATTCACGTTTTTCCAAAGTTCCTTGGCTGTGGAGTAACACATATAATTGGAACTAATATCCTTATCCATGCAGTTCACAAGCCAAGTCATCACCATTGAATTTTCTGCATCCCAGGTCGCGTACGTTGGATCCTCTATTGCTGGTGCCTTCTTGTCTTCAGTCAGGTATCCAACTTCCCTCTCCCTCTAATATACATCCAAACTGATTGAGACCACCGTAAATAATTATCACCATTAAAACGAATAGTGGTAATTTGGACTGGATGAGTATTGGTATTGGGAGTTTGGGTTTGTGTTAGAGGACTAGTTGTAAGAGGCGAGTTTGAGGTTATATCAGCCATAAGTGGTTGAAGCAGAAAAAAGAATTAAAAAAAAAACTTTTAGGATGGCTCTGATACCATGAAAGCTTTTCTGTATATTTCTCTATTTTGTAAAGAGTTACACAGATTTCTCTTATAGAGGTGAATACATAAAATCAGGAAAATAACCAAAGGATAAAAACAGGAAACTGACTAAAAAATAGCTATCTAGCTGTACTAGCTAATTCCTAATTTACGCCATTGACTAATTCTCATTTACAGCTAATAATTCTCTATAATTACAAATATTTTTTTTCCTTTTCTACAGTTTTAAACATCTAAGCAATCTGCTAATGGTTGGTTTGTTTGAAGAGAGCTAGGAAGAAGCTTTCAATCAGGACTATTTTGTAGGTTTTTTTTTTCTCCTTTTTCTGATGACGCTTAGAGACAATCAGATTCAGAAAGAATTGCTTTCTTTCCGTGTGTCATATTTTGATTGTCATTCTATCTCCCTCTTCCTTTTCCTGAATATATTATGTTGCTTTCCAACGTTACTCATCATGAAGGTTTGTTGCTGTCCCAAAATAGTTGATTGTTTTAAGTCTTCGATGGCTGGGTGATCATTTTGAAAAATTAAGAATCTTGTTTCTTGGAAGAAATTTCCTGATTTTCGTTAGTTTAATTTTGTAACTGAGTTCTTTATTCATTTAGCACTACATTGTCAGTAAAAACTAAAGAGTACTTTCTCAAATGTATGTCATATTAAATTCAGGATTGGGATCGACAAAACCCCACTCAAATTGTCACTAAAATGTGTGGGTTTGTGACAATTCTTTTTGGGACTTTTCTTCTCCACAAAACAAAGGACATGGTTGATGGTGGGTTTCTGTCTTTTTCCTGGAGATATAAAAAATTTATTTTGCTTCCTAGTCTATGAATTGATGTTGCTTAAAAAACTGTGCTCCATTTATAGGTTCATCAGCAACTCTACCAATTCACCTTCCTAAGTACTTTGGAGAGGATAATTTTGAGTCTGAAGGTATTCCCCTTAGGCGTGTAGACAACATCCGACCATCGTAATTGTACTTTTTGGTTATCCTCAATGTTGGGCACACGTTGGGGGAGGATTTGCTGCCATCGACCTATACATTCTCAGCATACAGCGTTGTCCCTATGTATTCCTTTAGATAGAAAGATGATGAGCTGAGATGATAGGACTTCTCACCTTCAAATCAAATGATAATGATGCTTCCAGTTACTAATGTGCATGCAATTTAAGTTCCTCCTTTTTCTCCGCATGAGAGGTTTCTGCGGTATTGTAATTGTGAGCAATGTTTTATACAGTGTAGTTTAGGTTAAAAAATTTGAAAGAAATGAAGATATCCTTGGGTGGTGTGGCTATGAAATTTAGATTGGATGTTTTGGTGGCATTAGAGAATTGTAGCTTTGAGGTTCTTATGGAATTCCTCAGTTTTATCAAGAGTTGCAAATTATGTTATATTTTTAGTGATGATGATTGAAAGTTTTTTGTTGGCTTTTAGGCATGTTGAGTAACTATTGAAGGAGGGATTGGTTGATTGGTGCTTGGTATTCTTTTGATTGTTTGTTCGATTGTTGAGTGATAGAATTGGTGTGTGAGGGATGAGCTACTCAATAGGAGAATGAGTTATATAAAAAAGACTGTGTTGTCTTAGAATGTGCTTAATAACTTAGTAATACTATACCAACAACCTTCTTTCACAAATTTTTTCTCACAACTCTGACATGACAGCTTACAATTGGTTAATTTGCAATTAATTAGTAAGACTTATACGAGACCCATGTGAGATTCGTTGTGAACTGATTAATTATGAGCTGTCACGTCAGAGTTGTGAGTGAGAGTTGTTTGTGTAATATTATTCTTAATACTTTCATGCATCATGATGGTAAGAAAAACAACTTATTCACTATTTTATGAAAAGACATAAATACCCTTAATCAATTTATTTTTAATTTTATGTAAGAAAGGTTGTGAAAAAGGTTTATGAACTACCAATTGATTTATATATAGTTTATCAATCAATTTAATATTTAATTAATTAAAAAAAATAATGCAAACACGAGACAACATCAAAATATCAATCACATAAAAACTATAAAATTCACTAACACGTAATGTTACTGAAAGGGGTATATATATCACATGAACATGAAGTTCATTACTATAAACCCTATACGTGAAACTTGAAAGTAGAGAAGCATTTCAGAAATGCAATCAAAGAAAAGGAGACCCATATAATCAACCGTTGATATTACACAGTGTTGTAACACCATATAATCTGTTTTATTCGTGGATGGGAGATGTGTGCTTTTGGAATGATAACAATTTGATCTTTTCACTCGTGAAATTGTTTTATTTGTTAACATGTGAGATTAATCGAGCATTCAAGATACTATAAATAAAGATGTTCATCATATTAATCTCTATGTGTCCAACTCCAAGGTTATAAGTTAAAGAGCAATTTTCTTTTTAATTTTTTTTTTCAGAGATTTAGTAATACTTTTTTTAACCTTAAAATTGTGAAAATATGTATATACTTTTTTTTATATATAAATTATTACATTTATGAAATTGAAATGGTAATTATTGATAGAAAAAATAACATTAATCCAATTCATCAATCTAATGGATATAACAAAACTTAATATGATCATTATTATGTTATGTCACATCAATTTATACTAATTTAGTTAATGATCAACTATATATAATTTTTATTTCTTTAAATAAATTGTATTGATATAATAATTAGTTTTATTTATACCTCCTGTTAAAAAAATAAAACAACTGGGAATCTCTTGGTCCAGGGGAACGAAAACCTTGTACTAAAATAAGCCGTTATAACAGGAATTGCAACGGTCACCTTTTCAAAAATTCAAAATGAAAACGAAATTCTCCAAACTATGTAAACCAAATTCTCTTACACACAATTAAAAAACCCTAACCATTTTCCACATTTTTTTCCTTCTAACAGTTGAAGAAAATCTAAATCTCAGTCCTAAAATGGCTGAAAACAAACCAGAAGAGAGGAAAATCCCAGTCTTTACAGTCATAAAGAACGGTGCCATTCTCAAGAACATCTTCGTCATCAACAAACCACCACCACCACCATCACCCTCCATCACGACCGTCGAAAATGAAGAAAATTCAGTTCAAGACGATGAAGAGGAGGAGGAGGAAATCTTGATGGTTGGACGACATCCAGATTGCCACATCATGTTGACTTACCCTAGTATCAGTAGATTTCACCTCCAGATTCACTCTAAACCCTCTTCACAGAACCTCTCTGTCATCGATTTATCGTCTGGTAATATAAAATCTTGATTATTAGTTGGTGATTTCTTCATTTAATTTTCATGCGTTTGTGTTTATTTGGAGGGTTTTTGGTACTTGATGGATTGCAGTACACGGGACGTGGGTATCAGAAAGAAAGATTGAATCTTGTGTTCCTGTGGAGCCGAATGAGGGAGATACTATAAAGATTGGTGATTGGTGGGTCAACTAGGATCTATAGGCTGCATTGGATGCCTTTGAGCCACGCATACGATATGGATAAACCGTTTGTGTCACCCTTGGATGTGCCCGTCGCAGAAGAGAAAGAAGAGGAAAATCATGTGGAAACGCATCAGGTGAGAGTTTACGGCTTACTAGTGAAAATGATGAATGCGCATTTGTTTTTAAATTAAATTGTTCTTGATGTCTTTCTCTGCTTAGATTATGAATTCAAAGTAAAAATTTTCTTTTGTAACAAATATAGAATGGTACTGGAAGGAATGGAAGAAGAAACATGTTGAGTGGTTGATTTTGTGAATAAAAGCTAGTTGATGGTCTTTGTTTAGTTGTTCTAGTTTTCACTCTGTCTTGTTTGAGAAGTCTGAGCCATTTGAGACTGGAAAAAGTGAATTGACAGTGAAAATGACGAATACCCATTTGTTTTTTTCTTTTATTAAATTGCCCTTGACTTTTTTTTCTGCTTGGATCATGAATTGAGAGTAAACTTTTCTTTTGTAATAAATAACATGTTGGGTGGATAATTTTAAGTGAATAAAAGCTTATTTTGAGGTGTTTTTTAAATTGTTCTTCTTGTTTTCGGACTGTCTAGGTTGAGAAATCTGAGCCATTTCAGATTGGAAAGAGTGAATTGAGTGGTTCATTGGTAGTGGAACCAAAAGAAGAACAAACATGCCAGGTGCGAAGATATGATTGCATTTGTACAATGTTAGATTAAAGTGCTTTTCGAAATGTTTTGATATCTTCTAATTTTTTCTGTTTTTACTTGGCATAGGGTTTGAATTCTTTTTCAACTGAAAATTGTGAACAACTTGAAAAAAAAATCATTGGTGTGTGGAAGAAAATGCAGAAGGAATTTGTCAGGTTGAAGAACTGGAAAGATAAATTTGAGTGTTTGTCCAAAATTTGTGACTCATATTCTTCTTTCCCTTGTACAGGATGAGATTTCTATTTTAGTTAATGATAAACCAAGTCAATCTCTGGATTGGTTTTTGGAGGGGATTGTTTCCTTGTTTTGTGATGCCCTATCAGAGTTGCTTCCGGAGACAGATTCCATTTTCTGGGATTGTACCAATAGACTTGGCTTGTGCTGCTGGGGGTAATATGTCAGTGACTGAAGAGCAGCAAATTGATAAAGATAATAAAATCCCATGTCATGGTTCTATAACAGAATTTATGCCAGAAACTGAAAATTTAGAGAGTTCCTTAAGATTAGAGAAAAATCCATGGTTTACTCTGGTAAAACGGAAAAGCAGAGTCCATTGCAAGAAGACAATGTGATGAAGAATAATTTAGAAGTTTGGGCTGGGTCTCTTATGAAAGAGTCTACGAATTCATCTTCGGTTTTAGGGGGAGTTTGATCAGAGATCAATACTGAACAGGTCGACAGAGAAAATGAACCCCTGCTGTCCGTCGTTATGCAACCATGCAAGAGAAGCCTTCGATGGACAAAAACTTGAATTTGCTATCGGCTTTAAACTCTGGTTGCTCTAATGAAGAAGGCTTTCCAGAAGCTGAATTGTTTGAAGCTGGAAACCACAGCCCAAGGGCGGCAGGCATTGAACAGAAAGAAATACCAAGCTTTTGTTCTTCTATTCTTGAAGAGTCTGTGAACTCGTCTTTGCCTGTTGGGGACGTACTCACAGAGATTACGGATAACAAAAATAGCCAGACTCCACAATCTCTGTTCTATATAGAAGGAGTTGAAGACCAAGGGAACTCTGAAGTTTCTCCACTGAGATCAGATAGAAAGCTTAGCTCACATAGCATTTGGTCAAGAAGAGGTAAACCAGCGAGTGTTCTACAGATTCAAACTGGTAGAAGCCGAGGACAGACAACAAGAAGTCACAGTAAGGCTGATGTAGAACTGCAGATACATGAGGATATTGAAAACAAATCAATTTCAAAGATAATTTTCGCTGGTTTTGAAGAGAAGGAAGAAGAAATCTTTACTCCAAACAAGGAGAATTTCTCCCCGGATATTCTTCCACTAAAGTCCTTGAAAAGGAAGGGTAAGCTGGAAAAAATTAAGCCTTCCAGGTCATACAGAAAATCCTCCTCAAAGGTTACAATTAGCCCCAATATCCAGCCAGAGAAGACTTGAATTTTTCTTCAGACTAAGAGAACCAGACACCAAAAGTTCTCCAAGAGCAGAAATTAGCAGGACATGCCTCTAAAAATCAAGTGAACTTGAAAGAGGAGAGGGCGATAATGAAGAAAAGAGCAGAAAGGGTGCCATTTCAATCCCTTGTGGCAAACTCTTCAGGTCGGAGTGGATCAGAAGCCTCACTTTCTAATTCCACAACAAGAAGCAGTCATTCTGTCAATTTGTCTCAAACCATGAAGGTCACTAATTCCTCGTCCACTGGAGAGAGAAGGAGAAGCTGGGCCATGGTAGTGGATGTCTATACTCTTCTAGAAAAGGAGTCAAGGGGATCATTACAGCTATTACAAGGTCTCAAGGGGACTCAATTGATCATTCCAAGAATAGGTAAGATATCAAATTATAAATGGATTCCTCATTTGATATTATATTTTCTGACATTTAATTTTATCAACTTAATTTATTGCCAAGTTATTTACTTTTCTTGAAAAATCAATTATTGCCTGTTATGCCTAAAAAATCAAGGCTGACGTGAACTCTTGTCAGCAAGAGTCTATCAGAATTCAGGGAGGATTTGTGTTGTCTAGACGTTATCACGTCGCGCAATGACGGAAGATGTATGGTTCTCGTCAGTGCGGCAGGTGAATATCAAGCTTGCGAGTGACTAGGAATCGTCCACCGGCCCAAGCCCTACGCAATTTAAAGATATCTCTCATGCAGATAACCAATGAGAAGCGGGTTAGGAATTATACCCCACCTGCTGGACTGCAGGCTCATGATTATTACCTTGAATCCTCCCACTATAAATAGATGACTCCTCTCTCATTTACAAGATTGGCTTATCTTAGTCTAAACAGCATGCACACTCTCTCTCTGTCTCTATATTCTCCTTAGATTATAGCTCAACTTGCTATTTGCAACCTGATTGTAACCATCTATTAATACAACTACAGTGGACGTAGGAATCGCTTTTGAGCATCCGAACCACTTGAAAACTATATTTCCATATCACGTGTAACTTCTAAGCCTACTTAGCATTTTGTACATGTGCGTTATTGGTGTCAAAATCAAGTATCAACAGTTTGGCGCTACAAGGAGAGCGTGATTCTGCTCTTCATTAGAAAACTCTGACTAATCGATCCTACCCATTAGCAAATGGCTCGCGGTTTTGATACTGAACGAACCGACTTTGACAATGAGGAAATCCCCCAGGTACAGGATGACACTTCTCCCGAAGTGCTGCTAGTCCAACAGAGCATCACGACGGATATTCCTTCAACCTCAAGACTCGACCCAGCTGTGATGAGTTACTTGGAAAGGTTCAAGAATATTCTCCAATGGTTAGCCAAAGGTTGGACCGTTTGGATCGAGTCGTGCCGCTAGAGTCCAATGAAGAGGTGCCACTACCAAAGCGCCTACAGGTCGCACACACGAAAGTACGACAAATGGCAAAAGCCAGTACCGCGCTCATTGCAGTATGCAAAAGTAAAGGAAAGCAAGTGGCGAGCAATGGACCGAAGGGCTTTGAGAGACTAGCGAACATCAGTCATGCAACGGGTAGAATACCCGTGGCATTGCGACTCAGAGACAACATGAGCTGTCCTATGCCACGTCGCATGGGCACCGTCGTTCGCAGTCTGCAGGTTGGTTCAGACCACTGCGGAGATCAGGGAAACTCCCTGAGCCATTCAATGCCTTTACATAGCCCTAGCTAGTGTGTGTCAAGGTTCGTTGGAGATTCTGACCGAGTTAAGAAAGAGTCTGATTTGCAGTCTTTCCTTAATCGCAATCGTGAGGGTCGAACCCTCGTTGTAGAAAGTGATCCACTACCTCAGATTAGGGAACTACAGCGAGCTTTGGATCAACTCAAGGCTTAGTAATTCAATGTGGGAAGGTCGCAAAGGCGTCTCCCTTTTCTCTAGTAGTTTTAGCTGCTTCTCTCCCATTGAGGTTCAAAATGCCTAACATGCAACCATTTGATTGGAATTCATATCTGTAGGATAACCTTTACGAGTTCAACGACCTCATGGAACTCTACCAAGTCTCTGACTTGGCCAAATGTCACTGTTTAGCAGTAACCCTAACTGCCCATGCCAAGCGTTGGTTCAGGTCGCTTCCCATGGTATCAATCAGCTCATGACATCAAATAAGCTCATCATTCCTGAGACATTTCCAAGCGAACAGGAAGTTCTCGATCTCGATGTCGTTGAGCTACTTGAGCAACATATTGTAGGAGAGGGATGAATCCTTCTCGTCTTACATAGACAGATTCCATAAGGAACTCCACAAAGTGGCTCATACTCTCAAGGAGTCCATTCAGACTCTCATTATCATCGGGCCTTGCCGGTGGACAGATTTGTGGAAGGAACTGCAATCCGAGAATGATGTTTCCCTCACTTGCTTCTACAACCTCAGTGAGAAATACCTCTAAATTGAAAATTCTGTGACCGCTCTCAATCGTCACTACCCCGGTCCTATGAGCAGTGCTCCCAACTGGAAGGAGAATAGTATAAGGGCTAATCATAGATAGGCTAATGATGATCAACGGAAAGGAAATAAGCAGTGATTTGAGCCCAAGAAATCTTATGCCCCAATTCCTCGTCACGATCACGAAAAGAATCAATACACTCCTTTAAATGCCTTAGTGTCGGCCATTCTGGATAAGTCAGAGAAGGCCAGCCTGCTCGGAGAGCTAGTACCCATGAAGAATCCCCCTTAAGTTAGAAACAGCAAAAAATACTACCGCTATCATCAGGATAATGGGCATCACACCGATGAGTGTCGGGCTCTCAAGCAAGCAATCGAAGACCTCATCAAACAGTGGCATTTCGAAGAGTATGTCGTCCGACTCCCGTTCGGGAAAGGGATCAAGAGGAACTAGGGAAGAAGTGTCGTGGTCGCAAGGGTCTCTATTGTGTAGGGATCATCTTTGGAGGACCACACTTTTCGGGGAATTCTCGAGGTGTCCAAGAGAGGTATGCTCGGGAAGCCCGTCATGACCCCCTTGAGTGTAATGAGCACAACGCCTCGATCCGCTAAGGTTTATAAAGAAGAGGAAATCACCTTATTTGAGAAAGACGCGGTGCGATTGCATCATCCCCATGAGGATGCACTCGTCATTGGCTGGTGCGAAGTCCACAGAATGTTGGTGGACAATGGAAGCACTGTGAATATCCTATTTCAGTGAGCTTTTGAGAAAGTGCAACTGGACAAGGCAGACCTTAAGCCTGCCTCCATCCCTCTCTATGGTTTTACCAGAGATCATCTGATTCCTAGGGGAATGATCTGATTCCTAGGGGAACGATCTCACTCCTAGTCACGTTAGGTGAAACCAATGAAATGACCAAAATGACAGATTTTTTGGTGGTATACTGTTTGTCCGCCTTCAATGGCATCTTGGGACGACCTTTACTAAGAAATTTCAAGGCAGTCACCTCCATCTACCATCTAAAAATGAAGTTTCCCACCCTGATGGGGATCGGGGAAGTAAATGGATCTCAACGAGAATCTCGCGACCGCTACATAAGAGCAGTACAGATGACGTGCAAGGGAAAAGAAAGGCCAATAGGCATCCCCGAGCAGGCTATGGCGATTAGTAGGATCGAACCACAGCCCGAGCCAATAGAGGATAACATGAATCCTACCATCCAAGAGTGCCCCCACAGTGGGTCAGTTAAAGACTTGTGTCAGTCAATCAAAATAAGTCGACTCGAGTGTTGAGAATCGAGAGTAATCTCAACCCTTAGCTCACCAAAAACCTGTCAAGCTTCCTCAGAGAGAATGTCGACATTTTCGCATGGACTCATGTTGACATAACTGAGATCAGCCCAAATGTATATGTCATGCACTAAACATTAATAGTGCGATCAAGCCGGTTTTCGAGAGAGAATAGCAATGGGCCCTAAACAATATGCTACCTTGAAAACTGAGGTAGATAAGCTCTATTTGAACAAGTCCATTTGGAAAACGCTTTACCCGAGCTGGGTTGCCAATCCGATCTTGGTAAAGAAGCTCAAGGGTAAGTGGTGAACCTGTGTCAACTTCACCGATCTCAACAAAGCATGTCCGAAGGACAACTTTCCCTTGCCAAGGATCAACCAGCTCATCGATGCCACCTCTGGGCACGAGCTGCTGAGTTTTATGGATGCCTACTTGGGATATAATCAGATCCTGATTTATGCACCAGACAAAGCATACCTCGTTCATTATAGATCGGGGACTGTATTATTACAAGGTCATGCCCTTCGACCTAAAAAACGCTGGGGCAACATACCAGCGGCTGGTTAACCGTATGTTTTCTGAGCAGATCGAAAAGTCGTTAAAAGTCGATGTTGATAACATGCTGGTCAAGTCGCATGTCGTTTCAGATCACATAGCGCATCTCGTTGAGATGTTCAACGTACTCTGAAGGTATAGAGTGAAGTTTAATTCTCTTAAATGCTCATTCGGAGTATCCTCGGGAAAGTTCCTGGGGTATATGGTTAACCAGAGAGGGGCATCGAAATCAACCCCAAGAAGATCCAAGCTCTCCTTGATATGAAAAACCTGACCAACCCAAAACAGGTTTAGAGCCTAAATGGGAGAATAGCGGCTCTCAATCGCCATTTTTCAATATACTCAAGGCCAATAAAAAGTTTGAGTGGACTCCAAAGTGCGAGTAGGCTTTTCAAAGCATAAAAGAACACCTCAGAAAGCCACCTCTCCTGTCCAAGCTTCTTCCCAAGGAAATTCTACTCTTGTACCTATCCGTCTCTCAGCATGCGGTTAGCGTAACTCTTATTCGAGAAGAAGGCAGAGTTCAATGGCTAGTGTATTACGCGAGCAAGCGCCTGTTGGACGCAAAGATGTGGTATCCAGAAATGGAGCGATTAGCTTATGCCCTGCTGATCACCTCTAGAAAGCTGCGACCCTATTTCCATGCCCACACAATCCATGTTTTGACCAATTACCTGCTCAGGCAAGTTCTTCAAAAGCCGGAAGCTCCGGGTAAGTTACTCAAATAGGCAATGGAACTAAGTCAGTTCGATTTGCATTACAGACCAAAATCAATCATCAAAGGGCAGGTTGTTGTCGATTTCATTTTAGAATTCTCGTACCAGCCGAATCAGGAATCCGAGCAGTAAGCCAACGAAGTCATCCAGGAAATCATTTAGACCTTATCGACTTGGAGCGTTTATGTCGATGGTTTCTCGAACGGTAAAAGAGCCGGGATAGGTCTTTTCCTCCTTAGCCCCAAGGGGACTCGCATCCATGAAATTCTTCGATTTGGGTTCTAAGCTACGAACAACGAGGCCGAATATGAAAAGTTGCTCACTGGTCTGCGATTAGCGAGAGAAATGGGATCAAGCGCGATCAGTATTCACAGCGATTCCCAATTGGTTGTTAATCAGATCTTGGGAGAATATTAAGTCAAGGAAGAGAACATGATCAGTTATCTGAAGAAAGCTAAGGCTGCACACGAGTCTTTCAAGCACTTCACGATCAAGCAAATTTCGAGAGACCGTAACTCTATCGCGGATGCGTTGGCAAGAATAGCCTCATCGCTAGACTCAAATATGCCAAAAAGTATTCCAGTTCGGTACATAGAGATTCCTAGCATCAGCTTGCCTGAGCAGACCGTAGCTACAACATAGTCAATTTCTTGGATGACTTTAATAATTCAGAATCTCTAAGATGAGACTCTACCCAATGACAAGACTGAAGCAAAAATCCTCCACACTAGAGCTGCTCGTCACACGCTCGTCGAAGATCAATTGTACAAGCGGGGATTTAGCGCCCCTCTCCTCTGATTTGCATCCGACGAAGAAGCAGACTATATTCTAAGGGAGATACATGAAAGGATCTACAGTAATCACACCGTTGCACGATCCCTCGCTAACAAAATTTTTCGCCAAGGGTACTACTGGTCTCTATTTCAGGAAAACACTGTCAATTTTGTGAAAAAGTGTGACAAATGCCAATGGTTCATGAACATCCTGTGAACTCCTTCCCACCAGCTAACAACAATGACCAGCCCTTGGCCATTCTCCATGTGGGGGATTGATCTCATTGGGCCCATGCCAACCGGAAAGAGGGGCGTCAAGTATGTTGTGGTCGCGGTAGATTACTTCACCAAGTGGGTCGAGGCTAAACCCTTGGCCACGATCACTACCAAGAAGCTCAAAGACTTCGTCTTCAAGAATATAGTGTGCCACTATAGGATTATTTATACACTCATCTTTGATAATGGGAAGCAGTTTGATAATGAGGAATTCAAGCAGTTTTGCGATGAGCTAGGGATCCATAAAAAGTTCGTCTTAGTCACAGGACAGCAAGCTAATGGTCAGGTTGAAGCTGTCAACAAAACCATCAAGCATACTCTAAAGGCCAAGCTTGACGTTGCCAAGGGTTATTGGGTCGATGACCTCCCAAAACTTCTATGGGCATACAGAACAACTCCAAGAACATCTACTTCGGAAACGCCTTTCTCGCTAGTATATGGCTGCGAGGCTATGATCCTAGTGGAATTAGGAACTGGTTCGCTCTAGAGAGACCTATTCAATGAAACAGACAATGAAACACTTCTACGTACAAGTATGGACCTAGATTAAAAACACTATGACAAGGCTCGGTTAAGGATAACATCTTACTAGTAGCGTGCGAAAAGGTTCTCCGACTTTAAGGTCAGGAGAAGAGACCTTTAGGTCGGCGATTTGGTTCTGAAAGAAGTCCTTCTCGGTACAAGGGAACCGAGTATGGGGGTATTAGGACCTAACTGGGAAGGTCCATACCACATCGCCAAGGTAATATGACTAAGAATGTATCACCTCAAGAAGTTTAACGGTTCTGAAGTACCGCGAGCATGGAATGCTAAGCATCTTCGCCCCTATTACCAGTAATTTCGAACTTGCTCTTAATTTTCTATTTCCTTTACTTGTAAAGTTTTCCTTGTAACCTTTATAAATAAGATCGTTCTTCTTTGTCTTGAACAATTATGTCTTGTATGATCTTGTTCATTATGATGTTTTACAAGTTTCTTGTTTAGATATGTAACATTAGTCTTGTGAAGTGCTCGAATTATAGAAGTGCTATCACAAATGGCTATAAATACTTCTTTTATATATGTAATTTGAGTAAGTACAGTGGGCAGCCAAAAAAGATAAGTAAGAAAGAGTCGAAAGAAAAGCTTCACTGCTCTCCACCTTTAGGCTCTGCGAGCGACCTCTGTATTCCCCGGTTGGTTGTCGACCATTATATCAGTTGTTGGGTACTCGAGGACGTATTCCTCTGACTGGTCATCCTCTAGAGGAGGCTCTTGTCCCTCTTCCTCCTCGGCCTCATCATCAGCTTGGGCTATGGAAGCAAAGATGTCCTAATATTCAATCGAGAGGTCGGAGAGGTCCATCCCTAGATTCCTTGGTCGCAAGCTATAGACGGCCTAAATTGCCCAGTCAGTGGCCTTTCTCTCGAGTTCAAGGTTTTGCCGCTTCATTTGATCAGTTAATGAAACGACCCGCCTTTGGGAAAGCTCGAGGTCCATTTCCAGAACTCTCTTCTGCTTCTTAGAATTTTCCTACAATCGAGCTCTCTCTTCTTCTACCTTCATGGCTTGCTCAGAGTTTACCTTCAACTCTTACTCTTTCTCGCTACACTCTTTAGTGAGTCTAGCCACTGTCCTTTGGAGCTTTGTTCTCCTTGCCTATCTTTCCGAGCTCAACCTTTTGGAATTCCATTGTGTGAAGGGTAGAGTTTCTATCTATCAAGTACTGATTCGCCTAGACCTGATACGCTTTTGCCTCTGTATCCAGAGTTGCAATGTCCTGTTTCAGCTTGGCATTCTCTTCCTTCAGCTCATGGAGCCCCCCAGTAGAGTCCAGATTGGTCTTCTGTTAGGCCATATGCAAGGCGAGTTGATACTGCATGAGAAAAGAAAAAAGGGTTAACCTCCATTTTCCCAAAAATCATAAAGGGTAAGAAAATCAATTAATATTAGTAAGTCCTCTGGCTTTGCAGCTAAAGCGTTGTAGCCATCAGGTCCACGGGTTTGGAAGCCACGAACTCCTCAAAGGCTGCAACTAGTTGGCACTCCAGCAGGGTATACACCATCATCTGCAGATGTTCCGGGAGTTACCCCATGGAGTCCAGCACATACGCATCTGCCTTCAGAGGCACTGGCATCTAGTCAAACTGTTGTTTGCCCACTCTTATCCAGGCAACCGAGGCCTCCCTCTATCCTCTGCGCGAGCTCTCGAGGATCACCGAAATGCCAAGTGCACGCCTAAGGGGCACCCCCGAGCGGAAAGCCTAGTAAGGTTGCATCCTTAAGCCCTTTGGCTTGGACTCTGATTCTTCAGCCTGCAACTGCTTCCTTTTCTTAGTTTTTGCCCATGGTTTTCTGCTTAGGGCCGCGAGCAGCCGCGGGTCGAGAAGCTTCTCCATGTCACTTTGAGGGTGTTCGTGCACTAGTCTGTATCCCTCTTGCGGGAACATCGCCAGGGATACAGACTGGTGCACGTCATTGGCCTTGGAAATCTGGGTGGCATGGTCGTTGCATGAAAATATGTTAGCAAAAAGATCACTACAGGCAAAAGAAAGAGGTTTAAGTGTGAGGATACTTACAAACTAAGGGTTCCAAAGATGCTTTCGGATTGAAAAAAATCGTATTTTCTAAAGTTGACAATAGTCACGAGCAGTCTCACATCGCAACATTGCTCTAGTAGATTACCAAATGCCATAATTCGGTTGAAATCAATCAGAGCCATCAATCTGGTCGACTTATATCCTGCAATGATACGAAAAAGTTTGTTAGAAACAAAAACTGAAGGAAAAGGAACAGTTCGCAAATTGAAAGAAAAAAAAACCTACTCGACTTCCTAAACTTGCAGACGCCATTATATGCAAAAAAGAAAAATTTGGTTTCATAAGCTTTGACGTTACTGGGGTAACCAAATATTACTCTTTTGATCGTAGATCACTTTGAGAGGTAAAAAGAATATTTATCCTTACTCTTCTTCAGATAGTAAGAGCATGCGAGCTTCGGCGCTGTCAGCTCACTAAGGCCATTTTCACAACATGCGATATACATAGCGACAGCTATCATATATGCATTCGGCGTCAATTGCAATGGCACAACCTTGAAGTGGTCAAGGATCGGCCTAATGAAGGGGTGAAAAGGTATCAATGCCCCACATTTAAAGATGCCTCAGAGATCGCAGCCATTCCTTCTGGGGGATTTCGAGCTATATATGTCCTATGCTGGTAGACATCCATGCTAAGTGCATACTGGTCCACTGCCTTCTGTATCTCTTCTCGGTTGGCCACTGACAAGGTATCTTACACGAGACTTATTGAGGCGTTCGACGTCTGCGAGCTCGTCCCCTCAGTTGCTTTGGTCGTTGAGGCATCCATAGCTCTTAAAGTCTAAAAAAGAGGCGACACGCAGAGATAACTCAGTCTCCGTATAGTGTTCCGTACGATGACGTGGAAGAGCAAAAGAAACCCTAATGGGCCTTCCTTAAACCCTAGAAAAACCCCAAAAACCTTTGGAAATGAACCCCCAAGGATTCGTGCCTTAAGTTCTCAGTCTTTATGAAAGAAAAAGCCTTCTTCTCACCACTGTCCGGAAATACACATTGTAAAAGATTACCAAACAGCTCATACCCACCATTATCGCAAAAGTCAAGCAAATCAGCAAAATAATAAAAGAAAATGAAGGAGAAGTCCTCCTTATCTCTTGGCTATGAGGAATGAACTACCTGTTGTAACGGAGAGTGCGCATCAACTGGAAGAAAGGCGGGCTGATTTCATGAGAGTTTTTCTTTTTCTTTGAAAATATGAGTTTTGTGACAAAACTTGAAGTGAGCTCGGGGTTTTATAGGGGGAAAACGATGATTGGCTTCCCTAGGCAAGCGACGCTTGGGCGGGATACGTTTCTTGCCATTGATTGCGACTACGTATTGTTAATCTGCAAGAAGAAGTAACCGCCATGCTTTGTGAGTGCCAATCGACGCTTGCCTCCATTGGAGCAACCAAGCGTTAGGGCGGTTATCTCTAACATATTAAATGCGCCCTCATTCGCATTTAATGCTCTGAAATAGAATGTCGTTTCAGCATGGCTTGCATTTAATGCGCATGGCTTGCACTTATTGCGCAATGGATATGTTTGTCAGAATAAAGATTATTTTATTGATCAGACTAGCTGTCAAGCGCAACGGGTAACATTTGAAGAGGTCGTTCGAGTAAAATACTCTTCGTCGTGTATCGGTTTCAAGACGATGTGATTCCTTGCTTTCGGTAAAAATATGCTAAGTATTCTCAAGTCGCGAGCTGTGGATGAGATTCAAAGCATGTCGGTATGGCACTAAGTAGGGTCTGACCTAGGTCATTGAACCTGTGGGAGAATGCCACCTCATGTCGCTTGTGCCATTCTTAAAGGTATATGCTGCAACCTCCTTGCAGCTCGACCAAACATCATTCGGGACGAGTCAAGTCGTGGCATCATCATGAAGTTCTCAAGGTTCAATCCATAAACCTTAAAAACTGGGGGGCTTCTGTTATGCCTAAAAAGTCAGGGTTGACATGGACTCTCGTCAGCAAGAGCCAATCAGAATTCATGGAGGATTCGTGCCGTCTAGACGTTGCCATGTCGTACAATGACGGAAGAGGTAAGGTTCTCGTCAATGCGGCAGGCGAATGCCAGGCTTGCGAGTGGCTAGGAATCGTCTATCTGCCCAAGCCCTACGCAATTTAAGGAAATCTCTCGTGCAGACAACCAATGAGAAGCGGGTTAGGAATTGTACCCCACCTGTTAGATTGCAGGCTCATGATTATTACCTTGAATCCTCCCACTATAAATAGAGGGTTCCTTTCTCATTTATGAGATTGGCTTATCTTAGTCTAAACAACATACTCTCTCTCTTTCCATATATATTCTCTCTAGATTGTAACTCAGCTCGCTATTTGCAACCTGATTGTAACCATCTATTAATACAACTACAATGGACGTAGGAATCACTTTTGAGTATCCAAACCACTTTAAAGTCGTCTTTTATTTACTCTCTTGCCATACATTTCCATATCACGTGTAACTTCTAAGCCCCCTTAGCATTTTGCATGTGTGAGTCGTTGGTATCAAAATCAAGCATTAACACATATAATTTTCTTTTATACAACCTATAGGTTAGTGATGTTGATAAGGACCATAAATATTGGCAAAGGCTTGAATGCATAACCGACAAGAAACCACTCTCTGAGGTTAACATAACTTCTCCTGGATCAGATGTTGCTACTGAAACTGCAGCAGCATTGGCTTTAACATCAGGATTTGCTGCCATCGACCTATACATTCTCAGCATACAGTGTTGTCCCTTCGTATTCCTTTAGATAGAAAGATGATGAGCTGAGATGATAGGACTTCTCGCCTTTGAATCAAATGATAATGATGCTTCCAGCTACTGATGTGCACGCAATTTAAGTTCCTCATTTTTCTCCTCATGGGAGTTTTTTGCGGTATTGTAATTGTGAGCAGTGTTTTATACAGTGTAGTTTAGGTTAAAAAATTTGAAAGAAAGGAAGATATCCTTGGGTGGTGTGGCTATGAAATTTAGATTGGATGTTTTGGTGGCACTGGAGAATTGTAGCTTTGAGGTTCTTATAGAATTCCTCGGTTTATCGTGATTGCAAATTATGTTATATTTTTAGTAATGATGATTGAAAGTTTTTTGTTGGCTTTTAGGCATGTTGAGTAACTATTGAAGAAGGGATTAGTTGATTGGTGCTTGGTATTCTTTTGATTGTTTTTTCAAATTTTGAGTGATAGAATTGGTGTGTGAGGGATGAGCTACTCAATAGGAGAATAAGTTACATAAAGAAGACTGTTGTCTTGGAATGTCTTTAATAACTGAGTAATACTACATCGACAACTCCTCTCACAACTTTGACGTGACAGCGTACAATCGGTCAATTTGCAATTAATTAGTGAGACTCATGTGTGACCCGTTGTGAACTGATCAATTGCTTTAAAGCTAAGATTTTCAAGAATGAATCACTGTATCCCCAAACATGGGCATTTGTGTTGGTTGTGCTTGTGTGTGTAATCACTCAAATGAACTACCTAAACAAGGTAATCATTTCTGGAGACATTTCTTAGTCATTTGAAATTTAAACTGATATCTTTAAATCTTTTATCATTGTTCTCTTGAAACTAGTAATTTGTCAATTATGTGGTGATCTTAGTAGTGGAGCTAAAGGATAATACGATTGATCGTCATTAAGAATGGATGTGGATGTGGATGTTTCATGCTACATGAACTCTTTTTATCCCCAATACAGTTCTTATGTATGAATCAATGATGTGGCCTTCCCAGTGAGTTGCCGTGATAGCAGTGGCTGAAAACACCATCATTTCATGAAAACTTTAGAAGTTTATGCTATTTCACTTGTGATAATGACTACTGTTTAGTAAGCTGGATTTTACATCAAAATGCCATGTACTAGAGAATACATTTTCTCATTGCATTGGGATGTCCGACTACATCCTAACTTTTGTGATATATGTGATTCTATAGATGCTTGGCATGCATACAAATAATGAACTCAAGTTACCCACTAACATCTGGTGGTGATGGTCTCTATTGACTTCCAAAGGGCTTTAGTTTATTTAGACTGCATGGATTATCTTATGTATTGCGTCTTTGTGTTTGTGTATCTAGCCTCAAATTTCTACCTGGATTTGATAAATTTGTTCCACATATTTTACCAAGCTGCTCATTTTTTTGATTAGATACAGTATGACTTTGTCTAGTACTTTTGATTTTAGATAACCTCTTTGACTTTGTCATCTGGTTTTACGATCATGCTAATTATCTTATGAGTACATTGTATTCTGTCTTATCCACCAATGGCTTTTATCTTTTTTTTCGGTTTTTATTTTACTTGTACCATTGCAACAGATTGAACTTTGGTGCTCAGCTTGTGAGAAGGCAAAAGAACTTAGAAGTTCAACGGCTTTCATTGATTTTTGTGCTGTATTTATTGAGTGGTTTTCTGCTGGAATTATATCTGAAATTGTCTTTTAATTTGCAGGCTCTTGATACATTCAACACAGGGGTTGTATCACCTATATACTATGTGATGTTTACATCAGTAACCATTTTGGCAAGTTTAATCATGTTTAAGGTAAATTATTTGTCAGAATTATTTATTTATTTTTATATTTTAGCCAGATAAGTTTTAATCAGATATTATGTCAAAATAAGATGTTGGTGAATCTTAAAGCAAGACAGTTGTGCATATATTCCTTTGAATTTTTTGTTACTTTACTGCAATGGGATGACAATTTGGATAGAGGGGAAACAGTAGATTCATATTTTACTTGCAAAGTAAACCAGACAAATTGGGTGGAGCTCGGCCAAGTTTTACTAGTTAAAAAAAAAAGAAAAAAAAAAGAGGAAAACCAACCTTATTTTAGAACTAATAATGTGTACAAATTATTTAACGACCTAGCCTCTTTGCAATATTTCTCATAACTCTAACTGTCTTCAGAAATTCAAAATTACAAATGATTTATTATCAGTATTCTTCAACTATATTTTTGGCGTCTTAATGTTTTTCTTCTCAAAAACACTGTAAACATTTTCGACTTGCCATATAGCACCCCTTTCAACTCTAAAATCTCTCAATCTCAAGTAGCACTAGTCAGACTCTTTCAATTTTCATATTTCTTCTTCTTTTTTTTTTTTTCTTTTTTTTTTAATTAGATTTATCTTTGGTGGTTACTAGAAAAATTTTATTAAATGATTTAGTTTTTATGATATTTTTACAAGCATGCTTGGAAGTAAATTTATGAATTGTCAATTTTAAAATGCTAATTATCATGTTGATATCTTTTGATTGACTGTTCTTCTATAATATATCACAGAATTTAAGTTGTCTTCTCATACTACTCTAGTAGTTCAAAAGAATGACATTGTGTTTTGTTGACGCTTGATTTTGGACACCAACGACTCGCACGTGCAAAGTGCTAAAAGAGTCTTAGAAATTACACGTGATGGATCCATGATATTTGAATATGGAGCTGAGATTATATATGTTGCAAAAAACATAAATAATAGGCTAACAAGAGAGGTTTTTATAGTGATTCAGATGCTCAAACAGGCGACTCCTACATCTACTACTATTTTATTGATCTCTAACTATTTCTATGATATTGCTCGTAAGGCATACAAAGATGAAGAAATGTAGTGTTTACAGAGAGAAAGAATTGAGTTTGAATCTATCTTTTAGCTCTCATATGCCCAACCCCCTCTTCGGAAAGAGAAGTGTCAATTTATACACATTTTCACTCAATATAATGAGTGTTTTGTAAGTTGCCTTGACAAATGGAAGGCTCTCGTCCATTCATCTCTTGAAATGAGATATGGTTAGTATGAATATCTTTGAGGAAATATGTACTTGACAGCTAGTATAAAAAGATATTTATTAGGTTGACATAAACGTGACTTTTTAGGCATAACATGTTTAAAGACTCGAATTTTGTTGAGATTCTTGACCGGAGTGTCACATTATTAATGTTAATACAAATGACTTGATTTAAATATGAAAATTTTGAATGGAGGCATTGATTTTGATGCAAGTACAATGGAGCTTTTACTTTAAATTTTGGTAAAAGAATTCCTCAGAAAGTTGACCGTAGCCTACACATTTTGATTGTGAATAATGAATTTGATATATTTAATTATAGCAAAAGGTGCGATGCGTGGTTAGTAAGATCTGAGATGAAGTACGGCATAAAGACTCAACAAATTGTGAAGTTAGAGAAGTAGTGAATAATTAACCTACATGAGTGGTGAAAAATGTATATTTAGGATTGATTGATTGATTGATTTGCAATTATGATTTTATTCTTATCACAAAAAGAAAGAGATGTAAAAAATATGTTAAAAAAAATCTACGTTGTTTGGCAGTTTTTAGATACAGATCTTGAATGTGTTCTCAAAAACTAGTTCCAATTTTACAAACAATGAGAAGTTCTTTTTCTTTTTTCTATGAGGTTATATCCAAATTATATTCCTATAATGTTTTTAGCTTTTGAAGATGATTTCAGATTTTAAACCCATTGACTTCTTTTGATTTTGGTTCAAATATGGTTGTAAATTTGTTTGAAATATTATTAATAAACTCATATGCCGATGCTTTTCAGTTGTATTTTTGTGAAGTACTTAATAATAATTTTTTAACATGCTGAAGAAAACTGTAGTAAAACATCTAAGTATGCTTTACTATTGATGAAGTAAAACATCCAAGTGGGCTAGTTTTGTGCAATTTGATTGATTTCAAAATATACGTGAAACTTCCCATACGTGTATTGGTTAGATTAGTTTTTGAAAGCCTTTCTATATATTTCTCTATTTTGTAAAGAGTTACACGGATTTCTCTTATAGAGGAGAATACATAAAAACAAGAAACTGACTAACAAATAGCTATCTAGTTGTACTAGCTAATTCCTAATTTACACCATTGACTTATTCTCATTTACAGCTAACAATTCTCTATAATTACAAATATTTCTTTCCTTTTCTACACTCCCCCTCAAGTTGGTTTGAAGATATCCTCCATAGCCAGCTTGCCAATTAGCTTGTTGAATTGCCCAGTAGGAAGCCCCTTAGTAAGCACATCTACAACTGGTTGACTAGTGGGAATGTAAGGCATACAGATCAATCCTTTCTCTAGTTTTTCCCTGATGAAGTGTTTGTTGACCTTTACATGCTTTGTTTTATCATGAAGCACTGGATTATGAGCAATTGAAATGGCAGCTTTATTGTCACAATACACTTTCATGGGTAGTGGATTAGAAACTTTCAATTCTTCTAAGAGTCTCTTAATCCACAACACCTCACAAATCCCATGAGCAACTGATCTAAACTCAGCTTCTGCATTGCTTCTCGCCACCACATTCTGCTTCTTACTTCGCCATGTAACAAGATTGCCACCAACAAACGTGAAATAGCCAAAAGTTGATCGTCTATCAACAACACTTCTAGCCCAATCTGCATCAGTATAGGCTTCAACTTGCAAGTGCCCACGATTCTTGAATAACAAACCTCTTCCAGGAGTCCCTTTCAAATACCTAAGAATTCTATATACTGCATTGAAGTGTTCTTGTCCAAGAGAATGCATAAACTGACTAACCATGCTAACTACAAATGCTTTATCTGGACGAGTATGCGACAAGTAAATCAGTTTTCCAACAAGTCTCTAGTATTGTTCTCTATCCAGGACTTCTTCAGGTTTAGGAGGCCGTAATTTGAGGTTGAGCTCAATAGGTGTTTTCGTTGGTTTACTGTAATACTTTCTTTCTAGCTAGGATACTCATAAAATAATCAATAAAACTAATTAAAAATATATATAAGAAAGTACACATATAAACGAGTAATAAAATATGGGCCCATATTTAATTTTTCTTTATATACAAATATTTACAAAATATACTCAAAATAGCAACTTGATAGTGTAGCCCAATCCCTTCCACTGTGTGACATTCCGAGTGACCGCAACTCACCTATTACCTACAAAAAAACATTGAAAACAACAGAGTGAGCATTAATTGCTCAATAAGTAAACCCACTATGCTACCCTTCTCTCTCCGTTGATTAAATCCTGAATTTTCTTTCCTTACAACTCATTTCCAAGTATTCTCTATTCTTTCTCTGTTCTTCTCTCCGTTCTTTCTCTGTTCTTTCTCTATTCTTTCTCATTCTTTCTCGGTTTTGCTTTTTGTTTTTCTCTCAATTTTCTAATTGTTCGCCACTCATGATAATGAGCATGGTATTATGCATATTCATGATGCAAATGCACAAATGCATAGATTATGCATTTTCTTTCTATTTTTCTTATTTTCTTTTCTGTTTCTTTTTCTTTATTTCTTTCTTTCTTTTCTAGTCTTTCTTTCTATTCTTTCTTTTCTTTCTTTCTATTCTATTCTTTCTTTCTTTCTATTCTATTCTTTCTTTCTTTCTTTTTTTCTTTTTTTTTTTCTTTATATTCTTTCTTTTCTTGCCGATTGGACTCGGTTAAGACATAGATTTTGAGCCTTGGCCGTATGAGTAAATTCTCTAATTCTAGGTACAGTCCTCATCCACACGCACTTCTAACGGACTGTATAATTCTTCTGAATTATGACGCTGCTCACTAAAGGCGGCGTGCATGTGGGACTATGTCACTCACGGGCTCCCCATCACAACAACCTTCTCTTCTTTTTATCTTTTTACACTTCTTTAACTAAAATTTCAGATTTGAATATCTTTAATATTCTCATTTCTTTCTATTTTCTCTTTAACATATTTTAGTGTTTTTTTCATGCTCTTATGAAGATGTATGCATGTAGATGGTTTCATGCTTATAATTCTTTCTAAATGCAAATGTTTAAATGCAAGGATGCCATGTAGCATAAAAATAAGTTTCTCTCTACCATCTACAAACTCATGTCAATTCAGAAATAAATAAAACTGTTGCATACACTTCTCTTGGACATTTCATCAAACATATTGCATGCATAATCAAACTCTGCTTTAACTACAATTCTATATCTTTCTCAAGCCACCAATATTTGGAGTAAAACTCCCTTAAGCAATTACTAAACCTGTCCAAAACAATACACTCCCAAAAATTCTACTCATCTCTTTCTAACTTCAACCAAACTTCAATTAATCATCATACAACCAAAACCACTTCTCATGGCTAAATTCTATTCATCAATATTCATCAAACTCATCAATAATTCATCAATTTCATCAACAATTCTCAAATCATAAGCATATACATGTATGTAAAATCTCTACGCACTTGATTTCTCAAATCATAACTTGGGTGGGATTTACTTACCTTTGATATGAGCAATCCAACCCCTTTTAGAATCTTCTTTGATCAAACTCTCTTCTTTTTAAATCCTATGAGCACAAACCATCAAAATTCAACACTTTAAAAATGAAAATCATTTCTTAGTGCAAGGATCTTATCTAAAGATGCTTGGGATTGAAAATCCACTCAAAAATACCCAAAATCTATGAATTTCTTTTGAAAAAGAAGTGAAGAAATAGAGAGGATTTGGAGGAGAAGTGGCGTGAAAATGGGTTGAAGAGTGGCTAGGGTTTCACTCTTCAATCGTTGATATAACATAAAATTATATATTAGTTTCCCATTTTGCCCTTGCACTTTCTTTAAAATTTCATCTATGTCCCTTAGTCAATTACCATAATGCCCTCATTTTTATTGTATTCTCCATGAAAATCTATCTCTTTTCACTCCCCACTTTTTCAACTAATTTTGAGTGAAAAGACCATTTTACCCTTAATGCAAGTTTAAGGCATTTTCTTCACATTTTCTCAAAATAACTTTAGCAAAAATCAACTAAAGGTATAAGAGCATAAATTAAATTACGTACCTCCATGTGGGCATTACATTTACACCCTAGCAAGCCTGTTTAAGAAAATCAAGGACATATTTACGTTGATTCACAAATATAGCTTCTTTGGATCTAGCAAACTCCATCCTAAGAAAGTATTTCAATGTCCCTAAATCCTTGATCTTGAAGTCGGCTGCAAGTCTCTTCTTCAGTCTTTCTAGTTCTTCACTATCATCACCTGTCATGACTATATCATCCACATAAACAATTAGTATAGCAACTCTACCTTCTCTACCATCTTTATAGAACATAGTATGATCAGCTAGGCTTTGACAATAGCCACAATTCTTCACCGATTTCCCAAATCTCTCAAACCAAGCTCTAGGGGACTGCTTGAGCCCATAAAATGACTTCTTTAGTCTACATACTTTCTTTGATCCCAAATTCTTCTCAAAACTGGGTGAGAGACTCATAAAAACTTCTTCCTCAAGATCACCATTTAAAAAGGCATTTTTTACATCCAATTGGTGTAATGGCCAGTTCAAATTTATAGCCAAAGATAATAGAATTCTAATAGAGTTTATCTTGGCTACTGGAGCAAAGGTCTCCTGATAATCAATCCCATAGGTTTGAGTGAACCCTTTAGCTGCTAATCTTGCCTTATACCTTTCTATGCTACCATCCACTTTACACTTCACAATAAAGACCCATTTGCAACCTACAGTCTTCTTCTCCTTAGGCAAGTCGACTATCTCCCAAGTACCACTTCTCCTAAAGCATTCATCTTTTCCATCACTGCTAATTTCCAGTTTGGATCACCAAGAGCTTCCTGAATGTTTCTTAGGACAAACAAGTGTGAGATTTTTGAGGTAAATGCCCTATGAGTATGAGAAAATTTGTCATAAGAAAGATATTGAGCAATGGGATATCTAGGATTCGTAGTGCGATTTCAGATTCCTTTTCTAATAGTAATGGGAATATTAAGGTATGATGAGTCTTTGTTAGGGAAAATGATGGGAACTGAAGATGAGTTAGGATCGGACATACCTGTGATATTTGCAAGTCCAATCCTCGAGGGTTGTGATTGATCATTACCAAGAGTAACTTGCTGCTTTTGACTCTTTTGATGATGTTTTCTTTGAGTATAAACCAGAACCTTAGTGTTAGAATCATTTTGATTCGGCTGTAGTAATGATTCTCCCCCTGTTTCAGATACAATAATGTTTGGCATTATATTACCAGAACTCCCTTCACTGTTCTCACATTGTTCCTGACTGTAACGCCCACATCGAGGTACGTAGCTTTACGTATTCCATAATACCCTTAGTTGAATTTTGTTAAAGTTATCTTGAACAAGTGTGAAGAAAATGCCTTAAAATTTCATTAGAGGTAAAATGGTATTTTCACTCATAATTAGTTAAAAAAGTGGGGAGTGAAAAGAGATAGAATTTCATGGAGAAGTTAATAAAAATGAGAGCATTATTGTAATTGACTAAGGGACATAAATGAAATTTCATAGAAAGTGTAAGGGCAAAATGGGAAAGTAGACGTAATAAATGAGATTTTTTGAGTTCATTCTTGAAACTTCTATCACTCTCTACTCTCTCACACGCCACTTTCATCTCCAAATTATCTCATTTTCTTCATCAAATTTCCAAGGCAATTTAGAGGATTTTTGGTTGGATTTTGGTAGATATTCAATCATAAGCATCCAAAGGTAAGAGTTCTCGCAATATGATGTGAGATTAATTTTTAAAGTGTTGAATTCTTATAGTTATATGCTTAGGGTTTAAGAAGAAGAGGAGATCTACCCAAAGAGAGAGTTTCTAGTGTGGAACTACCCAAGATCAAGGTAAGTAAATCCAACCCTAAGTGTGATTTGAGTAAGTTTGTAGAGATTTGTACATGTATGTATGTGCTTATGTGTTTGAGAAGTTTTGATGAGATTGATACTTGATAATAATTAATATTCAGCCATGAGAATGTAGACTTTGGAAGTTTAGTTGAATTTAGAAAGAGTTTGAGTAAACTTTATGGAGTGTAGTTTCCTGGCCAGGTTTAGTGTTGATTTAGTGGAGTTTTGCTCCAAATATTGGTGGCTTGAGAAAGAAGTAGAAGTGTAGCCAAATAGAGTTTGAGTATGCATGCAATTTGTTTGATGAAAATCCTAAGAGAAAACATGTTACCATGGTTGCCCTGTCACAGCCGTGACCTTCTGAATGATTTTTGGGCATCTTACCGATTGAACTGGGTTGATACCTAAACATAAAAGTTGTAGCCCTGTCTCTAAGCTTTAAAAGAGACCAAGATCGTAGCAATCTGATACGTATAACTTGAGATATGCCTTCTTGAATATGACCTATGCAGAATGACTACCTCAAAATATTTTGTAGTCTAATAATCTATGATTGATTTCAAGTATGGGAATGTTGTTGGTAGAAAATACTAGTTCTCTAATGCTATTTTTATATGCCATAATGCATTCTCACATTCTCACATTTGCATTTAGAAATAATAGCAAAGAATGAGCATAGTTACATACACATACACATGGATGAGAATAGTAAAGAATAAAGAAAAAGAAAGAAAAGAATTAATTGTAAAAAGATAAGAGAAGAGAAGGTTGTTGCGATGGGGAACCCATGAGTGGCAGAGAAGAATAGTCCCACATACACGTCGCCTTCAGTGAGCGGCCTCAGAATCAGAAAGAAGTAAGTGTACAGTTCGTTAGAAGTGTATGTGGATGAGAACTGTACCAACAGAATTTACCTACATGCACGTCGCCTTTAGTGAGCGGCCTCAAAATCAGAAAGAAGTGTTGTACAGTCTGGTAGAAGTGCATGTAGATGAGGACTGTACCCACTCAAATGGCCAAGGTTCCGAATCCATGCCTCAACCTAGTTCGATCGGCATAGAAAGAAAGAATAAAACATAGAAAGAAAGAACAAAATAGAAAGAAAGAAAGAATAGAACAAAAGAAAGAGTAGAACACAGAAAGAAAGAACAGAACAAAAAGAAAGAAAGAACAGAACAAAAAGAAAGAAAGAATAGAACACAGAAAGAAAGAACAGAATAGAAAGAAAGAAGAGAAATAGAAAATAGAAAAGAAATTGCATTCTTTATGCATTTATGCACATGCATCATGGCATTCATATTATTCAAAATTAGTTTCTCCAATTGTGCTTACATGTTAGTAAGTGAGAAACAAGAATAGAGAAAGAACAAAAAAAAAAAAAAAAAAAAAAAAAAAAAAATTGAGAAAGAAGAGAGAAGAAGAGAGAAGTGTAATGTAAGGAAAAAATTTAGAATATGAGCAACGGGGATAGAAAGGTAGCATAGCGGGTTTACTTACTGAGCAATTAGTGCTCACCCCGTTGTTTTCAATGTTTTTGCAGGTAGTAGATGAGATGTGATCGCTTGGAACGTCAAGATGCGGAAGGGTCGGGCAACACTATCGAGCTTCTTGAGAAATTTATTTACACTATGTATAGTTTTATATATATAAAGAAAAATTGGGCCCATTATTTTATATTCATCTACATGTATATTTTCATAATATATATATATATATATATATATATATATATATATATATATATATATATATATATATATATATATATAGTGAGTTTTACTGTTTATTTTACTAATATACTAGCTAGAGAGAGAGTCATTACACTGACTTTGAAGGTCGGAAATGGTAGGAAGAGAGGAATGAGGTGTAGTAGTCAAAATTACTTTTGGTAAAGGATTTGGAGATAAATCCGAAAAATTTTCTTCCATTACCTCATTCTCCCCCTGAAGAGAATTTTTGTGAAAGTAGAATTTATTTTCAAAAAAAGAGATATCCATACTCACAAAAATTTTCCTTGTTTGAGGATTATAGCACTTATATCCCTTTTTATTGGAGGCATACCCTATGAACACACATTTTTCTGCCCTTGGATCAAGTTTGGACTGAGTGTTATTAGCTATACGAATAAAGACAGTATAGCCAAAAACCTTTAGAGGTAAATCTGAGTGCATTCTAGAGAAGGGAAAACATTTTTTAAAACATTCTAGAGGTGTGCTATATTTTAAAACACGTGTAGCCATCCTATTAATTAAATAAGTTGCTGTTAAAATAGCTTCTCCCCAAAGATATTTTGGAATATTCATCGAAAACATTATAGAACGTGTTACTTCAAGTAAATGTTTATTTTTTCTTTTAGTAATCCCATTTTGCTGAGGAGTATCTACACAAGTGGACTAGTGATGAATACCTTTTTCTTTGAAATTTTTTTCCAAAATACCTTTTTCTGTCAAATTTTTTTCCAAAATCCTTAATAGTATTCAGTTCCATTATCATTGTGAAGAACCCTAATTTTCTTTTGAAATTGAGTTTCAACCATTGTGTAAAAATCTTTAAAAAAAATTCCAACTTCGGATTTTTCACTCATTAAGTAAACCCAACATAGACGGGTGTGATCATCTATGACTGTGACAAGCCATTTTTTCTTTGAAATAGTAGTGACTCTTGAAGGTCCCCAAACATCACTATGTATTAAATAAAATGGTTTTGAAGGAATATAAGGTTTTGGCAAATAAGTAGTATGATGACTCTTAGATAAGCAACAACTTTCACAATAAAATGATGAAAAATCCAAACCCTTAAATAAAATAGGAAACAAATGTTTAAGATAAGGAAAGCTAGGATGTCCCAGTCTTAAATGCCAAAGCATTATTTGTTCATAAGCAAAATTAGAACTAACACTACTAAGGCCCTGAGCCTTTTTATTCCCAGAGAAATCATCATCAAATTAGTAAAGGCCACCAATCAACTTAGCACTGCCAATCTTCTTCCCCAAGGTCTGGTCCTGAAATTCACAGTAAGAATCACAAAAAATCACTCGGCAATTAGAATCTTTATTTATTTTACTCACAGACAAAAGATCATAAGCTAACTTGGGAACATGGAGAACAGAATTAAGGTTTAGTTCTTCAGATAATTTAATCAAACCTTTCCCTGCTATTGATGAGAAAGTACCATCTACAATTCTTATTTTGTCAAGGCCAGAACATGGTGAGTAAGTGCAAAACAAATTTGAAAGGTTGGTCATATGATCAGAAGCTCCTAAATCTATGATCCAAGGAGCATAATATGAATAGGAAGAAAAAGCATTGGGTGTGCTACCTGTTTGTGCAAGAGAAACAGTAGGAATACTACTTGGTGAGTAATTGGGTTTTAGCAGCTTCAGAAGATAATCCATCTGCTCGTTGGTGAAGGGACCTGTCTCAGCTTCATTTGCATTAGGAATCAACTAGGTATTTTTATCACCAGGCTTGCTGCTCTTCCAATTTGGCAGTTTTCCGTGGATTTTCCAGCATGTTTCTCAAGTATGACGTGGTTTTGTTACAATAGTCACACCAGATCCATGGCTTCTCTTCAGTTTTTTAACTGAAATCTAGCTGTTTTGTTAGCAGTAGAATCAGTACTAAGAAGGGTAGAACTTTCAGTAGGCCAGTCAGTTGTCTTCTTTCCTAGCATTACATGTTTGCGGCTCTCTTCTCTTCGAACCTCAACAAACACCTCGCCAATTGGAGGAAGTGGCTTCTGCCAATGATCCGCCCCCGAACCTTATCAAACTCCACGTTGAGTCCCGCAAGAAACTTGTAAATACGAGAAGCCTCAACAATACGGTTGTAATATTTGGCATCTTCTGTGGATTTCCATTCATAATCATTGAACAGATCCAAATCTTGCCAAAGACGTTTTAATGAATTGAAATACTTGGTTGCCGAGTCCTGTCCTTGCCGGATTTCACCAAGTTTCAAGGTCAATTCATAGACCTGAGACTGATTTCCCAAGTCAGAGTACATTTGATTCACATTTTCCCAGAGTTCCTTAGCTGTGGAGTAACACATATAATTGGAACTAATATCCTCATCCATGGAGTTCACAAGCCAAGTCATCACCATCGAATTTTCTGCATCCCAAGTCGCATATGTTGGATCCTCTGTTGCTAGTGCCTTCTTGTCTCCAGTCAAGTATCCAATTTTCCCTTTCCCTCTAATATACATTCGAACTGATTGAGACCACCGTAAATAATTATCACCATTAAAGCGAATAGTGGTAATTTGGACTGGATGAGTATCGGTATTGGGAGTTTGGGTTTGTGTTGGAAGACTGGTTATAAGAGGCGGGTTTGAGGTTATCTCAGCCGTAAGCAGTTGAAGCAGAAAAAAGAATTAAAAAAAAACTTTTAGGATGGCTTTGATACCATGAAAGCTTTTCTGTATATTTCTCTATTTTGTAAAGAGTTATACGGATTTCTCTTATAGAGGAGAATACATAAAATCAGGAAAATAACCAAAGGATAAAAACAAGAAACTGACTAAAAAATAGTTATCTAGCTGTACTAGCTAATTCCTAATTTACACCATGGACTTATTCCCATTCACAGCTAATAATTCTCTATAATTACAAATATTTCTTTCCTTTTCTACAGTTTTAAACTTCTAAGCAATCTGCTAATGGTTGGTTTGTTTGAAGAGAGCTAGGAAGAAGCTTTCAATCATGACTATTTTGTAGGTTTTTTTTTTTTCTTCTTTTTCTGATGATGCTTAGAGACAATCAGATTCAGAAAGACTTGCTTTCTTTCCATGTGTCATATTTTGATTGTCATTCTATTTCCGTCTTCCTTTTCCTGAATATATTCTGGTGCTTTCCAATGTTACTCATCATGAAGGTTTGTTGCTGTCCCAAAATAGTTGATTGCTTTAAGTCTTCGATGGCTGGGTGATCATTTTGAAAAATTAAGAATCTTGTTTCTTGGAAGAAATTTCATGATTTTCGTTAGTTTAATTTTGTAACTGAGTTCTTTATTCATTTAGCACTGCATTGTCAGTAAAAACTAAAGAGTACTTTCTCAGATGTATGTTATGTTAAATTCAGGATTGGGATCGACAAAACCCCAGTCAAATTGTCACTGTGACAATTCTTTACGGGACTTTTCTTCTCCACAAAACAAAGGACATGGTTGATGGTGGGTTTCTGTCTTTTTCCTGGAGATATTATAAAAAATTTCTTTTGCTTCCTAGTCTATGAATTGATGTTGCTTAAAAAACTATGCTCCATTTACAGGTTCATCAGCTACTCTACCAATTCACCTTCCTAAGTACTCTGGAGAGGATAATTTTGAGTCTAAAGGTATTCCCCTTAGGCGTGTAGACAACATCCAACCATCGTAATTGTACTTTTTAGTTATCCTCAATGTTGGGCACACACTGGGGGAGGATTTTCTGCCATCGACTTGTACATTCTCAACATACAGTGTTGTCCTTGTGTATTCCTTTAGATAGAAAGATGATGAGCTGAGATGACAGGACTTCTCGCCTTTGAATCAAATGATAATGATGCTTCCAGCTACTGATGTGCATGCAATTTAAGTTCCTCCTTTTTCTCCGCATGAGAGGTTTCTGCGGTATTGTAATTGTGAGCAGTGTTTTATACAGTGTAGTTTAGGTTAAAAAATTAGAAAGAAATGAAGATATCCTTCGGTGGTGTGGCTATGAAATTTAGATTGGATGTTTTGGTGGCACTAGAGAATTGTAGCTTTGAGGTTCTTATAGAATTCCTTAGTTTTATCAGTTGTTGCAAATTATGTTATATTTTTAGTGATGATGATTGAAAGTTTTTTGTTGGCTTTTAGGCATGTTGAGTCACTATTGAAGGATTCGTTGTGACATGAGAGCTTACAATTGATCAATTTGTAAATTTTTTCTCACAACTCTGACATGAGAGCTTACAATTGATCAATTTGCAATTAATTAGTAAGACTCATGTGAGACCCATGTGAGATTCGTTGTGGACTGATTAATTATGAGTTGTCACGTCAGAGTTGTGAGAGTTGTTAGTCTAGTATTATTTTTAATACTTTCATGCATCATGATTGTAAAAAAAAGCAACTTATTCACTGTTTTTTGAAAAGACATAAATACCCTTAATCAATTTAAATCAATTTATTTTTAATTTTATGTAAGAAAGGTTGTGAAAAAGATTTATGAACTACCAATTGATTTATATATCGTTTATCAATCAATTTAATATTTAATTAATTAAAAAAATAATGCAAACATGAAACAACATCAAAATATCAATTACATAAAAACTATAAAATTCACTAACACGATAATGTTACTGAAGGGGTATATAAAGAATATCACATGAACATGAAGTTCACTACTATAAACCCTGTACGTGAAACTTGAAAATGGAGAAGCATTTCAGAAATGCAATCAAAGAAAAGGAGACCCAAGCTCAGGTTTCAATTTATTCGAGCATTTATGTAGTGTTCTCTCAAGTTATTTTTATTTGTAGGATATTTGTTTTTCTGGGTTTATGCTGTGATGAGAATGCAATTTATGTTTCGATGATGCTGGATAGATTAGTTTTAGCTACTCTTCATTGTGTTGATGGTTTAACTCCTAGTTATTCTATAATTGCTCAGTTTTTAAACTCAATATCATATTCTGGGTTCATACTGCTTTACTGAGATTAGATTTTCTCATTTCTGGGTTCATAGTGTTTAAATTTATATCTCTCAAAGATCTCACTATCTCGGTTTCTAAGTCTTTTTATTTAGTGTTTTGCTCCTTATCTTCCCTTCACTTTATATATATATATATAAAGTTGGTTACAAGCTTCTGTTTAGAATTTGGGTAGATATTCTGATTTTGTTATCTATATTTGTTTTTTGTATGTCCAAATCTGAAGCTCACTAAGTGTTTGATAAAAGTTCTCAATGAAATTAACAAAATAAAGAAAGAAAATTTTTATTTTGTTAGCCACTTTGAGGAGTTGTCACTCATGGGGATTTCCTTTATAGATAAATTCTGTTTTTTACTTGAACCTTATGGGAAAATTTGGCCCCTCAATTGTACTTCTTGTCTAAATTCCGTTTAGCAATGTGTGTTCATGGGGCTTTCTGAGATTTTTGTTTATTGTTTGTTAATCTTGTAGGAGGTGTGAATGGCTGTTTTCATTGTGCTTGGCCCTGTGAAATTTATCCTATTAACGTTATTTTTGTGATTACACTGCTAGTTATCTAATCACCCGCTTTCAATTTTGTTTTAGCTTCAAATGCATGACAAGGTTATCAACAGCATTGAAATGTGGCTTTGTTTCTCCTTTTCTTTTAACCCTATTTCCTAAGGGAAAGTTGTATCTGAACTTCTCAGTTGCAGGCTTTTGTTTAGTCACTAAGAAACTGTGATGCTGCTTTTCTCAAGTATTTATTTATTTTCAGATGAAAAGGCTGAATAGTGAGAGACTACAGATGAATGAGAGAGAAGAAGAATATGAGACCAAGCCCAACTTACTTTGTTTTGGAATGAACATTCAGTTCGCTCAGATTCATTTCAGCTGTAAATATAAATGCAGTTAGTTTAGGTTTCCATAAATTCAGGTTGGCTACGACTTAAGACTCTATGCTTGCAAGACTACATATGTTTATGTCAGATCTTTGCTCTCTCTCTCTGAAAAATCAAAATGCTGATTAGGCGCTTGAATTTTGCTAAACGATTAACAACCTTTCTTCAATATCAAAAGTTCCACATCCACCTCTTAACCACCAGAGAGTCAAATCATTCCCACCTCTCCAACTCCACCACCACTAACCCAGTCAATCCAGCCCACCTCCTTCGAGTCTGCACTGTCCTTTACCAACAACAAAATTCACCTGAGTCACGCCTCCACTCAAGCCTCTCCTCCTGCAACTTCAACCTTAGTCACGAATTCTTCCTCCAAGTCTGCAATAGCTTCCCCCTTTCTTGGCGCCCCATTTACCTCTTCTTTCAATACACTCAAAAGGCATACCCACATTTTACTCACAACTCAATCACCTTCAACAAGATGGTGGACATAATAGGTAAATCAAGAAATATTGATCTGTTTTGGGAGGTTTTGCAAGAGATGGGACAGCGTCGTCTAGTAAATGATAAGACTTTTAAGATTGCATTAAAGACTTTGGCTGAGGTTAGGGAGTTGAAAAAGTGTGTGAACTTTTTCCATATAATGAATGATTGTGGGTGTGATTATAGTTTGGAGAGGTTAAATAAGGTGGTGGAGATTTTGTGTTCAAGTAAACTTGTTGTTGAGGCCAAGTATTTGGTTTTGAAGTTGAATGAATGGATTAAGCCAAATGGGATTACTTATGGGTGGTTGATTAAAGGGTTTTTTGATGTGGGTGACTTGATTGAGGCTTCCAAGATTTGGAACTTGATGGTTGATGAAGGGTTTATTTCAAGTGGTGATGTGGTTGACAAAATGATAGAAACTTTTTTCAAGATTAATAAATATGAGGAGGCCATGAAGGTTTTTCAGATGATGAGAGTCAAGAGAATGGATGAGTTGGGGCTCTCAACTTATAGACTTGTGATCAACTGGATGTGCAAAAGAGGAAAAATTTCTCAAGCTTATGTGATGTTTGAGGAAATGCTCAAGAGAGGGATTGAAGCTGATAATTTAACATTGTCATATGTAATTTATGGGCTTTTAGCAAGGGGCAAAGTTAGAGAGGCTTATAAAGTTGTTGGAGCTGTTGAAAAACCAGATATTAGTGTGTATCATGGATTGATAAAGGGGCTTTTGAAGTTGAGGAGGGCCAGTGAAGCAACACAAGTGTTTAGAGAGATGATAAAGAGAGGGTGTGAGCCTACAATGCATACCTATATAATGTTATTGCAGGGGCATTTGGGGAAGAGAGGGAGGAAAGGAGTAGATCCATTGGTGAATTTTGACAACATTTTTGTTGGAGGTTTAGTGAAAGCAGGGAAGTCATTAGAAGCTACCAAGTATGTGGAGAGAGTGATGAATAGAGGAGTTGAGGTACCTAGATTTGACTACAATAAATTTTTGCATTATTATTCTAATGAGGAAGGTGTGGCTATGTTTGAGGAAGTGGGGAAGAAATTAAGGGAGGTGGGGTTGGTTGATTTAGCAGATATATTGAAGAGGTATGGGGAGAAAATGGCAACTAGAGAGAGGAGAAGAGATAGAGCTGATGAGCCATAAGATGAGTTCATAGCTCTAATTGTGAATTTTACTTGTATAAATTACTAGACATAGACTACTTGAGTCATGATTTATCTTTCAGAGTGAGCAGAGCAATGATACAAAGTCTGATGGTTGTTCAATAGAACTCCTATTCAGTTGCTCTCTTAAACTAATGATTTTGCGGTTCATTTATGTCATGATGCCGTACAAATTGATGTGCGGAGCAGACCTAAAAGTACAGATGACTTGGTTTGCTTCAAAGCCATGCACATGTATGTCTTGTGTGGAGATGTGGAGCTGATTGCCTGTGGAAATTGGCAGGTGAGAAGGAAAACGGGGATCTAAACAAAGGCATACACACTAAGTGGTTATTGGAAGGATTGAAGATGCATAGGAGGTGACTCTGTACCTTAATGATCAGAAAATGACTAACGAATTATAGTATTTGAACCAAGATTCCCTGGGGCAAAATTTAAGTTGCTTTCGAATTTTCTAAGTATCAATAGTTGGGAGGAAGAAACGTTCATCAACTTGCCTTATTTTTTGTGTTAAGAACTGTAATGTCAAAATATGAAATAAAATCAACAGTTGATATTATACAGTATTATAACACCATATAATCTGTTTTATTCGTGGATGGGAGATGTGTGCTTTTGGAATGATAACAATTTGATATTTTCACTCGTAAAATTGTTTTATTTGTTAACATGTGAGATTAGCCGAGCATTTAAGATACTATAAATAAAGATGTTCATTATATTAATACTATATTTTCTCTTCATATCATCAAAATTTTTAAGTTTAATCTCTCTGTGTCCAACTCCAAGGTTATAAGTTAAGGAGCAATTTTTTTTTTTAATTTTTTTTTTTTCAGAGATTTAGTAAATTTTAAACCTTAAAATTGTGAATATATGTATATACTTTTTTTATATATATAAATTATTACATTTATGAAATTGAAATGGTAATTATTGATAGAAAAAATAACATTAATCAAGTTCATCAATCTAATGGATATAACAAAACTTAATATGATCATTATTATGTTATGTCACATCAATTTATACTAATTTAGTTAATAATCAACTATATATAATAAATTGTATTGATATAATAATTAATTTTATTTATACCTCCCGTTAAGAAAATAAAACAACTGGGAATCTCTTGGTCCAAGGGAACGAAAACCTTGTACTGTAGTATGCTTCCTGCATCAAACAAATAATAATAATAATAAAATAAGCCGTTATAACAGAAATTGCAACGGTTACCTTTTCAAAAATTCAAAATGAAAACGAAAATCCCCTCAATTTAACACTCACTCTCCAAACTATGTAAACCAAATTCTCTTACACACAATTACAAAACCCTAACCATTGTCCACATTTTTTTCCTTCTAACAAGATCTAAATCTCAGTCCTAAAATGGCTGAAAACAAACCAGAAGAGAGGAAAATCCCAGTCTTTACAGTCATAAAGAACGGTGCCATTCTCAAGAACATCTTCGTCATCAACAAACCACCACCACCACCGTCACCCTCCATCACGGCCGTCGAAAATGAAGAAAACTCAGTTCAAGACGATGAAGAGGAGGAGGAGGAAATCTTGATGGTTGGTCGACATCCAGATTGCCACATCATGTTGACTCACCCTAGTATCAGTAGATTTCACCTCCAGATTCACTCTAAACCCTCTTCACAGAACCTCTCTGTCATCGATTTATCGTTTGGTAATATAAAATCTTGATTATTAGTTGGTGATTTCTGCATTTAATTTTCATGCGTTTGTGTTTATTTGGAGGGTTTTTGGTACTTGATGGATTGCAGTACACGGGACGTGGGTATCAGAAAGAAAGATTGAATCTTGTGTACCTGTGGAGCTGAATGAGGCAGATACTATAAAGATTGGTGGGTCAACTAGGATCTATAGGCTGCATTGGATGCCTTTGAGCCACGCATACGATATGGATAAACCGTTTGTATCACCCTTGGATGTGCCCGTCGCAGAAGAGAAAGAAGAGGAAAATCAAGTGGAAACGCATCAGGTGAGAGTTTACGGCTTACTAGTGAAAATGATGAATGCGCATTTGTTTTTAATTAAATTGTTCTTGATGTCTTTTTCTGCTTAGATTATGAATTCAAAGTAAAATTTTTCTTTTGTAACAAATATAGAATGGTACTGGAAGGAATGGAAGAAGAAACATGTTGAGTGGTTAATTTTGGATCAATAAAAGCTAGTTGAAGGTCTTTGTTAAGTTGTTCTAGTTTTCACTCTGTCTTGGTTGAGAAGTCTGAGCCATTTGAGACTGGAAAAAGTGAATTTACAGGTTCATTGGTAGTGAACCAAAAGAAGAATTGAGAGTTTATGGGTTAACAGTGAAAATGATGAATAACCATTTGTTTTTTTCTTTAATTAAATTGCCCTTGACTTTTTTTCTGCTTGGATTATGAATTGAGCTTAAACTTTTCTTTGGTAATAAATAACTTGTTGGTGGATAATTTTAATTGAATAAAAGCTTATTTTGAGGTGTTTTTTAAATTGTTCTTCTTGTTTTCGGACTGTCTAGGTTGAGAAATCTGAGCCATTTCAGATTGGAAAGAGTGAATTGAGTGGTTCATTGGTAGTGGAACCAAAAGAAGAACAAACATGCCAGGTGCGAAGATATGATTGCATGTGTACAATGTTAGATTAAAGTGCTTTTCGAAATGTTCTTGATATCTTCTAGTTTTTTCTGTTTTTACTTGGCATAGGGTTTGAATTCTTTTTCAACTGAAAATTGCGAACAACTTAAAAAGAAAAGTCATTGGTGGTGAAGCAAAATGAAGAAGGAATTTGGCAGGTGAGAATTTATGGTTGAAGAACTGGAAAGATAAATTTGAGTGTTTGTCCAAAATTTGTGACTCATATTCTTCTTTCCCTTGTACAGGATGAGATTTCTATTTTAGTTCATGATAAACCAAGTCAATCTCTGGATTGGTTTTTGGAGGGATTGTTTCCTTGTTTTGTGATGAGGGATCGAGTTGCTTCCGGAGACAGATTCCATTTTAGGGATTGTACCAATAGACTTGGCTTGTCTGTGGGCGTAATATGTCGTGCTGAAGAGCACAAATTGATAAAGATAATAAAATCCCATGTCGTGGTTCTATAACAGAATTTATGCGAAACTGAAAATTTAGAGAGTTCCTTAAGATTAGAGAAAAATCCAAGGTTTACTCTGGGGCAAAAGAAAACCGAGAGTCCATTGCAAGAAGACAATGTGATGAAGAATAATTTAGAAGTTTGGGAATGGGTCTTTTATGAAAGAGTCTACGAACTCATCTTCGGTTTTAGTGGGAGTTTGATCGAGATCAATACCGAACGAGTTGACAGAGAAAATGAACCCCTGCGTCGTCGTTATGCAACCATGCAAGAGAAGCCTTCGATGGACAAAAACTTGAATTTGCTATCGGCTTTAAACTCTGGTTGCTCTAATGAAGAAGGCTTTCCAAGCTGAATTGTCAAGTGGAAACCACGGAAGGGAAGCGGAGGCATTGAATAGAAGGAAATACTAAGCTTTTGTTCTTGTTCTTGAAAGTCCGTGAACTCGTCTTTGCTGTTGGGGAAGTACTCACGGAGATTATGGATAACAAAAATAGCCGACTCCACAATCTCTGTTTTATACGAAGGAGTTGAAGACCAAGAAAACTCGGATGTTTCTCCACCCGAGATCGGATAGAAAGCTTAGCTCACACAGCATTTGGTCAAGAAGAGGTAAATACCAAGCTTTGAACAGAAGGAAATACCAAGCTTTTGTTCTTCTGTCCTTGAAGAGTCTGTAAACTCGTCTTTTCCTGTTGGGGAAGTACTCACGGATATTACGGATAACAAAAATAGGCCCGACTCCACAATCCCTGTTTTATACAAAAAGTGTTGAAGACCAAGAAAACTCTGAAGTTTCTCCACTGAGATCGGATAGAAAGCTTAGCTCACATAGCATTTGGTCAAGAAGAGGTAAACTAGCGAGTGTTCTACAAATTCAAACCGTGCAAGGAAAGACAACAAGAAGTCACAAGAAGGCTAATGTAGAAGCTGAGATACATGAGGATATTGAAAACAAATCAATTTCAAAGATACTTTCATTTGGTTTTGAAGAGGAGAAGAAGAAATCTTTACTCCAAACAAGGAGAATTTCTCCCAGCTACTCTTCCACTAAAGTCCTTGAAAAGGAAAAGGAAGGGTAAGTGGAAAAAATTAAGCCTTCCAGGTCATACAGAAAATCCTCCTCAAAGGTTACTATTAGCCCCAATATCCGGCCAAAAGAAGACTTGAATTTTTCTTCAGACAAAGAGAACCAGACACCAAAAGTTCTCCAAGAGCAGAAATTAGTAGGACATGCCTCTAGAAATCAAGTGAAACTTGGAAGAGGAGAGGGCAATAATGAAGAAAAGAGCAGAAAGGGTGCCATTTCAATCCCTTGTGGCAAACTCTTGGTCGGAGGGATCGAAGCCTCGGTTTCTAACGCCATGAACAAGAACGATCATTACATCAATTTGTCTCAAACCATGAAGGTCGGTAATTCCTCGTCCATTGGAGAGAGAAGGAGAAGCTGGGCCATGGTAGTGGATGCCACTACTCTTCTAGACAAGGAGTCACGGAGATCATTGCAATTATTACAAGGTCTCAAGGGGACTCAATTGATCGTTCCAAGAATGGGTAAGATATCAAATTATAAATGGATTCCTCATTTGATATTATATTTTCTGACATTTAATTTTATCAACTTAATTTACTGCCAAGTTATCAACCCAAGTTGTGGTTGTCTTTGGCCATTTATTGTCTGTTATGCCTAAAAAGTCAAGGCTGACGTGAACTCTTGTCAGCAAGAGTCAATCAGAATTCAGGGAGGATTTGTGTCGTCTAGAAGTGGACGTTGCCACGTCGCGCAATGATGGAAGAGGTATGGTTTTCGTCAGTGCAGCAGGTGAATGTCAGGCTTGCGAGTGGCTAGAAATCGTCCACCAGCCCAAGCCCTACGCAGTTTAAGGATATCTCTCGTGTAGACAACCAATGAGAAGCGAGTTAGGAATTGTACCCCACCTGTCGGACTGCAGGCTCATGATTATTACCTTGAATCCTCCCATTATACACACACACACACACACACACTCTCTCTCTCTCTCTCTCTCTCTCTCTCTCTCTTTCCCTATATTCTCCCTAGATTATAACTCAGCTCGCTATCTGCGACTGATTGTAACCATCTATTAATACAACTACAGTGGACGTAGGAATCGCTTTTGAGCATCCGAACCACTTTAAAACCGTCTTTTATTTACTCTCTTGCTATACATTTCAATATCACGTGTAACTTCTAAGCCCGCTTAGCATTTTGCACGTGTGAGTCGTTGATGTCAAAATCAAACATCAACAGTTTGACACTACAAGGAGGGCATGATTTAGTATCTACTCTTCATTAGAAACCTCTGATTAATCGGTCCTACCCATCAGCAAATGGTTCGCGGTTTTGAAACTGAACGAACTGACTTTGACAATGAGGAAATCCCCAAGGTACAGGATGACACTACTCCCGAACTGCCGCCAGTCCACCAAAGCATCATGGTAGATATTCCTTCAACCTCACAACTCGACCCAGCCGTGATGAGTTACTTGGAAAGGTTCAAGAATATTCTCCTAACGGTTAGCCAAAGGTTGGACCATTTGGATCGTGTTATGCCCCAGAGTCCAATGAAGTGGTGCCACTGCCAAAGACGTCTGCAGGTAGAGCAAAAGCCAGTATCGCGCGCACTGCAGTGCGCAAAAGTATGGGGAAGCAAGTGGCGAGCAGCAGACTGAAGGGCTCTGAGGGACCAGCGAACATCGATCGTGCAACGGGTAGAATATCTGTGGCATTGCGACTTAGCGACAACATGAGTTGTCCCGCGCCACGTCGCATGGGCACTCCCACAAAAGTGCAGGGCAAGGAGATTCCCAATATCGTCAAAATGACGACCTCGAAATGACTCATACAAGAAACCCCCGTCATCCGTGGATTGGTTTATACCACCGCGGAGATCGAAAAAACTCTTCGAGCCATTCAGTGCCTTCACACAACCCCAGCCAGCATGTGTCAAGGTTGGTCGAAGCTTCCAATTGAGTTAAGGAAGAGCCCGATTTGCAGTCTTTCCTTAACCGCAATAGTAAAGGTCGAACCCACGTTGCAGAAAGTGATCTGCTACCTCAGATTAAGGAACTACAACGAGCTGATCCAAAGCATCAGGGCACAGTAGAATGAATGTGGGATGGTCGCAGAGGCGTCTTCCTTTTCTCTAGTAGTTTTAGCTTCTTCTTTCCCATCGAGGTTCAGAATGCCCAACATGCAAGCATTTGACGGGAATTCAGATCTGTAGGATCAACTTTATGAGTTCAACAACCTCTTGGAACTCTACCAAGTCTCCAACTTGGCCAAATGTCGCTGCTTAGCAGTAACCCTAACTACCCATGCCAAGCGCTGGTTTAGGTCGCTTCCCACGAGATCAATCAGCTTATGGCATCAAATGAGCTCATCATTCCAGAGACATTTCCAGGCGAACAGGAAATTCTCAATGCCGTTAAGCTACTTGAGCAACATACAGCAAAAGGGATGAATCCTTCTAGTCTTACATAGACAGATTCCATAAGGAACACAAAGTGGCTCATACTCTCGAGAGTCTGTTCAGACTCTCATTATCGTAGGGGCTCGCCCGTGGGCAGATTTGTGGAAGGAACTGCAATCCGAAGATGATGTTTCGCTCACTCGCTTCTACAACCTTAGTGAGAAATACCTCTAAATTGAAAATTTTATGGCTGCTCTCAATCGCCATGACCCCCTGGTCCCTTGAGTAGTGCTCCCAACTAGGGGGAAAATAATAGAAGGGCTGATCGTAGATGGGTTAATGACGATCAGCGGAAAGAAAAGAAGTAGTGATTTGAGCCTAACAAATCTTATGCCCCAGTTCCTTGTCACGATCATGACAAAAATCAATACACTCCTTTAAATACCTCAGTGTTGGCCATTCTGGATAAGTCAGAGGAGGCCAGCCTGCTTGGAGCGCTAGAGCTCATGAAGAATCCCCCCTAAGCTAGAAACAACAAAAAATATTGCCGCTATCATCGAGATAATGGGCATCACACCGATGAGTGTCGGGCTCTCAAGTAAGCAATCGAAGACCTTATTAAGCAAGGGCATTTCAAAGAGTATGTCGATGGTCCGACTCCTGTTCGGGAAAATGATCAAGAGCAACTAGGGAAGAAGCGTCGTGGTCGCAAGGGTCTCTATTGTGTAGGGATCATCTTTGGAGGACCACACCTCTCGGGGAATTCTCGAGGTGCCTAGGATCGTCATGACCCCGTGAGTGTAATGAGCACGACGCCTCGACCCGCTAAGGTTCGTAGAGAAGAGGAGATCACCTTCTCTGAGAAAGGTGATTGCATCATCCCCATGAGGATGCACTCGTGGATGCACTCATCATTGTGTCTGAAATAGGTTGGTGCGAAGTCCACAGAATGTTGGTGGACAATGAAAGCGTTTTGAATATCCTGTTTCAGCTAGCTTTTGAGAAAATACAACTGAACGAGGCAAACCTAAAGCCTGCCTCCATCCCTCTCTATGGTTTTACCGGGGATCATCTGATTCCTAGGGGAATGATCTCACTCCCGGTCATGTTGGTGGAAACCAATGAATTGACCAGGATTTTTTGGTGGTAGACTATTCGTCCGCCTTCAATGACATCTTAGGATGACCTCTACTAAGAAATTTCAAGGCAGTCACCTCCATCTACCATCTAAAAATGAAGTTCCCCTCCTCGACGGTGATCAGGGAAGTAAATGGATCTCAACGCGAATCTCGTAATTGCTACATAAGAGTAGTGCATATGGCGTGCAAGGGAAAAGAAAGGCCAATAGGCATCCCCGAGCAAGCTATGGCGATCAACAGGATTGAGTCACAGCCCGACCCAATAGAGGATAACATGAATCCTCGCATCTAAGAGTGCCCCACAGTGGGCCAGTTGAAGACTTATATGAGGTGTCAGTCAATCAAAATGAGTCGACCTAAGTGTTGAGAATCGAGAGTAATCTCAACCCTTAGCTCGCCAAAAACCTGACAAGCTTCCTTAGAGAGAACGTCAACATTATTGCATAGACTCATGCTGACATGACCGGGATCAGCCTGAATGGGCCCTAAACGATATGCTGCCTTGAAAGCTGAGGTAGATAAGCTCCTTTTGAATAGGTCCATTCGGGAAACGCTTTACCCGAGCTGGATTGCCAATCTGGTCTTGGTAAAGAAGCTCAAGAGGAAGTGGCGAACCTGTGTCGACTTGACCGACCTCAACAAATCATGTCCGAAGGATAACTTTTCCTTGGCAAGGATCAACCAGATCGTCGATGCCACCTCCAAATACGAGCTGCTGAGTTTTATGGACGCCTACTTAGGATATAATCAGATCCTGATGTACGCACTGGATGAAAAGCATACCTCGTTCGTTATAGATCGGGGATTATATTGTTACAAGGTCATGTCCGTCAGCCTAAAAAATGCTAATTATCATGTTGATATCTTTTGACTGACTGTTCTTCTATAATATATCACAGAATTTAAGTTGTCTTCTCATGCCACTCTAGTAGTTCAAAAGAATTACATTGTGTTTAAAGGCTTGAATTTTGTTGAGATTCTTGACCTGAGTGTCACATTGTTAATGTTAATACAAATGACTTGATTTAAGTATGAAAATTTTGAATGGAAGCATTGATTTTGATGCAAGTACAACAGAGCTTTTACTTTAAATTTTGGTAAAAGAACTCCTCAGAAAGTTGACCGTAGCATACACAGTTTGATTGTGAATAATGAATTTGATATATTTAATTATAGCAAAAGGTGCGACGTGTGGTTAGTAAGATCTGAGATGTAGTACGGCATAGCGACTCAGCAAATTGTGAAGTTGGAGAAGTAGTGAATAATTAACCTACATGAGTGGTGAAAAATGTAAATTTAGGATTGTTTGATTGATTGATGTGCAATTATGATTTTATTCTTATCACAAAAAGAAAGAGATGTAAAAAATATGTTAAAAAAAATCTACGTTGTTCGGCAGCTTTTAGATACAGATCTTGAATGTGTTCTCAAAAACTAGTTCCAATTTTACAAACAATGAGAAGTTCTTTTTCTGTTTTCTATGAGGTTATATCCAAATTATATTCCTATAATGTTTTTAGCTTTTGAAGATGATTTCAGATTTTAAACCCATTGACTTCTTTTGATTTTGGTTCAAAGATGGTTGTAAATTTGTTTGAAATATTATTAATAAACTCATATGCCGATGATTTTCTGTTGTATTTTTGTGAAGTACTTAATAATAATTTTTTAACACGCTGAAGAAAACTGTAGTAAAACATCTAAGTATGCTTTACTATTGATGAAGTAAAACATCCAAGTGGGCTAGTTTAGTGCAATTTGACTGATTTCAAAATATACGTGAAGCTTCCCATACGTGTATTGGTTAGATTAGTTTTAAACTTCTAAGCAATCTGCTAATGGTTGGTTTGTTTGAAGAGAGCTAGGAAGAAGCTTTCAATCAGGACTGTTTTGTAGGTTTTTTTTTCTTCTTTTTTCTGATGATGCTCAGAGACAATCAGATTCAGAAAGAATTGTTTTCCTGAATATATTCTGGTGCTTTCCAATGTTACTCATCATGAAGGTTTGTTGCTGTCCCAAAATAGTTGATTGTTTTAAGTCTTCGATGGCTGGGTGATCATTTTAAAAAATTAAGAATCTTGTTTCTTGGAAGAAATTTCCTGATTTTCGTTAGTTTAATTTTGTAACTGGGTTCTTTATTCATTTAGCACTGCATTGTCAGTAAAAACTAAGGAGTACTTTCTCAGATGTATGTCATGTTAAATTCAGGATTGGAATTGACAAAACCCCACTCAAATTGTCACTGAAATGTGTGGGTTTGTGGCAATTCTTTTTGGGACTTTTCTTCTCCACAAAACAAAGGACATGGTTGATGGTGGGTTTCTGTCTTTTTCCTAGAGATATTATAAAAAATTTCTTTTGCTTCCTAGTCTATGAATTGATGAAACTGTGTTCCATTTACAGGTTCATCAGCAACTCTACCAATTCACCTTCCTAAGTACTCTGGAAAGGATAATTTTGAGTCTGAAGGTATTCCCCTTAGGCGTGTAGACAACATCCAACCATCGTAATTGTACTTTTTGGTTATCCTCAATGTTGGGCACACGTTGGGGGAGGATTTGTTGCCATTGACCTGTACATTCTTAGCATACAGTGTTGTCCCTGTGTATTCCTTTAGATAGAAAGATGATGAGCTGAGATGACAAGACTTCTCGCCTTTGAATCAAATGATAATGATGCTTCTAGCTACTGATGTGCATGCAATTTAAGTTCCTCCTTTTTCTCCGCATGAGAGGTTTCTGCGGTATTGTAATTGTGAGCAGTGTTTTATACAGTGTAGTTTAGGTTAAAAAATTAGAAAGAAATGAAGATATCCTTGGGTGGTGTGGCTATGAAATTTAGATTGGATGTTTTGGTGGCACTGGAGAATTGTAGCTTTGAGGTTCTTATAGAATTCCTCAGTTTTATCAGCAATTGCAAATTATGTTATATTTTTAGTGATGATGATTGAAAGTTTTTTGTTGGCTTTTAGGCATGTTGAGTAACTATTGAAGGAGGGATTGGTTGATTGGTGCTTGGTATTCTTTTGATTGTTTGTTCAATTGTTGAGTGATAGAATTGGTGTGTGAAGGATGAGCCACTCAATAGGAGAATGAGTTATATAAAGAAGACTGTGTTGTCTTGGAATGTGCTTAATAACTTAGTAATACTATACCAACAACCTTATTTCACAAATTTTTTCTCACAACTCTGATATGACAACTTACAATTGGTCAATTTGCAATTAATTAGTAAGACTTATGTGAGACCCATGTGAGATTCGTTGTGGACTGATTAATTATGGGCTGTCACGTCAGAGTTGTGAGTGAGAGTTGTTAGTGTACTATTATTCTTAATACTTTCATGCATCATGATGGTAAGAAAAACAACTTATTCACTGTTTTATGAAAAGACATAAATAACCTTAATCAATTTAAATCAATGTATTTTTAATTTTATGTAAGGTTGTGAAAAAGGTTTATGAACTACCAATTGATTTATATATAGTTTATCAATCAATTTAATATTTAATTAATTAAAAAAATAATGTAAACATGAAACAATATCAAAATATCAATCACATAAAAACTTGTAGATGCAAAAAATCTACTGTCATGAAAATAGGGTCTGATCCGTGAGGTTGAGGCCACTGACAATCCGCTAGACCTGCACACATAAAAGGGCAAGCGTGAAGCTTCCAGAGAACACTGGGATGGTGTTTGCCGTAGGCACTCTGACGCTCAAGTCAGCGAGGCTGAAAGAGATTATTTGATAAGAATTAAGGAGATGAAGAATTACCAGGAGTCTTGTTGGAGGCTAGGACTACAGCGGAGGCGTCGGGTTCTTGGGAGCAAGAACTTAGGAGCAAATAGATGGTTTTAAATAGTGTAGATTGACTATGGGAGATTGCATGCCTAATGAGAGGGCAAACCTCTGTTTTTATAGTGAACCCAAGGGGTTGGAATCCTAGTAGGACATTGAGTCCTCTTTTTTGGGAGATAATCCCTATCAAGAAAGAAATATCATTTCTTGACCTTATCAGATTAAGTTTAATAGTTTAAATAAGATTTGAAATCTTAGTAAGACACTAAGTCCTATTTTGGGAGATAATCCCTATCATGAAAGAGATATGATTTCTTGACCTTATCAGATTAAGTTTAATAGTTTAAATAAGATTTGGAATCTTAGTAGGACACTAAGTCCTATTTTGGGAGATAATCCCTATCATGAAAGAGATATGATTTATTGACCTTATCATATCAAGTTTGATAGTTTGAGTAAGATTTTGAATCTTAGTAGAAGATGAAATAGAATGAGATTCTGATTTCCTATTTATAGATCAGAGGTGGTGGGGCCTGGGTAAACCCGGCTTTAGCTTAACTTATAGGATAGCCCAACTCATAGAGTGGATAGTTCACAAGGTGATTCTAAGCGTAGGCCTAATCGGGATTGGGTTGAGGCCTTGGGTTGTGATATGTTTATTTCGTTATTGGGCATTGTCAAGCTTAAGACGATTTTTTGCCCTAACAAAACTATAAAAATCACTAAAACATAATGTTACTGAAAGGGGTATATAAAGAATCAATAATACTAGATGTCATATTATTCCCATTCTTGCCAGTTCACTCCAGTCCATTGCGAAATAATCAGTTCAGCATGCAAACACACCCTCTATGTCATATTATTTAAGTTTAAGTCAATGTTAATATTTGTATAAAATTCCATTATCTTCAATGATGGTTAAATAGCTTGCTTTTTTTTTTTTTTTTTTCATTATTCATTGTAAACGTGGTTTACTATCAATTTGAAATTATATTTTTGAGATAAAAACTATTTGAAGCTAGAAAATAATCATAAAAAAAGTAACTTCTCTTCTGTTGAAGTTTTTGCTGTCTGTGTTTTCTTAATGATAATGGTTGTTGCTTAGTGAATTGTAGGGGACATTCAGTAGAAAGCCTGATGGGGAATTGCCCAACAATATACAAGAAGCTGCCCAATGAGCTCTTTGTCTAAGTTCTTGGGCCTAATGGGTTCTTAATAAAATGATCTTCTTTTAAATAAAAAAAATTTCTGACCCAGAAAAAGAAAAAAAACTTATCTTCAGAGTCGTGAAAGTGTAATAAAATGCAAACAAATTATTATTAATTAGTATTTATTATGAGAAAAGAGTGTTAGACTTTTTATATTATGGTCCTACACTTTTAATATAATTACATTATGGTCCTATACTTTTATGCTGATGTGGACTGATGTGGTCATACGGTTGTGTCTCTTCTCTTGAGCAGTTGTTTTTTATGGAAAGACAACTACATATAAAAAGGAGACTTTATAGGTCCCCATTAGACGCAATTTTTATTTTAGATTCCCAAAACCATCACTCTAAAATTGCAATCAATGGAAGATTCTGTATTTTGAAGGAGCAAGAAGATTAAACAACAATTGTTATGGTTGGAGGCTTGTCATTTACTTCCGCATATGTTCAATGGAGATTTTATGATGAAATTGATTGTATTATCAACTTTTATATGAATATTGGAATATGAATGTATTTTACATTTGGTATGAGAGCATTGTTTGAATCTCTGCCTAGCATGAAAATGTTTGTTGCAAATCTAGCAAATATTGCATAAAATTTGGGATTTTTCAATTAAAACCCGTACTGTAAATCAAGCATAACTTTTATTATAAATAGAATCTGATTTTGATTTTGATGTCATTGGAATCCTTGTTGAAAAAGCTTTCCAACAGTATATTATTTGTCAAAAACGGAGTTTTGGTTGCAAAATTATGCTAGTTTAAAGTTTTGGTTAGAAATTATTGTTTGGGTGTTTTCGGAAGCCATTTACGGCACCGATTTAGGACAAAATTGTCATTTGGAATGTCACCGATATAGGTTATATGTCCACATTCAAGTTTCCCCTTTAAAATTCCGGGAAAAATGGCAAAAGCAGTACATTAAAATCTGCAAAAAACTGGGTAAAAAGTTGTAGAAACGGGTCAAGAAGAACCGACCCAATATGATAATCGGGTCAAACTGACCCGGTCAAAGTCAACAGTCAAAATGGGTCAAACTAGCCCAAAACCAATAGGTCAACCCGACCCGGTCAGCCTCGGTCAATGTGTCATACCAGTCAAAGGGCACAGACCAGTTAACGAACCGGTCAAGCGGTTCAGGCTGGTCCAAATGAACCGAACCAGGTCAACGAACCAGTTATCAGGTCAACTCGACACGATCAAACTGGTCAAACTGACCCTAGTTGAGACCCGGCGTGTGCTTTGTCGTGTGAGGGAGCTTGTGCTTGCGTCAGACGCGTGAGGATGTGTACTTAGGCGCGTGTGAGCACGTGATGGCGTGCAACTGTGCGTGGTAGTGCTGTGAAGGTGCGTGAATGCATGTGGGAGTGTGTGTTGCCTTCTAGCGGCGCGTGAAGGCGCGTGGGGACACGTGGTTTAGTCACGGTGGCGCGTGGGAGTCGGTGACAATGTGTATGATTTTTTTTTATGTCATGTATTACTTTGTTATGCATAAATAATGTGTTATTCTTGTATTGATTTGTGTTATATTATATAATTCATGTTATAAATTATTTGATGTTTTATGATCGTATATATTTGATTAATTTAGAGTAGCCGCAGCATCTAAATTATGATAATATATGCATTAAGTGATATTAGTTATGATCATATTAAGGTTAATAACATCGTTTTGTAGTTAATCATATTAATATAATCATTTTACCCACAAGGAATGTTATATTTTCATGATTAATTAGGGATGAAATATAAATTATTCTTATTTCTTAATCATCCCACAGGTATTATGAATATTAATAATTTCTTGTTTCATCATTAAAGGATAATGAATCATAATATGTAATGTCCTTACCCACAGAGAGATTTTATGATATGTCGATTCATTTATGATTTATTATTTGTTTTACATTGGTAAACTTATAATTGTTATTGATGATTTGTGCCTCATAATTTATTTAGTGAGCATGTCTATTGATATACCTATAGTTGATCAAACTTTGATGATTGTTGAGAATAAGGTTCCTAATTTAAATGGTGATAACTACAAATCCTGGAGAGAGGCTATCCTTCTTCATTTAGGGTGTATTGATCTTGACTATGATCTTTGTAAGGAAGAGCCAGCTACACCTACAGATACTAGCTCTCAAGCTGAGATTGCTTTGTATGAACTGTAGGAGAGATCCAACCATTTAAGCATGATGTTTATCAAATCTCACATTACGACTAGTATCCGTGGGTGGATACCAGAGTGTGAAAATGTCAAGGATCTGATGGATGCAATTCATGCATAGTTTGAAACATCAAACAAGGCATTAGGAGCATCCTAATGAGTAGATTGACATCCATGAAGTTCACTGGTATTAAAGGAGTCCGTGAGCATATTATGAAAATGAGGGACATTGCTACTCAGTTGAGATCACTTCAGATGGTGATTAATGATGATTTCCTGGTGCATTATGGCCTGAACTCTCTTTCGTCTCATTATCCTGCTTTCAAGATATCTTATAACACACAGAAGGATAAATGGTCAATAATGAGCTTTTGACCATGTGTATTCAGGAGGAGGAGAGACTGCTGCAGGAAGTGAATGAAACTGCACATTTGGTGACATGAAATGTCAAGTACATTTCAAACAAGAATAAGAAGTGGAAGGGAAAAGGCAAGCTACATGAGGTTATGAGCAAAGGTAATAAGGACAATATCAAGTGTTTCTTCTGTAAAAAGACGGGACACATGAAGAAGGATTGTCCTAAGAGGAAGGCCTGGCTTGACAAGAAAGGTAACCTCTCATCTTTTGTGTGTTATGAATCTAATATGATTTGTGTTTCACATAATGATTGGTGGATTGATTTTGGTTCTACAATCCATGTTTCTAATACCATACAAACTTTTCTGGATCAAAGGAAGCCATTGGGAAGTGAATGTAGCATCTATTCGGGAAATAGGATGCCTTCACGTGTTGAAGCTGTTGAAACATTTAGACTTATTTTAGTTACTAATTATGTTTTGGATTTGGAACAAACCTTTTATATTCCTAGTTTTTTTAGGAATTTAATTTCAGTTTCTAAACTTGTACCTTGTGGATACTCTTTCAACTTTTATGGTAGTTCTTTTAATTTAATTAAGAACTCATCTATTGTTGGAAATGGTACTTTGGTTGATGGTTTGTTTAAAATTCATTTAAGTGATATTGTTCCTTATAGTCTTATGACTTCACATGCTAACACTGATATGAAACATACTATTATGTATGAAAACTCTTTTTTTTTTTTTTTTTTTTTGTGGCATAGGAGATTAGGACACATCTCCATTGATAGGATTAAAAGATTGGTAAATGCTGGAGTTCTTGAAACTCTTGACTTTATTGAGTTTGATACTTATGTAGACTGCATTAAGGGAAAACAGACTAACAGATCCAAGAAGGGTGCCAGAAGAGTTCTGAACTTTTAGAAATCATACACACAGATATTTGTTGCCCTGACATGAGCTCTAGTGGTCAGAAATATTTCATCACCTTTATTGATGATTACTCATGATATATGTATCTCTATTTGCTTTATCACAAGGATGAAGCGTTGGATGCTTTCAAAATATATAAAGCAACAGTAGAGAAACAATGTGGAAAACAAATTAAGATCGTGAGATCTGATAGAGATGGTGAATATTATGGTAGATACACTGGTACAGGACAAGCACGTGGTCTATTTGCTAAATTTCTTCAAGAGCAAGGTATTGTGGCTCAGTACACCTTGCTTGACACACCATCTCAGAATGGTGTAGCAGAACGGAGAAATAGAACATTAATGGATATGGTACGGATTATGCTGAGTAACTCCAAACTTCCTCATTCTTTGTGGATTGAAGCTCTCAAAACTACAGCGTATATATTAAACCAAGTTCCAACTAAGGCGGTTCCCAAAACGCCATTCGAATTATGGAAGGGTTGGAAACCAAGTTTAAGTCATTTACGCATCTGGGGTTGCCCAGTTGAAGTTAGAGTTTATAATCCACAAGAACAGAAGTTAGATCCTAGGACTATTAGTGCATATTTTATTGGATATGCGGAAAAATCCAAGGGATATAAGTTTTATTGTCCTAACCATTCCAGTAGAATTGTTAAATCAAGAAATGCCAAATTTCTTGAAAATGATGTGGTCAGTGGGAGTGATCAAATCAAAGACTCAGTCCTTAAGAAAATTGATGTTTTAGACAATGCTCCTACATTAAGTAAAAGATTGGTTGTTCATCTAAACAGGGTGAATAAAGAGGAACCACTCAATCAAAATCCACATTCTGATGAGATTGTCTTAGAAAATCATTTTGAACAACCTCTACTACAGGAGGAACAACCAGTTGTGCAACAGTCTCAACAAGAGTCTGTTGATACAACATTAAGGAGATCTATTAGAACAAATAGATCAGCAATTCCTACTGATTATGAAGTGTATATGCAAGAGTCTGACTGTGACATAGGTATTAAGGATGATCCAGACACGTTTTTACAAGCTATGAGCAGTAGTAAATCTGAGTTGTGGAATAATGCCATGATAGACGAGATGAATTTTATGGCGGATAATGAAGTTTGGGACTTTGTTGAGTTGCCTACTGGAAAGAAACCTATTGGTTGTAAATGAGTATTTAAAACCAAAAAGGATTCTGTTAGGATCCCACATTGAAAGGGAAAATGGTAGGCATGTGGGTTATAAAGGCTTAGGCACCCTCCCTTGGCAAGCCGGTTTTCCAAGGAGAGTTCTACCTAAGCCCATGAAAGACCCATGGCTCAGCCCAAATTGTTGAGTTATTAGAGTGGGTTCCTATCAATTGGTATCAGAGCATGATCCTGTGCCTATGTGGCAACGCACGCGTGGCGGAGGCGTGGCCGTGGCGGTGACCTTGGGCCCGGGCTGCTACCCAGAAAGGGCATGGAGGCCCGAGGGAAAAGGGATCCGCGTAGTCACCCAAGGGGTAAAGAGGCCGACGGGGGTAAAGAGGCCGACGTGGACGTCGGTTGCGGAAGCATGGTGGAATGTTAGGATCCCACATTGAAAGGGAAAATGGTAGGCATGTGGGTTATAAAGGCTTAGGCACCCTCCCTTGGCAAGCCGGTTTTCCAAGGAGAGTTCTACCTAAGCCCATGAAAGACCCATGGCTCAGCCCAAATTGTTGAGTTATTAGAGTGGGTTCCTATCAGATTCATTAGGCAACATTGAGAGATACAAGGCTAGACTTGTTGTCAAGGGGTTCACCCAAAGGGAAGGAATAGATTATAAAGAAACATTTTCTCCTGTTTCTAAAAAGGATTCCTTTCGTATCATAATGGCATTAGTTGCGCATTTTAATTTAGATTTACATCATATGGATGTGAAAACAGCTTTTCTCAATGGAGATTTGGAGGAAGAGGTTTATATGACACAACCTGATAGGTTCATTTCAAGTGATGGTGAGCATTTGTTTTGCAAGCTTAAGAAGTCCATTTATGGACTTAAACAAGCCTCCCGTCAGTGGTATTTAAGATTTCACACTGTTATCTCTTCATTTGGTTTTGTAGAGAATATCATGGATCAGTGTATATACCACAAGGTCAGTGAGAATAAAATCATCTTTCTTATGTTATATGTAAATGATATTCTACTTACAACCAATGATTTGGGTTTGCTACATGAGGTGAAACAATTTCTCTCTTAACATTTTAGTATGAAGGATATGGGTGAGGCGTCTTATGTCATTGGCATTAAGATTCATAGGGATAGGTCTCAACATATTTTGGGACTATCTCAAGAAGCCTATATTAATAAAATTCTTGAGAGATTTAGGATGAAAGATTGTTCACCCAGTGTTGCACCCATTGTTAAGGGTGACAGGTTCAATCTAAACCAATGTCCTACACTTGAGATTGAAAAGGAACAAATGAAAACTATTCCTTATGCTTCAGCTATTGGAAGCCTAATGTATGCTCAAGTCTGTACTAGACCTGACATCGCTTTTGCAATTGGCATGTTAGGAAGATATCAAAGTAATCCAGGTTGGATCATTGGAGAGCTGCAAAAAAGGTCATGAGGTATCTTCAAGGAACTAAATGTTTCATGCTTACTTATAGACGGTCCGACATTTTAGAGGTCATCGGATATTCAGACTTAGACTTCGCTGGCTGCGTTGATTCTCAGAAATCAACATTCGGATATGTTTTTATGCTCGCCAGAGGTGCTATATCTTGGAGAAATTCCAAACAATCTTTAGTTGCCACTTCTACCATGAAAGCTGAGTTTGTTTCCTGTTTTGAGGCAACTACACAAGGTATTTGGTTGAGAAGTTTCATTTCTAGGCTTGGAGTTGTTGAGTCTATCTCTAGGCCAATAAAGTTATGTTGTGACAATTCAGCTGCTGTATTCTTTGCTAAGAATAATAAGAGTGGAAGTCGAAGTAAACACATCGACATTAAGTACTTAGCAATAAGGGAGCACGTTAAAGCCAAAGAAGTGCTCATTGAACACATACATACCGGAGCGATGATAGCTGATCCTCTAACAAAAGGCATGCCACCAAAGACGTTCAAGGATCATGTTGTTCAAATGGGACTATGTCCCGCTTTGTCACTATGAGAGGTAATACTTTCATTGTCTGAAACTTTGTAATTTAGTTTGTTTTCTCTTTTAAGTTATATACATTTTGGTTGGAGACAAACAAAAATTCTAGAGGACTTGGAACAAACATTTGAGGTTTGTTCATAAAGTGATATTCCACATTTAAGCGTTCATTTAGAAAGAGAAAAATTGCATTGTAATACATGGAAGGTAATACTTGTTTAAAAGGGATTTACCGCTATGATTCATGTAATTTCCTCTTTCTAATTGAACATACCGCATATACATCTCTTGTGTTCTAGATTATATTATAAAAGTTTGGACCAAGTGGGAGAATGTTAGACTTTTTACATTATGGTCCTACACTTTTAATATAATTGCATTATGGTCCTACACTTTTATGTTGATGTGGTGTAACACCCAACATTGAGGTACATGATTTAAATTATGCTGTATAGCCCTTAGTTAAATTTTGTTAGAATTATTTTAAGAGAATATGAAGAAAATGCCCTAAACTTGCATTAAGGGTAAAATAGTCTTTTCACTCAAAACTAGTTGATTTTGTGGGGAGTGAAAAGAGATAGAAGATCATAGAGAATACAATAAAAGTGAAGGCATTTTGGTAATTGATTAAGGGACAAAGATGAAATTTCTTTCTAAGGGACAAAGATGGAATTTCTAAGAAAGAGTAAGGGCAAAATGGAAAAGTGAGTTTATAAACTAAAATGTTAAGGGTTTGAAACCCTTATTTCGTTCATATCAACCCCACACTCCTCATCCTTTTCCCTCAAATTTTCATTCACTTTTCCAAGGAATTTGAGGGCTTTTGAGTAGATTTTCATAGGGTTTTGATTCAAGGCATCAAAAGGTAAGGATTCATACTCTTTATTCATGTTTTATTTGTGTAAAAGTTGAGTTCTTATGAAGTTTATGCTTAGGGTTAAGAGAAGATTTGAATCCAACAAGAGTAAAGAGCTTAAGAGAGACTACTCAAGCAAAAGGTAAGTAAATTCCACTCAAAATCCAACTCAAGCTAAAATTTAAGAATTCAAGTGAGTAGAGATTTATTTTAAATATGCATATGTTGTGATTATTGAGAAATTGAGATGAAATTGATGAATTATTGAGGAGTTTGATGATTATTAATGAGTAGAATTTAGCCATGAGAAGTGGTTTTGGTTGTATGATGATTCATTGAAGTTTGGTTGAAGTTAGAAAGAGTTGAGTAGAATTTTTGGGAGTGTATTGTTTTTGGCAGGTTTAGTAGTTGTTTGCTAGAGTTTTACTCCAAATATTGGTGACTTGAGAAAGAGATAGAATGGTAGCCAAATTCGGATTGAGTATGCATGCAATATGTTTGATGAAAAGCCTAAGTGAAAACTGCCCTGTCACGTCCGTGACCTTCTGAGTGATTTTTGGGTATCTTAGAGATTGAACTGGGTTGAGACCAAAACATAAAAGTTATAGCCCTGTCTCTAAGCTTTAAAATGACACAAAAATCGTAGCCATCGAATGTGTATAACTCAAGTTATGCCTTCTTGAATAATACCTGTGCAGAATGACTATCTTTGAGGCAACATTGCATTTGTGCATTTCATAAGTGCATTTAAGTAAGAAATTTTAAACGTGTGCCATCCATATGTATATAATTGTGTATTTGTAGAAACATAAGAAAGAATAAAGAATAAAGAATAAAGAATAAAGAAAGAAAGAATAAAACACTCTAAGAATAAAAAGAAAGGAAGAATAAGCATTAAAGAATTAAAGAGTGTTAAAGAAAAGTAAAGAATAGGTTGGTGTGATGGGGAACCGTGAGTGTTAAGAAGAAATTCCCACATACACGTCACCTTAATTGAGTGGCATAAAAAGAAGAAGAATTGTACGACCCGTAAGAGTGTATGTGGATGAGGGTTATACCAAGAAGAATTCCTACATGCACGTCACCTTAATTGAGTGGCCTAAGAAGAAAGAAGAATTTGTATAGTCTGTAAGAGTGCATGTAGATGAGGACTGTACTCACTCACATGGCCAAGGTTCTGAATCCATACATCAACCGAGTCCGATCAGCAAATAATAAGAAAAGAAAGAATAAGAAAAGAAAGAATAAGAAAAGAAAAGAAAAGAAAAGAAATAGAACAAGAAAATAGAGATAAGAAAGAAAAAGCATTTTTGTGCATTATTGCATATGCATTTTATTCATGTACATTGCCATGAATTTCAACATGGTTAGGAAGAATAGAAAGAATAAGAAAGAAAGAATAGAGAGAAGTAGAAAGAAAGAAAAGAACAGTGAGAGTAAGAAACAGAGAAAGAAAAAGAAGAATAAGAGTAGAGTAAGGAAAGAATTAAAGAGTGATGCACGGGGATAGCAGAGTAAAGGATTTACTTACTGAGCATTTTTGTGCTCATCCCGTTGCTTTCTATGTTTTTGCAGGAAATATGTGAGGATGCGGTCGGATGGACATCGGCAAGCGGAGAGACATGGCTACACTATCCACTATTTTGATAGTTTTTGTATATGTTATTTTTGTACTATGTAAAGAATGTATATATTAAGTAAAAAAAAAAAAAAAAAAACTTAGGCCCAACTACTTTTTAGTCTATATATATGTATTTTTATTAAGTATCTTTTGTGAGCATATTAGTAGAAAGAAGTCATTACATGTGGGCTGATGTGATCATACGGTTGTGTCTCTTCTCTTGGGCAGTTGTCTTTAATGGAAAGACAACTGCATATAAAAAGGAGACTTTATAGGTCCCTATTAGACGCAATTTTTATTTTAGATTCTCAAAACCATCACTCTAAAATTGCAGTCAGTGGAAGATTCTGTATTTTGAAGGAGCAAGAAGATTAAACAACAATTGCTATGGTTAGAGGTTTGTTATTTACTTCCGCATATATTCTATGGAGATTTTAGGGTGAAATTAATTGTATTATCAACTTTTATATGAATATTGTAATATGAATGTATTTTACAAAGAGCAGTGAAGATTAGAGGAACACATTTTTCAATTTAAAATTTCTTAACGATATGCAGTTAGTTGCTAATCTTATAATTAATCCACCCAATCTAAATTAACTTATCAGAACAAAGATTCTTACATCATCTTAATTTTTATCCTTTCCTCCTCATAATGTTTGTTAAAATTAATCAAATATGGCTATTCATCTAAACATAAATTATTTGCTACATTTAATTAAAGCTATCTCATTTACACCAAAGACCACAAAACTAATTTATTTAACATCATCTCTTTTAGATTTATTTCCATAAGTTGCTTTCGAATTTTCTAAGTATGAATAGTTGGGAGGAAGAGTGTCTAGTTCTCCCCTTCCAACGTTCATCAACTAGCCTTATTTTTTGTGTTAAGAATTTTGTAATGTCAAAATATGAAATAAAATCAACAGTTGATATTACACAGCATTGTAACGCCATATAATCTATTTTATTCGTGGATGGGAGATGTGTGCTTTTGGAATGATAACAATTTGATCTTTTCACTCGTAAAATTGTTTTATTTGTTAACATGTGAGATTAGTCGAGCATTCAAAATACTATAAATAAAGATGATCATTATATTAATACTATATTTTCTCTTCATATCATCAAAATTTTTAAGTTTAATCTCTATGTGTCCAACTCCAAGGTTATAAGTTAAAGAGCAATTTTCTTTTTAATTTTTTTTTCAGAGATTTAGTAAATGTTTAACCTTAAAATTGTGAATATATGTATATACTTTTTTTTATATATAAATCATTACATTTATGAAATTGAAATGGTAATTATTGATAGAAAAAATAACATTAATCCAATACATCAATCTAATAGATATAACAAAACTTAATATGATCATTATTATGTTATGTCACATCAATTTATACTAATTTAGTTAATGATTAACTATATATAATTTTTATTTCTTTAAATAAATTGATTTGATATAATAATTAGTTTTATTTGTACCTCCTGTTAAGAAAATAAAACAACTGGGAATCTCTTGGTCCAGGGGAAAGAAAACCTTGTACTGTAGTATGCTTCCCACATCAAACAAATAATAATAATAATAATAAGCCGTTATAACAGGAATTGCAACGGTCACCTTTTCAAAAATTCAAAATGAAAACGAAAATCCCCTCAATTTAACACTCACTCTCCAAACTATGTAAACCAAATTCTCTTACACACAATTACAAAACCCTAACCATTGTCCACATTTTTTTCCTTCTAAAAGTTGAAGAAAGATCTAAATCTCAGTCCTAAAATGGCTGAAAACAAACCAGAAGAGAGGAAAATCCCAGTCTGTACAGTCATAAAGAACGGTGCCATTCTCAAGAACATCTTCGTCATCAACAAACCACCACCACCACCATCACCCTCCATCACGGCTGTCGAAATGAAGAAAACTCAGTTCAAGACGATGAAGAGGGGGAGGAGGAAATCTTGATGGTTGGTCGACATCCAGATTGCCACATCATGTTGACTCACCCTAGTATCAGTAGATTTCACCTCCAGATTCACTCTAAACCCTCTTTACAGAACCTCTCTGTCATCGATTTATCGTCTGGTAATATAAAATCTTGATTATTAGTTGGTGATTTCTTCATTTAATTTTCATGCGTTTGTGTTTATTTGGATTTTAATTGGAGGGTTTTTGGTACTTGATGGATTGCAGTACACGGGACGTGGGTATCAGAAAGAAAGATTGAATCTTGTGTTCCTGTGGAGCTGAATGAGGGAGATACTATAAAGATTGGTGGTCAACTAGGATCTATAGGCTGCATTGGATGTGCCCGTCGCAGAAGAGAAAGAAGAGGAAAATCAAGTGGAAACGCATCAGGTGAGAGTTTACGGCTTACTAGTGAAAATGATGAATGCGCATTTGTTTTTAAATTAAATTGTTCTTGATGTCTTTTTCTGCTTAGATTATGAATTCAAAGTAAAATTTTTCTTTTGTAACAAATATAGAATGGTACTGGAAGGAATGGAAGAAGAAACATGTTGAGTGGTTAATTTTGGATCAATAAAAGCTAGTTGAAGGTCTTTGTTAAGTTGTTCTAGTTTTCACTCTGTCTTGGTTGAGAAGTCTGAGCCATTTGAGACTGGAAAAAGTGAATTGACAGGTTCATTGGTAGTGGAACCAAAAGAAGAATTGAGAGTTTATGGGTTAACAGTGAAAATGATGAATACCCATTTGTTTTTTTCTTTAATTAAATTGCCCTTGACTTTTTTTGTGCTTGGATTATGAATTGAGAGTAAACTTTTCTTTTGTAATAAATAACATGTTGGGTGGATAATTTTAAGTGAATAAAAGCTTATTTTGAGGTGTTTTTTTAAATTGTTCTTCTTGTTTTTGGACTGTCTAGGTTGAGAAATCTGAGCCATTTCAGATTGGAAAGAGTGAATTGAGTGGTTCATTGGTAGTGGAACCAAAAGAAGAACAAACATGCCAGGTGCGAAGATATGATTGCATGTGTACAATGTTAGATTAAAGTGCTTTTCGAAATGTTCTTGATATCTTCTAGTTTTTTCTGTTTTTACTTGGCATAGGGTTTGAATTCTTTTTCAACTGAAAATTGCGAACAACTTAAAAAGAAAAGTCATAGGTGGTGAAGAAAATGAATGTCAGGTGAGAATTTATGGTTGAAGAACTGGAAAGATAAATTTGAGTGTTTGTCCAAATTTGTGACTCATATTCCTCTTTCCCTTGTACAGGATGAGATTTCTATTTTAGTTCATGATAAACCAAGTCAATCTCTGGATTGGTTTTTGGGGGGATTGTTTCCTTGTTTTGTGATGAGGGATCGAGTTGCTTCGGAGACGAGATTCCATTTTCTCGGGATTGTACCAATGGACTTGGCTTGTTCTGCTGGGGGTAATATGTCAGTGCCGAAGAGCATCAAATTGATAAAGATAATAAAATCCCATGTCATGGTTCTATAACAGAATTTTTGCCAGAAACTGAAAATTTAGAGAGTTCCTTAAGATTAGAGAAAAATCCAAGGTTTACTATGGTAAAACGGAAAGCCAGAGTCCATTGCAAGAAGACAATGTGATGAAGAATAATTTAGAAGTTTGGGCTGGGTCTCTTATGAAAGAATCTACGAATTCATCTTCGGTTTAGGGGAGTTTGATCGAGATCAATACCGAAGAGGTCGCAGAGAAAATGAACCCCCTGCCGTCCGTCGTTATGCAACCATGCAAGAGAAGCCTTCGATGGACAAAAACTTGAATTTGCTATCGGCTTTAAACTCTGGTTGCTCTAATGAAGAAGGCTTTCTAGAAGGCCGACTTGTCGAAGCTTGAAACCACAACCCAAGGGCGAGGCATTGAATAGAAGGAAATACCAAGCTTTTTGTTCTTCGTTTCTTGAAGAGTCGTGAACTCGTCTTTGCCTATTGGGGAAGTACTCATGGAGATTACGGATAACAAAAATAGCCCGACTCCACAATCTCTTTTGTTTTATAGAAGGTGTTGAAGACCAAGAAAACTCAAGTTTCTCCACCGAGATCGGATAAAGCTTAGCTCACATAGCATTTGGTCAAGAAGAGTTAAACCGTGAGTGTTCTCTGATTCAAAGGCTGGTAGAAGCGGAGGAAAGACAACAAGAAGTCACATAAGGTGATGTAGAAGGCTGCCCAGATATGAGGAGGATATTGAAAACAAATCAATTTCAAAGATACTTTTATTTGGTTTTGAAGAGGAGGAAGAAGAAATCTTTACTCCAAACAAGGAGAATTTCTCCCGAGACACTCTTCCACAAAAGTCCTTCAAAAGGAAGGGTAAGCTGGAAAAAATTAAGCCTTCCAGGTCATACAGAAAATCCTCCTCAAAGGTTACTATTAGCCCCAATATCCAGCCAGAAGAAGACTTGAATTTTTCTTCAGACAAAGAGAACCAGACACCAAAAGTTCTCTAAGAGCAGAAATTAGCAGGACATGCCTCTAGAAATCAAGTGAACTTGGAAGAGGAGAGGGTGATAATGAAGAAAAGAGCAGACTCTTCAGGTCGGAGGGGATCAGAAGCCTCACTTTCTAACGCCACAACAAGAAGCAGTCATTCTGTCAATTTGCCTCAAACCATGAAGGTCAGTAATTCCTCGTCCATTGGAGAGAGAAGAAGAAGTTGGGCCATGGTAGTGGATGCCACTTTTCATCTAGACAAGGAGTCAAGGAGATCATTGCAGCTATTACAAGGTCTCAAGGGGACTCAATTGATCATTCCAAGAATGGGTAAGATATCAAATTATAAATGGATTCATCATTTGATATTATATTTTTTGACATTTAATTTTATCAACTTAATTTATTGCCAAGTTATTTACTTTTCTTGAAAAAAGGATTATTGCCTGTTATGCCTAAAAAGTCAGGGCTGACATGAACTCTTGTCAGCAAGAGTCAATCAGAACAAGAAGTCACAGTAAGGCTGATGGAAGATGTATGGTTCTCGTCAGCAACGGTGAATGTCGGGGACTTACAGTGGCCGAGGGAATCGTTTTCTTTGCCCAAGCCCTACTCAATTTAAGGATATCTCTCGTGCAGACAACCAATGAGAAACGGGTTAGGAATTGTACCCCACCTGCGGGACTATAGGCTTATGATTATTACCTTGAATCCTCCTACTATAAATAGATGACTCCTCTCTCATTTACGGGATTGACTTATCTTAGTCTAAACAGCATACACACACACTCTCTCTCTCTCTCTCTCTCTCTCTCTCTCTCTTTTTTCACTATATTCTCCCTAGATTATAACTTAGCTCGCTATCTGCGACCATCTATTAATACAACTACAGTGGACGTAGGAATCGCTTTTGAGCATCCGAACCACTTTAAAACCGTCTTTTATTTACTCTCTTGCTATACATTTCCATATCACGTGTAACTTCTAAGCCCACTTAGCATTTTGCACGTGTCAGTCGTTGGTGTCAAAATCAAACATCAACAGTTTGGCGCTACAAGGAGGGCGTGATTTAGTATCTACTCTTTATTAGAAACCTTTGACTAATCGGTCTTACCTATCAGTAAATGGCTTGCGGTTTTGAAACTGAACGAACCGACTTTGACAATGAGGAAATCCCCCAAGTATAAGATGACACTTCCCCCAAAGTGCCGCAAGTCCACCAAAAGCATCGTGGTGGATATTCCTTCAACCTCACAACTCGACCCAGCCGTGAAGAGTTACTTGGAAAGGTTCAAGAATATTCTCCAAACAGTTAGCCAAAGGTTGGACCATTTGGATTGGGTCGTGCTCCCAGAGTCCAATGAAGCGGTGCCACTGCCAAAGATGTCTGCAGGTTGAGCGAAAGTGCGGAAAAGAGCAAAAGCCAGTACTGCGCACACTGCAGTGCACAAAAGTATGGGAAAGCAAGTGGTAAGCAGCGGACCGAAGGGCTCTGAGGGACCAGCGAACATCGATCGTGCAACGGGTAGAATATCCGTGGCATTGCGACTCAGTGACAACATGAGTTGTCCCGCGCCACGTCGTATGGGCACTCCCACGAAAGTGCAAGGCAAGGAGATTCCCAATATCGTCGAAATGACAACCTCGAAATGACTTATATAGGAAACCCCCGTCGTCCGCAGGTTGGTTTAGACCACCGCATAGATTGGGAAAACTCCCCGAGCCATTCAATGCCTTCACACGGCCCTAGCCAGCATGTGTCAAGGTTTGTCAGAGCTTCCGACCGAGTTAAGGAAAAGCCCAATTTCTTAACCGCAACCATGAGGGTCGAACCCAAGTTGCAGAAAGTGATCTGCTACCTCAGATTAAGGAACTACAGCAAGCTGATCCAAAGCTCAAGGCTCAATAGAATGAACGTGGGAAGGTCATAGAGGCGTTTCCCTTTTCTCTAGCAGTTTTAACTGTTTCTCTCCCATTGAGATTCAGAATGCCCAACATGCAGGCATTTAATGAGAATTCAGATCCGCATGATCACCTTTACGAGTTCAACGACCTCTTGGAACTCTACCAAGTCTCCGACTTGGCCAAATGTCAATGCTTAGCAGTAACCCTAATTGCCCATGCCTAGCGCTGGTTTAGGTCGCTTCCCGCGGGATCAATCAGCTTATGGCATCAAATGAGCTCATCATTCCTGAGACATTTCCAGGCGAATAGGAAGTTCTCGATGCCGTTTAGCTACTTGAGCAACTTACGGCAAGAGAGGGATGAATCTCTCAAGTCTTACATAGATAGATTCCATAAGGAACACAAAGTGGCTCATACTCCCAAGGAGTCTGTTCGGACTCTCATTATCATGGGGGCTCGCCCGTGGGCAGATTTATGGAAGGAATTGCAATCCGAGGATGATGTTTCCCTCACTCGCTTCTACAACTTCAGTGAGAAATACCTCCGAATTGAAAATTCTATGACCACTCAATCGCCCACGACCCCCTCCCCCGCGGTCCCTTGAGCAGTGCTCCCAACCGAAGGGAGAATAGTAGAAGGGTTGATCGTAGATGGTCTAATGATGATCAACGGAAAGGAAAGAAGTAATGATTTGAGTTCCTCGTCACGATCACGACAAAAATCAATACACTCCTTTAAATGCCTCAGTGTTTACCATTCTAGATAAGTCAGAGGAGGCCACTGCTCGGAGAGCCAGAGCCAAAGCCCATGAGGAATCCCCCCTAAGCTAGAAACAGCAAAAAATACTGTCGCTATCATCGAGATAATGTGCATCACACCGATGAGTGTCGGGCTCTCAAGCAAGCAATCGAAGACCTTATCAAGTAGGGGCATTTCAAAGAGTATGTCGATGGTCCGACTCTCGTTCGGGAAAAGGATCAAGAGAAACTAGGGAAGAAGCATCCTGGTCGCAAGGGTCTCTATTGTGTAGAGATCATCTTTGTAGGACCACACCTCTTAGGGAATTCTCGAGGTGCCCAGGAGAGGTATACTCGGGAAGCCCGTCATGACCCCGTGAGTGTAATGAGCACGACGCCTTAACCCGCTAAGGTTCGTAGAGAAAAAGAGATCACCTTCTCTGAGAAAGGCGATTGCATCATCCCCATGAGGATTTCCCATGAGGATGCCCCATGAGGATGTACTCATCATTGCACTTGAAACAGGCTGGTGCGAAGTCCACAGAATGTTGGTGGACAATGGAAGCGTTGTGAATATCCTGTTTCAGCGAGCTTTTGAGAAAATGCAACTGGACGAGGAGACTTGAAACCTGCCTCCATCACTCTCTATGGTTTTACTAGGGATCATCTGATTCCTGGGGGAACGATCTCACTCCTGGTCATGTTGGGTGAAACCAATGAAATGACCAAAATGACGGATTTTTTGGTGGTAGACTGTTCGTCCGCCTTCAATGGCATCTTGGGACAACTTCTACTGAGAAATTTTAAGGCAGTCACCTCCATCTACCATCTAAAAATAAAGGTCCGCTCCTCGACGGGGATCGGGGAAGTAAATGGATGCGAATCTCACGATTGCTACATAAGAGCAATGCAGATGGCGTGCAAGTGAAAAGGAAAACCAATAAGCATCCTCGAGCAGGCTATGGCAATCAGCAGGATCGAGCCACAACCCAACCTAATAGAGGATAACATGAATCCTCGAATCCAAGAGTGCCCCCACAGTGGGCCAATTGAGGACTTATCTGAGGTGTTAGTCGATCAAAATGAGTGGACCCAAGTGTTGAGAATCGAGAGTAATCTTAACCCTCGGCTCGCCAAAAACCTAACAAGCTTCCTTAGAGAGAATGTCGACATTTTTGCATGGACTCATCTTGACATGGCCAAGGGATCCCGAAAAGAATGGGACCAACGAGCGATATCTTGCCTTGAAAACTGAGGTAGATAAGCTCCTTTTGAACAGGTTTATTCGGGAAACGCTTTACCCGAGCTGGGTTGCCAATCTGGTCTTGGTAAAGAAGCCCAAGGGCAAGTGGTGAACCTGTGTCGACTTCACCGACCTCAACAAATCATGTCCGAAGGATAACTTTCCCTTGCCAAGGATGAACCAACTCGTCGATGCCACCTCCGGGCATGAGTTGTTGAGTTTTATGGACACCTATTTGGGATATAATCAAATCCCGATGTACGCACCAGACGAAAAGAATACCTCGTTCATTACAGATCGGAGATTGTATTATTATAAGGTCATGCCCTTCGGCCTAAAAAACGCTAGGATAACATACCAGCGGCTGGTTAACCGTATGTTTTCTGAGCATATCGAAAAGTCGATGGAAGTCGATGTTAATGACATGCTGGTCAAGTCGCATGTCGCTTCAGATCATATAGCGCATCTCGCTGAGATGTTCGACGTACTTTGAAGGTACAGAATGAAGCTCAATCCTCTTAAATGGTCATTCGGAGTATGCTCAAGAAAGTTCCTGGGTTATATGGTTAACCAGAGAAGGGCATCGAAATCAACCCCGAGAAGATCCAAGCTCTCTTTGATATGAAAAACTCGACCAACCGAAAACAGGTTCAGAGCCTAAATGGGAGAATAGCGACTCTCAATCACGTCATATTGAGAGCAACATATCATTGCTTTCTATTTTTTGATATACTTAAGGCCAACAAAAAGTTCGAGTGGACTCCAAAGTGCGAGCAGGCTTTTCAAAGCATAAAAGAACACCTCGGAAAGCCACCTCTCATGTCCAAGCCTCTTCCCAAGGAAATTCTACTCCTTTACCTGTCCGTCTCTCAGCATGTGGTCAACGCAACTCTCATTCGAGAAGAGGGCAGAGTTCAATGGCCAGTGTATTACGCGAGCAAGCGACTGTTGGACACAGAGATGCGGTATCTAGAAATTGAGCGATTAGCTTATGCCCTGCTCATCGCCTTTAGAAAGTTGTGACCTTATTTCCATGCCCACACAATCCATGTTTTTACCAACTATCGGCTCAGGCAAAATCTTTAGAAGTCGAAAGCTTCGGGTAAGTTACTCAAATGGGCAATGGAATTGAGTCAGTTTGATCTGCAGTACAGACCAAAAGCAACCATCAAAGGGCAGGTTGTTGCCGATTTCATTTCAAAATTCGTACCAATTTGAATCGGGCAGAACTGAAAGCAAGAAACCAAAGAAGTCATCTAGGAAATCGTTCAGACCTTATCGACTTGGACCCTTTATGTCGATGGTTCCTCAAACAGGAAAAGAGCCGAGACAAGTCTTATTCTCCTCAGCCCTGAGAGGACTTGCATCTATGGAATTCTTTGATTTGGGTTCCATGCTACGAACAACGAGGCCGAATATGAAACACTTCTCACTAGTTTGCGATTAGCTAGAGAAATGGGATCAAATGCAATCAGTATTCACTACAATTCCAGTTGGTTGTTAATCAGATCTTGGGAGGATATCAAGCCAAGAAAGAGAACATGATTAGTTATCTGAAGAAAGCTAAGGCCGCACTCGAGTCTTTCAAGCACCTCACGATCAAGCAAATTCTAAGAAACAGTAACTCTATCGTAGACTCCTTGGCAAGAATAGCCTCATCGCTAGACTCAGATGTGTCAGAAAGTATTCGATGCACATAGAGATTCCTACCTATCGCGCTGAGCAAGATGCTATGCAGTCAATTTCCTGGATGACTCCAATAATTCAGAATCTCGAAGATGAGACTCTGCCCAATGACAAGACTGAGGCAAAAATCCTGCGTACCAAAGCTGCTCGTTACACGTACATCGAAGATCAGTTGTACAAGCAAGGGTTTAGTGCCCCTCTCCTCTGATTTGCAACTAACGAAGAAGCAGACTATAATCCAAAGGAGATACATGGAGCGCCAACAAAATTGTTCGCCAAGGGTACTATTGGCCTCTACTTCAGGAAGACACTGTTAATTTTGTGAAAAAGTGTGACAAGTGCCAGTGGTTCGCGAACATCCTGTAAGCTCTTTCCCACCAGCTGACAACAATGACCAGCCCTTGCTATTCTCCATGTGGGGGATTGATCTCATTAGGCCCATGCCAGCCGAAAAGGGGGACGTCATGTATGTTATGGTTGGGGTAGATTACTTCACCAAGTAGGCCGAGGCTAAACCTTTGGCCACTATCACTACCAAGAAGCTCAAAGACTTCGTCTTCAAGAATATAGTGTGCCACTACGGGATTCCTTATACACTCATCTCTGATAATGGGAAGTAGTTTGACAATGAGGAATTCAAGTAGTTTTGTGATGAGTTGGGGATCCATAAAAAGTTTGCCTCAGTCACAAGACAGTAAGATAATGGTCAGGTTGAAGTTGTCAACAAAACCATCAAGTATACTGTGAAGGCCTAGCTTGGCGCTGCCAAGGGTTATTAGGTCGATGACCTCCCAGAAGTTCTATGGGCATACAGAACAACTCCGAGAACCTCTACGCCGGAAACGCCTTTCTTACTAGTATATGGCTGCGAGGCTATAATCCTAGTGGAAGTAGGAACTGGTTCGCTCCGAAGAGACCTATTCAATGAAACAGACAATAAAGCACTTCTACGTACAAGTCTGGACCTAGATTAAGAACAGTGCAACAAGACTCGGTTAAGGATAGCATCTTACTAGTAGCGTGCAAAAAGGTTCTTCGACTCTAAGGTCAGGAGAAGAGACTTTCAGGTCGACGACCTGGTTTTGAAAGAGGTCCTTCTCGGTACAAGGGAACCGAGTGCAGGGGTATTGGGACCTAACTGGGAAGGTCCATACAACATCGCCAATGTAATATAACCAGGAACGTATTACCTCAAGAGGCTTAACGATTTTGAAGTACCGCGAGTATGGAATGCTGAGCATCTTCTCCCCTATTACTAGTAATTTCGAACTTGCTCTTAATTTTCTATTTCTTTTACTTGTAAAGTTTTCCTTGTAACCTTTATAAATAAGATCGTTCTTCTTTGTCTTTAACAAATATGTCTTGTATGATCTTGTTCGTTATGATGTTTTACAAGTTTCCTATTCAGATATGTAACATTAGTCTTGTGAAGTGCTCGAATTATAGAAGTGCTATGACAAATGGCTAAAAATACTTCTTTTATATATGTAATTTGAGTAAGTATAGTGGGCAGCCAAAAAAGATAAGTAAGAAAGAGTCAAAAGAAAAGCTTCACTGGTCTCCACCTCTAGGCTCTGCGGGCGCGACCTCTATATCCCCTAGTTGGTTGTTGACCATCCGATCAGTTGTTCGGTCCTCGAGGAAGTATTCCTCCGACTGGTCATCCTCTGGAGGAGGCTCTTGTCCCTCTTCCTCCTCGGCCTCATCATCAGTTTGGGTCATGGAAACAAAGATGTCCTAATATTCAATCGGGAGGTTGGAGAGGTCCATCCCCAAATTCCTTGGTCGCAAGCTGTAGATGGCCTGAATTGCCTAGTCAGTGGCCTTCCTCTCAAGTTCAAGGTTTTGTTGCTTTATCTGATCAGTTAATGAAGCAACTTGGCTTTGGGAAAGCTCGAGTTCCATTTTCAATGCTCTCTTCCAGCTTACTTAATTTTCCCATGATCGAGCTCTCTCTTTTCCTGCCTTCATGGCTCACTCAGAGTTTACCTTCAACTCCTGCTCTTTCTTGCCACACTCTTTAGTGAGTCTGGCCACTATCATTTGGAGCTCTTTGTTCTCCTCACTTGTCTTCTCGAGCTCAGCCTTTTGGAATTCCACTGTGCGAAGGGTAGAGTTTCTCTCTATCAAGTACTGATTCACTTGGACCTAATACACTTTTGCCTCTGTATCCAAAGCTGCAATGTCTTATTTTAGCTTGGCATTCTCTTCCCTCCCCCAGCAAAGTCCAGATTGGTCTTCTATTGGGCCATATGCAAGGCGAGCAGAGACTGCATGACAAAAGAAACAAGAGTTAACCTCCATTTTCTCGAAAATCATAAAGGGTAAGAAAATCAATTGATATTGGGAAGTCCTCGACAAGAACGAGCTGTTTTATCTGGCTTTGCAACTGAAGCGCTATAGCCATCAGGTCTGCGGCTCGGAAAGCCACGAACTCCTTAAAGGCTGCAACCAGTTAGCACTTTAGCAGGGTATACACCATCAGCTGCAGATGTTTTGGGAGTTGCCTAATAAAGTCCAGCATAAGCGTGTCTGCCCTCAGAGGAACTAGCATCTCGTTGACCCATTATTTGCCCGCTTTCCTTTGGGCAGCTGCATCTGGTAAGGTTGTACCCCTAAGCCCTCTGGCTCGGACTCTGATTCTTTAGCCTACAACTGTTTCCTTTTCTTAGTTTTTTGGCTCATGGTTTTCTACTTAAGGGCACGAGCAGCCACGGGTCGAGAAGCTTCCCCATGTCGCTTTGAGGGTGTTATGCACCAGTCTATATCCCTCTTACGGGGACATCGCTAGGGATCATCTCGGCTGACTCAGTTGGGGTGACTTGGGGAAATACGAACCCCCTGGTCCTCATCGTTGGCCTTGGAACTCTGGGTGGCATGGTCGTTGCATGAAAGTATGTTAGCGAAAAGATCACTAAGGCAAAAGAAAGAGGTTCTAAGTGTGAGGATACTTACAGACTAGGGGTTCCAAAGATGCTTTCGGATTGAAAAAATCGTATTTTCTCAAGTTGGTAATAGTCACGAGCAGTTTCGCATCGCGACTTTACTTGGTTAGATTACCGAATGCCACAATTCGGTTGAAATAAGTCAGAGTCATCAATCTAGTCGTCTTATTTCCTGCAATGAGACAAAAAAGTTCGTTAGAAACAAAAACTGAAGGAAAGGAACATTTCACAAATTGAAAGAAAGAAAAACCTACTTGGCTTCCTAAACTGGCAAATGCCATCATACGCAAAAAAGAAAAATTTGGTTTCATAAGCCCCAACGTTAATGGGGTAACCAAATATTCCTCCCTCGATCGTAGATAGCTTCGAGAGGTAAAAAGAATCTTTATCCTTGCTCTTCTTTAGATAGTAAAAGCATGCGAGCTTCAGCATTGTCAGCTCGCCAAGGCCATTTTCGCCACATGCGATATACATAGCGACAACTATCATATACGCATTGGGCATTAGTTGCAAAGGTATCAACACCCCACATTTAAAGATGTCTCCGAGATCGCGACCATTCCTTTTGGGGGATTCGGAGCTATATATGTCCTGTGCTAGTAGACATCCACGCTAAGTGCGTCCTGGTCCACTGCCTTCTGTATCTCATCCTAGATGGCCACTAATAAGGTCTCTTGCATGAGACCTACTGAGGCTCCCGACGTCTGCGAGCTCGTCCCCTTGGTTGCTCTGTTCGATGAGGCATCTATAGCTCCTAAAGTCTAAAAAAGAGGCGACACGCAGAGATAACTAAGTCTTCATACAGTGTTCCATACGATGACATGGGAGAGCAAAAGAAACCTTAATGTGCCTTCCTTAAACCCTAGAAAAACCCTAAAAACCCTTGGGAATGAATCCTCAAGGATTCGTGCCCCAAGTTCTCACTCTTTATGAAAGGAAAAACCTTCTTCTCACCACTGTCCGAAAATACGCTCTGTAAAAGCTTACTAGACAGTTCATACCCACCATTATCGCAAAAGTCAGGCAAATCAGCAAAATAATAAAAGAAAACGAAGGAGAAATCCTCCTTATCTCTTGGCTACGAGGAATGAACTTCTTGTTGTAATGGAAAGTGCGCATCAACTAGAAGAAAGGCAAACTGATTTCATGAGAGTTTTGCTTTTTCTCTGAAAATATGAGTTCTGTGACAAAACTTGAAGCGAGCCTGGGGTTTTATAGAGGGAAAACGACAATTGGCTTCCCTAGGCAAGCGACGCTTGGGCAGGATATGTTTCTCGCCATTGATTGTGACCACGTGTCATTAATCCGCGAGAAGAAGTAACCACCATGCTTTGTGAGTGCAAATCGACGCTTCCCTCCATTGGAGTAACCAAGCGTCAGCACGGTTATCTCCACCATATTAAATGCACTCTCATTCGCATTTAATGCTCTAAAATAGAATGTTGTTTCAGCATGGCTTGCATTTAAGGCACATAGCTGGCACTTATTGCGTAATGGACACGTTTATCAGAATGAAGATTATTTTATTGACTAGACTAGCTGTCAAGCACAACGGATAACATTTGAAGAGGTCGTTCGAGTAAAACACTTTTCGTCGTGTATACGTTTCAAGACAATGTGATTCCTTGCTTTTGGTAAAAATGTGCTAAGTATTCTTAGGTTGTGAGCTGCGGATGAGATTCAAAGCATGTCGGTATGGCACTAAGTAGGGTCTGACCTAGGTCGTTGAACCTGTGGGAGAAGGCCACCTCAGGTCGCTTGTGCCATTCTTAAAGGTATATGCTGCGACCTCCTTCTAGCTCGATCAGCTCGACCAAATGTCATTTGGGACAAGTCAAGTCGTGGCATAATCATGAAGTTCTCAAGGTTCAATCCATAAACCTTAAAAACTGGGGGCCTTCTGTTATGCCTAAAAAGTCAGGGTGGGCATGGACTCTCGTCAATAAGAGCCAATCAGAATTCAAGGAGGATTTGTGCCGTCTAGACGTTGCCATGGCGCATAATGACAGAAGAGGTATGGTTCTCGTCAGTGTAGCAGGTGAATGCCAGGCTTACGAGTGGCTAGGAATCGTCCACCTGCCCAAGCCTTACGTAATTTAAGGATATCTCTTGTGCAGACAACCAATGAGAAACGGGTTAGGAATTGTACCCCACCTGCTGGATTGCAGGCTCATGATTATTACCTTGAATGCTCCCACTATAAATAGAGGGTTCCTCTCTCATTTACGGGATTGGCTTATCTTAGTCTAAACAGCATACTCTCTCTCTCTCTCTTTCGCTCTCTTTCTTTCTCTATATTCTCTCTAGATTGTAACTCAGCTTGTTATCTGCAACTTGATTGTAACCATCTATTAATACAACTACGGTGGACGTAGGAATCACTTTTGAGTATCCAAACCACTTTAAAACCGTCTTTTATTTTCTCTCTTGCTATACATTTTCATATCACATGTAACTTTTAAGCCCGCTTAGCATTTTGCACATGTGAGTCATTGGAGTCAAAATCAAGCATCAACACATTAAATTTTCTTTTATACATCCTGCAGGTTGGTGATGCTGATAAGGACCATAAATGTTGGCAAAGGCCTGAATGCATAACCAAAAAGAAACCACTCTCTCAGGTCAACATGACTTCTCCTAGATCAGATGTTGCTGCTGAAACTGCAGCATCAGGATTTGCTGCCATCGACCTGTACATTCTCAGCACACAGAGTTGTCCCTGTGTATTCCTTTAGATAGAAAGATGATGAGCTGAGATGACAGGACTTCTCACCTTTGAATCAAATGATAATGATGCTTCCAGCTATTGATGTGCACGCAATTTAAGTTCCTCCTTTTTCTCCTCATGAGAGGTTTCTGCGATATTGTAATTGTGAGCAGTGTTTTATACAGTGTAGTTTAGGTTAAAAAATTTGAAAGAAATGAAGATATCCTTGGGTGGTGTGGCAATGAAATTTAGATTGGATGTTTTGGTGGCACTGGAGAATCGTAGCTTTGAGGTTCTTATAGAATTCCTCAGTTTTATCAGCAGTTGCAAATTATGTTATATTTTTAGTGATGATGATTGAAAGTTTTTTGTCGGCTTTTAGGCATGTTGAGTAACTATTGAAGGAGGGATTGAAAGTTTTATCAGCATGTGGCTTTTAGTGATGATGATTGAAGGTTTTATCAACATGTGGTTGTTTCATGCTACATGAACTCTTTTTATCCCCAATACAGTTCTTATGTATGAATCAGTGATGTGGCCTTCCCAGTGAGTTGCCGTGATAGCAGTGGCTGAAAACACCATCATTTCATGAAAACTTTAGAAGTTTATGCTATTTCACTTGTGATAACGACTACTGTTTAGTAAGCTTATTTAGTAAGCTGGATTTTACATCAAAATGCCATGTACTAGAGAATACATTTTCTCATTGCATTGGGATGTCTGACTACATCCTAACTTTTGTGATATATGTGATTCTATAGATGCTTGGCATGCATACAAATAATGAACTCAAGTTACCCACTAACATCTGGTGGTGATGGTCTCTATTGACTTCCCAAGGGCTTTGGTTTATTTAGACTGCATGGATTATCTTATGTATTGCGTCTTTGTGTTTGTGTATCTAGCCTCAAATTTCTACCTGGACTTGATAAATTTGTTCCACATATTTTACCAAGCTGCTCATTTTTTTGATTAGATACAGTATGATTTTGTCTAGTACTTTTGATTTTAGATAACCTCGTTGACTTTGTCATCTGGTTTTATGATCATGCTAATTATCTTATGAGTACATTGTATTCTGTCTTATCCACCAATGGCTTTTATCTTTCTTTTTTTCGGCTTTTATTTTACTTGTACCATTGCAACAGATTGAACTTTGGTACTCAGATTGTGAGAAGGCAAAAGAACTTAGAAGTTCAACGGTTTCATTGATTTTTGTGCTGTATTGGTTGAGTGGTTTTCTGCTGGAATTATATCTGAAATTGTCTTTTAATTTGCAGGCTCTTGATACATTCAACACAGTGGTTGTATCACCTATATACTATGTGATGTTTACATCACTAACCATTTTGGCAAGTGTAATCATGTTTAAGGTAAATTATTTGTCAGAATTATTTATTTATTTTTATATTTTAGCTAGATAAGTTTTAATAAGATATTATGTCAAAACAAGATGTTGGTGAATCTTAAAGGAAGACAGTTGTGCATATATTCCTTTGAATTTTTTGTTACTTTACTGCAATGGGATGACAATTTGGATAGAGGGGAAACAGTAGATTCATATTTTACTTGCAAAGTAAACCAGACAAATTGGGTGGAGCTCGGCCTAGTTTTACTAGTTAAAAAAAAAAAAGTAAAAAAAAAAGAAAGGAAAACCAATCTTATTTTAGAACTAATAATGTGTACAAATTATTTAACGACCTAGCCTCCTTTCAATATTTCTCATAACTCTTAACTCTCTTCAGAAATTCAAAATTACAAATGATTTATTATCAGTATTCTTCAATTATACTTTTGGGGTCTTAATGATTTTTCTTCTCAAAAAAACTGTAAACATTTTCGACTTGCCATATAGCACCCCTTTCAACTCTAAAATCTCTCAATCTCAAGTAGCACTAGTTAGACTCTTTCAATTTTCATATTTCTTCTTCTTCTTCTTCTCACTCATGAAATTGATTTATTTGTTAACATGTGAGATTAGCCGAGCATTCAAGATACTATAAATAAAGATGTTCATTATATTAATGCTATATTTTCTCTTCATATCATCAAAATTTTTAAGTTTAATCTCTTGACAGGCTATTCGCAAGTATACGAAATCATGCAAGTAATAAAGCTCGAGGAAACGAGTGTTGAATCCCTAGGGAACTACCTACCAAGTAACAAACTAGTCTATTCTATTGCTATTTGATAAAGCAAAATTTTAAGAATGACTTTAATGAATAAGTAACAAACTAAAAACTAACTAAATGCAGAATTTGTAAACACTTTGATGTAAAGATTAATATGACTAAACCTAGGGCATAGATTTCACACCAATTTAATCCTATGCATTGACAATTATTGTTAACCTAACTAAGCATATTCTAAAAGCCAAATTTCCTAAAATTCCACTAACTTTCTCTCGAACAATTAGCAAATTAACCCTTAAGCAACAACCCAAGATATCTCTAAGTCGGATTTAGAAGCTAAGAGATCATTAAGTTATATGGAATTTACAAGAGCCTCACAAACCGCGGTAACCTATCTCTAGCATTCGCTCAATCTATGGTTTTATTACCTTAGTCAAATTAGATTTCATCTCTCGATCTCAACCCAACCCATGATATCAATCAATTCTCGGGCCCTTGAGAATTGAAAACATTACACACGATAATAAAACTTAGAATTAATGCTCAATATAAAATCAATATAATAACGTCAACACATATTCATAAATTGGGCTACATTTGTAGCCCTAGAAAAGAGAGTTAGTTCATAATGACAATAAAAAAATCCATCATTCTATTCAATGACATGAGTTCAAGAAAGAAAAATATAAACCCTTCTCTAATCGGTGAACGAGAGCTTCAAGAATCCTGATCTCCAAACTAGTAGCCGTCTTTTTCTCTCTCTCGAAAAGCTCCTAAAACTTCTCAAAAATCCCCCTTTTATAGTTCTAGGGTTCTGATCTTAATTAGGAAAAGAGTAGATGCCTTAGCCCATTCCGATTTGGATTAGGATAATGCATTAACAAAATAAGCCCGTGATCCATCGCCGCAACGGTGAGAACCGTCGCCGTGGTGATCGTTCTTCCTTTCCAAGGAATCCATTATCTTCAGAATTTGGTCAAGTCATCAACATGAACTTTGTAGCTCTCTGAATAAGCTTTCCAACGCCATAAGAATTATCAAATTCCAATTTCCATAGCTCAAGTTATGATCCAAACAGCAGAGCATGCTCATCTTGAAGAATTTCCAGATTTTACGTTGTATTTTCGACGCGTCACAACTTTGTTGTTTCAACTCCGATTCTTGCACCGTTTGTTCCTGCTCGTCATGAATTCCATGTAACGCCCTGCTTGAGGTACGTTGTTATTGTTTCCTCTTTCGCCCTTATTTGAGTTGGTTTTTGGTAATTTAGTGTTGTGTTGAAAGTTTGCCTGAAATTGGTTGGAAAACAGAAGAAATTAAAGTCTGCCGTGCGGGCGGGTAAGAAGAATCTTCGCGCGGCCGAAGAGGTTGAAGCCAAGGGGGAAGCTGCTGACAGGTTTCGCGCGGCGCAGTTTCTTCGCGCGGACAGGCCGACTAAATTGTTGATTGAGTTTTAGATATTTTCTTCCCTAAGGGCAATTTAACCTTTCTACCCCTAATTAGCAGGAAAAGTGGGGAGTTAATTGTAAGGATTTTTCATAGAGAATGTGTTGATATGGGGGGTGAGTTTGTAATGAATCAAAGGATATGGATGGAATTCCCAAAGAAGAATAAGGGCAAAATGGGAATGAGTGTGTTTATATTTCATTAAAAGGAATTAGAATCAAATAAACCCCTCATTTCTTCTTCTCAAACGCAACTTCCCATCCTTACTCCTCTCAACTTCTCTTCTCTTTTGATCAAGGTATTCCAAGGGGTTTTGAAGTGATTTGGGGGTGGAAAAGTAACCTAAGGCTTCCTAAGGTAAGGATTTCTCCTTAAGTTGTGTGATTTGTGAGTTTTAGTTCATTTTGGTATTTGAGGGTTTTCCTTCTTTTGGTTAAGATTAGAGGAAAAGTCAAGCTAAACAAGTGAAAGGAAGAATTTGTGAAGTCTCTCCATAACAAGTAAGTAAAACCCAACCCAAGTTGAGATTTATGAAATTTCTTGATTAGGGTTTTGATAGACTTGATGTATGTATGTGATGTACATGTAATATGGCATGTATGAAGGATTAAATAGAGATTTCTATGCTTTGTGAATGTTTATACCTTGCAAATTGAGAAATGAGATGTTGGATTGGCAAGGTAGTTGAGATGGATTTGAAGGGGTGTTATGGAACCCTTTTTGGAAGTGTTTTGTTTGACAGGTTATTATGGCTTTGTGAAGGGGTTTTTCCCCATTTTGGATGGTTAAGAAAAGTTTTAGAATCATGGCTATGATAGAGTTTTATAATGCACATGAATTGTTTGATGAAATGCCTAATAGAGGTTTGAGTATGAGTAATGAACCTTAATTCTTGCAACATTGCATGTTGGCATTTCATAAGTGCATTAGTAGTGATGAACCATCCATAGGCACTAATTGTGCATGGAAAAGTGACCTAAGAAAGTGTAAGGAAATGGTTTATGCATTTACCCCATGAGTAGAGAGCTTAGTGGGTAAAATTACTCTAAGGGTAGAGAGCATTGAAAAATGCTACAATAGAATGAATTAGAAGAGTAGTATAGTTGGGATGATGCTTTGTGAACATCACCCGACCGTTATGGGAATCGGATTGATGCTTTGTGATCATCATTCGAATAGCCCTTAGAGAGATGGGTCGATGCTTTGTGATCATCACCCGATGAGTAGTAGAAATGGGTAGATGCTTTGTGACCACTACCCTAGGTTAATTAAGAGATATGTAGGTTGATGCTTTGTGATCATCACCTAACATTTGGTAGAAGTGGGTTGATGCTTTGTGACCATCACCCAATAGTGACTAGAGACGGGTAAATGCTTGGTGATCGTTACCCAAAATTCATGAGGAACGGGTAGGTGCTAGGTGATCTCCACCCGATAGTTAGAAAGAACCAAGTTGGTGCTTTGTGATCCTCACTCGGTAATCACTAAGAATGGGTTGGTGTAATTCCACCCGATAGAGTGAGATGGTCTTTGTGTGAACGCCATCCGGCCGTACCTCCCGGTAAGATAAGGCCATGATGTTATTAGGAACAGAAACAGAATCAGAAATAGCATAAGGAAAGAATTAAGAGTTATTTATATGGGGACAGACAGAGAGAGAGTTTTACTTACTGAGCATTATTTTGTGCTCACCCCGTTATTTTCCTTTGTGGATGCAGGTTCTAGGTGATGCAGTCGGAGGGGCGTCGGCAAGAAAAGAGATAGCTACTTGTTTCCCTGTTTTGTCTTTAAAAATGCATTTTTTGTAAACAGACTTTGTGTATAAAAGACATATGACGTATAATGAAAAGAAAGTTTTTGGGCCCAATTTTCTATTGTTATTATGCATGCATTGTACTAGTTTTCAGTAATTGTTACATTTTTGGTATTAGAGCAAAGATTTTGGGATTGAACAGTGTACTATTCTCATCGCCACGACGCCCTATAACCGACTGTGTGAGTAATTCTTTCCTTACAGTAATTGTTTCTTGAGTTCATTAGTGCTATCATTTTGTAGATGAGGCGTAGTTATCGAAATCGCGGTAAAGGTGTGGTGAATGAAGGAGAACCTTCTAACCCACCAGAGTCTACGCCCCCTCCCTTGGATGAAGCTAGAATCCGGGGAATTATACAGCAAGTTATGGCAGAAACTCAGGGGAGAGTTGTACCCCCTGTTCAGTCACCTTGATTACACATGTCGAAAGAGGACAAACGGTACCTCCCCAAGCGTAGAACAGAGTTGAACCGATTTACGGTCTTTCTAGCCAGCATCAACCCTCAGAGTTTAAGGGTCACTGATCCGAGTAATAGCGGAGAAGAGTGGCTTGGGTGAGGTAGAAGCCGAGCCACGGAGTTTATTTCCCATGTCGATCGGGAGAAGATCCGGTATGCGAGTTTCTTGTTTCGGGGTGATGCCCGAATTTGGTGGGAGTTAATGGAAGAAACTCACGACGCGACAGTAATGACATGGGAAGAGTTTAGGCAAGAGTTTGAGGCTGAGTATAGAACAGAGGACCAAGTTCATGAGAAGGTCCAAGAATTTATCACCTTGACAGAAGGGACTAAGCGGCGTGAAAGAGTACTCGGTGAAGTTCAACGCTCTTGCAAGGTTTGCAGGGAATAGTTAGCACTCCTCGAGAAGGGATAAGTTTGTGCATGGATTGAAGCCGGAGATAGCCCGGGATATAATGAGAAGCTCCAACCCTCCTCGGAATTATAGTGAGGCTTTGAGGCGGGCGATGAAGGCAGAGATTTTTGAGAATAAAATCTTCCCGGTAGGATCCTCGTCAGGAGGACCGAAGGAGCTACCCTCCGCTCCTCATAGAGAGAAACATGAGGATGTAAAGGGTAAAGACATGAAGAATCAGAAGAAGAAGTTTCAGTATAGGCAGAATAGAAAAGAGTGGAAGAATAAGCGACCTCGGACGGAAGGGTTTCCTCCTTGCGCTAAATGCGGGAAGAATCACCCGGAAGAGTGTCTGAGGGATCAGAGAGTGTGTTATAGGTGCCGACAGCCAGGGCACATGATGAGAGATTGTAAAGCTCCCCTTCCACCAACTACTCAAGGTTCAGGAGGTACTGCGAATGCCAGAGTTTTTACTGTGGCACAAGGGGAAGCAGAGGCCGACCCATCACCATATCGTCGGGGTTATTATTTCATGCAGTCCCTTTATATGCTTTAATTGATTCAGGTGCTACTCATTCATTCATATCTTATGGGATGCTTGAAAGATTAGGTTTGAAACCTACTAGAGCGACTCAACCCATTAAGATAGAACTACCCGATGGGGTTAGTGTTGTGACTCAAGAGATTTTGTTAAGAGAGTCCTTAGTGATCCAAGGTAGAGAGTTAATCGTTGACTTAATAGTTTTCGATATGCCCGATTTTGATGTGATTCTGGGCATGGACTTCCTAGGGAGATATGGAGTAGAGATTGACCTGGTCGGAAAAAGAAGGCAAGGTTTAACCTTGATAGTGGAGATAAGTTTAGTTTTGGAGAAGGCCATCAATTGAGCATGCCCGATTAGTAATGTGAAAGCCAGGGAAGATGTTGAGAAAGGGGTGTTCGGGTTATATTGCCCATGTAGTGCAAAGTGGTGATGTTCCCGCTTAGAGATTCAGAGGGTGCCGTAGTTCGAGACTTCCTAGATGTATTTTCGGAAGAGTTACGGGTTTGCCTCCCGAGAGGGAGGTAGAGTTTAGTATCGAACTAGCACCAAGGACAAGACAATATCTAAAGCCCCTTATCGAATGGCCCTAGCCGAGCTCCAAGAATTAAAGAAGCAACTCCAAGAGCTTTTAGATAAAGGCTTTATCCGACCAAGTCATTCCCCTTGGGGAGCTCCAATCTGTTTGTGAAAAAAGAAGGATGGATCACTAAGGATGTGTATTGATTATAGGGAGTTGAATAAAGTTACAATGAAGAATAAGTACCCGCCACCTGGATAGATGACCTTTTTGATCAGTTGAAAGGAGCGGCAGTGTTCTCCAAAATTGATTTGAGGTCCGGGTATCATCAAGTAAGAGTGGTTGAGCAAGATGTGGCTAAGACTGCCTTTCGTACAAGATATGGGCATTATGAATTTGTAGTGATGCCTTTTGGCTTGACTAATGCCCCAAATAAGCTTTTATGGACTTGATGAACAGGGTATTCCCATGAGTATTTGGATCAGTTCATTGTTGTCTTCATCGACGACATTCTGATTTACTCAAAGTCAAGAGAAGAGCATGAGAGACACTTGAGATTAGTATTGCAACGGCTGAGAGAAAAGAAGTTGTGTGCTAAATTTTCCAAGTGCGAGTTTTGGCTTAACCAAGTGATATTCTTGGGTCATACCGTATCGAAGGAAGGGATTTCGGTAGATCGAGTAAAGTGCGCAATCCTAGGAATGGCGAGTTTGAGAACAGTGAAAGAAATCGGGAGTTTCTTAGGCTTAGCGAGGTTACTACCGGCGATTTGTAGCAAGATTCGCCCGTTAGGGGCTAAAGCGGGTGAGACTCTTACCAAACAGAAAACTCCTTTTGTCTGGTCAACGCATGTGAGGAAAGCTTTCAAGAGTTGAAGAAGAGGTTAACATCGCTCGTACTAGTGTTACCACGGGAGGGTGTAGATTATGACATTTATCACGCCGCCTCTTTGCGGGGACTTGGATGCTGTGTTGATGCGATTAGGTAGGGTATTATAGCTTATGCTTCTCGTCAATTGAAAGAGTACGAGACCGTATACCCTACGCATGACTTAGAATTAGCATGTGGTCTTTGCCTTAAAGATTTGGAGGCACTACCTTTATGGTGTGAAGAGTAATATCTACACCCGATCATAAGAGTCTAAAGTACTTCTTCACCTCAAAAGGAGTTGAATATGAGGCAGAGAATGTGGTTAGAGTGGTCAAGGATTATGATTGTGAGATCAAATATCAACCGGGAAAGCCAATGTAGTAGCCGATGCTTTGAGTAGAAAAGCCCATGTTTTCCGGGCTTACAGCGAAAGAGTTAATAGAAGAATTGTCTAAGGAACAGTTGAAGTGGTTCCCGAAGATTGGCCAACCTAGAGGTACAGTCCTCTTTACTAGAGGAAATTAGAGAAAAGCAAATGGCGATGAGTGGTGTCGAAAACTTGATTCGGCAAGTGCGTGAGGGCAAGACATCGAGTTCTTTGTGAGAGATGGTGTCCTCTATTTTAGAAATCGGTTGTGCATTCCTTCAAATGAGGAGTTGAAACAAGAAAATTCTTATGGAGGCTCATGACACACCGTACACCGCTCATCCAGGGGAGCAACCAAGATGTATCAGGATATCAAGAAAGGCTATTGGTGGTCGTATGAAGAAAGACATTGCGAGTTTGTGGCTAAATGCCTAACCCTGTCGGTGGGTTTGCGAGAACACCAACGGCCATCGGGGTTGCTTCACCCATTGAGTATCCCAAAGTGGAAATGGGAGAGCATTTGATGGATTTTTATCACGGGTCTCCCAGTACGAGAGGGTATAATGCTATATGGGTGATTGTGGATAGGTTAACCAAATCAGCCCATTTCCTCCCAAGAAAGGAAAGTACCACTATGGTCGGGCTTGGCCCGTGATTTACCTCAAGGAGATAGTCGATTGCATGGTGTGCCCAAGACTATAGTGTCGATAGAGATTCCGCATTTGTTTCACCCCTTCGGACAAGTTTACAGAGGAGTTTGGGTACCCGTTTAGCATTCAAGATCCGCCTATCATCCTCGATGCATGGTCGACCGAGAGAACAAATCAGGTGCTCGAGGATATGTTGAGCTTTGTTGCATGGATTATAGAGTATCCTGGCATGAGATGTTACCCTTAGTGGAATTTGCCTACAACAACAGTTATCAGTCTACAATTAGAATGGCGCCTTACGAGGCTTTGTATGGTAGACGGTGTAGGTCTCCGCTTCATTGGGATGAAGTAGGAGAAAGAGATGAGTTGAGTAACGCCTCTTGGGCCGAGATGACTCAGAAGCTAGTAGAAGATGTGAAGTTAGTCAGAAATAGAATGAAACAAGCCCAAGATCGACAGAAGAGTTACGCCGACTTGAAGAGGAAAGAGGTAGAATTCCAAGTGGGTGACAAAGTGTTTCTGAAAGTTTCCCCTTACAAGCGAGTAATGCGCTTTGGAAGCAAAGGGAAGCTAGCACAGAGGTATGTAGGTCCTTTTGAGGTCTTGCACCGAGTGGGGAAGAGGAAACAGTAACAACGTACCTCAAGCGGGGCGTTACAGGGAAGGTGGCCTATAGATTGGCACTACCACCTAGCATGGACAGGGTGCATGATGTCTTCCATGTCTCGATGCTACGAAAGTATGTAAGTGATCCCTCCACATCCCCGAGGCGTAGAAGGACGTCAAGTAACAGAGAATCTAGTATATGAAGAACGTCCAGTTGAGATTCTAGATCGAAGGGTCAAAGAACTTCGGAACAAGAGTGTTCCGCTAGTGAAGGTCATTTGGAGGAATCACAAAGTGGAAGAGGCCACTTGGGAAGTAGAGCGGGACATGCAAGATCGTTTCCCAGAGTTATTTGCATGAATTTCGGGGACGAAATTCTTTTAAGGGGGGGAGAATTGTAACGCCCCGCTTGAGGTACGTTGTTATTGTTTCCTCTTTCGCCCTTATTTGAGTTGGTTTTTGGTAATTTAGTGTTGTGTTGAAAGTTTGCCCTGAAATTGGTTGAAAACAAGAAATTCGGGTCTGCAGTGCTTGCCAGGCGAAGAATCTTCGCCACGGCGAAGAGAGGTTGAAGCCACGGGGGAAGCTGCTGGATAGTTTCGCCACGGCGACAGAAGTTTCTTCGCCGCGGCGACAGGCCGACTAAATTGTTGATTGAGTTTTAGATATTTTCTTCCCTAAGGGCAATTTGACCTTTCTACCCCTAATTAGCAGGAAAAGTGGGGAGTTAATTGTAAGGATTTTTCATAGAGAATGTGTTGATATGGGGGTGAGTTTGTAATGAATCAAAGGATATGGATGGAATTCCCAAAGAAGAATAAGGGCAAAATGGGAATGAGTGTGTTTATATTTCATTAAAAGGAATTAGAATCAAAGAAACCCCTCATTTCTTCTTCTCAAACGCAACTTCCCATCCTTACTCCTCTCAACTTCTTCTTCTTTTGATCAAGGTATTCCAAGGGGTTTTGAAGTGATTTGGGGTGGAAAAGTAACCTAAGGCTTCCTAAGGTAAGGATTTCTCCTTAAGTTGTGTGATTTGTGAGTTTTAGTTCATTTTGGTATTTGAGGGTTTTCCTTCTTTTGGTTAAGATTAGAGGAAAAGTCAAGCTAAACAAGTGAAAGGAAGAATTTGTGAAGTCTCTCCATAACAAGTAAGTAAAACCCAACCCAAGTTGAGATTTATGAAATTTCTTGATTAGGGTTTTGATAGACTTGATGTATGTATGTGATGTACATGTAATATGACATGTATGAAGGATTAAATAGAGATTTCTATGCTTTGTGAATGTTTATACCTTGCAAATTGAGAAATGAGATGTTGGATTGGCAAGGTAGTTGAGATGGATTTGAAGGGGTGTTATGGAACCCTTTTTTGGAAGTGTTTTGTTTGACAGTTATTATGGCTTTGTGAAGGGGTTTTTCCCCATTTTGGATGGTTAAGAAAAGTTTTAGAATCATGGCTATGATAGAGTTTTATAATGCACATGAATTGTTTGATGAAATGCCTAATAGAGGTTTGAGTATGAGTAATGAACCTTAATTCTTGCAACATTGCATGTTGGCATTTCATAAGTGCATTAGTAGTGATGAACCATCCATAGGCACTAATTGTGCATGGAAAAGTGACCTAAGAAAGTGTAAGGAAATGGTTTATGCATTTACCCCATGAGTAGAGAGCTTAGTGGGTAAAATTACTCTAAGGGTAGAGAGCATTGAAAAATGCTACAATAGAATGAATTAGAAGAGTAGTATAGTTGGGATGATGCTTTGTGAACATCACCCGACCGTTATGGGAATCGGATTGATGCTTTGTGATCATCATTCGAATAGCCCTTAGAGAGATGGGTCGATGCTTTGTGATCATCACCCGATGAGTAGTAGAAATGGGTAGATGCTTTGTGACCACTACCCGGTTAATTAAGAGATATGTAGGTTGATGCTTTGTGATCATCACCTAACATTTGGTAGAAGTGGGTTGATGCTTTGTGACCATCACCCAATAGTGACTAGAGACGGGTAAATGCTTGGTGATCGTTACCCAAAATTCATGAGGAACGGGTAGGTGCTAGGTGATCTCCACCCGATAGTTAGAAAGAACCAAGTTGGTGCTTTGTGATCCTCACTCGGTAGTCACTAAGAATGGGTTGGTACTGTGTGAATTCCACCCGATAGCTATAGAGAGTGAGATGGTGCTGTGTGAAAGCCATCCGGTCGTACCTCCGGTAAGATGAGGCCATGATGTTATTAGGAACAGAAACAGAATCAGAAATAGCATAAGGAAAGAATTAAGAGTTATTTATACGGGGACAGACAGAGAGAGAGTTTTACTTACTGAGCATTATTTTGTGCTCACCCCCGTTATTTTCCTTTGTGGATGCAGTTCTAGGTGATGCGGTGGAGGGGCGTCGGCAAGCGAAGAGAGATAGCTACACTGTTTCCCCTGTTTTGTCTTTAAAAATGCATTTTTGTAAACAGTACTCTTTGTGTATAAAAGACATATGACGTATAATGAAAAGAAAGTTTTTGGGCCCAATTTTCTATTGTTATTATGCATGCATTGTACTAGTTTTCAGTAGTTGTTACATTCCATCGACATCATTCTTTTTCCTTCAAAAACCTGTTTGCATTTTATTACACTTTCGTATAAGTTTTTTATTTTTTTGGTCAGAAAGTTTTTTTATTTAAAAGAAGATCATTTTATTGAGAACCCATTAGGCCCAGGAACTTAGGCAAAGAGCTCATTGGGCTGCTTCTTGTATATTGTTGGGCAATTCTCCATCAGGCTTTCTACTGAATGTCCCCTACAATTCACTAAGTAACAACCATTATTATTAAGAAAACACGGACAACAAAAACTTAAACAGAAGAGAAGTTACTTTTTTTTATGATTATTTTCTGGCTTCAAATAGTTTTTATCTCAAAAATATAATTTCAAATTGATAGTAAACCACGTTTACAATGAATAATGGGTTTTGGGTTTTAAGAAAAAAGTTTTTAATAATTGGAATGTCATTTTTTTTTTAAATTATTATTGGGGCTTAAATAACCCCACTCAAAAAAAAAAAAAAAAAAAAATAGTTATTTAACCATCGTTGAAGATAATGGAATTTTATACAAATATTAACATTGCCTTAAACTTAAATAATATGACATAGAGGGTGCGTTTGCATGCTGAACTGATTATTTCGTATTTGACTGGAGTGAACTGGCAAGAATGGGAATAATATGACATCTAGTATTATTGATTCTTTATATACGCCTTTTAGTAACATTACGTGTGAGTGAATTTTATAGTTTTTATGTGATTGATATTTTGATGTTGTTTCATGTTTGCATTATTTTTTTAATTAATAAAATATTAAATTGATTGATAAACTATATATAAATGAATTGGTAGTTCATAAACCTTTTTCACAACCTTTCTTACATAAAATTAAAATTAAATTAATTTAAATTGATTAAGGGTATTTATGTCTTTTCATAAAACAGTGAATAAATTGTTTTTCTTACCATCATGATGCATGAAAATATTAAGAATAATACTAAACCAACAACTATCACTCACAACTCTTACAACTCTGACGTGACAGCTCATAATTAATCAGTTTACAACGAATCTCACATGGGTCTCGCATGAGTCTTACTAATTAATTGCAAACTGACCAATTGTAAGCTGTCATGTCAGAGTTGTGAGAAAAAATTTATGAAAAAAGGTTGTTGGCATAATATTACTAAGTTATTAAGCACATTCCAAGACAACACAGTCTTCTTTGTATAACTCATTCTCCCATTGAGTAGCTCATCCCTCACACACCAATTCTATCACTCAACAATTGAACAAACAATCAAAAGAATACCAACCACCAATCAACCAATCCCTCCTTCAATAGTTACTCAACATGCCTAAAAGCCAACAAAAAACTTTCAATCATCATCATTAAAAAAATAACATAATTTGCAACTGCTGATAAAACTGAGGAATTCTATAAGAACCTCAAAGCTACAATTCTCCAGTGCCACCAAAACATCCAATCTAAATTCCATAGCCACACCACCCAAGGATATCTTCATTTCTTTCTAATTTTTTAACCTAAACTACACTGTATAAAACACTGCTCACAATTACAATATCGCAGAAACCTCTCATGCGGAGAAAAAGGAGGAACTTAAATTGCGTCCACATTAGTAGCTGGAAGCATCATTATCATTTGATTCAAAGGCGAGAAGTCCTATCATCTCAGCTCATCATCTTTCTATGTAAAGGAATACACAGGGACAACACTGTATGCTGAGAATGTACCGGTCGATGGCAACAAATCCTCCCCCAGCGTGTGCCTAACATTGAGGATAACCAAAAAGTACAATTACGATGGTCGGATGTTGTCTACATGCCTAAGGGGAATACCTTCAGATTCAAAATTATCCTCTCTAGAGTACTTAGGAAGGTGAATTGGTTGAGTTGTTGATGAACCTGTAAATGGAGCACAACTTTTTAAGCAACATCAATTCATAGACTAGGAAGCAAAAGAAATTTTTTATAATATCTCCAGGAAAAAGACAGAAACCCACCATCAACCATGTCCTTTGTTTTGTGGAGAAGAAAAGTCCCGGAAAGAACTGTCACAAACCCACACATTTCAGTGACAATTTGAGTGGGGTTTTGTCGATCCCAATCCTGAATTTAACATGACATACATATGAGAAAGTACTCTTTAGTTTTTACTGACAATGCAGTGCTAAATGAATAAAGAGCTCAGTTACAAAATTAAACTAACGAAAATCAGGAAATTTCTTCCAAGAAACAAGATTCTTAATTTTTCAAAATGATCACCCAGCCATCGAAGACTTAAAACAATCAACTATTTTGGGACAGCAACAAACCTTCATGATGAGTAACATTGGAAAGCAGCAGAATATATTCAGGAAAAGGAAGAGGGAAATAGAATGACAATCCAAATATGACACATGGAAAGAAAGCAATTCTTTCTGAATCTGATTGTCTCTAAGCATCATCAGAAAAAGAAGAAGAAAAAAAAAAAAAAAAAAACCTACAAAATAGTCCTAATTGAAAGCTTCTTCCTAGCTCTCTTCAAACAAACCAACCATTAGCAGATTGCTTAGAAGTTTAAAACTAATCTAACCAATATACGTATGGGAAGCTTCACGTATATTTTGAAATCAATCAAATTGCACTAAACTAGCCCACTTGGATGTTTTACTTCATCAACAGTAAAGCATACTTAGATGTTTTACTACAGTTTTCTTCAGCATGTTAAAAAATTATTATTAAGTACTTCACAAAAATACAACAGAAAATCATTGGCATATGAGTTTATTAATAATATTTCAAACAAATTTACAACCATATTTGAACCAAAATCAAAAGAAGTCAATGGGTTTAAAATCTGAAATCATCTTCAAAAGCTAAAAACATTATAGGAATATAATTTGGATATAACCTCATAGAAAACAGAAAAAGAACATCTCATTGTTTGTAAAATTGGAACTAGTTTTTGAGAACACATTTAAGATCTGTATCTAAAAACTGCCAAACAACGTAGAATTTTTTTAACATATTTTTTACATCTCTTTCTTTTTGTGATAAGAATAAAATCATAATTGCACATCAATCAATCAAACAATCCTAAATATACATTTTTCACCACTCATGTAGGTTAATTATTCACTACTTCTCCAACTTCACAATTTGCTGAGTCGCTATGCCGTACTACATCTCAGATCTTACTAACTGTGATGTTGTTCTGAATTCATCAGGATTATCAAACGATTGCCACGACGATGAATCTGGTGGCCGCGGCGACCGAACATATGAGCAGAAAACTCCTTCTAGCCAGGCAACCCTGATATACCCACAATGGTTGAAGAATCAGAAGCTCGACAAGCAATTCGGTAATTTTATTGACATGTTTCGAAGTTTACATATTAATATCCCTTTTGTTGATATGCTAGAATAGATGCCGAAGTATGCGAAATTTTTGAAGGAGATCCTCACACACAAGAGGAAATTCAAGGAACACGAGAAAGTTATGCTAACGGAGGAATGCAGCACGCTGATTCAAAAAGAAACTACCACCTAAACTACGAGATCCAGGGAGTTTTACTATCCCTTGTATTATTGGTAGTTGTTATTTTGATAAAGTGTTATGTGATTTAGGGGCTAGTATTAACTTAATGTCGTTTTCCATCTACAGGAAGCTTAGATTGGGAGAAGTGAAGCCAACCATCGTGTCTCTCCAATTAGCTGATCAATCGATAACATATCCTAGAGGGGTAGTCGAAGACGTCCTGATTAAGCTAGACAAACTGATTTTCCTAGTAGATTTCATAGTGTTAGACATGGAGGAAGGGCAGATGAGACTGACCCCACTTTCATTGACCAATAAGTGATAGCTGTCAGGTTCGCAGAATGACCGATGGAACCAACTGAATCTCTCGTGACATTATCGAAGTTCGATCCACCACTTTGGGGAAAGAGATGAGACGGTCTACCCGCCTTTACACATACGAGGAATCATTCACTGACGGACAAGAGGTACAAAAACGTATCGCCCACTTCCTACAATCCGACCTGAACCTTTGGGTAGGCTCCACAGGATCAACAACAATAGCTGCACGGAGTACGGTAGAATTCCCCGTTACGGTCATTCGGGAAGTCCCTTCGAGGACGACTCCCATACAATTTTTTTGAGAGCTGGAGAAGCGTCTACGGGTAAAGCACCGTATCCATATGACTGCTTGCCAGCCACAGGGAGAATGTTGATAGATGTCCACCAGGGGAAATTAATCTTACGGGTAGAAGATGAGCAAGTAGAATTTGATGTCGTTAAATCAGTGAAGCATCCATCTATCCCCCTAGAAAATTGTTTGATGAATTCTAGATATCAGGAGGATGAAGTTGATAGTGAAGAGATAAAGGAGTGTGTAAGATACTTAAATGCCCTACCACCTTTGATTCGTCAGGAAGCTACTCTAATCAGAGAAATTGGAGCTGTGGAGTCTCAATCTGCACGCATAAGATCTTAATGGAGGAAAGTTATAAGCCTACTGTCCAACCACAGAGAAAATTGAATCCATCAATGCAAGAAGTGGTCAAGAAGGAGGTTTTGAAGCTTTTAGATGTAGGAATCATATATCCAATTTCGGATAGTGCATGGATGAGTCCAGTCCAAGTAGTGCCAAAGAAGGGAGGAATGACAGTGGTCCGTAATGACAACAACGAGCTGATTCCAACACGAATAGTCACAGCATGGAAAGTATGTATCGACTATCGCAAACTGAATTCTGCGACTCGTAAGGACCATTTTCCATTACCATTCATCGATCAAATGTTAGAGAGATTAGCTAGCCATGAGTTTTATTGTTTCCTAGATGGATATTCAGGCTACAATCAAATTGCCATAGCGCTAGAAGATCAAGAGAAGACTACTTTCTCGTGCCCATACGAAACATTCGCTTATCGAAGAATGCCTTTTGGCTTGTGCAACGCTCCTGCAACTTTTCAACATTGCATGATCTTAATTTTTTCTGATATGGTTGAGAAGTCCATTGAAGTTTTCATGGACGATTTTTCTGTTTTTGGAGATTCTTTTGATGATTGTTTAACTAATTTATCTAATATTTTACAGAGATGTGTTGACACTAATTTGGTGCTAAATTGGGAAAAATGTCATTTCATGGTACGCGATGGGATTGTATTAGGTCATAGGATATCAGCGAATGGAATTGAGGTGGATCGAGCGAAGATTGAAGTTATTGAGAAACTACCACCTCCAAATTCAGTGAAGGCTGTCAGAAGCTTCCTTGGGCTTGCAGGTTTCTATAGGAGATTCATACAGGATTTTTCTAAAATCTCTAAACCTCTCTGTGATTTATTAGCTAAGGATGTTCCTTTTAATTTTAGTCAAGAGTGTTTAGATGCATTTAAATGTTTAAAAGCAAAGTTAATTTCTGCTCCTATTATTGTTGCGCCCGATTGGGAACTACCTTTTGAACTCATGTGTGATGCAAGTGACTATGCGTTAGGGGCTGTTTTAGGATAGAGAAAAGGTAAGGTTTTGCATGTGATCTATTATGCCAGTAAGACTTTAACGGGACCACAGCTGAATTATGCCACTACTGAGAAATAATTTCTAGCAGTAGTATTTTCTATTGATAAATTTCGCTCTTATTTGCTAGGTACCAAGGTTATTGTGTACACAGACCATGCTGCGTTGAAGTACCTCCTAGCAAAACGGGACTCCAAACCAAGATTATTGCAATGGGTATTGCTCCTACAGGAATTTGACTTGGGATCAAGGACAAGAAAGGAACGAAAAATCAAGTGGCTGACCATTTATCCCGATTGGAGTCCAATGAAGAAGTTCAAGAGGAAGAGAAGCCAATCAATGAATACTTCCCAGATGAGCAACTGTTTGCAATTCAAGAAGGGCCATGGTTTGCGGACATTGCTAACTATTTGGCATGAAAGGTTATGCCCCCTGTAATGAACTCCTAGAGACGAAAGAAATTTTTTGCAAATTTAGAGTACTACTTTTGGGAGGATCCATTTTTGTGCAAGCATTGCGCCGATCAGATGATAAGACGATGTGTGCCAGAGGAAGAGATGACGAATATACTTCGTCATTGTCATTCAATGGAAGTTGGTGGTCATTTTGGGTCGATAAAGACCACCGCTAAAGTTCTTTAATCAGGATTTTTCTGGCCCACTCTTTTAAAGATGCTTTTCGTTTTGTTATGAATTGTGATGAGTGTCAACGGGTTGGGAATATATCTAGGAGAAATGCCATGCCTTTAAATAATATCCTAGAAGTTGAATTGTTTGATGTTTAGGGGATAGATTTTATGGGACCTTTTCCTTCTTCGTTTTCTAACCGTTTCATTTTGGTTGCTGTAGATTATGTTTCGAAGTGGGTGAAAGCTACTGCGTTGCCAACAAACGATGCTCACGTAGTTATCAAGTTCATAAAGAAGAATATCTTTTCAAGGTTTGGCATGCCAAGGGCTATTATCAGTGATGGTGGTTCTCACTTCTGTAATCCCCAATTCGCAACGTTGTTAAGCAAGTATGGGGTTACACATTGAGTTGCTACCCCATATCACCCACAAACCAGTGGCTAAGTTGAAGTATCCAATAGGGAACTAAAAAGAAACTTGGAAAAGACAGTAAGCACCTCTGGAAAGGATTGGGCAACTAAGCTTGATGATGCACTATAGGCGTATAGGACGGCATTCAAAACACCACTAGGAATGTCGCCCTATAGGATGGTTTACGAAAAAGCGTGTCACTTGCCAGTGGAGTTAGAACATAGGTCGTATTGGGCAGTAAAGTTTCTGAATTTTGATCTACAAGCCACAGGAGCAAAACGGTTACTCCAACTCAATGAGATGGAAGAGTTTCGCAATAATGCATACGAGGATGCCCGGATTTACAAAGAAAAGACTAAGCAGTGGCATGACAAACACATTGTGAACAAGGAATTCAAGGAAGGCGACAAAGTGTTGTTGTTCAACTCAAGACTACGACTTTTCTTGGGAAAATTGCGCTCAAGATGGTTTGGCCCGTTTATCATTCATCGCGTGTTTCTGCATGGGGCGATAGGGCTTAACCACCCGACGAAGGGAACATTCAAAATCAACGGGCAAAGATTGAAACCTTATATTGAGAATAGGAATGACGATGAGAGGGTTTCAATTATTCTTCAGAATCCTAATTGACGACAGAAAGGAGTCGAGCTTAAGACTTTAAACAAGCACTTTTTGGGAGGCAACCCAAGATTTCGATTCCGTTTGGTTGATTTTTATTTTTATTTTTTTTATGAGTAATAATGTTTCTGTTTAGTATTTTTTTTTTTTCTTTTGTTTTGTGTGTTATGTTTTTGCATTATTGTTAGTTTATTGATTCAGGTGTATTGATTGTCCTTTTCAAGAAATGGGAAAAACACATGCACAGAAAAGTAAACACTTCAGCATCATGCTCGTCGCGACGGTGAAATCCATCGCTGCAGCGAGCGTGCATTTTATGCACGTACAAGAGCCAAAGTGATTAACCATGCTCGCCGTAGCAACGAAACCCATCGCTGCAGCGAGCGTGAGCCCATGCTCAGCAGCGACAATAACCACAATCGCCACGGCGATACATAGATCGCCATAGCGATCGCACCAGGCCATGCAATTTTGCGTTTAAATCAACCTGCTCTTCTTTTCTTTAAAATAGTTTGCATTGCAGGCCATTCTCTTCCATAGTTACTCTTCACTAACTTTTCTTCATTCCCTCTCCAGTGCTCACTAACACATTCCTACTTCCATCCCATTTCGCAGATTAAGGAAGCAAGAGGAGAGTTTGCGAAAAATCATGGTTAGGTTTCCAAAAGGAAATTTGGGGTTTTCAAAAATTTTGCCAATCCATACCAATTCAAGGCACATTCGGACAGCATACGGCTCAAGTAAGTGTTTCTCACCCAAATTGAGAAGTAATTTTGATTAGAACGCATTGATATGAAGTTTGTGGAAGTGTGTATTTGAAGTTTGTGGAAGTGTGGGTTGATTGTTGAAAATTGGGAGAGATTGATTTGATTATTGAGGGGGTTGTGTTTATTGTGCGTGATTGAAGAAGGGAAGTTGTGGTTTGTGGGATTGTGGTGATTTTCGTTGAGGGTTGAGGGTCGTTAACTAAAGTGTTTGGCTTTAGTGCGAAATAGTGATCATGGCACCCAAAAAGAAGCCCGGAAGTGATAGGAGAGAAAAAGGAAAAGGGCAGGCCTCCAGTGATACCCGGTTTGTTAGTTAGGCTGCCTAAGAAAGATATGAAAATTTTGCAAAGAAACCGGGGGGGTTTATTGAAGAAAGAGGGCTGGTGTTTATAGAAGATTTTGGGGGAATAACTGATGTGATTCAAGCTCTAGGTTGGGAGAAATTTTGCAAAGAGCCCCCGGCGCCCGCTGTTGCCTCTGTGGTAAAGGAGTTCTATGCCAACGTTCCTGATAGCGTTGACAGGAGGACAATGGTAAGAGGTAAAGAGATAGTGTTTAATGCAGTTGCTATTAATCAGTTTTATGGGCTACCGCAAGTTGAGCTAGATGAGAATGCCTATGCCGCATTCAAGCAAGCAGTGGATTTTGACGCAGTAATTAATTCTCTGATAGAAGAGAGAGCTACCTGGTTTATTGCGTCTGGGGAACACATCCATTTTGAAAGTAAGTTCCTGGACTCAACTTCGCACATGTGGTTGTATTTTGTATGCTCTCGATTGATGCCCTCCAAGCACATGAGCATTGTTAGTAAAGCTAGGGCGATCTTGATGTATGCGATCCACCAGAAAATGAGGATGAATGTGGGTGAGATTATCTTTCAAGAGATTACCCATTTGGCAAAGCGTAACAAGACTGGTTTCTACTTTCCTCACATGATTACTGCATTGTGTAAGCAAGCTGAAGTGCCTTTGAATGCTGAAGAAGTTTTTATTCCACAGGGAATGAATCTTACCGCGCAATTTATGCAAAATTTAACCAGTGGGGGCAGAGTATAGGTACCCAGGACCAAAGCATCTTCATTGACGAAGCTTTCCCAAAGAGATCAATTGTCAAAGCTGAATGAAGACATCGAAAAGTTGAAACAGCAACAGAATCGTCAAGAAGCCTGGATGATGTGGATGAGTGGGCAAATGAGGGTGCAACATGAGATGCAGAGATTTCAACTTGCTCATGCTGGGATAGCAGCACTAGGGTGTGAATGGACTGATTTTGTGTACCTAGCGGATGAGGAACAAGGTGATGCTCCTGATGAGGATTCTGAGGAGAGTATGGAGGAGTAGAGTGAAATTTCAATGTGTTTTAGTTAACGTTGTCAGTGTATTTTGTTTGGTTGTTTTTCTGTTTTGATGTACTTGCATTTTTCTACTATGTGTTCTTTGAGTCTTTGTGAACTGTTAGTCTATTTTTTTTTTTCTTAATGTTTCTTTTATCCATTCTTGTTTTCTGCATAACTATGATGGCCAACAAGGTTTGTTTTAGTGTTTTTTGTTTTGTTTTGCTAGAACGAATGGCGTTTACCAATGGATAGCCTTATTACGTTGAGGACTGCGGTAACGTTCTCTTTCTCTTATTCCTACGCTTAACATTGGGGACAATGTTGATTTTATGGTTGGGGGTTGGAATTTAAGAAACTTAAATTGAGCAGAATTTTTTTGTATGGATTTAGAGAGCAGTTTTTTTTCTTTTATTTTAGGTTGTGAGTTTTTTTTTTTTTTTTTTTTTTGTCTCTTGGATAAAGTCATATGTCTATGATAGGAATGTGATTGCAATGACATAAAACTAATGGAGGACATTAATTTTTACCTTTACTTACGGATGTATGTGAATATTAATAACATTGAGTTGAGACCCTAGTGAATTGTGGATTGAAAGAGGTTCAGTTTACCTACTTACGTGTTATATGTGAACTTTCCATGAACATTATTGCGATCTCAACAAACTCTAGAACTCATTAGACAATCACTCAAGGCGAAATCCTAGAATTCAAATCACTTAGGAAATGATTTAGGCTATTTTTGGATCGATTAAGCCTTTCAAGCCGACCCTTTTGTATTGTTATCGCTAGTTAACCCTTTGAGCCTGTTAAACACAAATTAGCCTCGTTTTTATTTCTTTGAACTTCATTTTTACCCTACCCTAAGCATGAGCCTGAAACACAATCCTACCCATTTTATCATAAAGAGATTTTATTGTTCTTCAAGCTTATTACGAGTTTTGGTAAGGGAGTGTGGTTGTCACAACCCATGTGTGCGAAGAAATTGGTTGGGGGTTGTGGAGTGCTTGTAAGATCAGTGAGGATGTGTGTGTTTGATGCTTTCTTCCGTAACTATTATTTGAAAAAAAAAAATAATAATAATTTTGTAGCGTGAAGAGCATTGTGAAGAGTTGGTAGTATGAATGGGTGTTTATCACTGTCACAAAGAAAGGGCTCAACAAGGGATGGGAAACTACCGAGTGACAAAGAGAAGTGGTGTGTTTGATAGTAATATGAGTGAATGAAAATTTAGTCTCTTAATTTGATTTTTGTTAATTTCTCTTTTCGTTCCTTCATGAACTCATACCCCAGCCTAACGTTACAACCGTACAAAGACCTATTGATCCAAGGTGATGTGGAATTCTACATTAGTGGAGAGTGATTTGAAAAGTGAGCCAATGGAGTTTGATTCCATGATTCACATATAAGTCATAACCCGAATATTGAGATCAAAATTTTGTTCACGAATATTGTGCATAACACCATCCGAGTTTGTAGACTAATGGTTTGTGGTTGTATGGATGTTCTAGGGTTGATCATGAAAATGGAATTGATGTTTGCATTGTCTGTGAGTTGTAGGTGATTTTTAATTATTCTATTTGTTTTGCATATAGGCAATTTTTGAGACACCTTTATGAATTGATCCAAGAATTCTTGTCAATGTGTTCTTTTGATGTTTATGTTTATTGTTACCTTTTGGAGATTATGATAAGTTTGGTGTGGATGTTTGTGGGTATCATCACTGGAAACCCTCACGAGACTACAACTCGTCCAACTAGGGCCACCTATGGGTTTAAAGGCTTATTGCATACGCTAAATGCAATCGTGTCAATCTACGAAAATGATTTAGGATAGTTTAGATATAGGTTTAATTAGTTGTTTTATTCTCAAGCTTAGAGTCTTATTTTATCGCTTAATTTGTTAGAGACTAGCAAAAAGCTGGTTGGGGGTTGTGATAAGAGCTAGAATGATTATATTTTGTTAGTGATTTAATCGGTTTATTTATAGAAAAATGTGCTTAAAGTGTGGAATTTGAATTAATTCTTTCATAAATACCATTTATGGGATCATGGGTGCATGTTGAGTGTTTTCAGGCTCAAACAGATTTTTAAAGGGAAAACAATGATGTTGATGGAATTCATGACGAGCAGGAACACACGATGTAAGAATCGGAGTTGAAACGACAAAGTTGTGATGCGTCGAAAATACAACGTAAAATCTGGAAATTCTTCAAGATGAGCATGCTCCACTGTTTGGATCATAACTTGAGTTGTGGAAATCAGAATTTAACAATTCTTGTGGCGCTGGAAATCTTATTCAGAGAGCTACAAAATTCATGTCGATGACATGACCAAATTCTGAAGATAACAGATGCCTTGGAAAGGAAGAACGATCATCGCGGCGACGGTTCTCACCACCGCGGCGATGGATCACTGGCTTATTTTGTTAATGCATTATCCTAATCCGAATCGGAATGGGCTACGACATCTGCTCTTTTACTAATTAAGATCAGAACCCTAGGACTATAAAAAGGGGATTTTTGAGAAGTTTTAGGAGCTTTTTTAGAGAGAGAAAAAGACGGCTACTAGTTTGAAGATCGGGATTCTTGAAGCTCTCGTTCACCGATTAGAGAAGGGTTTATATTTTTCTTTCTTGAACTCATGTCATTGAATAGAATGATGGATTTTGTTATTGTCATTATGAACTAACTCTCTTTTCTAAGGCTACAGATGTAGCCCAATTTATGAATATGTGTTGACATTATTATGTTGATTTTATATTGAGCATTAATTCTAAGTTTTATTATCTTGTATAATGCTTTCAATTCTCAAGGGCCTGAGAGTTGATTGATATCATGGGTTGGGTTGAGATCGAAAGATGAAACCTAATTTGACTAAGGTAATAAAACTATAGATTGATCGAACGCTAGAGATAGGTTACCGCGGTTTGTGAGGCTCTGGTAAATTCCATAGAACTTAATGATCTCTTAGCTTCTAAATCTGACTTAGAGATATCTTGGGTTGTTGCTTAAGGGTTAATTTGCTAATTGTTCGAGAGAAAGTTAGTGGAATTTTAGGGAATTTGGCTTTTAGAATATGCTTAGTTAGGTTAACAATAATTGTCAATGCATAGGATTAAATTGGTGTAAAATCTATGCCCTAGGTTTAGTCATATTAATCTTTACATCAAAGTGTTTACAAATTCTACATTTAGTTAGTTTTTAGTTTGTTACTTATTCATTAAAGTCATTCTTAAAATTCTGCTTTATCAAATAGCAATAAAATAGACTAGTTTGATACTTGGTAGGTAGTTTCCTTGGGATTCGACACTCGTTTACTCGAGCTTTATTACTTGCACGATTTCGTATACTTGCGAATAGCCTGTCAAGAGATTAAACTTAAAAATTTTGATGATATGAAGAGAAAATATAGCATTAATATAATGAACATCTTTATTTATAGTATCTTGAATGCTCGGCTAATCTCACATGTTAACAAATAAAACAATTTCACAAGTGAGAAGATCAAATTGTTATCATTCCAAAAGCACACATCTCCCATCCATGAATAAAACAGATTATATGGCGTTACAATGCTCTGTAATATCAACTGTTGATTTTATTTCATATTTTGACATTACAAAATTCTTAACACAAAAAATAAGGCAAGTTGATGAATGTTGGAAGGGGAGAACTGGACTCTTCCTCCCAACTATTCATACTTAGAAACTTCGAAAGCAAGTTATGGAAATGAATCTAAAAGAGATGATGTTAAATAAATTAGTTTTGTGGTCTTTGGTGTAAATGAGATAGCTTTAATTAAATGTAGCAAATAATTTATGTTTAGATGAATAGCCATATTTGATTAAATTTAACAAACATTTTGAGGAGGAAATGATCAAAATTAAAATGATATAAGAATCTTTGTTCTGATGAGTTAATTTAGATTGGGTGGATTAATTATAAGATTAGCAACTAACTGTATATCATTAAGAAATTTTAAATTGAAAAATATGTTCCCCTAATCTTCACTACTCTTTTCTCATAATAAATACTAATTAATAATAATTTGTTTGCATTTTATTACACTTTCGTATAAGTTTTTTTTTATGTTTTTGGTCAGAAAGTTTTTTTATTTAAAAGAAGATCATTTTATTGAGAACCCATTAGGCCCAGGAACTTAGGCAAAGAGCTCATTGGGCTGCTTCTTGTATATTGTTCGGCAATTCTCCATCAGGCTTTCTACTGAATGTCTCCTACAATTCACTAAGTAACAACCATTATCATTAAGAAAACACGGACAGCAAAAACTTCAACAGAAGAGAAGTTACTTTATTTTATGATTATTTTCTGGCTTCAAATAGTTTTTATCTCAAAAATATAATTTCAAATTGATAGTAAACCATGTTTACAATGAATAATGGGTTTTGGGTTTTAAGAAAAAAGTTTTTAATAATTGAAATATCATTTTTTTATTTTAAAATTATTATTGGGGCTTAAATAACCCCACTCAAACAAAAAAAAAAAAAAAAATTGTTATTTAACCATCGTTGAAGATAATGGAATTTTATACCAATATTAACATTGCCTTAAACTTAAATAATATGACATAGAAGATGCGTTTGCATGCTGAACTGATTATTTCGTATTGGACTGGAGTGAACGGGCAAGAATGGGAATAATATGACATCTAGTATTACTGATTCTTTATATACCCCTTTCAGTAACATTACGTGTGAGTGAATTTTATAGTTTTTATGTGATTGATATTTTGATGTTGTTTCGTGTTTGCATTATTTTTTTAATTAATAAAATATTAAATTGATTGATAAACTATATATAAATGAATTGGTAGTTCATAAACCTTTTTCACAACCTTTCTTACATAAAATTAAAATTGAATTGATTTAAATTGATTAAGGGTATTTATGTCTTTTCATAAAACAGTGAATAAATTGTTTTTCTTACCATCATGATGCATGAAAGTATTAAGAATAATACTAAACCAACAACTATCACTCACAACTCTTACAACTCGGACGTAGTAGCTTATAATTAATCAGTTCACAACGAATCTCACGACTCACATGGGTCTCGTATGAGTCTTACTAATTAATTGCAACCTGACCAATTGTAAGCTGTCATGTCAGAGTTGTGAGAAAAAATTGGTGAAAGAAGGTTGTTGGTGTAGTATTACTAAGTTATTAAGCACATTCCAAGACAACACAACCTTCTTTGTATAACTCATTCTCCCATTGAGTAGCTCATCCCTCACACACCAATTCTATCACTCAACAATTGAACAAACAATCAAAAGAATACCAAGCACCAATCAACCAATCCCTCCTTCAATAGTTACTCAACATGCCTTAAAGCCAACAAAAAACTTTCAATCATCATCACTAAAAATATAACATAATTTGCAACTGCTGATAAAACTGAGGAATTCTATAAGAACCTCAAAGCTACAATTCTCCAGTGCCACCAAAACATCCAATCTAAATTCCATAGCCACACCACCCAAGGATATCTTCATTTCTTTCTAATTTTTTGACCTAAACTACACTGTATAAAACACTGCTCACAATTACAATATCGCAGAAACCTCTCATGCGGAGAAAAAGGAGGAACTTAAATTGCGTGCACATCAGTAGCTGGAAGCATCATTATCATTTGATTCAAAGGCAAGAAGTCCTGTCATCTCAGCTCATCATCTTTCTATGTAAAGGAATACACAGGGACAACACTGTATGCTGAGAATGTACAGGTCGATGGCAGCAAATCCTCCCCCAGCGTGTGCCCAACATTGAGGATAACCAAAAAGTACAATTACGATGGTCAGATGTTGTCTACATGCCTTAGGGGAATACCTTCAGACTCAAAATTATCCTCACCAGAGTACTTAGGAAGGTGAATTGGTTGAGTTGTTGATGAACTTGTAAATGGAGCACAGCTTTTTAAGCAACATCAATTCATAGACTAGGAAGCAAAAGAAATTTTTTATAATATCTCCAGGAAAAAGACAGAAACCCACCATCAACCATGTCTTTTGTTTTGTGGAGAAGAAAAGTCCCGGAAAGAATTGTCACAAACCCACACATTTCAGTGACAATTTGAGTGGGGTTTTGTCGATCCCAATCCTGAATTTAACATGACATACATCTGAGAAAGTACTCTTTAGTTTTTACTGACAATGCAGTGCTAAATGAATAAAGAACTCAGTTACAAAATTAAACTAACGAAAATCAGGAAATTTCTTCCAAGAAACAAGATTCTTAATTTTTCAAAAAGATCACCGAGCCATCGAAGACTTAAAACAATCAACTATTTTGGGACAGCAACAAACCTTCATGATGAGTAACATTGGAAAGCAGCAGAATATATTCAGGAAAAGGAAGAGGGAAATGGAATGACAATCAAAATATGACACATGGAAAGAAAGCAATTCTTTCTGAATCTGATTGTCTCTAAGCATCATTAGAAAAAGAAGAAGGAAAAAAAAAAACCTACAAAATAGTCTTGATTGAAAGCTTCTTCATAGCTCTCTTCAAACAAACCAACCATTAGCAGATTGCTTAGAAGTTTAAAACTAATCTAACCAATATACGTATGGGAAGCTTCACATATATTTTGAAATCAATCAAATTGAACTAAATTAGCTCACTTGGATGTTTTACTTCATCAATAGTAAAGCATACTTAGATGTTTTACTACAGTTTTCTTCAGCATGTTAAAAAATTATTATTAAATACTTCACAAAAATACAACAGAAAATCATCGGCATATGAGCTTATTAATAATATTTCAAACAAATTTACAACCATATTTGAACCAAAATCAAAAGAAGTCAATGGGTTTAAAATCTGAAATCATCTTCAAAAGCTAAAAACATTATAGGAATATAATTTGGATATAACCTCATAGAAAACAGAAAAAGAACTTCTCATTGTTTGTAAAATTGGAACTAGTTTTTGAGAACACATTTAAGATCTGTATCTAAAAACTGCCAAACAACGTAGAATTTTTTTAACATATTTTTTACATCTCTTTCTTTTTGTGATAAGAATAAAATCATAATTGCACATCAATCAATCAAACAATCCTAAATATAAATTTTTCACCACTCATGTAGGTTAATTATTCACTACTTCTCCAACTTCACAATTTGTTGAGTCGCTATGCCGTACTACATCGTAGAGTCCAGATTGGTCTTTTGTTAAGCCATATGCAAGGCAAGTAGAGCCTGCATGAGAAAAGAAAGAAGAGTTAACATCTGTTTTCTCGAAAATCATAAAGGGTAAGAAAATCAATTGATATTGGGAAGTCCTTTGGCTTTGCAGCAGAAGTGTTGTAGCCATCAGATCTGCAGGTCGGGAAGCCACGAACTCCTTAAAGGCTGCAACAAGTTGGCACTCCAGCAGGGTATACACTATCAGCTGCAGATGTTCCGGGAGTTGCCCCATGGAGTCTAGCACAGGCGTGTCGGCCCTCGGAGGAATTGGCATCTCGTCGACCCGTTGTTTGCCCACTCTCCTTTGGGCAACCAAGGCCTCCCCATATCCTCTGCGCGAGCTCTCGAGGATCACCGAAATTCTAGGCGTGCACTTGGGGGGCACGCTTGAGCGAAAAGCATGGTAAGGCTACACCCCTAAGCCCTCTAGCTTGGACTTCGATTATTCACCCTACAACTGCTTCCTTTTCTTAGTTTTTTCTCATGGTTTTCTGCTTAGGGGTGTGAGTAGTCGTGGGTTGAGAAGCTTCCTCATGTCACTCTGAGGGTATTGTGCACCAGTCTGTATCCCTCATGTGGGGACATCGTCAAGGATCGTCTCGGCTGGCTTAGTTGGGGTGACTTGGGGAAATACGAACCCCCTGGTCCTTGTCGTTGGCCTTGGAATTCTGGGTGGCATGGTCGCTGCATGAAAGTATGTTAGCGAAAAGATCACTACAGGCAAAAGAAAGAGGTTTTAAGTGTGAGGATACTTACAAACTAGGGGTTCCAAAGATGCTTTCGGATTGAAAAAACCATATTTTCTCAAGTTGGCAATAGTCACGAGCAGTCTCGCATCGTGACTTTGCTCAGTTAGATTACCGAATGCCACAATTCGGTTAAAATAAGTCAAAGCCGTCAATCTGGTCGTCTTATTTCCTACAATGAGACAAAAAGTTCGTTTGAAACAAAAATTGAAGGAAAAGGAATAGTTCACAAATTGAAAGAAAGAAAAACCTACTTGGCTCCCTTAACTGGTAGACGCCATCATACACAAAAAAGAAAAATTTGGTTTCATAAGCCCCGACATTACTAGGGTAACCAAATATTCCTTCCTCGATCGTAGATCGCTTTGAGAGGTAAAAAGAATCTTTATCCTTGCTCTTCTTTAGATAGTAAGAGCATGCGAGCTCCAGCACTGTCAATTCGCCAAGGCTATATTCGCCATATGCGATATACATAACGAAAACTATCATATACGCATTGGGCGTCAGTTGCAATGGCGCGACCTCGAAGTGGTCAAGGATCGACCTAATGAAGGGGTGAAAAGGTATCCACACCCCACATTTAAAGATGCCTTCGAGATCGTGGCCATTCCTTCTAGGGGATTCCAAGCTATATATGTCCTGTGCTGGTAGACATCCACACTAAGTGCGTACTGGTCCACTGCCTTCTGTATCTCATCTTGGGTGGCCACTGACAAGGTCTCTTTCATGGGACTTGCTAAGGCTCCCAACGTCTGCGAGCTCGTCTTCTCGGTTGCCCTAGTCGTTGAGGCATCCATAGCTCCTAAAGTCTGAAAAAGAGGTGACACGCAGAGATAACTCAGTCTTTGTACACTGTTCCGTACGATGACGTGGAAGAGCAAAAGAAACCCTAATATGCCTTCCTTAAACCCTAGAAAAACCCCAAAAACCCTTGGGAATGAACTCCGAGGATTCGTGCCCTAAGTTCTCACTCTTTATGAAAGAAAAAGCCCTATTCTCACCACTGTCCAGAAATACGCACCGTAAAAGCTTACCAGATAGTTCATACCCACCATTATCGCAAAAGTCAAGCAAATCAACAAAATAATAAAAGAAAACAAAGGAGAAATCCTCCTTATCTCTTGGCTGCAGGGAATGAACTTCATGTTGTAACGGAGAATATGCATCAACTAGAAGAAAGACAGACTGATTTCATGAGAGTTTTGCTTTTTCTCTGAAAATATGAGTTCTATGACAAAACTTGAAGCGAGCCTGGGGTTGGGGTTGGAGATGGAGAAATTTTGGTGCAGAAAACACCTTCAGTAGAGAATGTAGCTGACCCACTCACTAAAGCGATGACACAGAAGTAGTTGGACTATCATCTTGAGAAGATGGGTATTAGATACCATAGCGATTGGCTCTAGTGCAAGTGGAAATTTTGTTAGTGTAAGCCCTAGGAACCAATCGTGTTATCGGTTTCAGGACATTATATCTTGTAAATGTGATGGTATTAGTGTGGGTGATTATAAGAGGCATGTCACTAAGGCATTAGCATGGATATGGTCAATGATGCATCATAGGATCATGCTAGTGTACCACTGATTCTTAGACCTGAGACATCACGGTTGGATTCAACATATAATGCATATGGTTCATATGGTGTATAAGCACGAAACTAATCATGTCTTGTGTGATAAGCCGGTTTGGTCATATGCTATTCATGTGCGAGGACAAGTGATGGTCAAGATAAGATCCGTTAACTCAAAATAGTCCAATCTCGAGTTCCTAGACGAATTTCAATAAACATTGGAAAAGGGAAATCTTTGGCCAGAGTATAATGAATGTCAGATGAAAAGTAGTTTCATGTTGACGAGTTCCATTATATCGATTGACAATTCGATTAAAGATTAAGTTAAAGGTTTTGACATACCATGAACCATTCTTAATCGGGATTAGATAACGGATGGATTTGACTACATGGTACGTATGATCAGAATAGATTCATTGGAGTTTACACTTCATTGTGGTTTAGGGGTTATGGAACATTGCTAGACGTCTACCATAATTAGTGGGAGTTTCGATTATAAAGAATTATAACGAAACATATCAAAATCTGATATTGGGCCCACGGCTAGATCACAGTGAACCAAAATGGTCACACATAAAACCAAGCTCAAGGAGAGAGAGTGATACATATCATTAATCAGATTAATAATGTTCGGACGTAAACGGTTGCATCTGAATTAATGTATTGGTGAGAAATGATTATCCATGAATAGCTAGCACTAACCAAGGGTAATAAGGATTTATTAAATATTATTATTGAATTGGATTCAATGATGGGGGCAAAAGTGCATTGGTTTTATTCTAAAGGGTTAGAATATTTAATGGAATTAAAATTTGGTCTAATTATGAATTAACCATAAAACTAAGGACTTGACATAAATGTTTATTCTCAAGTTAATTTTAAATTGTTTGAGGCCTTCCCAAAACAATTTAAAATTACACTTTGTGCCCATGGTATATAAATTAAGTTTTATACCATTTTAATTGAATTGAATCAATTAAAGCAAAATAACTCTCTCATTTTCTCTCTCACTCTCTCGGCTCTCTCTTCCTTGACTTGTGTGGATCACATTTTGAGGTTCTTCAAGTTCACTTGAAGAACTAAGATTCCAAGAAAGAAGATTCAAGTGTTGAATAGCAAAGGAGTAGGTAATATTCCATCCTTACCTTGAAATTTTTTCGGCCTATGTGTTATGTTTGTGTTCTACCTTGCATCCATCATCTTGTTCATCCATGTTACACCATTTCTATGTCCAAAATGCATGAATCCCAACAGTGGTATCAGAGCATGTTTAAATTCATGCATGCATGTAGCATTTTTGGTGAAAATGGCTTGGTTTGGACATGAAAATGTTTTTGCTTTAGATGCATGTTGAGGTTATTGTGTATTTTGAATACAAATGATGATGGATATGTGATATTCATGCTTATTAACATGCTTCTATGAAATTTTGATATTTAGAATACAAAATTTCTTGTTCTTGAAGTCGTATGTGGCATGCATGTTTGATTTATTACATCTTGATGCATTTTTGTTAAATATGAATATATCTCATTCATATGATACATACATGTGTAATATAAGCATATTTGATGCAAATTTAATGATTTTGAGAAGGGATGAATTCGGTCAAAACTGATGCAAATGAATAATATATTTTAAATGCATATTTGAAAGTGTTATATGTGATACAACAGTCTATAAATGCATTTGACTTAGATTGTATTGTGAATGCAAGTTGGTTGATTCATCTTTGAGTAAAAATCAGTGGATGATGCATAGATTTGAATTTTTTAATTTTATTTGATTGAATGTGATGTGAGAGATTTTTAAATGTGATGGGTAATATAATATTTTTTATAAATATTATGGTGATGAAATTATGCATGTACCCTTGGTTTAATCATGGCATATTTTATACATTTATTGCATGATATATATATATATATATATATATATATATATATATATATATATATATATATATATATATATATATATATATATATATATATATATATATATATATATATATATATATATATATATATATATATATATATATATATATATATATATATATATTCATGTGTAGTAAGGGTAATATCTTGGTCCCTTCATGGGCCGTGGCATGGGCCCTCCCGGGGCTTTGGGACGGTCCCAAATATAACCACATGGGCTTGAGACCGGCTTAGGCCCATGAGAAAACCAGAGCCCGGACAGTGCCCTAGGCCTGGTTGGAATTGGTCCTATGGGCCCAGGACCTGTCCTGTGGGTTTGGATAATTTTTTTCCCCCCTGATATTTTTTTTATATTTTAGGGGTGAAATGAAGTTTTATAAGGGGTTTTTAGTATTTTTTAGGGGTTGATTAGTAAGTTTCTAAAAATTTAATTAATTTTAAAAAGTAATAAATTAATAGTTAATTTTAATTTTTAACATAAATGTAATATTCACATTCCACACATTCACGCTTCACAAATAAATAATTAAATAATTTTTTTTATTAAATTATTCATCTTCAATTTCATCGTCAACACTAGTTACATTATTCAAATCTGTATTCCTAAAGAGTTTGAGTAGTTCGGGATCTTCAAGGTGCTGTTGTAGTCTTCTTTCTGCATGAGTCCAATCCCGTAAACACGTTATCACTTCAATCATCTTATCGGTTAAAGAACATCTTCTGTCTTCAACAATCCGACCACTCGTTGAAAATGTTGACTCAGATGCAATTGTAGAAACCGGCACAGATAAAATGTCACGTGCCATTTGGGATATAATGGGGAATCGACTTTCATGTTGGTTCCACCATTGAAGAACATCCATGTCAAGTTGGTCCTTCATCGTCATAAAGGTCAGGTCCACCTATAGGTAGCAAGTCAGCTCATTTGGTCCATGTATGTACGAGCTGGAGCTTCCGCCATGTTCCACATACGCCCACTTGCTCGATCCTTGAGGGGGGGGCTGCATCAAGGTCCTAATCGCCTCTCCTAGACGTTCCACTTCCACTTCCACTTCCATTGTACCTGTTCTCATATAAAGAAAAAAGCCTATCCAAGTTGTGTTTAAAGTCAATCAAATAAGACGTTTAATCATATCCTAAATGCAAGCCTAACTCAGTAATTACACCGTTAACTACAGATAATTTAAACCTAGGATCTAGAAAAAGGCCTAATCCATATAAGAATGGAATATCTAACCAATATCTCTTATATTTTTCTTCCATACTTAAAACAATTTCATGTAAAATGTTATCATGTCTATATTGAGCATAAGTTTTAGAAATTTGAACTAAAATATCTAACACTAAATTAGTAGTTGGATAATAAATACCACTTAATGTATTAGTAGTATCATAAATTTTTTTAAGAAATGAATAAAAAAGTTCACAAACGGCCCAATCATCATAGCAGACAACTTCCTCTGGATGGTTCTTCCGGTTGACAAAATCTGTAATTTGTTTCACGGTTGGCAAAGCTTTTTCCAATATCAAGTAGGTAGAGTTCCAACGGATAGGCATGTATGTACATAACTTCAAAGGTCGAACCGGTGGCTCCTCTTGCTTACAATATTTGACGTACTCCTGCCATCTTTTATTGCTACCGCCGACGATAAATCCGATAGCTCTACGCACCCTCTCCATCTTTGAATGTATAGCATCTAAACCTACTTTAACTATCAAATTGATGATGTGACAAGCACATCTCTGGTGATAAAATTTGCCTTCACCAAGCGGATCCAATTTCTTTTCAAATAAAGAGATTGTCGCGGTGTTAGCAGCTGCATTATCAAGCGTTAGCACTACAACTCTATCAGTTAATAAATATTCTTGCAAAACTTCAAGAATTGTAAAATAAATAGTTTCAGCACTATGTTTTTCATATAATGGTTTAAAACCTATCAATTTTTGTTGTAAACCCCAATTATGATCTAAGAAATGTACTGTGACAGTTAAAAAAATTGGTTTTTGATCTACAAGCCCATATGTCTGATGTAAGTGCAATAGATATATTCCTAAAATTTTGAAATTTGTTTTTAAGTTTATTATTTATTTTGTTATAAAGTTTTAGTATATCTCCTCTAGTTGTACTTCTACTAACAGGGGTATATGCTGGACAAAATGCAGTTTTAACCATATTAACAAAAAAAGGATTTTCAGATAAACAAATGGGAGAGTCCGTAGCAACTATATATCTTGCTATTTCCTCTCGTGCAACATGTGTATTGTATTGCCATGTTGAGAGAGTTGAGGATTGTGGATTAAAATTAAGTTGAGTTTGAATTTGTCTACCTGATTCGCTTGAAGATGCATTTGTGTACGTGTCATCGCATCGTCGAAGTCCCCTTCTCAGCACCAATAATGGTTCTACATAAATTACATATCCCGTACGATTCTTCCCCCTCCCCATTTGTCTTTGGCCGTTTTGATTTGGTGAAGTATCGCCAAACATCGGACACGACCCTCTTTGATGGTAGGGGGGGTTCGGCTCTGCCTGTGCCCATTGACTCGCAGCTCACATGTGTTTGGCTACACCTCGTCCCGATCGAATATGGTTGTGGAATTGCAGCTGCTTCCTTTGGAAGAAATGGTGAAAATGGATTGAAGCCTTCAATTTCTTCGGTGGATGGAACGTAAAACTCATTTGGGGAAGACATTATAAATTTATGATAAAATAATAAATAATTAAAATGAAAAGAAATTAAATAATAATATGAAATTATGATGATATTGAAAAATAGAAAAAATTTGAATAATATAAATAAATAATATGAATAAATTATAAATATAGATTGAATGAGAAATTGATTGGAGATTTGGAGTAGAGAGATTGAGAGAATGAAAGAATGAGAGATTGATTGGTGTGAAAAAAAAAGAAAGATTTTAGGGTTATTTATAGTGTAGTTGGCGGGGGGAGAATGAAAAAAAACTTATAATTAATAATATAATTATAACCGCTTGGTTGCTTCTCTTGTGGATCTTGTAGCACCAACGGTTATAAAAAGTTAAAATATATATATATATTTTTTAATAAATTTTATAAAATTTCATTTTAGCCCTTGTAATTTATACTTATTTAAAATTAATAAGGGGTTTAGTGTAATTTTATAGGGGACTAAAAGGATAAAATACAAAAAAAAATTTGGGCCCAGGCCCTCCTCCGTAGGATCGGTCCTAGGATCGGGTTTTGATGCTGGGCTTTTGGGCCCGGTCTCAAATGCCCAGCTCTATATTCATGTGATGGATAATATAATGATATTATAAGTTTAAGGGTAGTAAAATTATGCATGTACCCTTTGTTCAATCATGGCATGTTTTTATGTATTTATTACATGAAGTCCTTTATTTATAAATATTGCAACTTGCATAAATATTTATTTATATGCCCTTGATTGAATTAATATTTATTAATGTGATGGATGGATATTAATTAGGGGATGATCATGGGTGTATATTTATTTTTCCCAAAAATATTTGATATTTGGGCATGTAATATTCTTTCAATGGCTTGTAATAATAATTAATTTTATTATTAGTTTGTTATCCGGGCCTGCGTGTCCTGAATTGGTTTATATAATCGTACGACCAGATGGAGGATGGAGATCCAATCAATCACCGGATGAAGATCCGCAAGGAGTAATAGAATTAGGTGAATAGTTTACCTAATTAGGATGTATTTTCCAAAACCCCATGATCATCCCACCATGTTTTATATTTATATGGATGCATTTGAATTAATGTATGTGATAAATGTAAAACATTTTTTAATCAAAGGTTAAACCTAATAATCTCCCTAACAAACAATATTTGATCCAAGCCTTCCATTATGGGCCAATTAATTCTTTGGCATAAAAGTAGAGATCCCAAGATTTCTATGATGTGGGGGATGCTAATTTTATGACATGGAATTAATTGTCTTAGTTCTTGGATAGAAATTTTCATAATACCCAAGATTTCTATTATGTGAGGGTATAATGGGAATTCTATTTTAAGAAAGCATAATGGGTTGGATTTAACTAGTCTAGGGTACCAAGATTTCTATTATGTGAGGTATCCAAAACTAGAGGCAACGATTGAATCATACCTTATATGGTGATATAAAAGGAAATAGTTTCCTACTTGTTAAATTTAATTGACCAAGATTTCTATTATGTGAGGTTTAATTAAATTTACTAAGAATTTGATTCCCCACTAGAAATTTATTCCAACGAAATTTCAAAATCATCATTTAGGGGAGTATGGGATTTGAATAAAATAGTGGGAGCTAATAAGATTAGCATTAAAAGGTTTGAATTTACAAGACACTAATAAAACTTATATTTTTCCTTGTAGTCTCTTTCAGTATTTTGTGATATTTAGTTAACGAAAATAAGCAATAACTTGCTTTTGAGGATTCTTGATAACAACATGCTGATTGGACCTAATTTTAATAATTGGTTAAGGAATTTGAGAATTATTCTCAATTCCGAGAAAGCCGGGTATGTCTTGGAAGCACCCTTCCACTTTCTTTGTCTCCTAATGCCACACCACAAGAAAAAGAAGTTTTCGATAAGTGGCAGGAGGATGACTTACGAGCTCGAACCTACATGCTAGCATCAATGAATGCTGAGCTCCAAGTTGAACATGAAAAGATGGAAGGTGTAAATGAGATAATGATCCATTTACAAGAGTTGTATGGTGAGAACTCAATGGTAAAGCAATACGAATTGTGTTCGATACTATTCACAATGAGGCTTAGGGAGGGAGTTGCCCCAGATGATCATGTTATGAAAATGAGTAATATTATAGGGCAACTGCGTACACTTGAGATTGTGATGCCACATAGTCTTGAGGTGAATTTGATTCTGCAATCCCTTCCACCAAGCTTTAAGCCCTTCATCACAAATTATAATCTCAATAGGATTGAACGCACTCTTGCAGAACTATTGAATGAGATTCAATAGTTCTATAAGCAGGGAAGAAAGGAAAAGGGGCAAGAGGATGTTTTTGCAGCTTCTTCTAGTAAGACTAAGAAGAAGCAATGGAAGCAAAAGAAAGGTCCAAAAGTTGGACCATAAAAAAGGCCTTTTAAGAAGGATGCTTCTAAGACTAAGAAGGGCAAAGAAAAGGTCAATGATAAAGGCCAGTGTTTCCACTACAAGAAAGATGGACATTGGAAGAGGAATTGTCCTCTTTATCTGAAGAGCTTAAAGAAAGCTCCAGCAGGTATGTTCCATTCTTATGTTATAGAATTTGAATTAAACGTTAGTTCAAATGATCATTCTTGGATATTAGATTCATCTGCTACATCTCACATTTGTGTTTCATTACAGGCACTGCAGAATAGTTCTGCACTGTTAAAAGGTGAAGTAATTTTGAAGATGGCAAATGGAGCAAAAGTTGTGGCCGAGGCAATGGGGACTTGCCATTTGACATTGCCATCAAGACACATTTTGTATTTATACAGAACTTTGTATTTTGCCAAAGCAACTAGAAATCTCATTTCTATTTATGTTTTATTTAAATCTGGTTACAAAACACAGTTTAATGGAAATGAATGTCTAATTTATTTTGGAAATGAATTAGTTGGCAAAGCAATTAATACAAATGGTTTGTATGTTTTTATATGAATGATTATGACATAATGAATACCATTACAAATAAGAGATCTCGAAATGAAATTAATTCAAAATTACTTTGGCATCATCGATTAGGTCATATAGGAGATAAAAGGATAATCAGGTTAGAAGCAAATGGACTTTTAAGCCCATTGGGTTCAGAACCCTATCCAACTTGTGAATCCTATCTTCAAGGAAAAATGACCAAATCATCCTTTAAGGGTAAAGGGGAAAGATCCAAAGAATTATTAGAGGTTGTACATTCAGATGTATGCAGACCATTTAATGAAATGGCTCGAAGAGGTTTTCAATACTTCATTACCTTTATCGATGATTATTTTAGATATGGGTATTTGTATTTAATGAAATACAAATTTGAATCCTTTGAAAAGTTCAAAGAGTTTAAGAATGAAGTAGAGAAACAGACCGGAAAGAGTATTAAGTCTCTACAATCAGATCGTGGTGGTGAATACTTAAGTATAGAATTTCGAGATTTTCTAAAGGAGAATGGTATAATATCCCAATTGACTCCTCCGTATATGCTGCAACATAACGGTGTGTCTGAAAAGAGGAACCGTACTTTATTGGATATGGTACGGTCGATAAGTTTTACGAACTTGCCAACGTCACTATAGGGATTTGCCCTTGAATTCGTTATACATATTCTGAATAGGGTACCATTTAAATCTATTGAGATGACACGATATGAGATATGGTATGGTAAACCTCTTAGTCTCAAATATATGAGAATTTGGGGTTGTCCAGCCTATGTCAAGATTGTCAAGACAGACAAGTTGGACGTTAAATTCGAGAAAGGTCGATTTATAGGGTATCTCAGAAATAGTTTGGGATATTATTTTTACTTCCACACTGATCAACGAACTTTGATCAGTAGGAATACACACTTTCTTGAGAAAGAGTTCTTAGAAGAGAGTGGTGTAGGAAGAAAAATTATGCTCCAAGAAGAGTTCGGGGAGCCTCAAACCAAAAATACTCAAATGGGTGGTCCCTCTCAGGAAACATTAATACCTGAAACGGTTTCGATTCGTAAATCATCTAGAGTATCTTGACCTCCAAAAAGATATGGGTTACTTCATGAAGAGATTTTTGAATCTATCATGATTGGAGAAGTCAGTCATGGGGATGATCCTAGAAGTTACAAAGAAGCGATATTAGATATCGATTCTGGAAAATGGCTAGAAGCTATGAATTCTGAGATAGAATCCATGCATACTAATCAAGTATGGACTCTCGTTGATCCTCCAAAAGGAATAGTTCCTATTGGATGTAAATGGATCTTCAAGAGAAAGATTGGCAAAGATGAAAATGCAGAGACATACAAAGCAAGACTAGTTACGAAAGGTTATACTAAAAAACAAGGGTTGGATTATGAGGAAACTTTCTCACCATCTGCTATGCTTAAATCAATCAGAATTATGCTAGCCATAGCTGCACACTATGATCATAAGATATGGCAAATGGATGTCAAAACAACATTTCTCAATGGATTTATTGAGGAAAATATCTACATGCAACAATCTATAGGTTTTGTATCCAATTCTGAAAGAAATAAAGTGTGCAAGCTGCATAAATCCATTTACGGGTTAAAACAAGCTTCAAGAAGCTGGAATATTCGGTTTGATGAAGCAATCAAAACGTTTGGTTTTATAAAGAATCTAGATGAACCCTGTGTTTATAAATGGACAAAGGATCATGCAATCATATTTCTCATACTGTATGTAGAGGACATACTATTGATGGGAAATGACATTGGGATGATGACTGAAGTTAAGTTATGGTTATTCGGAACTTTCTCCATGAAAGACTTAGGAGAAGTGACCTACATCCTTGGAATTCATATCTATAGAGATAGAACAAAAAGATTAATAGGCTTATCCCATAAGATGTACATAGAAAAGATGCTGAAACGGTTCAGCATGCAAGACTCCAAAAGGGGAATTTGGCCTTGCAGTCGCAAAATTCATCTTTCAAAAGATATGAGTCCAAAGACTGATTAGGAGCGTGAGAGGATGCGTGGAATACCCTATGCTTCAGCAGTAGGTAGTCTTATGTACGTTATGCTATGTACTAGGCTTGATATTACATATGTTGTGAGTGTTACAAGCAGATATCAATCCGGCCCAGGGGAAAAACACTGGTTAGCTGTTAAGACGATCCTTAAGTACTTAAGAAGAACTAAGGATCTAATACTAAGTTATGGAGGTTCAGAGTTGAAAATTGAAGGATACTTTGATTCTGATTTTCAATTAGATGTGGATGATAGAAAGTCTACATCCAAGTTCATTTTCATATGCAATAGAGGAGCAGTCAGTTAGAAGAGTTCTAAACAATCAACTACTGCCGATTCCACAACTAAAGCTGAATACATTGCCGCTTTAGAAGAAACAAAGGAAGCTGTCTGGATGTGCAAGTTCATGACTAAACTTGGTGTGGTTCCAAACATAGTTTATCCGATAACCTTGTATTGTGACAATACTGGTGCTATTGCATAGGTAAAGGAGCCAAGAGCACACCAGAAGTCAAAACATATTCAGCGTAAATATCACATTTTGAGAGAATTCGTTGGAGCTGGAGAAATTTTGGTACAGAAAACACCTTTAGCAGGGAATGTAGTTGACCCACTCACTAAAGCGATGACACAGAAGCAGTTGGACTATCATCTTGAGAAGATGGGTATTAGATACCATAGCGATTGGCTCTAGTGCAAGTGAGAGTTTTGTTAGTGTATGCCTTAGGAACCAATCGTGTTGTCGGTTTCAGGACATTATATCTTGTAAATGTATTATGAATAAAAGAAAGTGTTCTAATTTCACATGTTGATTTTCTGCTTCATTTATATTATATTATATTTAATATTGCATGTGAAATGCCCAGATGACACGGATCTTCAGAAGATCAAATCATCAAAGAATTCCCTACGCAAGTAATGTTAAATGGGCAATAACATTGCATAGTAGGCATGCTGAATGTCTCCATTGAATATCATGTGATGGTATTAGTGTGGGTGATTATAAGAGGTATGTCATTAAGGCATTAGCATGGATAAACGGTTAGTGAACTATTTATCGAATAAGACCGATTATGATGAATCAGATGGATATGGTCAATGATGCATCGTAGGATCGTGCTAGTGTACCGCTAATTCTTAGACCTGAGATATCACGGTTGGATTCAACATATGATGCATATTGTTCATATGGTGTATAAGCACGAGACTAGTCATGTCTTGTGTGATAAGCCGGTTTGGCCATATGTTATTCATGTGCGAGGACAAGTGATGGTCAAGATGGGATCTGTTAACTCAAAATAGTCCAATCTCGAGTTCCCAGACGAATGTCAATGAACATTGGAAAAGGGAAATCTCTAGCCAGAGTATAATGCATGTCAGATGAAAAGTAGTTTCATGTTGACGAGTTCCACTGTATCGATTGACAATTTGATTAAAGATTAAGTTAAAGGTTTTGACATACAATGAACCATTCTTAATTGGGATTAGATAATGGAGGGATTTGACTACACGGTACGTACGATCAGAATAGGTTCATTGGAGTTTACACTTCATTGTGGTTTAGGGGTTATGAAACATTACTAGACGTCTACCATAATTAGTGGGAGTTTCGATTATAAAGAATTATAACGAAACATATCAAAATCAGATATTGGGCCCACGGCTAGATCACAGTGAACCAAAATGGTTACACATAAAACCAAGCTCAAAGAGAGAGGGTAATACATATCATTAATCAGATTAATGATGTTCGGACGTAAACGGTTGCATTCGAATTAATGTATTGGTGAGAAATGATTATCCATGAATAGCTAGCACTAACCAAGGGTAATAAGGATTTATTAAATATTATTATTGAATTTGATTCAATGATGGGGGCAAATGTGCATTGATTTTATTCTAAAGGGTTAGAATATTTAATGGAATTAAAATTTGGTCTAATTATGAATTAACCATAAAACCAAGGACTTGACATAAATGTTTATTCTCAAGTTAATTTTAAATTGTTTGAGGCCTTCCCAAAACAATTTAAAATTACACTTTGTGCCCATGGTATATAAATTAAGTTTTATATCATTTTAATTGAATTGAATCAATTAAAGCAAAATAACTCTCTCATTTTCTCTCTCACTCTCTCGGCTCTCTCTTCCTTGACTTGTGTGGATCACATTTTGAGGTTCTTCAAGTTCACTTGAAGAACTAAGATTCCAAGAAAGAAGATTCAAGTGTTGAATAGCAAAGGAGTAGGTAATATTCCATCCTTACCTTGAAATTTTTTCGGCTTATATGTTATGTTTGTGTTCTACCTTGCACCCATCATCTTGTTCATCCATGTTACACCATTTCTATGTCAAAAATGCATGAATCCCAACAGTTTAGGTTAAAAAATTTGAAAGAAATGAAGATATCCTTGGGTGGTGTGGCTATGAAATTTAGATTGGATGTTTTGGTGGCACTGGAGAATTGTAGCTTTGAGGTTCTTATAGAATTCCTCCCTCGATCATAGATCGCTTTGAGAGGTAAAAAGAATATTTATCCTTTCTCTTCTTCAGATAGTAAGAGTATGCGAGCTCCAGCGCTGTCAGCTCGCCAAGGCCATTTTTGCGACATGCAATATACATAGCGATAGCTATCATATACGCATTGGGCATCAGTTGCAATGGCACAACCTCGAAGTGGTCAAGGATCGACCTAATGAAAAGGTGAAAAGGTATCAACGCCCCACATTTAAAGATGCCTCCGAGATCACAGCCATTCCTTTTGGGGGATTTCGAGCTATATATGTCCTATACTGGTAGACATCCACACTAAGTGCGTACTGGTCTACTGCCTTCTGTATCTCATCCTAGGTGGCCACTGACAAGGTCTCTTGCACGGGACCTATTGAGGCTCCCGACGTCTGCGAGCTCGTCCCCTCGGTTGCTCTGGTCACTGAGGCATCCATAGCTCCTAAAGTCTGAAAAAGAGACGACACGCAGAGATAACTCAGTTTCTGTACAGTGTTTTATACAATGACGTGGAAGAGCGTGCCTTCCTTAAACCCTAGAAAAACCCCAAAAACCCTTGGGAATAAACCACCAAGGATTCGTGCCCTAAGTTCTCACTCTTTATGAAAGAAAAAACCCTTTTCTCACCACTATCTGGAAATACACACCGTAAAATCTTACCGGACAGTTCAAACCCACCATTATCGCAAAAGTCAAGCAAATCAGCAAAATAATGAAAGAAAACGAAGGAGAAATCCTCCTTATCTCTTGGCTGCGGGGAATGAGCTACCTATTGTAATGGAGAATGCGCATCAACTAGAAGAAAGGCGGATTGATTTCATGAGAGTTTTGCTTTTTCTCTGAAAATATGAGTTCTGTGACAAAACTTGAAGCGAGCTCGGGGTTTTATAGGGGGAAAATGACGATTGGCTTTCCTAGGCAAGCGACGCTTAGGCGGGATATGTTTCTCGCCATTGATTGTGACCACTTGTCATTAATTCGCGAGAAAAAGTAACCGCCATGCTTTGTGAGTGCTGATCGACGTTTGCCTCCATTGGAGCAACCAAGCGTCAATGCGGTTATTTCCACCATATTAAATGCGCCATCTTCCACATTTAATGCTCTGAAATAGAATGTCATTTCAGCATGGCTTGCATTTAATGCACATGGCTGGCACTTATTGCGCAATAGACATGTCTATTAGAATAAAAATTATTTTATTGACTAGACTAGCTGTCAAGCGCAATGGATAATATTTGAAAAGGTTGTTCGAGTAAAACACTCTTCGCCGTGTATCGATTTCAAGACGATGTGATTCCTTGCTTTCGGTAAAAATTTGTTAAGTATTATCAGGTTGCGAGCTGTAGATGAGATTCAAAGCATATCGGTATGGCACTAAGTAGGGTCTGATCTAAGTCGTTGAACCTATGGGAGAAGGCCACCTTAGGTCGCTTGTGCCATTCTTAAAGGTATATGCTGCGACCTCTTTGTAGCTTGACCAAACATCATTCAAGACAAGTCAAGTCGTGGCATAATCATGAAATTCTCAAGGTTCAATCCATAAACCTTAAAAACTGAGGGGCTTTTGTTATGCCTAAAAAGTCAAGGTTGACATGGACTCTCGTCAGCAAGAGCCAATCAGAATTCAGGGAGGATTTGTGCCGCTTAGACATTGCCACGTCGTGCAATGACGGAAGAGGTATGGTTCTCGTCAGTGCAGCAGGTGAATGCCAGGCTTGCGAGTGGCTAGGAATCGTCCACCTGCCCAAGCCCTAAGCAATTTAAGAATATCTCTCGTGCAGATAACCAATGAGAAGCGGGTTAGGAATTGTACCCCACCTTCTTGGATTGTAGGCTCATGATTATTACCTTGAATCCTCCCACTATAAATAGAGGATTCCTCTCTCATTTACAAGATTGGCTTATCTTAGTCTAAACAGCATACTCTCTCTCTCTCTCTCTCTCTCAATATTCTCTCTAGATTATAACTCAGCTCGCTATTTGCAACCTGATTGTAACCATTTATTAATACAACTATAGTGGACATAGGAATCGCTTTCGAGTATCCATACCACTTTAAAGCCGTCTTTTATTTACTCTCTTGCCATACATTTCCATATCACGTGTAAGTTCTAAGCCCGCTTAGCATTTTGCACGTGTGAGTCGTTGGTATCAAAATCAAGCATCAACACATTTAATTTTCTTTTATACATCCTGCAAGTTAGTGATGCTGATAAGGACCATAAATGTTGGCAAAGGCCTGAATGCATAACCGACAAGAAACCACTCTCTCAGGTCAACATAACTTCTCCTGGATCAGATGTTGCTGCTGAAACTGTAGTAGCATTGGTGGCTGCAGCATCATGATTTGCTGCCATCGACTTGGACATTCTCAGCATACAGTGTTGTCCTTGTGTATTCCTTTAGATAGAAAGGTGATGAGCTGAGATGACAGGACTTCTCGCCTTTGAATCAAATGATAATGACGCTTCCAGCTACTGATGTGCACGCAATTTAAGTTCCTCCTTTTTCTCCTCATGAGAGGTTCTTGCGGTATTGTAATTGTGAGCGGTGTTTTATACAGTGTAGTTTACGTTAAAAAATTTGAAAGAAAGGAAGATATCCTTGGGTGGTGTGGCTATGAAATTTAGATTGGATGTTTTGGTGGCATTGGAGAATTGTAGCTTTGAGGTTCTTATAGAATTCCTCGGTTTATCAGATTGCAAATTATGTTATATTTTTAGTGATGATGATTGAAAGTTTTTTGTTGGCTTTTAGGCATGTTGAGTAACTATTGAAGGAGGGATTGGTTGATTAGTGCTTGGTATTCTTTTCATTGTTTGTTCAATTTTTGAGCGATAGAATTGGTGTGTGAGGGATGAGCTACTCAATAGGAGAATGAGTTACATAAAGAAGACTATTGTCTTGGAATGTCCTTAATAATTGAGTAATACTAAACGGACAACTCCCCTCACAAACTTTCTCTCACAACTTTGATGTGACAGCATACAATTGGTCAGTTTGCAATTAATTAGTGGGACTCATGTGTGACCCGTTTTGAACTGATCAATTGCTTGAAAGCTAAGAATTTCAAGAATGAATCACTATATCCCCAAACATGGGCATTTGTGTTGGTTGTGCTTGTGTGTGTAATCACTCAAATGAACTACCTAAACAAGGTAATCATTTCTTGAGGCATTTCTTAGTCATTTGAAATTTAAACTGATATCATTAAATCTTTTATCATTGTTCTCTTGAAACTAGTAATTTGTCAATTCTGTGGTGATCTTAGTAGTGGAGCTAAAGGATAATATGATTGATCGTCATTAAGAATGGATGTGGATGTGGATGTTTCATGCTACATGAACTCTTTTTATCCCCAATACAGTTCTTATGTATGAATCAGTTATGTGGCCTTCTCAGTGAGTTGCCGTGATAGCAGTGGCTGAAAACACCATCATTTCATGAAAACTTTAGAAGTTTATGCTATTTCACTTGTGATAATGACTACTGTTTAGTAAGCTTATTTAGTAAGCTGGATTTTACATCAAAATGCCATGTACTAGAGAATACATTTTCTCATTGCATTGGGATGTCCGACTACATCCTAACTTTTGTGATATATGTGATTCTATAGATGCTTGGCATGCATACAAATAATGAACTCAAGTTACCCACTAACATCTGGTGGTGATGGTCTCTATTGACTTCCCAAGGGCTTTAGTTTATTTAGACTGCATCGATTATCTTATGTATTGCGTCTTTGTGTTTGTGTATCTAGCCTCAAATTTCTACCTGGATTTGATAAATTTGTTCCACATATTTTACCAAGCTGCTCATTTTTTTGATTAGATACAGTATGACTTTGTCTAGTACTTTTGATTTTAGATAACCTCTTCGACTTTGTCATCTGGTTTTATGATCATGCTAATTATCTTATGAGTACATTGTATTCTGTCTTATCCACCAATGGCTTTTATCTTTTTTTTGGGCTTTTATTTTACTTGTACCATTGCAACAGATTGAACTTTGGTGCTCAGCTAGTGAGAAGGCAAAAGAACTTAGAAGTTCAACGGCTTTCATTGATTTTTGTGCTGTATTTATTGAGTGGTTTTCTGCTGGAATTATATCTGAAATTGTCTTTTAATTTGCAGGCTCTTGATACATTCAACACAGTGGTTGTATCACCTATATACTATGTGATGTTTACATCACTAACCATTTTGGCAAGTGTAATCATGTTTAAGGTAAATTATTTGTCAGAATTATTTATTTATTTTTATATTTTAGCTAGATAAGTTTTAATCAGATATTCTGTCAAAATAAGATGTTGGTGAATCTTAAAGCAAGACAGTTGTGCATATATTCCTTTGAATTTTTTGTTACTTTACTGCAATGGGATGACAATTTGGATAGAGGGGAAACAGTAGATTCGTATTTTACTTGCAAAGTAAACCAGACAAATTGGGTGGAGCTCGGCCTAGTTTTACTAGTTAAAGAAAAAAAAAAAAAAAAAAAAAGGAAAACCAACCTTCTTTTAGAACTAATAATGCGTACAAATTATGTAACGACCTAGCCTCTTTTCAATATTTCTCATAACTCTAACTCTCTTCAGAAATTCAAAATTACAAATGATTTATTATCAGTATTCTTCAATTATATTTTTGGGGTCTTAATGATTTTTCTTCTCAAAAACACTGTAAACATTTTCGACTTGCCATATAGCACCCCTTTCAACTCTAAAATCTCTCAATCTCAAGTAGCACTAGTTGGACTCTTTCAATTTTCATATTTCTTCTTCTTCTTCTTCTTTTCTTTTTTTTAATTAGATTTATCTTTGGTGGTTACTAAAAAAAATTTATTAAATGATTTAGTTTTTATGATATTTTTACAAGCATGCTTGGAAGTAAATTCATGAATTGTCAATTTTAAAATGCTAATTATCATCTTGATATCATTTGACCGACTGTTCTTCTATAATATATCACAGAATTTAAGTTGTCTTCTCATACTATTCTAGTAATTCAAAAGAATGACATTGTGTTTAAAGGCTTGAATTTTGTTGAGATTCTTGACCTGAGTGTCACATTATTAATGTTAATACAAATGACTTGATTTAAATATGAAAATTTTGAATGGAAGCATTGATTTTGATGCAAGTACAATGGAGCTTTTACTTTAAATTTTGGTAAAAGAACTCTTCAGAAAGTTGACCGTAGCATACACAGTTTGATTGTGAATAATGAATTTGATATATTTAGCAAAAGGTGCGACGTGTGGTTAGTAAGATCTGAGATGTAGTACGGCATAGCGACTCAACAAATTGTGAAGTTGGAGAAGTAGTGAATAATTAACCTACATGAGTGGTGAAAAATGTATATTTAGGGTTGTTTGATTGATTGATGTGCAATTATGATTTTATTCTTATCACAAAAAGAAAGAGATGTAAAAAACATGTTAAAAAAAATCTACGTTGTTTGGCAGTTTTTAGATACAAATCTTGAATGTGTTCTCAAAAACTAGTTCCAATTTTACAAACAATGAGAAGTTCTTTTTCAGTTTTCTATGAGGTTATATCCAAATTATATTCCTATAATGTTTTTAGCTTTTGAAGATGATTTCAGATTTTAAACCCATTGACTTCTTTTGATTTTGGTTCAAATATGGTTATAAATTTGTTTGAAATATTATTAATAAACTCATATGCCGATGATTTTCTGTTGTATTTTTTTGAAGTACTTAATAATAATTTTTTAACATGCTGAAGAAAACTGTAGTAAAACATCTAAGTATGCTTTACTATTGATGAAGTAAAACATCCAAGTGGGCTAGTTTTGTGCAATTTGATTGATTTCAAAATATACGTGAAACTTCCCATACGTGTATTGGTTAGATTAGTTTTTGAAAGCCTTTTTGTATATTTCTCTATTTTGTAAAGAGTTACACGTATTTCTCTTATAGAGGAGAATGCATAAAAACAGGAAATTGACTAAAAAATAGCTATCTAGCTGTACTAGCTAATTCCTAATTTACACCATTGACTTATTCTCATTTACAGCTAATAATTCTCTATAATTACAAATATTTCTTTCCTTTTCTACACTCCCCCTCAAGCTGGTTTGAAGATATCCTCCATAGCCAGCTTGCCAATTAGCTCGTTGAATTGCCCAGTAGGAAGCCCCTTACACTACAACAAAAATGGCCTACGGTAACACTGGACAGTAGCACTTTTCCTTAAAGTGTTACTGGTAGCGTGCCGAATGCTCCAAATTAAAAACCTTCCTAACCTAACTACTGAATTGTATATAAGGTCAGCAAGGGTCTATCCCACAGGGAATGACTCGATTAATTTCTATATTCTAAAACAATAAAACAACAGAGGAATAAAATAAAACCTAAATAGTAAACTTGACAACGGTAATGAAAGGGGGTTTGTAATCAAGGCAAACTAAAGTAAAACAGAGAAATAAAATATTAGGTTAAACAATCAGTACTCGGTTCAAGATCCACCTAAACATGCATTGGACATGAACTAACCGTAACACTATTCTATCTCATTATTATGAAACTACTGACCCTAGGAAACAACAAGCTCTATTACCCGAATTCTCTCTTAATCGTCACTACTGAAATAAGCTCTTCAAGTAGATCCTAACCCTCGAACAACCTAGAATAAGCTCTCTAAGTTTAATTCAATGGCAACCTTAAGAATTAGGAAAATAGATCAATCTAAGCAACAATCACACAAGCTTAGATTATTTAACTTAGGTTATGTTATTCAAGACAATAGACCGAAAACTTGTCCATAATCAGCTATCACCATGCGTCACTCGTTGAATAGAAAAAGGACGATTATGTGTCACAATTCCTAATTCTAACAGGTAAATTCTGATTAAACAATTTAGCAGGCCAAAACTAAATCACTCAAACAAGAATCACAGACAATTAAATCATAATAACATAAACAATTCTAATAAAAACGAGATTGAGAACAACATTGACGTTAAGTTACACCAATGACATGAAATTAGGCTTCAAAATTCCCTTGAACTGAAAGAGAAAGATTAGCCACACATCTTGACCTAGAAAGCAAAAACTCTGAAAAATAATAATCTACTGTCCTCTCCCCTGTTTAACCTAAAAACTTCTAATTAAATAACATGTGTTTTCCTTAATTCTTCCCAGGAATCACGAAATTTCTTTCCTAGACGTTTCCTAGAAGATAGACTTCCAGATTTGTCAAAATCTTATCAGATATGGAAAACAGAATTCGTCTCCAGCTTGCACCAGGATTCTCACAATGTAAAAGATCTTTTCTGGGCTCGATCACTTCATAAAAATTGTAGTACCGGATGTCTAGATGAATATGGGCTTTTGAATCACCCATTTTCGATATCTGACGCTCCATTTAGGCCCGTTCAAAGATTCAATACTCAGCTAAGGAATCCTTCTGCGACTAGGATTCCAGGTCCGGTTTTGCAACAACTATTGAGAACCCAAACGAACTCGGATTCTCGTCCATAATACCTTCCTGAAAAGCTTGATTTGTCTAATTTAATTTCTCTGAAGAACACTTTTGCAATCGAGGAATCTAGCTCCCTGAAAAACCTGAATCCACCACCCGCAGTGCCAGATTCCGGCCACCACTGCCAGAATCTGGCCGAAAAATTGCGTTACGACACAGATCGGTCGAATCTGTGTCGTAACATGGTGATCTAGCTGAAAAAGGCCAGATCTACGGCCAAATGTGGCCATCGACGGCTGCAAAGGTCTATCTTTCCGTCAAGTCGGATGTACCTGATCGACCTTTTCCTACCTGTATCATCCATCGTGGATCCGGCCGTAAAAGGCCAGATCGGTGAATAACGGCAAGTTCCGAGCTTGGTGTAAGCCGTTGTGACAGATTCTGGTTACCACCGATGGTGGTTGTCGGAATCCGGCAAGTATGGGTGGGTGGGGGTGTTTTTGCTAATTTTTAAACTTTTTTTGGGTGTATTTAGTGAAATTAATAAACTTAAGAGGTCTAAAAGTAATTAAACAATACATTAATATTTCTAGAATAATGTGCCAAACAATATTTAGGGAATAGGATTGGGAATATGGGTAGAAATATTGAACCAAACGCACCCATTGATTTCATTAAATTAAAATATTGTAACACTTAAAAGTGCTACTAAATCAAAATATAATAACAATTTTTATTTTCCCAAACTTTAACCGGGAAAAAATTTCTCTACCCGCCAAACAAAATTTCCCCCCGTCCAAAAAAAAACATACCAAAGACCTTATTCACTCATCTTCTCCAATTCACGCCACTTTTTCAAGTTTGCTTCTTTACTAAAATTTCAGCTTCAAGCTTCTTTCTAACACAATTTTCATTATGTCCATGAAGCCACCCTACACTTAAAGCATTTTTAACTCATCTAACCTACTCATTCAAACAAAATACCCTACACTTAATCATCTTCATTCAGTGAAAATCATTGGTTTCATCAAAATTTAGCTTAAAATCTCCAATACCCATAACTTATTGAACCCTAAATGGAAGCCGTCATCCTTTAAGAGGCAAATCAGTGAAGCTACGGTTCAGGTGAATCATTTTCTTGCATTTTTTCTCTGCGTTTTTGCTCTGAATTTTTGCTAAGCTACGGTTTAGGCAATTCAATGATTTGATTTCTATAATGATTGAATTGTTTGAATGAATCATTGTGGTGCTTAATAAGATTGATTTATTCTTTTTGGGTGCTGAAAGTTGTTTTACTTAACATTAAACTAAACTTAGTGCTATGAATCATTGTGGTACTCTTTTCTACTTTCTGTTTTGGAAAGTTAAGTGCTTTTGGGAAAGCAAGCTTTTTGCTCTGTGCTTTTGGGAAATCCAACATGTTTAACACAAAATCTTAGATTTCTAAGCTTGCAAAACTACAGACTCATTTGCAAGTTCATAATTGTCAATCTAACAGCCTTCCTTACCAGAAAAGATCAACAACATCATACAAATACTATCACCATAGGAATTTAGTTCATTGAGCCAATGAATAAATTGTAAAAAGCCCAAGTCGCTTGAAGTCTAATAATATACTATACAATATTAGTTATCTGTTCTTTCTCTTTTTCCACATTAATTGAGGTATAGGCATAAAGCACAAGGCTAAGGAATCATCCAGATTTTAAGAGGCGCTCCATGTCCTTTGGGAAGTTGATCTAAGTATCCTTATAAATGTAACACATACCATCAAAAGAAAAGAAAGTGAGCATTTACAACATATGAAACAACAATAACAAAGATAAATTGACCAGATTACATTAAAAGTAATTTGCAAAGTGATGAATGACCCATCAGGATATAATCATTAACTTTGCAGCCTGCAGTTTTGCAAGCTTAGAAATCTAAGATTTTGTGTTAAACATGTAGGATTTCCCAAAAGCACAGAGCAAAAAGCTTGCTTTCCCAAAAGCACTTAATTTTCAAAATGCAATTTGCTCTTACTAAAAAATGGAGAGCAAAAATGCAGTCTGAAGTTTTGGAAGCTGTAGTTTGCAAACTGCAGCTTACAACACTGCAACTTGTAAAAATTGGATATAAAGGTTGATGATGAGTGGAATATCTCAAGATAAACAATATACAATAAATTGGATAAAATTTATATAAATTATTCTAAGATATGAGGGATTGTCTAACTGACAAATAAACCTTAAGTACTTGATTTTCCAAAGTTTTATAGTATATTATCATTATTATATATTTCATACCCAAAAATCACCCTATTTTTCTTAAATGTTCACCAAGTTCTAAAACTAGGGCCTACTTTTTTAGTGTTAGTTTTTTAAACTATGGTTCTGGAAAATTCATCCCTGGAAATACTATTGCACAATGTTCTTGTCCTTAGAATAGGTATAAGTATTTTGTGACTCAAGAAATGATCAGCAATGTCTTGATAAGACAATGCATAGTTTTGAATCAATTGTTTTTTTGGTACATGTCATGACTCGTGAGATGGTTTGTGTGGTAGAAATTAAATGTTTAAACCTATGTTGAGTTTTTTCCTCCAAATTGACGTATGATAATCCTTGTTCTGGGAAGGTAAATTTTTTTGAACTTGTTGCTGCTCTTTGATGTCATAGGAAGTTGCGGTGAAGAGGTTCCTAGACCAAGATATTTCTGGTGAATCACTTGTAGAATTCAAAAAAGAGGTATAAGCTCTCTCTTTCTCTTGCTATCTTAGACATCAACTGATCCATGCCATCTATAGCAAAATCTGAATAGATACTTCTTTCACACATGTCACAAAATATGCCTGAACTTTGTGATCTGCTTATTGTCTTGTGCCTGATTCAAAACTCTGCAAGCCATTATTAACAAGGCCATAATGGCAGCAAGCACAAAGGAGAGCAGAAAAGTATATTCATCAGGTTTTAATCCTTCAACTATTATCTCCTCAAACATTTTGAAGGCCCCTAATTACTGTATTGTAATTAACAATATTCCTTTCCGGCATAGTCTCAAAAACACAAATCCCCAAGTCCACAAACCAAAATTTTGAATACATATCTATGACAGCAGAAGAAACCAAAACACTCAATTCAAAACCACACTGAATAACATAACCATGCACCACACTACCAGACCACACATTTGTTGATTGAGCGGCAAGAACAACAAAGACACCGGCAATCGAAACAGGATCTGCCTTCTTGCCTTCAATATGCATTTTCCTAAAATAGTACAATGCCTTTTCATAATCTCCATATTGAGAATAACTCGTAATCAAAGCAGACCATGTTTGCAAACTGCAGTCTACATTTTTGCAAGCTACAATTTTGCAAGTCAGCGCTCACTGCAGCTTTGTGATCTGAGTCTGTCTGCTTTTGCAAGCTACAGTTTACAGTTTGTAGACTACAATTTGCAAACTGTAGCTTGCAAAATTGCAGACTGCCGTTTGCAAACTACAGCTTACAAAAATGTGGACTACAGTTTACAAAAATTGGACTACATTTACAAAAATTGACGCTTTGCAAAAAGCGAAATCTCAAACATTTTGCATGTACATATTTGAATATGAATTTGTTGTATTTGTCAAATTGTAATAGTGTTTTCGTTTGTGCAGATCGAAATTTGTCTCATATCAAGAGGGAATTAAAGATTATTGCAACAAGAAGGATTGGAGTTAATAAGCTACAACCATTAAGTATTCAGAGAGTAAGCATTATTTTGTTGTTCAATGGAATTTGCATATTATGTTGGTTACATTCAACTCATGTTTTGTTGTTTTCATAATATTCTGCCATGTTTACCTATAATTATTCATGTATTGTTTGGCTTTTAATAATTGTGTAGATTAAGTAATGATGATGATGAATAAGGATTGGATGCATCTGAATAGGTAAGAAAAAGATTGAAAGACACACTTCCATATGTGTATGAAGTAATAATGATTTTCCTTAACAAGGTTTAGATGTTTTAGGTGTTTTTCTTTTTTTTTTTTTTTTTTCTCTCTTTTGATAGAGCTACGGATGCATACATTCAAGGTGCATGGGACTTTGTCAAGATGGCTAAAAAGAATCCAGGCTATGAAGCAAAGATTTTATGCCCTTGTAAAGATTGTCGCAATGTAACGCCCACATGGAGGTACGTAATTTAATTTATGTTCTTATGCCTTTAGTTGATTTTTGCTAAGGTTATTTTAAGGAAAATGTGAAGAAAATGCCTTAAACTTGCATTAAGGGTAAAAAAGTATTTTCACTCAAAATTAGTTGAAATTGTGGGGAGTGAAAAGAGATAGAATTTCATGGAGAATGCAATAAAAATGAGGGCATTGTGGTAATTGACTAAGGGACATAGATGAAATTTTAAAGAAAGTGCAAGGGCAAAATGGGAAACTATATATAATTTTTATGTTATATCAAATTGAAGAGTGAAACCCTAGCCACTCTTACCCATATGCACGCCACTTTCACCTCCATATTCTCTCAAATTCTTCAATTCTTCTTCAAAGGAAATTCAAAGGTTTTGGGTGTTTTTTAGTGGATTTTCAATCTTAAGCTTCTATAGGTAAGATCCTTGCACTAAGAAGTGAATTTTAGTTTTTAAATTGTTCATTTTGATGGTTTTTGCTCATAGGATTTAAGAGGAAGAGAGTTTGATCAAAGGAGATTCTTAAAGGGTTGAATTTGCTCATATCAAAGGTAAGTAAATCCTACCCTAAGTGTGATTTAAGTTATGTTGTATAGAGAATTTTCTTTGTGCATATATATATGTTATATGTGGAATTGTTGATGGATTTGGTGTCGAATAATAATTAGAATCTATCCATGAGAAGTTAGGTTGGTGTATGTGATACTTGATGAATGTTTGGTTGAGATTTGGAAGAGTTGAAGTAAAAATTTTGAAGTGTGTATTTTGGGCAGATTTGGAGTTAATTATGGAGGAGTTTATTCCAAGTTTTTGGTGGCCTAAAATAGAGATAGACGTGTAGCCAAATTAGCATTGATTTGTGCACATGAATTATTTGATGAAATGCCAAGGAGAAGTGCATGTATGAGTATGATTATGTGTTACCTTGGGATGTGTTTGTAGATGGTAGAGAATGCCATGTTGGCATTCCATAATGCATAATTGCATTTAAATATGTAAATTTAGAAAGAATTATAAGCATGAAACCATCTACATGCATATATATTCATAAGAGCATGAAAAAGCCCTAAAATATGTTAAAGAGAAAATAGAAATAAATGAGAATATTAAAGGTATTCAAATCTGAAATTTTACCTAAAGAAGTGTAAAAAGATAAAAAAAAAAAAAAAAAAAAGAAGGTTGTTGCGATAGGGAGCCCGTGAGTGACATAGTCCCACATGCACGCCGCCTTTACTGAGCGGCCTCAGAATTCGGAAAGAAGAAATGTACAGTCCGTTAGAAATGTGTGTGGATGAGGACTATACCCAGAATTAGAGAATTCACTCACACAGCCAAGGCTTCAAATCCATGTCTCAACCGAGTTCGATCGGCAAGAATAGTAAGAAAGAATAGAAAGAATAGAAAAGAATGAAAGAATAGAAAGAAAGAATAGAAAAGAAAGAAATAAATAAAGAAAAAGAAACAGAAAAATAGAAAAGAAAATGCATAATTTATGCATTTGTGCATTTGCATCATGAATATGCATAATACCATGCTCATTATCATGGGTAGTGAAAAATTTAGAAAACAGAGAGAAAAACAGAAAGCAAAATAGAGAAAGAATAAAGAAAGAGCAGAGAATGAACAGAGAGAAGAATAGGGAAAGAATAGAGAATAATCGGAAAATGTAATGTAAGGAAAGAAAATTCAGAATTTTAAGCAGCAGGGAGAGAAGGGTAGCATAGCGGGTTTACTTACTGAGCAATTAGTGCTCACTCCGTTGTTTTTAATGTTTTTGCAGGTAATAGGTGAGTTGCGGTCACACGGAACATCGCGCGGTGGATAGGTTGGGCTACACTATTACGTTGCTATTTTGAGTATATTTTGTAAATATTTGTATATAAAGAAAAATTCAGTATGGGCCCATACTTTGTTACTCGTATATATGTGTATTTTCTTATATATATTGTTAATGAGATTTATTATTTATTAATTATTTTACGAGTATACTAGCTAGAAAGAAAGCATTACACGCAACTTGACTCATCATGGTATAGACATTGTTTATGAGCATCTGATTATACGAGGAATGGATCCTACATATACAATTTGGTTCCATCATGGTGAAATAGAAGATATTACAGAAATTGTTACTTAAGTAAACAGTTCAGATGCTTTTAACTTAATTACTAGTGCATATATGGGAGCTAATCATAATGCATCAACATTAGAAGAGAGAAGAGACAATGATTTCACGCAATCATTGGAAGATGCTAAAACTCCTTTATATCCTGGTTGTGCCAAGAATACAAAAATGTCTGCCATTGTAGCTTTATATAAACACAAAGTTATGAATGGTTGGACTAACAACAGTTTTGATGGCCTTTTAGAGATGCTTGGAGACATGTTACCAGAGCATAATGTGATTCTCAAATCAGTCTACTCTGTGAGAAAATTTATTAATGAGTTTGATTTGGGGTATGACAAAATTCATGCTTGTGAAAATGATTGTTGCTTGTTTAGGAAAGAAATAAAAAACTTGCAAAGTTGTCCAAAGTGTGGCTCTTGGAGATGGAAGGTAGATGAAAGAATGAAGAAAATTAGGAAGGGTGTCCCGGCTAAAGTTTTGAGATATTTTCCTATAATACCAAGGTTTAGAAGAATGTTCAAGTCACCCAAAATGGCGGAAGAATTACAGTGGCAGTTCAAACACAAAAGTGAAGATGGCAAGATGCGTCACCCAGTGGATTCTATAGCATGGGACTTGGTTAATTATAAATGGCCTGCTTTTGTAGAAGATCCTAGAAATCTTAGACTTGGCTTGGCTGTTGATGGCTTTAATCCTTTTTCAAACATGAGCACAACTTATAGTTGTTGGCCTGTAATGCTTGTTACATACAATTTGCCGCCTTGGTTATGCATGAAGAAAGAAAATATCACGTTGGCTTTAATTCCAGGACCTAAACAACCGAGTAAGGACATTGATGTTTATTTACAGCCTCTGATAGAAGATTTACAAGAATTGTGGAATAATGGCGTAACTGTTTATGATTCGTACACTAATTCTTGTTTTAATTTAAGGGCTATTTTGATGTGGACCATAAATGATTTTCTAGCCTATGGAAATCTTTCTGGATGTACAACAAAGGGAAAAAAGTAGCATGTCCATTGTGCGGTGACAAGACAAATGCTCATTGGTTAAAGTTTAGTAGGAAATTCTATTATATGGGTCATAGGAGATTTTTATCACCTACTCATCCATTTAGAAAAAAAAAGGCTTGGTTTGATGGAAAGGAAGAAAAGGGAAGAAGCCCTATGATCATCAATGGTGCAAAAATTTTGTCTGCTCTTAAGGATTTTGAGAATGATTGGGGAAAGAGTTCTAAGAAGAAAAGGAAGAGAGATTGCAAAGCTACTCCATTATGGAAAAAAATATCTATCTTTTTCAAGTTGCCATATTGGAAGGTACATCTTATTGGTTTCATAGAATTTTATTTATGTTGTTATCCACAATTTTTATATGATTTTTGTATTGCTTATAACTTTTTGCAAATTTTATTTTTAGGAGTTGCCATTACGCCATAATTTGGACGTTATGCACATTGAAAAGAACATTTGTGAGAGTATCATTGGCACATTATTAGACATCAGTGGAAAAACAAAAGACGGAATCAATGCTCGAAAAGACTTAGAAGATATGGGAATTCGGCATGAATTGCATCCAAAAGATCATCGGCGTAGAACATACCTTCCACCGGCTCCACATATGTTATCAAAGATGGAGAAAGAAAATTTTTGTAAGAGATTATTTAATCTAAAGTTACATGACGGGTATAGCTCAAACATTGGGAATTGTGTATCAATTGAAGAATGCAAGATAACAGGTCTTAAATCGCATGATTGTCATGTTCTAATACAACAATTATTGGTGGTAGCATTAAGAGGGTTGTTACCCAAGGGACCAAGAATGGCAATTATGCGATTATGTGCATTTTTTAATAAATCATGCCAACGAGTTATTGATAGAGAAGTTGTGGTTGCACTAGAAGATGAAGTTGTTGAAACCATATGTATGTTTGAGCGATTCTTTCCCCCGTCATTCTTTGATATCATGATCCACCTTTCAATTCATTTAGGAAGAGAAGCACGACTAGGCGGACCCATTTAGTATCGATGGATGTATCCGTTTGAGAGGTGATCAATCGTTAAACCCATCTCTGTTTAAATTCGTCTATTATTTAAAGACATTAATTTAATGTGATATATTTTTATTTAGGTACATGAAGATTCTCAAAGGATATGTTAAAAATCGTGCATGACCTGAAGGTTGTATTGCAGAATGTTATCTTGTTGATGAAGCTGTTACTTTCTGTAGTAGGTATTTTAAACATGATTTTGGAGGAAATGATCAAAATGCTCGTAATCAAGATTTCTTTTCGGACGTAATTCTAGAAGGTCATCCAATCTTGGGAGGAAAGTCAATGTCATTAAGTGATGAAGTGTTAGAGCGTGCACATCGTTATGTGTTATTTAATACAACAGTGACCGAACCATTTCTACAGTAAGTATTTATCTCTAGATTTCCAATTTAGATAACTATTTACATTGTACATGACTTTTGCACTACTTGGTTTCATGTTAGGATGCATTTGGAAGAGTTAAAGCAATCCAACAAGAATCTTGAGAGAAATCACAACTTACTCCAAAAGACCCATGCAAATAACTTTGCAACATGGTTGAAAGAAAAGGTATTATATTTTGAATGATTGCTAAGTACTTTGTAAGTCATCTCATAAATAATATTAACACCTTTTTAAAATTGTTTGTATAGGTTTCGTTCCTAACCTCCATATGTGAGGATGGAGAAACACTAAAGTGGCTTGCAAATGGTTCAAGGAATCATGCCATGAGTTATAATGGTTATGTTATAAATGGACAAAGGTTTCACACAAAAGATGTTGACAAATCAACACAAAATAGTGGTGTTTCAATTGAGGCAACAACAATATGTCGAGCAAGTGCAAAAGATACTTCACAAGTTGTTGATGTAGTTGTATACTATAGGGTGATAAAAGAAATTATCTTATTAGATTACTATCGATTTCAGCTTCCAATATTCAAGTGTCACTGGGCGAATGTTGGACATGGAGTTAAGTTTGAAGATGGTTTTACACTTGTCAATTTGCACCAAAGTCAGAATCAATATGTAAGGGAGCCATTTATCCTAGCATCTCAAGCGAAACAAGTGTTTTACTCTACAGAAATCGATTCACCTAGTTGGTACGTTGTGTTGAAGGCACCATCGAGAGGTTACTATGAGTTGGAAATGTATAATGAGGATGAGGATTTTACTAGTAGATGGGAATATGTTACAACACACAATATGAACATTTATGATGATAGTGAGGAAGTTAGTTACGTGAGAGAGGATTGTGAAGGTCTATTGGTGTTATTTATGTACTTTTGTAAATTTAAGTTAAATGGAACTACAATTCTTTTATGTACACTGTTTATTACTTTTTATTTTGTGGATTGAAGCTAGTTATCTATTCATTTACATATTGTATATCGTGTAATTGTAGTTGCACCTTGTTTATAGGTAATGGAGCTTTTTGCGTTTATTAATTTCTTAATACTTAATTGTAATTTAAATGTTATTTTATATTCTTAATAATTAACTTTCTTTGATTTGTTTAGCAGGTATTGAGGCAAAGATAAGTACTTATGGATTCCACTACTGTGTCTAAGAAAAAAAGAGGTCCAACTAAAATGAAGACCATTGCTTTGAATGGTGAAAATCGGATTGAAATCAAGTTCAATGACAAAGGTCAACCTATTGATGAAGAATCTGTTAAGCTATCTTCATTCTTGGGACCTCTTGGGAGAGAAATTGTACCTTTTACAATTCCTGATTGGAGAAAGCTTCCTTCTGACATGAGAGAGAAATTATGGAAATGTGTTCAGGTTATGTATGAATCTCCATGTTTATATATATATATATATATATATTTGGTGCTTGTTTTAACAATTTACTTGTATCTCTCAAGCAAGATATAAGTTGGATCAGGAATGGCAGAAACACTATGTGTTGAAAGAGATGGGTGCTCTTTGGAGAACTTCAAAGTCTAGGCTGGTGAGTAACATTAAGATGGCCAAAAATGAAGAGGAAAGAATGGCCCTAAAACCTGATAACATCAAGAGTATCAGTGAATTGAAAAAGTTTGTGGGAGAAAAATTAGGGCCAAGGTTTAAGGTAATTATAACATTGCGCACATATGGTCATTATATTATATATGCATATGCTTATTGTTGATGCAGTTGCATATGGTCATTTTAGGGTAAAAGTGAAGAAATGAAAAATAGGAGGAAAAAACGAACTTCCTACACAGGTGGTCGAAGGGTTATGCTCGCATGACTGAGGATATAGTAATGTCTCATTCTTTGTTATGTGATTGTAGTTTTAAATTGAAAAATAATATAAACATTTATGATTATTTTCATTTTTTGATAGAAAAAGAAAACTGGGAAGCAGGTCGTGTCCAGAGTTGAGGTGTGGATTGAAGCTCATAAGAAAAAGAATGGTGAGCCAATCAACACGAAGACTGTAGAAGCAATTGTAAGTACTTTCTTATCTATATGGTATTATATAAGTAGAAAAATCTTGATGTTGTGTTATCTGTATTTATAGGAAAATTTACAACAAATGGGTAATGATTCAAGTTTGCCAACTCCTACAAACTTGAGAGAAGATGCTATAACAAAGATATTAGGTCCTGATAAAGGTGGACATATGAAGGGACTTGGAAAGGGTGTAACTCTTACACAATTGTCCATAATAGCTCAAAGGGACAGCCTTATAGCTCAAATGGCACAACAGCAAGCGGAGATGAAAATGGAAATGAACCATATGAAGGACTTGCTCAACCTAGCTTTGAATCAAAATCAAGCTAGTATCACTTAAACGTTTTCTTTAATTTCATAATTATACTTTGTATTTTTTCTCATATTCTCACATGAACTTTACAGGTTCAAAAACAAACTGTTGAAGAATCCAAAGATGTATCGGTTAGATTATTTTTATATTAAGATGTTATTGTATCAATAAATGTATACGTTTTCCCTTAGTCATTTCATTTGAGAATGGAAATTGTTTTATTGTATCCATTTGGTGTTGCAGATTGTGAAAACAATCCCCCACAAAACTAAATGCAAGTTGCTTGATTGGAGTGGGTCTACTGAAGTAGTAACTGAATGACGTTTCTCATCAGATGATCCAAAAGCACTTGTTCATCATGTTCCTATTGGACCTAATGCTATGAGAGTTTGGATTGATATAGCCAAGGTCCCTAATGTGTTTTTATGGAGGTCTGCATCCGAAATGGTTTTTGTTGAAGATGCTGTTAGGAGTACAGTTGCTTGGCCTTCTGACAAAGTTGTCTTACCTTTTCGAAAACAATTTTAGGTAACTTATTTTCAATTTTAGTACCTAATACATTTTAGTTTTGAGTCTACTAACTAGTGAAGTTGGTTTACGTTGCAAGTGAGACTTTTTTTCTCTTTCTCTTCATTTATTAGGAGATTCTTGATGGTGTGCAAACTGCAATATGCAATCTGCAGTTTGCAAAACTGCGACTCTTTTTAGCATTCGGGACCCCCCTCTCTGCTTTTTAGGGTTTTCCAGTTAAGGGCGTGTTAGCCTAACTTAAGAATCTACATTTGGTGTTTGGTTACTTTGGCAAAGAAATCATCAGTTCTCTCATTGAGGCTAGACTATTGAACAATTTATGGTGAACAGATGTACATTATGCATTTCTTTTCTTGTGGGTTTGGCATTTTCTCTCATTCAACATAATCATATAGGGTTTGATACCAGTTTAGTTGTTGATTAAAAAATTGAAAAGCAAGATTAGAGGTGGAATAATATTGATTAGGTGACTGTCATTTCAATAACTTAATCATAAAGATGATTCATAAAACTCTGTTTCATATAATTAGTAACGGATGAGCAAATAATCATGTTATAATTGTTGCAATGAGATTAGAGGTTGAATACAATTTTGCATACTGCAGTCTGCAATTCTCTTGCCACAATAATCCTTATGTTTCCTTGTATGGTTCTAACTTTGGTCATCTTGCAGTATGTAGTGAAGTAACCACAGTTTCCAGAGATGGAAAAGTTTTTTGCTTTATACTCTTTCATTGGCTAGGAATGATTTTGTGATAACTTATTCTTTAAAACTAAAATTTGATGAGCCTCTGAATCTGGGGTTTGATAAATGAGACTTTGCTGGTGGAGAAACGTGATTAACTTTGTAATTTGTACCATTGTTTGTGCCAATGATGACAATATATCATTAATGAGGTTTTAAGTTTGTTTCTTGTTTAATACAGCAAAATATGTATTTCTCATGACCATTTTTTGTGCCTATGTTGACAATATTTCATTAAAAGGCTTGATGAGAATGCAAAATGTCATATTTACCCCCCTTAATGTCTAGTCTTTTATACTTATTTGCTGCCTAAATATACTCATTATTATTCTATTTTGATTTAGGATACAAATGGAGGCGTTAATTGCAAAATGGAACTAATTAAGTGAATTCAGATAGTTTCGACATTGTTTTGTAATTTGGGTATAACTCTCTCATCCGAGCTCCGATTTAGATGAATCAAAATTTTTTAGAACCCTAAGAAAGAGATCTACAACTTTCATGTTTTGAGTTTGGAGAGATACTTGCTGCATCTAGGTTGTAATCAGGCTTAAATTTGATGCACCTGTACTGCCGACGTTCTGGAACATTCTGCCTTGTCATGCAATTCAAATAGGCAGATTATTACAAGAAGTTTTGAAGACCTGTTGCATGCAAATTACAGCTGGAAACACCACTTTCCTATTTTGTATTAAGATTTTATTTTATTTTATTTTCAATTACTCAGATTAGGATAAAGGTTATTTTGGGATTTTAGAAAATTTTTAGTAGATTTAGATTTAGTAGAATTAAAATTTGAATTGGATATTGAGAGAGGGAGATCAGATTAGGGATAACACACATCACACATGCCTCTCTCTTCTCTCTCTAGTGGGTTTTCGTTTTTCCTTTGAATTTTTGTGATGGCCATGAGTGGCTAATTTTTATAACTTGGTCGAAGGAAACAAGACCTTGGATTCAATAAACTGTGAGAGCAATCTGGTTTTTTTTTTCTTTAAGTGTTCAATTTATGTTTGAGTATTGGATGTTCTTCTATGCATATTTTAATGATTGTTGCGTTTAATTACTAGGAGGCCTACTAGTCTATTATTTGTTGCAATCTATTGCTAAGTTAGATATCAAATCCGTAATTGTTTGATCCCTTTAACTTGTGAAGCAATTAGGGTTTAAGAATTTGCTGCGTCAGGAATTATTAAGTCTTAAGAAGAACATTCAACTAAATTAATTGCAACCGCTTGAGTTTGTGTTGTTTAGCTTCATCGATCTCTTTAGGTCTTAAGGCTGCCACTAGATTAAATCTTTAGCCCTTGTCTAGGGTTGTTTAGTAGTAAAGTTAATTAGATCGCTTGTTTCTTAATTAATTACAACTAAGGAGAGATAGGAAAATAGTTCCAACGGTGAATATTCAGGGTATGAATTGATTTATTTTTGTATCGATGATCAGTTGTATCGATGATCAGTTGTAAGATTCCGATGGTGGATGTTGACCTAGACCAAGTTTCGTTATTTGATTGATTTCAATAGTTTAATTTGAATTGTTTTTCCTGAAATTATTTCTGTTTTACTCAAAACCCCCAAGCCTTGTTCACGTAACATTAAACTCAGCTAGACACTCTTTGTGGGAATGATCCCTACTCACACTACTACGTGTATTTTTTAGGGTTTTAATTATGGGTGCCTACGACAGGACTCCAAGGCTTTAGGTTTTTCTGCTGGAACTATTCATAGTATGCTTGTGAAGTTGGAGATTTAAGCATGTTCTTTTCCTCTTTGTTTTGCATTAAATATCTGAGGTGCCTTTGTCTTGATCTTTTCTTGAATTTACAATATATATGCGTTGTTATCTTTCAGAATAGACATGGGATTTGAAGATTTTTTTTTGTATTAATGGTTTTGTAGGTTGTGAAAATGCGAGAGTACTTTTTTGGTAAAGGACAATTGGGAATGGAAGATGGTTTGCATGATGGTTTTTGTTGTTAGAATTTTTTGAATGATTGGAAGGTATTAACTATTGTTCATAGTTAATTTTCCAATCATCTAGGTATTATAATGTAAAAATGATAGGTGCATATTTGTTAGGCATATATAAAACTTTTTGTATATGAAGGTTTATATGTTACAAAATGTGATATGATATATGAAGCATATTAGATTTTATGAATGTAAAGGATGTTGGGTGCCTATTTATTAGGCATATATGCAAACTTTTTGTATATAAAGGTCTACCATCAATGAAATGTTCTTTGAAAAATTAGTGTATCATTGTTTATAATTTGTATTATTTAAATTACAACTATAACAATTTTATATATGTTATAACAAACACATTGATAACACTTTCAAAATATTATGGAAAATAATTTTGTAACATTTACTAAATGCAATGAATGATACTTTGGGAGCACTTTTAACATGTTATTAAAAACTCTTCTGTAGCATTTCAAAAATGCTATATCCACTGAAAAGTTGCACCGAAACACGTGAAAGCAGCCACGTTGGACGATTGAATACTGACATAAATGGACGGCCGTCCAACGTTTTTGGACGGTCGTTCATAGTACTATGGACAACCATCCATAAAAAGTTGTGCTGTTTTAAAAAAAAAAAAAAACAATGGACGCCCGTCCAAATTTGTTGGACGGGCGTCCATCTTTATGGACAGGCGTCCATCTTTATGGACGGGCGTCCATATAATATGGATGCCCGTCCAAAAGTACATAACTCAGAGTTTGTGTTTTTCTTTATCTTCAGTTTTTAGTATGTCTGCTATCTCTTATCTTGTGTTTTTCTTTATCTCTCATCATTTACTTCTTTGTCAAGGTCAAGATGCTAAAAACTCCAACCCAAGATGCCCATCTTCGTTCAGTTGTGGTGTTCTCAGCAGTATAAGCTTCCCCTTCTCCAATGAAACATAACGTCATTGTGGGTTCTTGAAAATAGAAGGCTGCAAAAAACAAGTTCAAAGAATTCGGCTGGGGAAAAATTTGCCATGGTTTTACGTTACAAGTATCTCTCAACATAGTTCGCTTGTGCTTCGAGACTAACCAAAATATGAAAAGCCTACGGGCAACCATAGCTCTGTTGAATCCTTGAAAAATTTTATCGTTCTTAGCTTTGATTTTATCTCTTTTGGAGTCAACAATCAAACCTTTTACAAGTGTCCCGGCAAGCCTTACAGTGCTCCCGTAGATTACTCTTCGATTTGTAGTGACTCCAACCACTCCATTCTCTATTACAGCGGCACAAAACTGCTTATATATATATATATATATATATATATATATATATATATATATATATATATATATATATATATATATATATATATATATATATATATTGTGATGGATGGAGCAATTGATGGTGAAATGGCGTGTTTGAATCTAATAAAACATGAGACCTTTGATATGTGCAGTCAGTAAAGATGCTGAGGAAGCATTCAAAAAAATAATATATATATATATATATATATATGACCTGTCGGTTGCTCCCACCACACCCCACGCTACTGCTAATCCTAATACAATTACAACTGCCACAATTGAGTACCAGCCCCACCACTGTCACCACCCTAGGTCTCCACCATCATCCCAAGCTCAACCTCCGCTGCACAGAAGACCCAGTTCTTCCTCTCCTCCACCGATCTCATCGTCGTACTACCCGTCGGCCCCCCACGTGCTGCACCTCCGCCGTACAGAAGCCCCAGTTCTTCCTCTCCTCCACCGATCTCATCGTCGTACTACCCGTCGGCCCCCCACATACTGCATGCTTTATCCGGGAACTTGAGGCTAGAGTTGGATGTTTTGAATGCTTCCTCAACATCTTTACTAACTGCACATATCAAAGTTCTCCTGTTTTATTAAATAGAAACAGGAGAACTTACATGGACGTGCAATGGGACCTGAGTGCAGTTCTTGGCAGTCCATCAGGAATGGATGCCCATCCATTAAATATGGATGGCCGTCCATACTTAATGGATGGGCGTCCATTCATTATGGACGGCCGTCCCTAATTTTTTAAATATTTTTTATTTCATTTACCAATGGACGGGCATCCTTTAAATGAGGACGCCCGTCCATGGTAAATGGACTCCCGTCCATATAATATGGACAGGAGTCCATATTAATGAACGGCCGTCCATATGTTATGGATAGCCATTCATTAGAAAAAAAATTATTAATGTAAAACGCATTGAATGGTCTGAGTCAGCAGATATGTAAGCCGGTACAAAATTTCGGTGTAAAAACACCGGTGTCAGTAGCATTGTTGGTAGCATTTTAACAATGTTACAAAAAACTAAACTGTAATAGGTTAAGAATGTTACAAAAAACTTATTTATAGCAATTTGAGATGTTACAGAAAACTAAACTGTAACATGTTAAGAAAGTCACATAAAACTTACTTATAGCATTTTGAGAATGTTACAGAAAACTAAACTGTAACATGTTTAGAAAGTTACAGAAAACTTATTTATAGCTTTTTGAGAATGTTACAGAAAACTAAACTGTAACAGGTTAAGAATGTTACAGAAAACTAAACTGTAACACGTTAAGAATGTTACAGAAAACTTATTTATAGCATTTTAAGAATGTTATAGAAAACTAAACTGTAACACATTAAGAATGTTACAGAAAACTTATTTATAGCATTTATGCAGTGTTACCAAAAATCATTCGTAACTACGAATAAGTGCTACAATATACTTAACAACAGCATTTTATGACAATTACTGAAATGATTAGTAACATGCAAAAAGTGTTACCAATGTCTACTTTTTAGTAACATGGGCTGTCATAGCATCCTTATAAATGCTACGAATCACCTACGGTAACACTTTTTGCATGTTACCATAAGCCATTTTTGTTATAATGTTAGTAAGCACATCTGCAACTTGCTGAGTAGTGGGAATGTAAGGCATACAGATCAATCCTTTCTCTAGTTTTTCCTTGATGAAGTGTTTGTCGACCTCCACATGCTTTGTTCTATCATGAAGCACTGGATTATGAGCAATTGAAATGGTAGCTTTATTGTCACAATACACTTTCATGGGTAGTGGATTAGAAACTTTCAATTCTTCTAAGAGTCTCTTAATCCACAACACCTCACAAATCCCATGAGCAACTGATCTAAACTCATCTTCTACGCTACTTCTCGCCACCACATTCTGCTTCTTACTTCACCATGTAACAAGATTGCCACCAACAAACGTGCAATAGCCAGAAGTTGATCATCTATCAACAACACTTCCAGCTAAATTCGCATCAGTATAGGCTTCAACTTGCAAGTGCCCATGATTCTTGAATAACAAACCTCTTCCAGGAGTCCCTTTCAAACACCTGAGAATTCTATAGACTGCATTGAAGTGTTCTAGTCCAAGCGAATCCATAAACTAACTAACCATGCTAACTGTAAATGTTATATCTGGACGAGTATGCGACAAGTAAATCAGTTTTCCAACAAGTTTGTGGTATTGTTCTCTATCCAGGACTTCTTCAGGTTTAGGAGGCTGTAATTTGAGGTTGAGCTCAATAGGTGTTTCCGTTGGTTCACACCCTAGCAAGCCTTTTTCATTAAGCAAATCAAGGACATATTTACGTTGATTCACAAATATACCTTCTTTGGATCTAGCAAACTCCATCCCAAGAAAGTATTTCAATGTCCCTAATCCTTGATCTCGAAGTCGGTTACAAGTCTTCGTCAGTCTTTCTAGTTCTTCTCTGTCATCACCTGTCATGACTATATCATCCATATAAGCAATTAGTATAGCAACTCTACCTTCTCTACCATGTTTATAGAACATAGTATGATCAGCTAGGCTTTGACAATAGCCACAATTAATTCTTCACCGATTTCCCAAATCTCTCAAACCAAGCTCTAGGGGATTGCTTGAGGCCATACAATGACTTCTTTAGTCTACAGACTTTCTTTGATCCCAAATTCTTCTCAAAACCGGGTGGGAGACTCATAAAAACCTCTTCCTCAAGATCACCATTTAAAAAGGAATTTTTTTACATCCAATTGGTGTAATGGCCAGTTCAAATTTACAACCAAAGATAATAGAATTCTAATAGAGTTTATCTTGGCTACTAGAGCAAAGGTCTCTTGATAATCAATCCCATAGGTTTGAGTGAACCCCTTAGCTACTAATCTTGCCTTATACCTTTCTATGCTACCATCTACTTTACACTTCACAATAAACACCCATTTGCAACCTACAGTCTTCTTCTCCTTAGGCAAGTCAACTATCTCCCAAGTACCACTTCTCCTAAGAGCATTCATCTCTTCCATCACTGCTAATATCCAGTTTGGATCACCAAGAGCTTCCTGAATGTTTCTTGGGACAAACAAGTGTGAGATTTTTGAGGTAAATGCCCTATAAGTGTGAGAAAGTTTGTCATAAGAAAGATATTGAGCAATGGGATATCTAGGATTCCTAGTGCGATTTCAGATTCCTTTTCTAATAGAAATGGGAATATTAAGGTCTGATGATTCTTTGCTAGGGAAAATGATGGGAACTGAAGATGAGTTAGGATTGGACATACCTGTGATATTTGTAGGTCCAATTCCCAATGGTTGTGATTGATCATTACCAAGAGTAACTTGCTGCTTTTGACTCTTTTGATGATGTTTTCTCTGAGTATAAACCAAAAGCTAAGTGTTAGAATCATTTTGATTCGGCTGTAGTAGTGATTCTCCTCCTATTTCAGATACAATAATGTTTGGCATTATATTACCAGAACTCCCTTCACTGTTCGCACATTGTTCCTGACTTTGAAGGTCAGATATGGTAGGAAGAGAAGAATGAGGTATAGTAGTCAAAATTACTTTTGGCAAAGGATTTGGAGATAAATCCGAAAAAATTTCTTCCATTACCTCATTCTCCCCCTGAAGAGAATTTTTGCGAAAGTAGGATTTATTTTCAAAAAATGAGACATCCATACTCACATAAATTTTCCTTGTTTGAGGATTATAGCACTTATATCCCTTTTTATTGGAGGCATGTAACACCCCACTTGAGGTACGTAGTTAAGATTTGATGAATGGCTTGAATGTTTGTTGATTTATCCCCATTTGAGTCTATATGTTGTTAATATTGTTTGGTTTATCCTTGGTTGAAAAGGTGTCGTGGTTGGTTGAGTGATTGCCCTGAAAATTGTAAGACTTGGCGAAATATTGAGGTTATAGTCTTCGCCGGGCCGAAGAAGAATCTTCGCCACGGCGATGAAGAGGTGCTACAATCCTGTGTAGCTACTGTGATCTTTCGCCGAGGCGAAGAAAATAGCTTCGCCGCGGCGAAGACTCGACTAAATGTTCCTCTTGAGTTTTTGAGAATTCTTCCTTTTGAGACTCAATGACCACTCTACCCCTTTTTAGCAGGAAAAGTGGGGAGTGAACTGTAAGAAAATTGCATGGAGAATAGTTTGATTGGGGTTGTGTTTGCAAAGACTGAAAGGTCCTAGATGGAATTTCAAAGAAGGAGTAAGGGTATTTTGGGAAGGAATGGAGAAAATATGAGATATTAAGGATTTAGCTTTAGAAACCCTTTCATTTGCTTCTTCACCACCGCCTCTTTCATCCCTTATTTCTCTCAAATTTTCATTCAAGTTTCCAAGGATCTTTGAAGAGCTTTTGACTAGAAATTGTTACAAGTTGATCCTAAGCACTACAAGGTGAGAACCCTTACTCTAGAAGTAATTTTTATTGTTGAAAGAGTAGGATCCTTATAAAGTTTTGTATTGAAGGTTTAAGAGAAAGTATCAAGCCATCAAGAGTAGAGAGATTAAGTGGTTTCTACATATGTCCAAGGTAAGTAAATTCACCTAAGTTGTGATTTACGTGATTGAATGATATGTAGAGATTTTTATATATGTGCTCAATGCTTGAACTTCTATGTTTGAAATGATTTGATGAATTCAAGGTTGTTATATGAAAGAATTTCCACCATGAGAAGGGTGGGTTGTGTTGTTAAAGTTTGGTAGAAGTGTGGATAGAATTAGAAGAATTTGAGAGGAATATTTGAAGTATGTTTTCCTCGCAGGATGTATGATGTTTTAAAGGAGTTGAACTCCTATTTTGGATGATTAAAAGAGAAATATCATTAACAAATAGAATAGAGTTTAAAAGAAGCATGAGTAGATATAGAGAACCTTACTTTATACAACATAGCATGTTTGCATGTCATGAATGCATATAAGAAAGATTTTAGGCAAGAGCCATCCATATGCATATGTTTATTTGAGTAATCACATGAGAAAGAAATATGAGAAATGAGAAAGAAACACTCTATGAATAGAGATAAAGAAAAGAACCAATTCTCTTAGAGTAAAGAGAAAGAAAGAACTAGCACTAGAGGATAAAATGATTATTAAGTCTTTGCGAGAAAAGAAAAGAAAATAGGTTGTGCGATGGGGAACTCGTGAGTGTGGAGTTATCCTCATGTAAACCGTTGTGAGAAAGAGCGGTCTCCGCCATGAGAGAGCGGAATGCATGTAAACCGTTGTGAGAAAGAGCGGTCTCCGCCACGAGAGAGCGGAATGCATGTAAACTGCTATGAGAAAGAGCGGTCTCCGCCATGAGAAGGCGGAATGAGAATGAGAAAAAGAAAAGAATAGAAATAAAAGAAAAGAAAAAAAATGAGATTTTTGAATTAGAAAAAAATGACAAGAGTACGAAAAGAATTGATGCGTAATACACGGGGATTATAGAGTAGGAGATTTTACTTACTGGGCATCTTTGTCCTCACTCCGTTGTTTTCTCTGTTGTACAGGACATAGGTGAGGACCTGGTCGGAGGGACGTCGGCAAGTGGGGAGACTTGGCTGCTCTGTCCACTGTTTTCGTTTTTGAGAGTCTTTTGTACAAATAATGTTGTACTTTGTAAAGAATGTAATTATTAAGAAAAGAAAAAAAATTTGGGCCCAACTATTTGAATAAAAATGCTGTCTTTTTATTAACATATATATTATGAATATGGTAGAAGAAAGTAGTTGTTACATTTAGTATCAGAGCAATGATTTTGGGATGGGACAGTAAGTCATTCTCGCCGCTACGATGTGTCTTATCCGACCACTGTAAGTTAAATTCTTTTCTTATTAATGGGTTATTGAAGTTGATGTGAGAATGGTTATTTTGTAGATGAGACGTAGTAATAGAAAGAAGGGAAAGGGTGTGATGAATGAGGGAGAACCCTCTAACCCGCCGGAACAAACTCCCCCTACCCTTGATGCGACAATGATTCGAACCATTGTACAGCAGGTGTTAGCAGAGAGTCAGGGGAGAGTTGTACTGGAGAGAAATGAGACCCCTAGTAGAGTACCGCCCGTAAGGCAAGAGCGAGAAGGGCCGGTACCTGAGATAGTACAGAATCGAGTTGATCCGATTCAAGGGCTTGCAAGTCAGCATCGGCCACCAGAGTTTAGGGGTACTAGGGACCCGTTAGAAGCTGAAGAGTGGTTTAAGTCTGTTGAGCAGACGGTGGCCCTGTTTCCCATGAATGATAGGGAGAGGATCAGTTATACTAGTTTCTTATTTCGGGCTGATGCCCGAATTTGGTGGGAATTAATGGAAGAGGCTCACGACACGGCAACCATAACTTGGGAAGATTTTAGAAGAGTGTTTGAGATCGAGTATCGAACGGTTGACCGGGTTCATGAGAAAATACAAGAGTTTATTAACCTGAAGCAAGGGATGACTACAGTGAAAGAGTATTTAGTTTGATTCAACTCTCTTGCAAGGTTTGCACTTGGGATAGTGAGTACTCCCAAGTTAAGAAGAGAGAAATTTGTTCTCGGGTTGAGGTCAGAAATAGCCCGTGATGTTATGATAGGAGCAGAGCCCCCACATACCTATATTGAAGCATTAGATCGGGCTTTAAGAGCAGAGATTTATGTGAACAAGATGAGTTCAAAAGGGCCATCCATGATAGTACATAATGAACCACCCCCTGCTCCGCAGAAAGAAAGAGTTGAGATTGGGAGAAGTAGAGACATGAGGAACAAAAAGAGGTTCCAGCCAAAGAAGAATCGGGGCGATTGGCAGAGTAAATGGCCTAGAACGGCTGGAGTCACTCCGTGCCCTAAGTGTGGGAAGAATCATTTGAGGGAGTGTCTAAAAGAGTTCGGTCTGAATATCTGCTATAGGTGTCACCAGCCAGGGCACTTAATGAAAGATTGTAAAGGTCCTCCTCCACCGGCAAAGACAGGCCCTCAGAGGCACGAATGCCGGGGGTGGTGTTTACCTGCGTATAGCAGAGTAGGTAGAGGCTACCCATCATTATAATCGGTCGATTATTTTTTCATGCGGTTCCTCTTTATGCTTTAATAGATTCTGGAGCCACGCATTCCTTTATGTCTCATGGGATGATAGAAAGATTAGGTCTGAAGTCTGTCGTGGTAGATCAACCCATTAGGATAGAGTTACCTGATGGGGTTAGTGTTCTAACCCGTGAGATGCTTCCAGGAGAGTATGTAATGATTCATGGAAGAGAGCTGTTAGTTGATCTAATAGTGTTTGATATGCCTGATTTCGACGTGATTTTGGGGATGGATTTCCTAGGGAAGTATGGAGTAGAAATTGGCTGTCGGAAGAAGAAAGCAAGATTTAATCTTGATAGTGGAGATAAGTTTAGCTTCGGTGAGGGCCATCAACTAAGTATGTTGATCAGTAGCTTGAAAGCTAGAAAGATGTTGAGAAAGGGGTGTTCAGGATATATTGCACATGTAGTGCAGAGTGGTGATATTCCTCAGCCCGAAATTCAGAGGGTGCCTATAGTTCGAGAATTTCTGGATGTGTTTCCCGAAGAGTTATCGGGTTTACTTCCAGAGAGAGAGGTTGAGTTTAGTATTGAACTAGCACCCGGGACAGCACCAATATCGAGAGCCCCTTATCGAATGGCCCCAGGCGAGCTTCAGGAATTGAAGAAGCAACTCCAAGAGCTTTTAGATAAAGGTTTTATCCGACCAAGTCATTCTCCCTGGGGAGCTCCAATTCTTTTTGTGAAGAAGAAAGATGGATCGTTACGGATGTGTATAGATTACAGAGAGCTGAATAAGGTGATAGTGAAGAATAAGTACCCTCTACCTCGAATAGATGATTTATTTGATCAATTAAAGGGAGCGGCAGTGTTCTCGAAAATTGATTTGAGGTCAGGGTACCATCAAGTGAGTGGTTGAGCAAGATATAGCTAAGGCGCTTTTCGTACAAGGTATGGGCATTATGAGTTTGTAGTGATGCCTTTCAGGTTGACGAATGCTCCATCAGTTTTTATGGACTTGATGAACCGGGTCTTTCATGATTGCTTGGATCAATTCATTGTGGTTTTCATTGATGATATCCTGGTTTACTCCAAGTTGAGAGAAGAGCATGAGGAGCATTTAAGACTTATACTACAACGATTGAGAGAAAAGAAGTTGTATGCTAAGTTTTCCAAGTGTGAATTCTGGTTGAATCAAGTATTATTTCTAGGCCATACTGTTTCCAGCGAAGGGATTTCAGTGGACCCTAGTAAGGTAGAGGCAATCCTTGATTGGCAAAGGCCGAAATCGGTAAAAGAAGTGAGAAGTTTCTTGGGACTAGCATGCTACTACCGGCGATTCATAGTAGGGTTTGCCTAGTTGGCTAAGCCATTGACAGCTCTTACCAAGCAGAGAATTCCTTTTATATGGTCAACTGCTTGTGAAAGGAGTTTTCACGAGTTAAAGAAAAAGTTGACATCAGCTCCTGTTTTAGTGTTGCCTCAGGAGGGTAGATTATGATATTTTTACAAATGCCTCATTACAAGGACTGGGTGCTGTATTGATGCAGTTAAGTAGGGTGATAGCCTATGCTTCTCGTCAATTGAAAGAGTACGAGACAAGATACCCTACGCATGATTTAGAGTTGGCAGCGGTAGTCTCTGCTTTGAAAATTTGGAGGCATTATCTTTATGGTGCAAAGAGTCATATCTACACCGACCATAAGAGCTTGAAATATTTCTTTACTCGGAAGGAGCTGAATATAAGGCAGAGAAAGTGGTTAGAGCTAGTTAAAGACTATGAATGTGAGATTAAATATCAGTCGGGGAAAGCTAATGTCGTAGCCGATGCGTTGAGTAGAAAAGCTCATTTATCCCAACTCACTAGACAGAGAGAGCTAATAGATGAGTTGTGTAAAGAACAGATTGAAGTAATTCAAGGAGGGATTGCCAGGTTAGAAATTCAGTCCACCTTACTGGATGAAATTAGAGAAAAGCAAGTGGTTGATAAATGGTGTCATGAGTTATTGCAAAGAGTGCATAAGAAGGAGAGACCAGAGTTCCATCTGGTAGATGGAGTTCTCCGTTTTAGGAATCGGTTGTGTATTCCTCAGGATAAGGAGTTGAGAGAGAGAATTCTTATGGAGGCTCATGACACACCCTACACTGCTCATCCAAGAACAACCAAGATGTATCAAGATCTAAAGAAAGGCTATTGGTGGTCAGGTATGAAGAATGATATTGCGGAGTTTGTAGCTAAATGCCTGGTTTGTCAACAGGTGAAAGTAGAACACCAAAGGCCATCAGGATTGCTTCAACCACTTAGTATTCCTGAGTGGAAATATGAGAGTATCTCGATGGATTTTATTGTACGTCTCCCTAGAGTTCAGAGAGGATTTAATGCCATTTGGGTAATTGTGGATAGATTGACAAAATCAGCCCATTTCCTTTCGGTGAAAGAGAGCACTACTTCGGATCAGCTAGCCCGGATTTACATCAGAGAGATAGTGAAACTTCATGGGGTACCCAAGACAATAGTCTCAGACAGAGATTCTAGATTTGTGTCCGCTTTCTGGATGAGCTTACAGAGGAACTTGGGTACTAGATTGGCTTTTAGCACCGACTACCATCCTCAAACTGATGGACAAACAGAGAGAACAAATCAAGTGCTTGAGGATATGTTGCGAGTTTGCTGTATAGATTATAGAGTATCCTGGCATGAGATGTTGCCCTTAGTGGAGTTTGCTTACAATAATAGTTATCAGTCGACAATTAAGATGGCACTGTATGAGGCCTTGTATGGTAGACCATGTAGGTCTCCATTACATTGGGATGAGATAGGTGAGAAAGATGAGTTGAATTTAGCTATTGGGCCAGAGATGACTCAGAAACTAATTGAAGATATGAAGCTGATTAGAAGCAGAATGCAACAAGCCCAAGATAGACAGAAAAGTTATGCCGATTTGAAGAGAAAGGAAGTTGAATTCAAAGTGGGTGATAAAGTTTTCTTGAAAGTTTCCCGCTTTAAGCGGGTGATGCGGTTTGGAAATAAAGGGAAGCTAGCACCGAGATTTGTTGGTCCATTTGAAGTGTTGCAACGAGTGGGAAAGGTAGCCTACAGGTTGGCACTACCACCTAGCATGGACAAGGTGCATGATGTTTTCCATATCTCGATGTTACGTAAGTATGTAAGTGATCCCTCCCATGTATTGAATACAAAGAATGTAATTGTGGAAGAGAATCTCGTGTACGAGGAGCGTCCAGTTCAGATTTCGGACCGGAAGATTAAAGAGCTCCGGAATAAGAGTATTCCTTTACTGAAAGTCCTTTGGAGAAACCATAAGGTTGAAGAAGCTACTTGGGAGACTGAACAAGACATGCAAAGTCATTACCCAGAGTTGTTTGTATGAATTTCGGGGACGAAATTCTTTTAAGGAGGGGAGAATTGTAACACCCCACTTGAGGTACGTAGTTAAGATTTGATGAATGGCTTGAATGTTTGTTGATTTATCCCCATTTGAGTCTATATGTTGTTAATATTGTTTGGTTTATCCTTGGTTGAAAAGCTGTCTTGGTTGGTTGAGTGATTGCCCTGAAAATTGTAAGACTTGGCGAAATATTGAGGTTATAGTCTTCGCCGCGGTGATGAGGAGGTGCTACAACCCCGTGTAGCTGCTGTGATCTTTCGCCGGGGCGAAGAAAATAGCTTTGCCGCGGCGAAGACTCAACTAAATGTTCCCCTTGAGTTTTTGAGAATTCTTCCTTTTGAGACTCAATGACCATTCTACCCCTTTTTAGCAGGAAAAGTGGGGAGTGAACTGTAAGAAAATTGTATGGAGAATAGTTTGATTGGGGTTGTGTTTGCAAAGAATGAAAGTACCTAGATGGAATTTCAAAGAAGGAGTAAGGGTATTTTGGGAAGGAATGGAGAAAATATGAGATATTAAGGATTTAGCTTTAGAAACCCTTTCATTTGCTTCTTCACCACCGCCTCTTTCATCCCTTATTTCTCTCAAATTTTCATTCAAGTTTCCAAGGATCTTTGAAGAGCTTTTGACTAGAAATTGTTACAAGTTGATCCTAAGCACTAAAAGGTGAGAACCCTTACTCTAGAAGTAATTTTTACTGTTGAAAGAGTAGGATCCTTATAAAGTTTTGTATTGAAGGTTTAAGAGAAAGTATCAAGCCATCAAGAGTAGAGAGATTAAGTGGTTTCTACATGTGTCCAAGGTAAGTAAATTCACCTAAGTTGTGATTTACTTGATTGAATAATATGTAGAGATTTTTATATATGTGCTCAATGCTTGAACTTCTACGTTTGAAATGATTTGATGAATTCAAGGTTGTTATATGAAAGAATTTCCACCATGAGAAGGGTGGGTTGTGTTGTTAAAGTTTGGTAGAAGTGTGGATAGAATTAGAAGAATTTGAGAGGAATATTTGAAGTATGTTTTCCTTGCAGGATGTATGATGTTTTAAAGGAGTTGAACTCCTATTTTGGATGATTAAAAGTGAAATATCATTAACAAATAGAATAGAGTTTAGGTATGCACACATATTGTTTGATGAAATGTCTAAAAGAAGCATGAGTAGAAATAGAGAACCTTACTTTATGCAACATAGCATGTTTGCATATCATGAATGCATATAAGAAAGATTTTAGGCAAGAGCCATCCATATGCATATGTTTAATTGAGTAATCACATGAGAAAGAAATATGAGAAATGAGAAAGAAACACTCTATGAATAGAGATAAAGAAAAGAACCAATTCTCTTAGAGTAAAGAGAAAGAAAGAACTAGCACTAGAGGATAAAATGATTATTAAGTGCTGCAGAAAAGAAAAGAAAATAGGTTGTGCGATGGGGAACTCGTGAGTGTGGAGTTATCCTCATGTAAACCGTTGTGAGAAAGAGCGGTCTCCGCCATGAGAGAGCGGAATGCATGTAAACCGTTGTGAGAAAGAGCGGTCTCCGCCATGAGAGAGCGGAATGCATGTAAACTGCTATGAGAGAGAGCGGTCTCCGCCATGAGAAGGCGGAATGAGAATGAGAAAAAGAAAAGAATAGAAATAAAAGAAAAGAAAGAAAATGAGATTTTTGAATTAGAAAAAAATGACAAGAGTACGAAAAGAATTGATGCGTAATACACGGGGATTATAGAGTAGGAGATTTTACTTACTGGGCATCTTTGTCCTCACTCTATTGTTTTCTCTGTTGTACAGGACATAGGTGAGGACCTGGTCGGACGGACGTCGGCAAGCGGGGAGACTTGGCTGCACTGTCCACTTTGTTTTCGTTTTTGAGAGTCTTTTGTACAAATAATGTTGTACTTTGTAAAGAATGTAATTATTAAGTAAAGAAAAAAATTTTGGGCCCAACTGTATATATTATGAATATGGTAGAAGAAAGTAGTTGTTACAAGGCATACCCTATGAACACACATTTTTCTGCCCTTGGATCAAGTTTGGACTAAGTGTTATTAGCTATACGAACAAAGACAGTACAATCAAAAACCTTTAGAAGTAAATCTGAGTGCATTCTAGAGAAGGGAAAACATTTTTTAAAACATTCTAGAGGTGTGCTATATTTTAAAACACGTGTAGGCATCCTGTTAATTAAATAAGTTGCTGTTAAAACAGCTTCTCCTCAAAGATATTTTGGAATATTCATCGAAAACATTATAGCACGTGTTACTTCAAGTAAATGTTGATTTTTTCTTTTAGCAATCCCATTTTGCTAAGGAATATATACACAAGTGGATTGGTGATGAATACCTTTTTCTTTCAAAAAATTTTCCAAAATACCTTTATATTATTAAGTTCCATTATCATTGTGAAGAACCCTAATTTTCTTTTGAAATTGAGTTTCAACCATTGTGTAAAAATCTTTAAAAAAAATTCCAACTTTGGATTTTTCACTCATTAAGTAAACCCATCATAGACGGGTGTGATCATCTATGAATGTGACAAACCATTTTTTCTTTAAAATAGTAGTGACTCTTGAAGGTCCCCAAACATCACTATGTATTAAATAAAATGGCTTTGAAGGAATATAAGGTTTTGGCAAATAAGTAGTATGATGAATCTTAGATAAGCAACAACTTTCACAATAAAATGATGAAAAATCCAAACCCTTAAATAAAGTAGGAAACAAATGTTTAAGATAAGGAAAGCTAGGATGTCCCAGTCTTAAATGCCAAAGCATTATTTGTTCATAAGTAGAATTAGAACTAACACTACTAAGGCCCTAAGCCTTTTTATTCCCAAAGAAATCATCATCAAAGTAGTAACCAATCAACTTAGTACTACCAATCTTCTTCCCCAAGGTCTGGTCCTAAAATTCACAGTAAGAATCACAAAAAATCACTGGGCAATTAGAATCTTTAGTTATTTTACTCACAAACAAAAGATTACAAGCTAACTTGGGAACATGGAGAACATAATTAAGGTTTAGTTCTTCAGATAATTTAATCAAACCTTTCCCTGCTATTGATGAGAAAGTACCATCTGCAATTCTTATTTTGTCAAGGCCAGAACATGGTGAATAAGTTCAAAACAAATTTGAAAGGTTGGTCATATAATCAGAAGCTCCTGAATCTATGATCCAAGGAGAATAGGAAGAAAGAGCATTGGGTGTGCTACCTATTTATGCAAGAGAAACAATAGGAATACTACTTGGTGAGTAATTGGGTTTTAGCAGCTTCAGAAGATGATCCATCTGCTCCTTGGTGAAGGGACATGTCTCGGCTTCATTTGCATTAGGAATCAACCAGGTATTTTTATCACCAGGCTTGCTGCTCTTCCAATTTGGCGGTTTTCTATGGATTTCCCAGCATGTTTCTCGGGTATGACGTGGATTGTTGCAATAGTCATACCAGACCCGTGGCTTCTCTTTAGTTTTTTGCTGAAATCTAGCTGTTTTGTTAACAGTAGCCTCGGTACTAAGAAGGGTAGAACTTTCAGCAGGCCCATCGGTTGTCTTCTTTCCTAGCATTACATGTCTGCGGCTCTCTTCTCTTCGAACCTTAGCAAATACCTTGCCAGTTGGAGGAAGTGGCTTCTTGCCAATGATCCACCCCCGAACCTCATCAAACTCCATGTTGAGTCCCACAAGAAACTTGTAAATATGAGAAGCCTCAATAATACGGTTGTAATATTTAGCATCTTCTGTGGATTTCTATTCATAATCATTGAACATATATATCCAAATCTAGCTAAAGAAGTTTTAATGAATTGAAATACTTGGTTACCGAATCCTGTCCTTGCCGGATTTCACCAAGTTTCAGAGTCAATTCATAGACCTGAGACTGATTTCCCAAGTCAGAGTACATTTGATTCACATTTTCCCAGAGTTCCTTGGTTGTGGAGTAACACATATAATTGGAACTAGCATCCTCATCCATGGAGTTCACAAGCCAAGTCATCACCATTGAATTTTCTGCATCCCAGGTCGCGTACGTTCGATCCTTTGTTGCTGGTGCCTTCTTGTCTCCAGTCAGGTATCCAACTTCCCTCTCCCTCTAATATACATTCAAACTGATTGAGACCATCGTAAATAATTATCACCATTAAAGCGAATAGTGGTAATTTGGACTGGATGAGTATCAGTATTGGGAGTTTGGGTTTGTGTTGGAGGACTAGTTGTAAGAGGCGAGTTTGAGGTTATCTCAGCCATAGGCGGTTGAAGTAGAAAAAAGAATTAAAAAGAAACTTTTAGGATGGCTCTAATACCATGAAAGCTTTTTTGTATATTTCTCTATTTTGTAAAGAGTTACAGGGATTTCTCTTATAGAGGAGAATACATAAAATCAGGAAAATAACCGAAGGATAAAACAGAAACTAACTAAAAAATAGCTATCTAGCTGTACTAGCTAATTCCTAATTTACACCATTGACTAATTCTCATTTACAGCTAATAATTCTCTATAATTACAAATATTTCTTTCCTTTTCCACAGTTTTAAACTTCTAAGCAATCTGCTAATGGTTAGTTTGTTTGAAGAGAGCTAGGAAGAAGCTTTCAATCAGGACTATTTTGTAGTTTTTTTTTTTTCTTCTTTTTCTGATGATGCTCAGAGACAATCAGATTCAGAAAGAATTGCTTTCTTTCCGTGTGTCATATTTTGATTTTCATTCTATTTCCCTCTTCCTTTTCCTGAATGTATTATGTTGCTTTCTAACGTTACTCATCATGAAGGTTTGTTGTTGTCCCAAAATAGTTGATTGTTTTAAGTCTTCGATGGCTAGGTGATCATTTTGAAAAATTAAGAATCTTGTTTCTTGGAAGAAATTTCCTGATTTTCGTTAGTTTAATTTTGTAACTGAGTTCTTTATTCATTTAGCACTACATTGTCAGTAAAAACTAAAGAGTACTTTCTCAAATGTATGTCATGTTAAATTCAGGATTGGGATCGACAAAACCCCACTCAAATTGTCACTGAAATGTGTGGGTTTGTGACAATTCTTTCCGGGACTTTTCTTCTGCACAAAACAAAGGACATGGTTGATGGTGGGTTTCTGTCTTTTTCTTGGAGATATTATAAAAAATTTCTTTTGCTTCCTAGTCTATGAATTGATGTTGCTTAAAAAACTGTGCTCCATTTATAGGTTCATCAGCAACTCTACCAATTCACCTTCCTAAGTACTCTGGAGAGGATAATTTTGAGTCTGAAGGTACTCCCTTTAGGTGTGTAGACAACATCCGACCATCGTAATTGTACTTTTTGGTTATCCTCAATGTTGGGCACATGTTGCGGGAGGATTTGCTGCCATCGACCTGTACATTCTCAGCATACAGTGATGTCCCTGTATATTCCTTTAGATAGAAAGATGATGAGCTGAGATGACAGGACTTCTCGCCTTTGAATCAAATGATAGTGATGCTTCCAACTACTGATGTGCAAACAATTTAAATTCCTCATTTTTCTCCGCATGAGAGGTTTCTGCGATATTGTAATTGTGAGCAGTGTTTTATATAGTGTGGTTTAGGTCAAAAAATTAGAAAGAAATGAAGATATCCTTGGGTGGTGTGGCTATGGAATTTAGATTGGATGTTTTGGTGGCACTGGAGAATTGTAGTTTTGAGGTTCTTATAGAATTCCTTAGTTTTATCAGCAGTTGCAAATTATGTTATATTTTCAGTGATGATGATTGAAAGTTTTTTGTAGGCTTTTAGGCATGTTGAGTAACTATTGAAGGAGGGATTGGTTGATTGGTGCTTGGTATTCTTTTGATTGTTTGTTCAATTGTTGAGTGATAGAATTGGTGTGTGAGGGATGAGCTACTCAATAGGAGAATGAGTTATATAAAGAAGACTGTGTTGTCTTGGAATGTGCTTAATAACTTAGTAATACTTTACCAACAACCTTTTTTCACAAAATTTTTCTCACAACTCTGACATGACAGCTTACAATTGGTCAATTTTCAATTAATTAGTAAGACTTATGCGAGACCCATGTGAGATTCGTTGTGAACTAATTGATTATGAGCTGTCACGTCATAGTTGTGAGTGAGAATTGTTTGTGTAGTATTATTCTTAATACTTTCATGCATCATGATGGTAAGAAAAACAACTTATTCACTATTTTATGAAAAGACATAAATACCCTTAATCAATTTAAATCAATTTATTTTTAATTTTATGTAAGAAAGGTTGTGAAAAAGGTTTATCTGCCAATTGATTTATATATAGTTTATCAGTCAATTTAATATTTAATTAATTAAAAAAATAATGCAAACATGAAACAACATCAAAATATCAATCACATAAAAACTATAAAATTCAGTAACACGTAATGTTACTAAAAGGGGTATATATATCACATGAACATGAAGTTCATTACTATAAACCCTATACGTGAAACTTGAAAGTAGAGAAGCATTTCAGAAATGCAATCAAAGAAAAGGAGACCCATATAATCAACAATTGATATTACACAGTATTGTAACACCATATAATCTGTTTTATTCGTGGATGGGAGATGTGTGCTTTTGGAATGATAACAATTTGATCTTTTCACTCGTGAAATTGTTTTATTTGTTAACATGTGAGATTAGCCGAGCATTCAAGATACTATAAATAAAGATTTTCGTTATATTAATACTATATTTTCTCTTCATATCATCAAAAATTTTAAGTTTAATCTCTATGCGTCCAACTCCAAGGTTATAAGTTAAAGAGCAATTTTCTTTTTAATTTTTTTTTTTTTTCAGAGATTTAGTAAATGTTTAACCTTAAAATTGTGAAAATATGCATATACTTTTTTTTTATATATAAATTATTACATTTATGAAATTGAAATGGTAATTATTGATAGAAAAAATAACATTAATCTAATTCATCAATCTAATGGATATAACAAAACTTAACATGATCATCATTATGTTACGTCACATCAATTTATTCTAATTTAGTTAATGATCAACTATATATAATTTTTATTTCTTTAAATAAATTGAACTGATATAGTAATTAGTTATTTATACCTCCTATTAAAAATATAAAACAACTGGGAATCTCTTGGTCCAGACTCCTGGGGAACGAAAACCTTCTACTAAAATAAGCCGTTGTAACAGGAATTGCAACGGTCACCTTTTCAAAAATTCAAAATGAAAACGAAATTCTCCAAACTATGTAAACCAAATTCTCTTACACACAATTACAAAACCCTAACCATTTTCCACATTTTTTTCCTTCTAACAGTTGAAGAAAATCTAAATCTCAGTCCTAAAATGGCTGAAAACAAACCAGAAGAGAGGAAAATCCCAGTCTTTACAGTCATAAAGAACGGTGCCATTCTCAAGAACATCTTCGTCATCAACAAACCACCACCACCACCATCACCCTCCATCACGGCTGTCGAAAATGAAGAAAACTCAGTTCAAGACGATGAAGAGGAGGAGGAGGAAATCTTGATGGTTGGTCGACATCCAGATTGCCACATCATGTTGACTCACCCTAGTATCAGTAGATTTCACCTCCAGATTCACTCTAAACCCTCTTCACAGAACCTCTCTATCATCGATTTTTCGTCTGGTAATATAAAATCTTGATTATTAGTTGGTGATTTCTTCATTTAATTTTCATGCGTTTGTGTTTATTGGGAGGGTTTTTGGTACTTGATGGATTGCAGTACACGGGACGTGGCTATCAGAAAGAAAGATTGAATCTTGTGTTCCTGTGGAGCTGAATGAGGGAGATACTATGAAGATTGGTGGGTCAACTAGGATCTATAGGCTGCATTGGATGCCTTTGAGCCACGCATACGATATGGATAAACCGTTTGTATCACCCTTGGATGTGCCCGTCGCAGAAGAGAAAGAAGAGGAAAATCAAGTGGAAACGCATCAGGTGAGAGTTTACGGCTTAGTAGTGAAAATGATGAATGCGCATTTGTTTTTAAATTAAATTGTTCTTGATGTCTTTTTCTGCTTAGATTATGAATCCAAAGTAAAATTTTTCTTTTGTAACAAATATAGAATGGTACTGGAAGGAATGGAAGAAGAAACATGTTGAGTGGTTAATTTTGTGAATAAAAGCTAGTTGAAGGTCTTTGTTAAGTTGTTCTAGTTTTCACTCTGTCTTGGTTGAGAAGTCTGAGCCATTTGAGACTGGAAAAAGTGAATTGACAGGTTCATTGGTAGTGGAACCAAAAGAAGAATTGAGAGTTTATGGGTTAACAGTGAAAACGATGAATACCCATTTGTTTTTTTTCTTTTATTAAATTGCCCTCGACTTTTTTTTCTGCTTGGATCATGAATTGAGAGTAAACTTTTCTTTTGTAATAAATAACATGTTGGGTGGATAATTTTAAGTGAATAAAAGCTTATTTTGGGGTGTTTTTTAAATTGTTCTTCTTGTTTTCGGACTGTCTAGGTTGAGAAATCTGAGCCATTTCAGATTGGAAAGAGTGAATTGAGTGGTTCATTGGTAGTGGAACCAAAAGAAAAACAAACATGCCAGGTGCGAAGATATGATTGCATGTGTACAATGTTAGATTAAAGTGCTTTTCGAAATGTTCTTGATATCTTCTAGTTTTTTCTGTTTTTACTCGGCATAGGGTTTGAATTCTTCTTCAACTGAAAATTGTGAACAACTTGAAAAGAAAAGTCATTGGTGGTGGAAGAAAATGAAGAAGGAATTTGTCAGGTGAGAATTTATGGTTGAAGAACTGGAAAGATAAATTTGAGTGTTTGTCCAAAATTTGTGACTCATATTCTTCTTTCCCTTGTACAGGATGAGATTTCTATTTTAGTTCATGATAAACCAAGTCAATCTCTCGATTGGTTTTTGGAGGGGATTGTTTCCTTGTTTTGTGATGCCCTATCAGAGTTGCTTCTGGAGACAGAGATTCCATTTTCTGGCATTGTACCAATAGACTTGGCTTGTCCTGCTGGGGGTAATATGTCAGTGCCTGAAGAGCAGCAAATTGATAAAGATAATAAAATCCCATGTCATGGTTCTATAACAGAATTTATGCCAGAAACTGAAAATTTAGAGAGTTCCTTAAGATTAGACAAAAATCCAAGGTTTACTCTAGTAAAACGGAAAACCGGAGTCCATTGCAAGAAGACAATGTGATGAAGAATAATTTAGAAGTTTGGGCTGGGTCTCTTATGAAAGAGTCTACGAATTTATCTTCGGTTTTAGGGGGAGTTTGATCAGAGATCAATACTGAACAGGTCGACAGAGAAAATGAACCCATGCTATCCGTCGTTATGCAACCATGCAAGAGAAGCCTTCGATGGACAAAAACTTGAATTTGCTATCGGCTTTAAACTCTGGTTGCTCTAATGAAGAAGGCTTTCTAGAAGCTGGATTGTCTGAAGCTGGAAACCACAGCCCAAGGGCAGGCATTAAACAGAAAGAAATACCAAGCTTTTGTTCTTTTGTTCTTGAAGAGTCTCTGAACTCATCTTTGCCTGTTGGGGAAGTACTCACGGAGATTACGGATAACAAAAATAGCCAGACTCCACAATCTGTGTTCTATACAGAAGGAGTTGAAGACCACGAAAACTCTGAAGTTTCTCCACTGAGATCAGATAGAAAGCTTAGCTCACATAGCATTTGGTCAAGAAGAGGTAAACCAGCTAGTGTTCTACAGATTCAAACTGGTAGAAGTGGAGGACAGACACAGTAAGGCTGATGTAGAACTGCAGATACAGGAGGATATTGAAAACAAATCAATTTCAAAGATATTTTTCGCTGGTTTTGAAGAGGAGGAAGAAGAAATCTTTACTCCAAACAAGGAGAATTTCTCCCCGGATACTCTTCCACTAAAGTCCTTGAAAAGGAAGGGTAAGCTGGAAAAAATTAAGCCTTCCAGGTCATACAGAAAATCCTCCTCAAAGGTTACTATTAGCCCTAGTATCCAGCCAGAAGAAGACTTGAATTTTTCTTCAGACAAAGAGAACCAGACACCAAAAGTTCTCCAAGAGCAGAAATTAGCAGGACATGCCTCTAGAAATCAAGTGAACTTGAAAGAGGAGAGGGTGATAATGAAGAAAAGAGCAGAAAGGGAGCCATTTCAATCCCTTGTGGCAAACTTTTCAGGTCGGAGTGGATCAGAAGCCTCACTTTCTAATTCCACAACAAGAAGCAGTCATTTTGTCAATTTGTCTCAAACCCTGAAGGTCACTAATTCCTCGTCCACTAGAGAGAGAAAGAGAAGCTGGGCCATGGTAGTGGATGCCACTACTCTTCTAGAAAAGGAGTCAAGGGGATCATTACAGCTATTACAAGGTCTCAAGGGGACTCAATTGATCATTCCAAGAATGGGTAAGATATCAAATTATAAATGGATTCCTCATTTGATATTATATTTTATGACATTTAATTTTATCAACTTAATTTACTGCCAAGTTATTTACTTTTCTTGAAAAATCGATTATTGCATGTTATGCCTAAAAAATCAGAGTTGACTTGAACTCTTATCAGCAAGAGTCTATCAAAATTCAGGGAGGATTTGTGTCGTCTAGACGTTACCACATCGCGTAATGACGGAAGATGTATGGTTCTCGTCAGTGCAGCAGGTAAATGTCAGGCTTGCGAGTGGCTAGGAATCGTCCACCGGCCCAAGCCCTACGCAATTTAAGGATATCTCTTGTGTAGATAACCAATGAGAAGCGGGTTAGGAATTATACCCCACCTGCCGGACTGCAGGCTCATGATTATTACCTTGAATCCTCCCACTATAAATAGATGGCTCCTCTCTCATTTACAGGATTGGCTTATCTTAGTCTAAACAGCATACACTCTCTCTCTCTTTCTCTATATTCTCCCTAGATTATAACTTAGCTCGCTATTTGCGACTTGATTGTAACAATCTATTAATACAACTACAATGGACGTAGGAATCGCTTTTGAGCATCCAAACCACTTTAAAACTACATTTTCATATCACGTGTAACTTCTAAGCCTGCTTAGCATTTTGTACGTGTGAGTTATTGGTGTCAAAATCAAGTATCAACAGTTTGGCGCTACAAGGAGGGCGTGATTTAGTATCTACTCTTCATTAGAAACCTCTGACTAATCGGTCCTACCCATCAGCAAATGGCTCGCGGTTTTGATACTAAACGAACTGACTTTGACAATGAGGAAATCCCTCAGGTACAGGATGACACTTCTCCAAAGTGTTGCCAGTTCAACAGAGCATCATGGCAGATATTCCTTCAACCTCAAAACTCGATCCAACCGTGATGAGTTACCTGGAAAGGTTCAAGAATATTCTCCAAACGGTTAGCCAAAGGTTGGACTATTTGGATCGGGTCGTGCCGCCAGAGTCCAATGAAGCGGTGCCACTGCCAAAGCGCCTACAGGTCACACGCACGAAAGTGCAAAAAATGGCAAAAGCCAATACCGCGTGCATTGCAGTGCGCAAAAGTAAGGGAAAGCAAGTGGCAAGCAGTGGACCGAAGGGCTCTGAGAGACTAGCGAACATCAGTCGTGCGTGGCATTGCGACTCAACGACAACATGGTGACCCGGAGGCTCGAGAGACTAGCGAACATCAGTCGTGCGTGGCATTGCGACTCAACGACAACATGAGCTGTCCCACGCCACGTCGCATGGCACCGTCGTCTGCGGTCTGCGGGTTGGTTCAGACCACCGCGAAGATTGGGAAAACTCTCCGAGTCATTCAATGCCTTCACATAGCCCTAGCTAATGTGTGTCAACGTTTGTCGGAGCTTTCAGCCGAGTTAAGAAAGACTCTGATTTGTAGTCTTTCCTTAATCACAACCGTGAGGGTCGAACCCACGTTGTAGAAAGTGATCCACTACCTCAGATTAGGGAACTACAACGAGCTTTGGATCAGCTCAAGGCTTAGTAGAATGAATGTGGGAAGGTCGTAGAGGCGTCTCCCTTTTCTCTAGTAGTTTTAGCTGCTTCTCTCTCATCGAGGTTCAGAATGCCCGACATGCAAGCATTTGATTGGAATTCAGATCTGCGGGATCACCTTTACGAGTTCAACGACCTCATGGAACTCTACCAAGTCTTTGACTTGGCCAAATGTCGCTGCTTAGCAGTAACCCTAACTGCCCAAGCTAAGCATTGGTTTAGGTCGTTTCCCGTGGGATCAATCAACTCATGGCATCAAATGAGCTCATCATTCCTGAGACATTTCCAGGCGAACAGGAAACTCTCGATCTCGATGCCATTGAGCTACTTGAGCAACATACGGCAAGAGAGGGATGAATCCCTCTCGTCTTACATAGACAGATTCCATAAGGAACTCCATAAAGTGGCTCATACTCTTGAGGAGTCCGTTCAGACTCTCATTATCACGGGGCCTTGCCTGTGGACAGATTTGTGGAAGGCACTGCAATCTGAGGATGATGTTTTCCTCACTTACTTCTACAACCTCAGTGAGAAATACCTCCGAATTGAAAATTTCATGGCCGCTCTCAATCGTCACTACCCCCGTCCCGTGAGCAATGCTCCCAACCGGGAGGAGAATAATAGAAGGGCTGATCATAGATAGGCTAATGACGATCAGCGGAAAGGAAAGAAGTAGTGATTTGAGCCCAAGAAATCTTATGCCCCAGTTCCTCGTCACGATCACGACAAAAATCAATACACTCCTTTAAATGCTTCAGTGTCTGCCATTCTGGATAAGTCAGAGGAGGCCAGCCTGGTCGGAGAGCCAGTGCCCATGAAGAATCCCCCTTAAGCTAGAAACAACAAAAAATACTACCGCTATCATCGGGATAATAGGCATCACACCGATGAGTGTCGGGCTCTCAAGCAAGAAATCGAAGACCTCATCAAGCAGTGGCATTTCGAAGAGTATGTCGTCCGACTCCTGTTCGAGAAAAGGATCCAGAGGAACTAGGGAAGAAGTGTCGTGGTCGCAAGGGTCTCTATTGTGTAGGGATCATCTTTGGAGGACCACACCTTTCGGGGAATTCTCGAGGTGCCCAAGAGAGGTATGCTCGGGAAGCTCGTCATAACCCCGTGAGTGTAATGACCACGACGCCTCGACCTGCTAAGGTTCGTAGAGAAGAGGAAATCACCTTATCTGAGAAAGATGTGGTGCAATTGCATCATCCCCATGAGGATGCACTCGTCATTGGCCGGTGCAAAGTCTACAGAATGTTGGTGGACAATGGAAGCACTGTGAATATCCTGTTTTAGCGAGCTTTTGAGAAAATGCAACTGGACAAGGCAGACCTGAAATCTGCCTCTATCCCTCTCTATGGTTTTACCGGGGATCATCTGATTCTTAGAGGAATGATCTAGTTCCTAGGGGAACGATCTCACTCCCGGTCATGTTAGGTGAAACCAATGAAATGACTAAAATGACAGATTTTTTGGTGGTAGACTATTCGTTCGCCTTCAATGGCATCTTGGGACGACCTCTTCTAAGAAATTTCAAGGCAGTCACCTCCATCTACCATCTAAAAATGAAGTTTCCCACCCTGACGGGGATCGGGGAAGTAAATGGATCTCAACATGAATCTCGCGACCGCTATATAAGAGCAATGCAGATGGCGTGCAAGGGAAAAGGAAGGCCAATAGGCATCCCCGAGCAGGCTATAGCGGTCAGTAGGATCGAGCCACAGCCCGAGCCAATAGAGGATAACATGAATTCTCGCATCCAAGAGCCCTACAGTGGGCCAGTTGAGGACTTATCTGAGGTGTCAGTCGATCAAAATAAGTTGACTCGAGTTTTGAGAATCAAGAGTAATCTCAACCCTTAGCTCACCAAAAACCTAACAAGCTTCCTCAGAGAGAATGTTGACATTTTTGCATGGACTCATGTTGACATAACCGGGATCAGCCCGAATTTCATATGTCATGCACTAAACATTGACAGTGCGGTCAAGTCAGTTTTCCAGAGAGAAGAGCAATGGTCCCTGAACGATATGTTGCCTTGAAAACAGAGGTAGATAATCTCTTTTTGAGCATGTCCATTTGGGAAACGTTTTACCCGTGCTGGGTTGCCAATCCGATCTTGGTAAAGAAGCCCAAGGGCAAGTGGCAAACCTGTGTCGACTTCACTGATCTCAACAAAGCATATCTGAAAGACAACTTTTCGTTGCCAAGATCAACCAGCTCGTCGATGCCACCTCCGGGCATGAGCTGTTGAGTTTTATGGATGCCTACTTGGGATATAATCAAATCCCGATGTACGCATCGGACGAAGCATACCTCATTCATTACAGATTGGGGACTGTATTGTTACAAGGTCATGCCCTTCGGCCTAAAAAATGCTGGGGCAACTTACTAGTGGCTAGTTAACCATATGTTTTCTGAGCAAATCGAAAAGTCATTGGAAGTTGATGTTGATGACATGCTGGTCAAGTCGTATGTCGCTTCAGATCACATAGCGCATCTCGCTGAGATGTTCGACGTACTCTGAAGGTACCAAATGAAGCTCAATCCTCTTAAATGCTCATTTGGAGTATCCTCAGGAAAGTTCCTAGGGTATATGGTTAACCAGAGAGGGGCATGGAAATCAACCCCGAGAAGATCCAAGCTCTCCTTGATATGAAAAACCTGACTAACCCAAAACAGGTTCAGAGCCTAAATGGGAGAATAGCGGCTCTCAATCGCCATTTTTCAATATACTTAAGGCCAATAAAAAGTTCGAGTGGACTCCAAAGTGCGAGCAGGCTTTTCAAAGCATAAAAGAACACCTCGGAACCCGTCCAAGCTTCTTCCCAAGGAAATTCTACTCTTGTACCTATCCGTCTCTCAGCATGTGGTCAGTGCAACTCTTACTCGAGAAGAAGGCAGAGTTCAATGGCTAGTGTATTACGCGAGCAAGCGACTGTTGGACGCAAAGATGCGGTATCCAGAAATGGAGCGATTAGCTTATGCCCTACTGATCACCTCTAGAAAGCTGCGACCATATTTCAATGCCCACACAATCCATGTTTTGACCAACTACCCGCTCAAGCAAGTTCTTCAGAAGCTGGAAGCTTCAGGTAAGTTATTCAAATGGGCAATGGAACTAAGTCAGTTCGATTTGCATTACAAACCAAAAGCAACCACCAAAAGTAGGTTGTTGTCGATTTCATTTTAGAATTCTCGTACCAGCCGAATCAGGAATCCGAGCAGTAAGCCAATGAAGTCATCTAGGAAATCGTTTAGACCTTATCGACTTGGAGTGTCTATGTCGATGGTTCCTCGAACAGTAAAAGAGCCGGGATAGGTCTTCTCCTCCTCAGCCCCGAGGGGACTCGCATCCATGGAATTCTTTGATTTGGGTTCCAAGCTACGAACAACAAGGCCGAATATGAAATGTTGCTCACTGGTCTGCGATTAGCGAGAGAAATGGGATCAAGCGCGATTAGTATTCAGAGCGATTCCCAGTTGGTTGTTAATCAGATCTTGGGAGAATATCAAACCAAGGAAGAGAACATGATCAACCATCTGAAGAAAGCTAAGGCTGCACTCGAGTCTTTCAAGCACTTCACGATCAAGCAAATTCTGAGAGACCTTAACTCTGTCATGGATGCCTTGGCAAGAATAGCCTCATCGCTAGACTCAGATATGCCGGAAAGTATTCCAGTTGGTACATAGAGATTCCTAGCATCAGCTCGCCTAAGCAGACTATAGCTACAACAGAGTCAATTTTCTGGATGACTCTAATAATTCAGAATCTCTAAGATAGGACTCTACCCAATGACAAGACTAAGGCAAAAATCCTCCACACCAGAGCTGCTCGTTACACGCTTGTCGAAGATCAGTTGTACAAGCAAGGGTTTAACACCCCTCTCCTCTGATTTGCAACCGACGAGGAAGCAAATTATATTCTAAGGGAGATACATGAAGGGATCTACAGTAATCACACTGTTGCACGATCCCTCGCCAATAAATTTTTTTGCCAAGGGTACTACTGGTCTCTACTTCAGGAAGACTCTGTCAATTTTGTGAAAAAGTGTGACAAGTGCCAATGGTTCGCGAACATCCTGTGAACTTCTTCCCACTAGCTGACAACAATGACCAGCCCTTGGCCATTCTCCATGTGGGGGATTGATCTCATTGGGCCCATGCTAGCTGGAAAGAGGGGCGTCAAGTATGTTATGGTCGTGGTAGATTACTTCACCAAGTGAGCCGAGGCTAAACCCTTGGCCACGATCACTACCAAGAAGCTCAAAGACATCGTCTTCAAGAATATAGTGTGCCACTATGGGATTCCTTATACACCCATCTCTGATGATGGGAAGCAGTTCGACAATGAGGAATTCAAGCAGTTTTGCGATGAGCTGGGGATCCATAAAAAGTTCGTCTCCGTCGCAAGACAGCAAGCTAATGGTTAGGTTGAAGCTATCAACAAAACCATCAAGCACACTCTAAAGGCCAAGCTTGGCGTTGCTAAGGGTTATTGGGTCAATGACCTCCTAAAAGTTCTATGGGCATACAGAACAATTCTGAGAACCTCTACTTTGGAAACGCCTTTTTCGCTAGTATATGGCTGCGAGGCTATGGTCTTAGTGGAAGTAGGAACTAGTTCACTCTAGAGAGACCTATTCAATGAAACAGACAATAAAACACTTCTATGTACAAGTCTGGACCTAGATTAAAAACACTATGACAAGGCTCGGTTAAGGATAACATCTTACCAGCAGCATGCGAAAAGGTTCTTTGACTCTAAGGTCAGGAGAAGAGACCTTTAGGTCGGCGACTTGGTTCTCAAAGAAGTCCTTCTCGGTACAAAGGAACTGAGTGTAGGGGTATTAGGACCTAACTGGGAAGGTCCATGCCACATCGCCAAGGTAATATGACCAGGAACGTATCACCTCAAGAGGCTTAATGATTCCGAAGTACCGCGAGCATGGAATGCTGAGCATATTCGCCCCTATTACCAGCAATTTCGAACTTGCTCTTAATTTTCTATTTCCTTTACTTGTAAAGTTTTCCTTGTAACCTTTATAAATAAGATCGTTCTTCTTTGTCTTGAACAAATATGTCTTGTATGATCTTGTTCATTATGATGTTTTACAAGTTTATTGTTCAGATATGTAACATTAGTCTTGTGAAGTGCTCGAATTATAGTTCTATCACAAATGGCTAAAAATACTTCTTTTATATATGTAATTTGAGTAAGTATAGTGGGCAGCCAAAAAAGATAAGTAAGAAAGAGTCAAAGGAAAAGTTTTACTGGTCTCCACCTTTAGGCTTTGCAGGCGCGACCTCTATATCCTCCGATTGGTTACCGACCATCATATCAGTTGTTGGGTCCTAGAAGACATATTCCTCTATCTGGTCATCCTCTGGAGGAGGCTCTTATCCCTCTTCCTCCTTGGCCTCATCATCAGCTTGGGCTATGGAAGCAATGATGTTCTAATATTCAATCAGGAGGTCGGAGAGGTCCATCCCCAAATTCCTTGGTCGCAAGCTGTAGATGGCCTAAATTGCCCAGTCAGCGGCCTTCCTCTTGAGTTCAAGGTTTTGCTGCTTCATTTGATCAGTTAATGAAGCGACTCGCCTTTGGGAAAGCTCAAGGTCCATTTCCAGTGCTCTCTTCTGCTTCTTAGAATTTTCCTACAGTCGAGCTCTCTCTTCTTTTGCCTTCATGGCTCGCTCAGAGTTTACCTTTGACTCCTACTCTTTCTCGCCACACTTTTTAGTGAGTCTGGCCACTGTCCTTTGGAGCTCTTTGTTCTCCTTGCCTGTCTTCCCGAGCTCAGCCTTTTGGAATTCCATTATGTGAAGGGTAAAGTTTCTCTCTATCAAGTACTGATTCGTCTAGACCTGATATGCTTTTGCCTCTACATCCAGAGCTGCAATGTCCTGTTTCAGCTTGGCATTCTTTTCCCTCAACTCATGGAGCCCCCAAGCAGAGTCCAGATTGGTCTTCTATTAGGCCATATGCAAGGCGAGTTGATACTGCATGAGAAAAGAAACAAGAGTTAACCTCCATTTTCCCGAAAATCATAAAGGGTAAGAAAATCAATTAATATTGGTAAGTCCTCGCTTTGCAGCTAAAGCGCTGTAGCCATCAGGTCCACGGGTCTGAAGCCACGAACTCCTCAAAGGCTACAACCAGTTGGCACTCCAGCAGGGTATACACCATCAGCTGCAGATATTCTGGGAGTTGCCCTATGGAGTCCAACACATGCGTGTCTGCCCTCAGAGGAACTGGTATCTCGTTGAACCGTTGTTTGCCCACTCTCATTTGGGCAATCGAGGCCTCCCCTTATCCTCTGCGCGAGCTCTCGAGGATCACCAAAATGCAAGGTGTGCGCCTAGGGGGCACCCCCGAGCGAAAAGCCTAATGAGGCTGCACCTCTAAGCCCTCTGGCTCGGACTTCGATTCTTCAACCTACAACTACTTCCTTTTCTTAGTTTTTGCCCATGGTTTTCTGCTTAGGGGCACTAGCAGCTACAGGTCGGGAAGCTTCCCCATGTCGCTTTGAGGGTGTTCGTACACCAGTCTGTATCCCTCTTGCGGGAACATCACCAGACTGGTGCACGTCGTTGGCCTTGGAAATCTGGGTGGCATGGTCGCTGCATGAAAGTATGTTAGCGAAAAGATCACTACAAGCAAAAGAAAGAGGTTCTAAGTGTGAGGATACTTACAAACTAAGGGTTCCAAAAATGCTTTCAGATTGAAAAAACCGTATTTTCTAAAGTTGACAATAGTCACGAGCAGTCTCGCATCGCGACTTTGCTCTAGTAGATTACCGAATTTCACAATTCAATTGAAATCAGTCAGAGCCGTCAATCTGGTCGTCTTATATCCTATAATGATACGAAAAAGTTCGTTAGAAACAAAAAATGAAGGAAAAGGAACAGTTTGCAAATTGAAAGAAAGAAAAACGTACTCGACTCCCTAAACTCGCAGACGCCATCATACGTAAAAAAAAAAAAAAATTTGGTTTCATAAGCCTTGACGTTACTGGGGTAACCAAATATTACTCCTTCGATCGTAGATCACTTTTGAGAGGTAAAAAAAATATTTATCCTTGCTCTTCTTTAGATAGTAAGAGCATGCGAGCTCCAGCACTCTCAGCTCGCCAAGGCTATTTTGCAACATGCGATATACATAGCGACAGCTATCATATGCGCATTGGGCATCAGTTGCAATGGCACAACCTCGAAGTGGTCAATGATCGACCTAATGAAGGGGTGAAAAGGTATCAACGCCCCACATTTAAAGATGCCTCCGAGATCGCAGCCATTCCTTTTGGGGGATTTTGAGCTATATATGTCCTATGCTGGTAGACATCCATGCTAAGTGCGTACTGGTCCACTGCCTTCTGTATCTCTTCTCGGGTGGCCACTGACAAGGTTTCTTGCATGAGACCTATTATGGCGTTCGATGTCTGCGAGCTCATCCCCTCAGTTGCTCTGGTCGTTGAGGCATCCATAGCTCCTAAAGTCTAAAAAAGAGGTGACACGTAGAGATAACTCAGTCTCCGTATAGTGTTCTGTATGATGACATGGAATAGCAAAAGAAACCCTAATGTGCCTTCCTTAAACCCTAGAAAAACCCCAAAAACCTTTGGGAATGAACCCTTAAGGATTCGTGCCCTAAGTTCTTACTCTTTATGAAAGAAAAAGCCTTCTTCTCACCACTATCCGGAAATACTCACCGTAAAAGATTACGAGACAATTCATACCCACCATTATCGCAAAAGTCAAGCAAATCAGCAAAATAATAAAAGAAAACGAAGGAGAAGTCCTCCTTATCTCTTGGCTACGGGGAATGAACTGCCTATTGTAACGGAGAGTGCGCATCAACTGGAAGAAAGGCGGACTGATTTCATGAGTGTTTTTCTTTTTCTTTGAAAATATGAGTTTTGTGAAAAAACTTGAAGCGAGCCCGGGGTTTTATAGGGGAAAAACGATGATTGGCTTCCTTAGGCAAGCGACGCTTTGGCAGGATATGTTTCTAGCCATTGATTGTGACCACGTGTTGTTAATCTGCGAGAAAAAGTAACCGCCATGCTTTGTGAGTGCCAATCGACTCTTGCCTCCATTGGAGCAACTAAGCGTCAGCGCGATTATCTCCACCATATTAAATGCGTCCTCATCCGCATTTAATGCTCTGAAATAGAATGTTGTTTCAGCATGGCTTGCATTTAATGCGCATGGCTTGCACTTATTGCGCAATGGACAGGTCTATCAGAATAAAGATTATTTTATTGACCAGACTAGCTGTCAAGAGCAACGGATAACATTTGAAGAGGTCGTTCGAGTAAAATACTCTTCGCCGTGTATCGGTTTCAAGACAATGTGATTCCTTGCTTTCGATAAAAATGTGCTAAGTATTCTCAGGTCGCGAGTTACGGATGAGATTCAAAGCATGTCGGTATGGCACTAATTAGGGTCTGAGCCAAGTCGTTGAACCTATAGGAGAATGCCACCTCATGTAGCTTGTGCCATTCTTAAAGGTATATGCTGTAACCTCCTTGTAGCTCGATCAGCTTGACCAAACATCATTCGAGACAAGTCAAGTCGTGGCATAATCATGAAGTTCTCAAGGTTCAATCCATAAACCTTAAAAACTGGGGGGCTTCAGTTATGCCTAAAAAGTCAAGGTTGACATGGACTCTCATCATCAAGAGCCAATCAGAATTCAGGGAGGATTTGTGCCGTCTAGACGTTGCCATATCGAGCAATGACAGAAGATGTATGGTTCTCGTCAGTGGAGCAGGTGAATGCCAGGCTTGCGAGTGGCTAGGAATCGTCCACCTGCCCAAGCCTTATGCAATTTAAGGAAATCTCTCGTACAGACAACCAATAAGAAGCGGGTTAGGAATTGTACCCCACCTGTTGGATTGTAGGCTCATGATTATTACCTTGAATCCTCCTACTATAAATAGAGGGTTCCTTTCTCATTTACGGGATGAGCTTATGTTAGTCTGAACAACATACTCTCTCTCTATATATATATATATATTCTCTATATTGTAACTCAGCTCGCTATTTGCAACCTAATTGTAACCATCTATTAATACAACTATAGTGGACGTAGGAATCGCTTTTGAGTATCCAAACAACTTTAAAGTCGTCTTTTATTTACTCTCTTGCCATACATTTCCATATCACGTGTAACTTTTAAGCCCGCTTAGCATTTTACACGTGTGAGTCGTTGGTATCAAAATCAAGCATCAACAAATATAATTTTCTTTTATACATCCTGCAGGTTAGTGATGCTGATAAGGACCATAAATGTTGGCAAAGGCCTAAATGCATAACTGACAAGAAACCATTCTCTCAGGTCAACATAACTTCTTCTGGATCAGATGTTGCTGTTGAAATGCTGCAGCATCAGGATTTGCTGCCATTGACCTATACATTCTCAACATACAGTGTTGTCCCTGTGTATTCCTTTAGATAGAAAGATGATGAGCTGAGATGATAGGACTTCTCACCTTTGAATCAAATGATAATGATGCTTCCAGCTACTAATGTGCACGCAATTTAAGTTCCTCCTTTTTCTCCTCATAGGAGTTTTTGCGGTATTGTAATTGTGAGTAGTGTTTTATATAATGTAGTTTAGGTTAAAAAATTTGAAAGAAAGGAAGATATCCTTGGGTGGCGTGGCTATGAAATTTAGATTGGATGTTTTGGTGGCACTGGAGAATTGTAGCTTTGAGGTTCTTATAGAATTCCTCGGCTTTTATCGAGATTGCAAATTATGTTATATTTTTTAGTAATGATGATTGAAAGTTTTTTGTTGGCTTTTAGGCATGTTGAGTAACTATTGAAAGAGGGATTGGTTGATTGGTGCTTGGTATTCTTTTGATTGTTTGTTCAATTTTTGAGTGATAGAATTGGTGTGTGAGGGATGAGCTACTCAATAGGAGAATGAGTTACATAAAGAAGACTGTTGTCTTGGAATGTCCTTAATAACTGAGTAATACTACACCGACAACTCCTCTCACAACTTTGACATGATAGCGTACAATTGGTCAGTTTGCAATTAATTAGTGGGACTCATGTGTGACCCGTTGTGACCTGATCAATTGCTTTAAAGCTAAGATTTTCAAGAATGAATCATTGTATCCCCAAACATGGGCATTTGTGTTGGTTGTGCTTGTATGTGTAATCACTCAAATGAACTACCTAAACAAGGTAATCATTTCTTGAGGCATTTCTTATTCATTTGAAATTTAAACTGATATCATTAAATCTTTTATCATTGTTCTCTTGAAATTGTAATTTGTCAATTCTGTGGTGATCTTAGTAGTGGAGCTAAAGGATAATACGATTGATCGTCAGTAAGAATGGATGTGGATGTGGATGTTTCATGCTACATGAACTCTTTTTATCCCTAATACGTTCTTATGTATGAATCAATGATGTGGCCTTCCCAGGAGTTCTTTGGGATAGCAGTGGTTGAAAACACCATCATTTCATGAAAACTTTAGAAGTTTATGCTATTTCACTTGTGATAATGACTACTATTTAGTAAGCTGGATTTTACATCAAAATGCCATATACTAGAGAATACATTTTCTCATTGCATTGGGATGTCCGACTACATCCTAACTTTTGTGATATATGTTATTCAGTAGATGCTTGGCATGCATACAAATAATGAACTCAAGTTACCCACTAACATCTGGTGGTGATGGTCTCTATTGACTTCCAAAGGGCTTTATTTTATTTAGACTGCATGGATTATCTTATGTATTGCGTCTTTGTGTTTGTGTATCTAGCCTCAAATTTCTACCTGGATTTGATAAATTTGTTCCACATATTTTACCAAATTACTCATTTTTTTTATTAGATACAGTATGACTTTGTCTAGTACTTTTGATTTTAGATAACGTCTGAGACTTTGTCATCTGGTTTTATGATCATGCTAATTATCTTATGAGTACATTGTATTCTGTCTTATCCACCAATGGCTTTTATCTTTATTTTTCGGCTTTTATTTTACTTGTACCATTGCAACAGATTGAACTTTGGTACTAAGCTTTTGGAAGGCAAAAGAACATAGAAGTTCAACGGCTTTCATTGATTTTTGTGCTACATTTATTGAGTGGTTTTCTGCTGAAATTATATCTGAAATTGTCTTTTAATTTGCAGGCTCTTGATACATTCAACACAGTGGGTTTATCACCTATATACTATGTGATGTTTACATCAATAACCATTTTGGCAAGTGTAATCATGTTTAAGGTAAATTATTTGTCAGAATTATTTATTTATTTTTATATTTTAGCTAGATAAGTTTTAATCAGTTGGTATTTGGCCGGAGAACTCTAAGAAAGAAAAGGAGAAATGATTCTAAAAGTGAACTGCACATTTTCATTATATTGAAACTTGTAACTTATACACAACAAGGCTTACCATTCAGACTTTAAAATTTAAAAAACGAAGTTGGCAACTTAATGCCAGCTTATCTTAAGCTGATTACACCTAAACATGTCACAAAATCAACAACTCCAGCAGCTCCAATTTCGTCAGAAAAGAAGGAGTGCATCTGCTGCTTGGCACCAAAAACTCATTCAAAAAACAAACTAACTTAATTGAATTTTCCAGCAAATTATCAATGCTTCAACACTCCTCCTCGATAATTTTGCTGGAAATACCAAGTTTGATCCTGAAGCTTTCAAACTTTGTTCTAGATAACCCTTTAGTTAGGATATCAACCACTTGATTATCACCACTGCAGTGGACCAGTTTCACTTCTCCTTCCTGCTCAGCATCTCTCACTGCATGGAACTTGATCTTTATGTGTTTGGTTCTTCCATGATGGATTTGGATTCTTAGCCATAGCCACGGTGATTGATTATCACACATCATCACGGTAGGATGCCTCTGTTTGACTTCAAATCTTCGGGGATTTTTTCTCGGCCAGACTTGGACCCGATTCACGGTGTGTAGAAATGTACTCTGCCTACCGTGGATTGTGCAACCGTTTCTTGTTTCTTCGACATCCAACGATTGCACCATGATTCAGGAAGAAAGTATACCCTGAAGTGCTTTTCATGTCCTCCACTGAACCACCCTAGTCACTATCTGAAAATCCAATTAAACCAAAGTCTTCTGACCTCCTGTACTATACTCCAAAGCTGGTGCTCCCTTTCACATACGAGCACTCTTTTTGCGCTCTAAAATGTGTTTCTTTGGGCTGATTCATAAACACAGGCGGGGTAGGCTAGTTGCAAACATAATGTCGGCCTAGTTCTTTGTAAGATATAACAAATAGCCAACCAAGCTTCATGTCCCTCATCAACACTTTCTACATTTTCATCTTTTGACACTTGATTTGGAACCAGAGGCACATCCACTGATTTGCAATTTTCCATATTGAACTTCTTCAACACTTCAATCGCATACTTCTCTTGATTAACAAAATTCCAGCTGAACTTTGATGAACCTGCATTCCAAGAAAGTAAACCATTTCTCCTAAATCTGTCATCTCAAACTCATCAAACATGGACCTCTTGAATTCTTCAAGCTGAGTTTGCTTACTCTCGGTCACAAGTAAATCATCAACATACAAGGAAATGATAATAACATCTTCATCAATCTCTCTAACATACAGTGTATGCTTATTTGGACTTCTTACAAAATCCAAACTCAATAGATGATCATTTATTCTGTTGTACCAGGCCCTAGGTGCCTATTTTAGGCCATACAAGGCATTTCTTAGGAGATACACTTTGCCTTCCTTTCCCCTGACTTTATACCCTTCTGGTTGCTCAACATATATCTCCTCATTTAACCATCCATTAAGGAAGGCAGATTTGATGTCTAGCTGAAATATTTTCCATGAGAATTGGGCTGCCACTGCAAGTAGTAGCCGGATTGTGTCATGCCTTGCAACTGGTGCAAAGGTATCCAGAAAATCAACTCCATACTACTGAGCAAAGCCCTTGACAACCAACCTTGCTTTGTGCTTAAGGACTAAACCATATGGATTGAGCTTCTTCTTGAAAATCCATTTAACTTGAATCACTTTTCTGTTTTGAGGTCTGTCCACCAAGTTCCAGGTTTGATTCTTTTTAATCATTGCAAGCTCCTCCTTCATGGCCACTCTCCACACTTCTGATTTTGCAGCCTCATAAACCTCAGCTAAAGGTCTGGTACCTCTAACTGAAATTTCATCTTCCACATCACTCTCAACATCATCAAAAATCTGCTCATGTACAACTTCTGTCCATCCTGGTTTTGTCTCTACATCAGGTTTGTTTTCTTTCCAATTCCATACTCCATCCTCATCAATCTTGACATCCCTGGAAATCTGAATTTTTCTGGTTTCTGGAATATATATCCTATAGGCTTTAGATTGACTACTATAGCCTATAAAAATGCCAATTAAGGCCTTTTTATCCAGTTTAGACCTTTTTGCTGCTGGAACCAAAACGTAGCATATACTTCCAAATATTTTTAACTTATCTACTGCTAGTTTAACTCCATACCATGCTTCATAGCGTGTTTTGTTGTCTAAGGCTTTTGTGGGAAGCCTATTGAACAGAAACACTGCTGTATTAACAGCTTCTGCCCAAAATTTCTTTGGCAATCTCTTCTCAGCTACCATGCATTTAGCCATCTCTACAACTGACCTGTTTTTCCTCTCACTGACTCCATTTTGCTATGGAGTGTAGGGGCTGCTGTATTGGTGCTTAATTCCAGCATCTTTGCACACTTGCTCAAACTCTTGAGAAGTGTACTTTGTACCATTATCACTTCTCAAGATCTTTATGGTTATTTCTGCTTGATTTTCCACTAGTAGCTTGTTTGAATACACAACTTTTGCTTGAAAATACACCCAGCACATCCTAGAATAGTCATCAATGAATAACACAAAATATCTACTTCCATTTAATGACAAGGTTTCCATGGGACCACACACATCCGTATAGATGAGTTGCATTTTTTCAGTTGCTCTCCAGGTTTGATTTGTAGGAAAGGATTGCCTACTCAACTTGCCAAGTTGACAAGCTTGGCACATGGTATCACTCTCCTCTAGGCAGGTTATGGAGCAGCTTCTTGGTCTGAATTTCTTTGAGACCTTGGTAATGGACATGATCAAGTCTCTTATGCCATTTCACAAATTCATCTACCTTTACACTACAGGCCCTATGTTCAGTTTTTTTCAGTTTAATGGGAAAGCTTTTTCCCACCATTTTCACTCTCATTAATTCACACCCCTTACTATCCAAAATTTGTCAGATTTGATTTTCAAAATGTAAAACATAATGGTTTTCTAACATTTTTCCTACACTTAGGAGGCTTTGAGTCATTTCGGGTGCATAGAGTACATTTGAGATGAGTTTTGTACTTGTGGAGGTTTGGATTGCAACATCTCTCTTCCCCTTTGCTTCAACATAATCACCATTTGCCACTTTAATCTTGGACCGATGTGCTGAGTTCAATCTCACAAAATCCTGCAAATGTGGTGTCATATGGTTTGTACACCCACTATCAACCAACCAGCCATCATAACATGTTGGTGGTGCACTGCAGGAGGCCATAAATAGCTGTTCAGCTCCTTGTTCAGGTTACTGGTCCTCTGTCACTTGTGCTTGCTGTTGGGGCTGCTCTCCCTTGCTCTTGCACACCCTCTCTATATGGCCAAACTGTTTACACGCTCTGCATTGTATTCCTGGCCTAAACCAACACCTTTTTTCAGAGTGCTCCTTCCTTTTATAGTCGGAACAAGGTGGATATTCTTTCATCCCACCTTATTTTCCTCATTGGCCATTACTCCTTTCTTTCCCTTTCTTTTCATCGGCAAACCTCCTATTATTCCCCTGAACTGGTTTGGTTTTGTGAGTTGCCATCATTGCACCCTCACCTACATCTTCTTGCGTCAAGAGCTTTCTTTGCTCTTGTGCTTGCAGTGCATAAACCAGCTCTGTGAGTGTAACCTGTCCCATGTCTCTTGAGTCCTCCAAAGATGAGATTTTGGACTCAAATCTTTTGGGTAGGCTAACCAGGACTTTCTCCACCACTCTCCTACCACTCAACTCCACTCCTAGCAGCCTTATCTTGTTTACAACACCCATCAACCTGTCAACATAGTCTTTCACCTTCTCTGATTCTTGCATCCTCTACATCTCAAATTCTTTCCTTAAATTCAGCACCTGCATGTTCCTTGTTGTGGTGCTGCCCATGTACTCATCTCTCGGCTTATCCCATGCCTCTTTTGGAGTCTCATATGCCATGATCCTTGGAAATACAAGGTCTGTTACAACAGCATGAATGTGGGAGAGAGCTCTTGGTGCTTTGGCTGTTTCTTCCTCATGCAATCTCATTTGGTTCAGGGTAGGATTCTGTCCTAATGGAGGTGGCTGCCTATTTTATTCCACATACTGCCACAGCCCTTGACCCTGGAGGAAAGCCTTCATCTTTACAACCCATATGTGGTAGTGTTCCTCATTGAATACTGGAGGTGACATGAGGGCTAATTGAGCAGCCATTGTTTCAAGTTTTGAGTCTGACGCAGGGTAGACAAGAGTGCAGATGCAGGTTGTTTTGGGCTGAAAATGGGAGGTGTTTTTGTATTGAGGTTGATGACTGAATGTAAGAGAGATTTCAGGTTGTTTTGGTGTTAAGCTTTGATACCATTTGTTGGTATTTGGCCGGAGAACTCTAAGAAAGAAAAGGAGAAATGATACTGAAAGTGAACTGCACATTTTCATTATATTGAAACTTGTAACTTTTACACAACAAGGCTTACTGTTTTACCAACTACAACAACCATTTAGACTTTAAAATTTAAAAAACGAAGTTGGCAACTTAATACCAACTTATCTTAAGCTGATTACACCTAAACATGTCACAAAATCAACAACTCTAGCACATTCAATTTCGGCAGAAAAGAAGGAGTGCATCTGCTGCTTGGCACCAAAAACTCATTCAAAAAACAAACTAACTTAACTGAATTTTCCAGCAAATTATCAATGCTTCAACAAATCAGATATTATGTCAAAATAAGATGTTGGTGAATCTTAAAGCAAGACAGTTGTGCATATATTCCTTTGAATTTTTTTGTTACTTTACGCAATGGGATGACAATTTGGATAGAGGGAAGATAGATTCATATTTTACTTGCAAAGTAAACCAGACAAATTGGGTGGAGCTCGGCCTAGTTTTACTAGTTTAAAAAAAAAAAAAAAAGGAAAAAAAAAAAGGAAAACCAACCTTATTTTAGAACTAATAATGTGTACAAATTATTTAACGACCTAGCCTCTTTTCAATAGTTCTCATAACTCTAACTCTCTTCAGAAATTCAAAATTACAAATGATTTATTATCAGTATTCTTCAATTATATTTTTGGGGTCTTAATGATATTTCTTCTCAAAAACACTGTAAACATTTTCGACTTGCCATATAGCACCCCTTTCAACTCTAAAATCTCTCAATTTAATTAGATTTATCTTTGGTGGTTACTAGAAAAATTTTATTAAATGATTTAGTTTTTATGATATTTTTACAAGCATGCTTGGAAGTAAATTTATGAATTGTCAATTTTATAATGCTAATTATCATGTTGATATCTTTTGACTGACTGTTCTTCTATAATATATCACATAATTTAAGTTGTCTTCTCATACTACTCTAGTAGTTCAAAAGAATAACATTGTGTTTTGTTGACGCTTGATTTTGGACGCCAACGACTCGCACGTGTAAAGTGCTGAGAGAGTCTTAGAAATTACACGTGGTGGATCCATGAGATTTGAATATGGAGCTGAGATTATATATGTTGCAGAAAACATAAATAATAGGTTAACAAGAGAGGTTTTTATAGTGGTTCGGATGCTCAAACAGCCGACTCCTACATCCACTATTATTTTATTGATCTCTGACTATTTCTATGATATTGCCCGTAAGGCATACAAAGATGAAGAAATACAGTGTTTACAGAGAGAAAGAATTGAGCTTGAATCTATCTTTTAGCTCTCATATGCCCAATCCCCCTCTTCAGGAAGAAAAGTGCCAATTTATACACTTTTACACTCAATGTAATGAGTGTTTTGCAAGTTTTTTTGACACATGGAAGGCTCTCGTCCATTCATCTCTTGAAATGAGATATGGTTGGTATGAATATCTTTGAGGAGATATGGGCTTGGCAGCTAGTATAAAAAGACATTTATTAGGCTGACATAAGCGTGACTTTTTAGGCATAACATGTTTAAAGGCTTGAATTTTGTTGAGATTCTTGACCAGAGTGTCACATTATTAATGTTAATACAAATGACTTGATTTAAATATGAAAATTTTGAATGCAGGCATTGATTTTGATGCAAGTACAATGGAGCTTTTACTTTAAATTTTGGTAAAAGAACTCCTCAGAAAGTTTACCGTAGCATACATAGTTTGATTGTGAATAATGAATTTGATATATTTAATTATAGCAAAAGGTACGATGTGTGGTTAGTAAGATCTGAGATGTAGTACGGCATAGCGACTCAACAAATTGTGAAGTTGGAGAAGTAGTGAATAATTAACCTACATGAGTGGTGAAAAATGTATATTTAGGATTGATTGATTGATTGATGTGCAATTATGATTTTATTCTTATCACAAAAAGAAAGAGATGTAAAAAATATGTTAAAAAAAATCTACGTTGTTTGGCGGGTTTTAGATACAGATCTTGAATGTGTTCTCAAAAACTAGTTCCAATTTTACAAACAATGAGAAGTTCTTTTTCTGTTTTCTATCAGGTTATATCCTAATTATATTCCTATAATGTTTTTAGCTTTTGAAGATGATTTCAGATTTTAAACCCATTGACTTCTTTTGATTTTGGTTCAAATATGGTTGTAAATTTGTTTGAAATATTATTAATAAACTCATATGCCAATGATTTTCTGTTGTATTTTTGTGAAGTACTTAATAATAATTTTTCAACATCTTTGAAGAAAAGTGTAGTAAAACATCTAAGTATGCTTTACTATTGATGAAGTAAAACATCCAAATGGGCTAGTTTTGTGCAATTTGATTGATTTCAAAATATATGTGAAACTTCACATACGTGTATTGGTTAGATTCGTTTTTGAAAGCCTTTCTGTATATTTCTCTATTTTGTAAAGAGTTACACGGATTTCTCTTATAGAGGAGAATACATAAAAACAGGAAACTGTCTAAAAAATAGCTATCTAGTTATACTAGCTAATTCTAATTTACACCATTGACTTATTCTCATTTACAGCTATTAATTCTCTATAATTACAAATATTTCTTTCCTTTTCTACACTCCCCCTCAAGCTGGTTTGAAGATATCCTCCATAGCCAGCTTGCCAATTAGCTCGTTGAATTGCCTAGTAGGAAGCCCCTTAGTAAACACATCTGCAACTTGTTGAGTAGTAGGAATGTAAGGCATACAGATCAATCCTTTCTCTAGTTTTTCCTTGATGAAGTGTTTGTTGACCTCTACATGCTTTGTTCTATCATGAAGCACTGGATTATGAGCAATTGAAATGGCAGCTTTATTGTCACAATACACTTTCATGGGTAGTGGATTAGAAACTTTCAAGTCTTCTAAGAGTCTCTTAATCCACAACACCTCACAAATCCCATGAGCAACTGATCTAAACTCAGCTTCTGCGTTGCTTCTCGCCACCATATTCTGCTTCTTACTTTGCCATGTAACAGGATTGCCACCAACAAACGTGCAATAGCCAAAAGTTGATCGTCTATCAACAACACTTCCAGCCCAATTCGGATCAGTATAGGCTTCAACTTGGAAGTGCCCACAATTCTTGAATAACAAACCTCTTCCAGGAGTCCCTTTCAAATACCTAAGAATTCTATATACTGCATTGAAGTGTTCTTGTCCAAGAGAATGCATAAACTGACTAACCATGCTAACTGCAAATGTTATATCTAGCCGAGTATGCGACAAGTAAATCAGTTTTCCAACAAGTCTATGGTATTGTTCTCTATCCAGGACTTCTTCAGGTTTAGGAGGCTGTAATTTGAGGTTGAGCTCAATAGGTGTTTCCGTTGGTTTACTGTAATACTTTCTTTCTAGTTATGATACTCATAAAATAATCAATAAAACTCATTAAAAATATATATAAGAAAGTACACATATAAACGAGTAATAAAGTATGGGCCCATATTTAATTTTTCTTTATATACAAATATTTACAAAATATACTCAAAATAGCAACTTGATAGTGTAGCCCAATCCCTTCCACTGCGTGACATCCAAGTGACCGTAACTCACCTATTACCTGCAAAAAACATTGAAAATAACGGAGTGAGCACTAATTGCTCAGTAAGTAGACCCGCTATGCTACCCTTCTCTCTCCGTTGATTAAATCCTGAATTTTCTTTCCTTACAACTCATTTCCCGAGTATTCTCTATTCTTTCTCTGTTCTTCTCTCTGTTCTTTCTCTATTCTTTCTCATTCTTTCTCGGTTTTGCTCTTTGTTTTTCTCTCAATTTTCTAATTGTTTGCTACTCATGATAATGAGCATGGTGTTATGCATATTCATGATGCAAATGCACAAATGCATAGATTATGCATTTTCTTTTCTATTTTTCTTATTCTGTTTTCTATTTCTTTTTCTTTATTTCTTTCTTTCTTTTCTAGTCTTTCTTTCAATTCTTTCTATTCTTTCTTTCTTTCTATTCTATTCTATTCTTTCTTTCTTTTCTATTCTTTCTTTCTTTATTTCTTTCTTTCTATTCTTTCTTTTCTTTCTTTTCTTTTCTTTCTATTCTTTCTTTTCTTGCCGATCAGATTCGGTTGAGGCATGGATTTTGAGCCCTGGCCGTGTGAGTGAATTCTCTAGTACAGTCCTCATCCACACGCACTTCTAACGGACTGTACAATTCTTCTGAATTCTGAGGCCGCTCACTAAAGGCGGCATGCATGTGGGACTATGTCACTCACGGGCTCCCTATCGCAACAACCTTCTGTTCTTTTTATCTTTTTACACTTCTTTAACTAAAATTTCAGATTTGAATATCTTTAATATTCTTATTTCTTTCTATTTTCTCTTTAACATATTTTAGTGCTTTTTCATGCTCTTATGAAGATGTATGCATGTAGATGGTTTCATGCTTATAATTCTTTCTAAATGCAAATGTTTAAATGCAAGGATGCCATGTAGCATAAAAATAAGTTTCTCTCTACCATCTACAAACTCATATCAATTCATAAATGGATAAAACTCATGCATACACCTCTTGGACATATCATCAAATATATTGCATGCATAATCAAACTCTACTTTGACTACAATTCTATCTCTTTCTCAAGCCACCAATATTTGGAGTAAAACTCCCTTAAACAATTACTAAACCTGTCCAAAACAATACACTCCCAAAAATTCTACTCATCTCTTTCTAACTTCAACCAAACTTCAATTAATCATCATACAACCAAAATCACTTCTCATGGCTAAATTCTATTCATCAATATTCATCAAACTCATCAATAATTCATCAATTTCATCAACAATTCTCAAATCATAAGCATATACATGTATGTAAAATCTCTACACACTTGATTTCTCAAATCATAACTTAGGTGGGATTTACTTAACTTTGATATGAGCAATTGAACCCCTTTTAGAATCTTCTTTGATCAAACTCTCTTCTTCTTAAATCCTATGAGCACAAACCATCAAAATTCAACACTTTAAAAATGAAAATCACTTCTTAGTGCAAGGATCTTACCTAAAGATGCTTGGGATTGAAAATCCACTCAAAAATACCCAAAATCTATGAATTTCTTTTGAAAAAGAAGTGAAGAAATAGAGAGGATTTGGAGGAGAAGTGGCGTGAAAATGGGTTGAAGAGTGGCTAGGGTTTCACTCTTCAATCCTTGATATAACATAAAATTATATATTAGTTTCCCATTTTGCCCTTGCACTTTCTCTAAAATTCCATCTATGTCCCTTAGTCAATTACCATAATGCCCTCATTTTTATTGCATTCTCCATGAAAATCTATCTCTTTTTACTCCCCACGTTTTCAACTAATTTTGAGTGAAAAGACAATTTTACCCTTAATGCAAGTTTAAGGCATTTTCTTCACATTTTCTCAAAATAACTTTAGCAAAAATCAACTAAAGTATAAGAGCATAAATTAAATTACGTACCTCCATGTGGGTGTTACATTTACACCCTAGCAAGCCTGTTTCATTAAGCAAATCAAGGACATATTTACGTTGATTCACAAATATACCTTCTTTGGATCTAGCAAACTCCATCCTAAGACAGTATTTCAATGTCCCTAAATCCTTGATCTCGAAGTCGGCTGCAAGTCTCTTCTTCAGTCTTTCTAGTTCTTCACTATCATCACCTGTCATGACTATATCTTCCACATAAACAATTAGTATAGCAACTCTACCTTCTCTACCATGTTTATAGAGCATAGTATGATCAGCTAGGCTTTGACAATAGTAACAATTCTTCACCGATTTCCCAAATCTCTCAAACCAAGCTCTAGGGGACTGCTTGAGCCCATAAAATGACTTCTTTAGTCTACATACTTTCTTTGATCCCAAATTCTTCTCAAAACTGGCTGGGAGACTCATAAAAACCTCTTCCTCAAGATCACCATTTAAAAAGGCATTTTTTACATCCAATTGGTGTAATGGCCAGTTCAAATTTATAGCCAAAGATAATAGAATTCTAATAGAGTTTATCTTGGCTACTAGAGCAAAGGTCTCCTGATAATCAATCCCATAGGTTTGAGTGAACCCCTTAGCTACTAATCTTGCCTTATGCCTTTCTATGCTACCATCTGCTTTACACTTCACAATAAAGACCCATTTGCAACCTATAGTCTTCTTCTCCTTAGGCAAGTCAACTATCTCCCAAGTACCACTTCTTCTAAGAGCATTCATCTTTTCCATCACTGCTAATTTCCAGTTTGGATCACCAAAAGCTTCCTGAATGTTTCTTAGGACAAACAAGTGTGAGATTTTTGAGGTAAATGCCCTATGAGTGTGAGAAAGTTTGTCATAAGAAAGATATTGAGCAATGGGATATCTAGGATTCCTAGTGTGATTTCGGATTCCTTTTCTAATAGCAATGGGAATATTAAGGTCCGATGAGTCTTTGCTAGAGAACATGATGGGAACTGAAGATGAGTTAGGATCGGACATACTTGTGATATTTGCAAGTCCAATCCTCGAGGGTTGTGATTGATCATTACCAATAGTAACTTGCTGCTTTTGACTCTTTTGATGATGTTTTCTCTGAGTATAAACCAGAAGCTCAGTGTTAGAATCATTTTGATTCGGCTGTAGTAATGTTCTCCCCCTGTTTCAGATACAATAATGTTTGGCATTATATTACCAGAACTCCCTTCACTGTTCTTACATTGTTCCTGACTGTAACACCCACATCGAGGTACATAGCTTTACGTATTCCATAATACCCTTAGTTGAATTTTGTTAAAGTTATCTTGAACAAGTGTGAAGAAAATGCCTTAAAATTTCATTAGGGGTAAAATGGTATTTTCACTCATAATTAGTTGAAAAAGTGGGGAGTGAAAATAGATAGAATTTCATAGAGAAGTTAATAAAAATGAGGGGATTATTGTAATTGACTAAGGGACATAGATGGAATTTCATAGAAAGTGTAAGGGCAAAATGGGAAAGTAGAAGTAATAAATGAGATTTTTTGAGTTCATTCTTGAAAACTCTATCATTCCTACTCTCTCACATGCCACTTTCATCTCCAAATTCTTTCATATTCTTCATCAAATTTCCAAGGCAATTTAGAGGACTTTTTATTGGATTTTGGTAGATATTCAATCATAAGCATCCAAAGGTAAGAGTTCTTGCAATATGATGTGAGATTAATTTTTAAAGTGTTGAATTCTTATAGTTATATGCTTAGAGTTTAAGAAGAAGAGGAGATCTACCCAAAGAGAGAGTTTCTAGTGTGGAACTACCCAAGATCAAGGTAAGTAAATCTAACCCTAAGTGTGATTTGAGTAAATTTGTAGAGATTTGTACATGTATGTATGTGCTTATGTTTTTGAGAAGTTTTGATGAGACTGATACTTGGTGATAATTAATATTCAGCCATAAGAATGTAGACTTTGCCTATATGGTGATTGATGGAAGTTTGGTTGAATTTAGAAAGAGTTTGAGTAAACTTTATGGAGTGTAGTTTCCTGGCTAGGTTTAGTGTTGATTTAATGGAGTTTTGCTCCAAATATTGGTGGCTTGAGAAAGAAGTAGAAGTGTAGCCAAATAGAGTTTGAGTATGCATGCAATTTGTTTGATGAAAATCCTAAGAGAAAACATGTTACCATGGTTACCCTGTCACAGCCGTGACCTTCTAAGTGATTTTTGGGCATCTTACTGATTGAATTGGGTTGATACCTAAACATAAAAGTTGTATCCCTGTCTCTAAGATTTAAAATGAGACCAAGATCATAGAAATCTGATATGTATAACTCGAGATATGCCTTCTTGAATATGACCTGTGCAGAATGACTACCTCAAAATATTTTGTAGTCTAATAATCTATGATTGATTTCAAGTATGGGAATGTTGTTGGTAGAAAATACTAGTTCTCTAATGCTATTTTTATATTCCATAATGCATTCTCACATTCTCACATTTGTATTTAGAAAGAATAGCAAAGAATGAGCATAGTTCCATGCACATACACATGGATGAGAATAGTAAAGAATAAAGAAAAAGAAAGAAAAGAATTAATGGTAAAAAGATAAGAGAAGAGAAGGTTGTTGCGATGGGAAACTCGTGAGTGGCAGAGAAGAATAGTCCCACATACACGCCACCTTCAGTGAGTGGCCTTAGAATCAGAAAGAAGTAAGTGTACAGTTCATTAGAAGTGTATGTGGATAAGAACTGTACCAACAGAATTTACCTACATGCACGTCGCCTTTAGTGAGCGGCCTCAGAATCAGAAAGAAGAGTTGTACAGTCCGATAGAAGTGCATGTAGATGAGGACTGTACCCACTCACATGGCCAGGGTTCCGAATCCATGCCTCAACCGAGTCCGATCGGCAGAGAAAGAAAGAATAAAACACAGAAAGAAAGAACAAAATAGAAAGAAAGAAAGAATAGAACAAAAGAAAGAGTAGAACATAGAAAGAAAGAACAAAACAAAAAGAAAGAAAGAAAAAATAGAACACAGAAAGAAAGAACAGAATAGAAAGAAAGAAGAGAAACAGAAAACAGAAAAGAAATTGCATTCTTTATGCATTTATGCACATGCATCATGGCATTCATATTATTTAGAATTAGTTTCTCCAATTGTGCTTACATGTTAGTAAGTGAGAAACAAGAATAGAGAAAGAACAGAAAAAAATAGAGAAAGAACAGAGAAGAAGAGAGAAGAGTGATGTAAGGAAAGAATTCAGAATATGAGCAACGGAGATAGAAGGGTAGCATAGCGGGTTTACTTACTGAGCAATCAGTGCTCACCCCGTTGTTTTCAATGTTTTTGCAGGTAGTAGATGAGATGTGATCGCTTGGAACGTCAAGATGCGGAAGGTTCGGGCAACACTATCGAGCTTCTTGAGATATTTATTTACACTATGTATAGTTTTATATATATAAAGAAAAATTGGGCCCATTATTTTATATTCATCTACATGTATATTTTCGTAATATATATATAGTGAGTTTTACTGTTTATTTTACTAGTATACTAGCTAGAGAGAGAGTCATTACACTGACTTTGAAGGTCGGAAATGGTAGGAAGAGAAGAATGAGGTATAGTAGTCAAAATTACTTTTGCTAAAAGATTTGGAGATAAATCCGAAAAAAATTCTTCCATTACCTCATTCTCCCCCTGAAGAGAATTTTTGTGAAAGTAGGATTTATTTTCAAAAAATGAGATATCCATACTCACAAAAATTTTCCTTGTTTGAGGATTATAGCACTTATATCCCTTTTTATTGGAGGCATACCCTATGAACACACATTTTTCTGCCCTTGGATCAAGTTTGGACTGAGTGTTATTAGCTATACGAATAAAGACAGTACAGCCAAAAACCTTTAGAGGTAAATCTGAGAGCATTCTAGAGAAGGGAAAACATTTTTTAAAACATTCTAGAGGTGTGCTATATTTAAAACAAGTGTAGCCATCCTGTTAATTAAATAAGTTGCTGTTAAAACTGCTTCTCCCCAAAGATATTTTGGAATATTCATCGAAAACATTATAGCACGTGTTACTTCAAGTAAACATTTATTTTTTCTTTCAGTAATCTCATTTTGCTGAGGAGTATCTACACAAGTGGACTAGTGATGAATACCTTTTTCTTTCAAAAAAATTTCCAAAATACCTTAATAATATTCAGTTCCATTATCATTGTGAAGAACCCTAATTTTCTTTTGAAATTGAGTTTCAACCATTGTGTAAAATCTTTAAAAAAATTTCTAACCTCGGATTTTTCACTCATTAAGTAAACCCAACATAGACGGGTGTGACCATCTATGAATGTGACAAGCCATTTTTTCTTTGAAATAGTAGTGACTCTTGAACGTCCCCAAACATCACTATGTATTAAATAAAATGGTTTTAAAGGAATATAAGGTTTTGGAAAATAAGTAGTACGATGACTCTTAGATAAGCAACAACTTTCACAATAAAATAATGAAAAATCCAAACCCTTAAATAAAGTAGGAAGCAAATGTTTAAGATAAGGAAAGCTAGGATGTCCCAGTCTTAAATGCCAAAGCATTATTTGTTCATAAGCAGAATTAGAACTAACACTACTAAGGCCCTGAGCCTTTTTATTCCCAGAGAAATCATCATCAAAGTAGTAAATGCCACCAATCAACTTAGCACTGCCAATCTTCTTCACCGAGGTCTGGTCTTGAAATTCACAGTAAGAATCACAAAAAATCACTCGGCAATTAGAATCTTTAGTTATTTTACTCATAGACAAAAGATTATAAGCTCACTTGGGAACATGGAGAACAGAATTAAGGTTTAGTTCTTCAGATAATTTAATCAAACCTTTCCCTGCTATTGATGAGAAAGTACCATCTGCAATTCTTATTTTGTCAAGGCCAGAACTGTTAGTAAATGACCCACTTACGGAGCGGAAAACAAAAACATAAACTCTATGGATCATTCCTTAGAACCAAGATTCGGGTACAAAAATCACAGTTTATATAAAATAATCAAATCTGCAAAAAATTAGTTCAAGGTTTGAGAAATCATACCCACGTTTGGAGGCTCCACCAATATTGTCTCTGAACGTGTTTGCTACCGATCCAAGTGTAGGATCGAACCGTAGAGGTCCACACGAAGACAATCAACAAGAACCAAGGAGGGATTTTGTAACAATTGCTGTAAACTAGTACAATGCATGCATAATTATAATAGAAAATGGGCCCAAAACTTTTTTTTTTATTATATGTAATAAGTCTTTTATACACAAAGAGCATTATTTACAAAACACCATTTAAAACGACAAAAACAGGGGAAACAGTGTAGCTATTGCTCCTCGCTTGCCGACGCCCTTCCGACTGCATCATCACCTAGATCCTACATCCACAAAGGAAAATAACGGGGTGAGCACAAAATAATGCTCAGTAAGTAAACCCTCTATTTGTCTATCCCCGTATTTATTTCTCTTAAATCTTTCCTCACTCTTTCTTTCTTTCTATTGTTCTCTACTAAACGTCATGGCCTCATCTTATCGGAGGTACGGCCGGATGGCGTTCACACAGCACCATCTCACTCTTCATGACTATCGGGTGGAGTTCACACAGCACTAACCCGCTCTTAGTGACTACCAAGTGGGGATCACAAAGCACCTACCCGGTTTCATAACTATCGGGTGGAGATCACAAATCACCTACCCGTTTCTCATGACTTTTGGGTGACGATCACAAAGCATCAACCCATTTTTAATAACTATCGGATGATGATCACAAAGCATCAACCCATTTCTAATAACTACCGGGTGACGATCACAAAGCATCAACCCGTTTCTAATGCTCTTCTCATTCACTCTACTCTAGCACTTCTCATTCTCTCTACCCTTAGAGTAGTTGCATTCACAAAGTTCTCTACTTATAGAGCAAGTGCATACACAAAGTTTTCTACTCTTTCTTAAGTCAATTAATGCATATGGATGGTTCATGCTCATTAATGCACTTAGGAAATGCCAATATGCAATGTTGCAATAATTAAGGTTCATAACTCATTCTCATGCTTCTCTTAGGCATTTCATCAAACAACTGATGTACATATAAAACTCTTCTCTAACTATAACTCTATTTCTCTCTTTAACCATCCAAAATTGGAAGTAAATTCCCTTCCATGGGCATAATTCCTACCATAGAATAACACTCCCAAAATACATACTCAATTTCATCTAACTTCATCTCAACCCATCACACATCCACACTTCCTATAAAGGAAAAGTATCCAACAATTCATCATGAATACTTATCTCAATTTAATTTCTCAACAAGTAGACATATATCTCTACTCAATTTCTCAAATACATACATAAAACATGCATACATCATTTCTACTAAATCTCTACTCAAAAGAATTCTCAATTCTCAACTTGGGATGGGATTTACTTACCTTGTGATGGAGAGATCTCACTAGCACTTCCTTTCTCTTGGTTTGTTTGACTTTTCTCTACCCTTTAAACAATTAAACAATTCAACCAGAAGACCTCAATATTCAAATATACACAAAATCTCATAAAACTTCACATCCAAAGCAAGAATCCTTACCTTAGGATGCCTTAGATTGATTTTCTTCCCCAAATCACTCCAAAAGCCCTCTAAAACTCCTTGAACAAAAGAAAGAGAATTTGAGAGGAAGTAAGAAAAGAGAATGGTGGTGGAGAAGAAGAATGAAGGGTTTGCAATGACTTAATTCCTTTTAATACAATTTATGCACAAGCATTTCCATTTTGCCCTTACTCTTCCTTGGGAATTCCATCTAAATCCTTTGATTCATTATAAACACACCCCTATATTAACATATTCTCCATGAAAATTCCTTACATTTTACTCTCCACTTTTCCTACTAATTAGGGGTAGAATGGTCAAATTGCCCTTAGGGAAGAAAATATCTAAAACTTAACAAGCATTTTGGTTGGCACGTCGCCGCGGCGAAAAAGCTTTTGTCGTCGCGGCGAAGCTGTCCAGCAGCTTCCTTGTGGGTTTCAACACCTCTTCGCTGCGGCGAAGATTATTCTTCACCCCGGCGAAGCCTGGAACACTAAACTTCTTCTATTTTCAACCAATTTCAAGGCAAGTGTTCAGCATATCACTCAATCAAAGGCCAACCAAACAATAATACTAATAAACCGACTCAAAAAAGAGCAAAAGAAGAAACATTAGCTACGTACCTCAAGTGGGGCATTACAGATTTGCTAGATCCTCCTTGGCCTTAAGAAATCAAGAAGAACAAAAGGGAAAAGTTTGATTTTCAATCAAACAGTGAAAGTGGCGTGGGAGAGTGTGTTGGGGCAGGAGGTTTTCTCTTTCAATGAAAAATGGAATAATCAAAATAACACAAACTTACATTTTCAACTAAAACCTTTTTCTTTTATAATTGTTATTTTAGTTGCTCTATTCCCATATGGAATGGGCTTGGGCTCCAACCCAAACACCCCCAAATTTGCCAAACACTCCCATTTAGATATTTTAATTTAATTCATCATTATCTCAATTAAAATCAATTAATATATATATTAACATTTAACAATAATGATAATTTATTTGAATATATGCGAACATATATTTAAACGGAATTTCACTTATTTAATTTTTCTAACAAATTAAATAAAGGTTATGACCTCAGCAAATTTAATTGCACTGTGAAATTACCAAAATACCCTTTCGCCCAAAAAGACGAAAACGCCCTTGTTTCTTCTTGAGTCTTAAATTATCTTCTATGTGTGTAACCCATAGGCTCCTCGTCATACCGGTAGTGTATAGTACCGCAATTAACACCAATTAATCGTCTCACTCATACACAGACCAAGATTGGCCCCTAGCAAGGCATCATGGCCACCCGATAGATTCGGATTCAGTAAAGTAGCTACCTGTCAACGATATGGTTACCGTACAATTCGATCCTTTCATCATACATTATCTCGGCGAGGCGAAGGCATAGAAATAGTGTCAACCTTCCGATTACTCGATATTATGTATTCAGTTTCTGGACCAATGACCTATATTATAATCCGGATAGAGCAACAACTTAATCCCACTGTGGCCATAGTTTTAGTGTCATCGCCATATACTGAATTATGCCGTGAGATAACTTCTCCCGTACCCGGGAGTGATGAATCCTCTGTCAATCCACCATAGTCTTGATACACTCCTCGATGCAGCCAATCACCACCGTATTGATAGCTCTGAAAAGAATTGCGTTAGGCTAATGTCAAACTGCACCAATCGGTGCACAAGGCGCTCCGGTGATCTCAAGTCTAAGGATCATATGCACCACCATTCGTTAGAGGATTTGTTCCATAGACACTGGGGTTACCATCCATATGGAATCCTCTGGTGGGTCGGTCCAGTGAACTTGCTACGATGTAATCGCCTACAGTAAGCACCCATGTGTTACACCAGGTTGTCACCAAACAACCTTGACAAGTTTCGACAGGGTCGTTCAACAATGATAGCCTTACCATATTATCTATGCCTTTACTTCAGAATAATACTAGGGCTATATACATTTCTAGAATGGCCACCATATGTGCTCATAGGGTTCTCACTATCAAGATTTGAAACACTTGATACCCTTATCACGGTTCTACCATTCTAAGGACATATATCAATACATATTGCAATAATAATGATTTACGCGATATAGAATAAAATGCCTTTTATTGATTAATAAACATTATTACAAAGAGTCAATTCTACAATAATTGATTGGCTCTAGGGCATCTACTCTAATAAGAACATGCTGAGTAAGTGCAAAACAAATGTCACGACCTAATCTGCACCATGGGCACGGCTGGGCTGGGCTCGCCTCAGATCCATTTATGGACTCAAGCAAGCTTCAAGGAGCTGGAACATTCGTTTTGATGAAGCCATAAAAGAATTCGGTTTTATTAAGAACGAAGAAGAACCCTGTGTTTACAAGAAAGTGAGTGGGAGCGCAGTAGCATTCCTAGTATTGTATGTCGATGACATACAATAGATCGGGAATGGTATACCGAACTTGCAGTCGGTAAAGACTTGGTTATCCAAGTGCTTCTCCATGAAGGACTTAGGGGAAACAGCCTACATCCTTGGAATAAAGATCTATCGTGATAGATCGTGTAGGTTGCTCAAACTAAGTCAAAGTACATAGACAAGGTACTGAACACATTCAGTATAGAAAAATCCAAGAAGGGATTTCTTCTGATGGCATATGGTGTCTATCTCTGTAAGGATATGTGTCTTTAACCACACAATGAGAGAGATAGAATGAAGAGGATCCCACATGCTTTAGCAAGTGGATCCATCTTATATGTTCAGATTGATATCTAATGTGCATTCAGCATTTATAGTGGATGTCAATCAGGCTCAAGTGAGCAATATGTTATGTACTTAGATTGATGTCTTATGTGCATTCAACACTAGTAGAAGATATCAACTAAATCCAAGTGAATGACACTGGGTGAGTGTCAATGGACATTCTTAAGTGCTTGAAAAGGGCTTAAGAATATATATACTTGGATTATGGAAGAAAGATGAGCTCACTGTAAGAGAATACAGTGACGCTATTTCCAAACAGGAAAAGGATGATTATAGTTCGCAATTTGGGATTACACATTTTGTCTTAATATAATCATAGTAGTGCAAGAGCTCAAATTAGTGTACTGCAGTGGATTCTACAATTGATGCTAAGTGTACCGCATTTTTAATGCAGCCGTGTAGGCGGTTTGGATCAAGAAGTTCATTACTGAACTTGATGTGATTTCAAGCATTGCTAATCCAGTATAGTTGTACTGCGATAACAATGGAGCCATTGTTGTGGCTGAGGAATCACGGTCTCACCAGTAATCCAAACACTTACTTAGTTGATTCAATCTGATCTGAAGGATCGATATGAAAGGGAATGTGCAGATTTGCAGAATACCTACCAACCCACTATTAAAGTTTCCATTGTAGTAAGCATGATGGACACTTGGGTCATTCAATGTTGAGTGCATGAATGTGAGGCTATAGTGCGAGCACTTGGGTCATTCAGTGATCTGCTATGCAAGTCATTCAAGTTGAGGGCATGAATGATTGGCTATAGTGCAAGTGGGAGATTGTTAGAGTAGATGCCCTAGAGCCAATCAATTATTGTAGAATTGACTCTTTGTAATAATGTTCATTAATCAATAAAAAGGCATTTTATTCTATATCGCGTAAATCATTATTATTGCAATATGTATTGATATATGTCCTTAGAATGGTAGAGCCGTGACGAGGGTATCAAGTGTTTCAAATCTTGATAGTGAGAACCCTATGAGCACATATGGTGGCCATTCTAGAAACGTCCAGTAGCCCCGATTATTGCGAACTAAGGGCACGAGATAATACGGTAAGGGCTATCATAGTGTTGAACGACCACCGTCAAATGCGGTTGGATCGATTCACTTGTCAAGGTTGTTTGGTGACAACTCGGTGCAACACATGGGTGTTTGTTGTAGGCGATTGCACCACGGCAAGTTCACCGGATGGGTGACCCACCGAGAGGATTCCATATGGATGGTAACCCGGGTGTCTATGGAACAAATCCTCTAACGAATGGTGGTGCATGTGATCCTTAGACTTGAGATCACCGAAGTGCCTTGTGCACCGATTGGTGTAGTTTGACACTAGCCTAACGCAGCTTCTTTTCGTAGTGTCAATACGGTGGTGATTGGGCCGCATCAAGGAGTGTATCAAGACTATGGTGGATTGAGAGGATTCATCACTCCCGGTGCGGGAGAAAGTTATCTCACGGCGCAATTCAATATATGACAATGACACTAAAACGTGGGCCACAGGTGGGATTGAGTTGTTGCTCTATCCAGCTTTATAATACGGTCATTGGTCCAACCGAATAAATAATATCGAGTAACCGTAAGGTTGACACTATTTCTATGCCTTCGCTCGTCGAGATAACGATGATGAAAGGATCGAATTGCACGGTAACCATATCGTTGACAGTAGCTACTTTGTGAATCGAATCTATCGGGTGGCCATGATGCCTTGCTAGGGGCCAATCTTGGTCTGTGTATTAGTGAGACGATTAATTGGTGTTAATCGCAATACTATACACTGCCGATATGATGAGGAGCCTAAGGGTCACACACATAGAAGACAATTTAAGATGCAAGAAGAAAGAAGGGCATTTTCGTCTTTTAAGGCGAAAGGGTATTTTGGTAATTTCACAGTGCAAATTAAATTTGTTGAGGTCGTAGCCTTTATTTAATTTGTTAGAAAAAATTAAATAAGTGAAATTACGTTTAAATATGTGTTCGCATATTTAAATATATTATCATTATTGTTAAATGTTAATATATATATATATATATATATATATATATATATATATATATATATATATATATATATATATATATATATATATATATATATATATATATATATATTTAAATATATATATTAATTGATTTTAATTGAGATAATGATGGAAATTAAAATAAATCAAATTGGGAGTGTTTGGCAACATGGGGCGTTTGGGTTGGAGCCCAAACCTATTCCGTATGGGATTAGGGCAAATTGTTTTTAAGTATAAAAGGAAAAGTGTGTGTGATTTTAAATAATAGATTTTTCTTTGAAAAACCAAAAACACACAGCCCCTTTTGGAAAGGCAGTCCCACGGCAGTAACACTTTGGTTTTGGAATCAATTTCATTGATTCTCCTTTTCTTCTTAATCTTGAAGCCAAAGAGGATCTAGCAAATCCCTCTTTGGTTCTTTTAAGGATTGTCTTTGTGTGGACTACGCAGTTCGATCCTACACTTGGATCGGTAGCAAAACGTTCGTCGACAAATTTGGAGGAGCCTTCAACGTGCGTTTGTTTCTCTTAACTCATGTTGAATATTTATGCAGATTTTATTTAATATAAATTGTAAAATCATACCCTTGATCTTGGCTCATGTAAACGATCCTGATATTATAATTTTTGTTTCCGCTGCGTCTACGGGACCGTTTACTAACAATCTGCTCCTTAGTGAAGGGACCTGTCTCGGCTTCATTTGCATTAGGAATCAACTGGGTATTTTTATCACCAGGTTTGCTGCTCTTCCAATTTGGCGGTTTTCCGTGGATTTTCTAGCATGTTTCTCGGGTATGACGTGGTTTGTTGCAATAGTCACACTAGACCCATGGCTTCTCTTCAGTTTTTTTACTGAAATCTAGCTGTTTTGTTAGTAATAACCTTGGTACTAAGAAGGGCAGAACTTTTAGCAGGCCTATCAGTTGTCTTCTTTCCTAGCATTACATGTTTACGGCTCTCTTCTCTTCGAACCTCAGCAAACACCTCGCCAATTGGAGGAAGTGGCTTCCTACCAATGATCCGCCCTTGAACCTCATCAAACTCCATGTTGAGTCCCACAAGAAACTTGTAAATACGAGAAGCCTCAACAATACGGTTGTAATATTTGGCATCTTCTGTGGATTTCCATTCATAATCATTGAACATATCCAAATCTTTCCAAAGACGTTTTAATGAATTGAAATACTTGGTTGCGGAGTCCTGTCCTTGCCGGATTTCACCAAGTTTCAAAGTCAATTCATAAACCTGAGGCTGATTTCCCAAGTCAGAGTACATTTGATTCACGTTTTCCCAGAGTTCCTTGGCTGTGGAGTAACACATATAATTGGAACTAATGTCCTCATCCATGGAGTTCACAAGCCAAGTCATCACCATCAAATTTTCTGCATCCCAGGTCACATATGTTGGATCCTCTATTGTTGGTGCCTTCTTGTCTCTAGTCAGGTATCCAATTTCCTCTCTCCCTCTAATATACATCCGAACTGATCGAGACCACCGTAAATAATTATCACCATTTGTAACACCCAACATTGAGGTACATGATTTAAATTATGTTGTATAGCCCTTAGTTAAATTTTGTTAGAATTATTTTAAGAAAATATGAAGAAAATGCCTTAAATTTGCATTAAGGGTAAAATAGTCTTTTCACTCAAAACTAGTTGATTTTGTGGGGAGTGAAAAGAGATAGAAAATTATAGAGAATTCAATAAAAGTGAAGGCATTTTGGTAATTGACTAAGGGACAGAGATGGAATTACTTTCTAAGGGACAAAGATGGAATTTCTAGGAAAGAGTAAGGGCAAAATGGGAAAGTGAGTTTATAAACTAAAATGTTAAGGGTTTGAAACCCTTATTTCGTTCATACCACCCCCACACTCCTCCTCCTTTTTCTCTCAAATTTTCATTCACTTTTCCAAGGAATTTGAGGGCTTTTGAGTAGATTTTTATAGGGTTTTGATTCAAGGCATCAAAAGGTAAGGATTCATACTCTTTATCTATGATTTATTTGTGTAAAGGTTGAGTTCTTATGAAGTTTATGCTTAGGGTTAAGAGAAGATTGGAATCCAACAAGAGTAGAGAGTTTAGGAGAGACTACTCAAGCACAAGGTAAGTAAATTCCACTCAAAATCCAACTCAAGCTAAAATTTAAGAATTCAAGTGAGTAGAGATTTATTTTAAATATGCATATGTTGTGATTATTTTAGAAATTGAGATGAGATGTATGATGTATTATGCTTATTGTTGGATATATTTGAATATGAGAAGTATATGTGATGATTTGATGATGGGTTGAAATTGGAAGAATTGGAGAAATATTTTTGGGAGTGTGTTTGCCATGTAGGTATGTGATGCTACAAGAGAGTTTTTCTCTCATTTTGGATGGTTTGAGAAATAAATAGAATGATAATTGAATTAGGGTTTGTTTGTGCACAACTAATGTTTGATGAAATGCCTAAGTGAAAACATGTTACCAAACTGCCCTATCACAACCGTGACTTTCTAGGTGATTTTTGGGCATCTTACGGATTGAACTAGGTTTAGACCAAAACATAAAGTTGTAGCCCTGTCTCTAGGCTTTAAAACGAGACCAAAACCGTATCAATCTGATATGTATAACTCAAGTTATGTCTTCTTGAGTGTGACCTGTGCAGAATGACTATCTTGATGCAATATTGCATTTGTGCATTTCATAAGTGCATTAAGTAAGAAACTTTAAGCATGAACCGTCCTTATGCATTAATTGTGCATTAAGAAGTAGTTTGAGAAAGAGTAAAGAACTTTGTGAATGAGCTACTCTAAAAGTAAAGAGAATGAGAAAAATCTAAGAATGGGTTGGTGCTTTGTGAACTCCACCCAGAAGTCACGAAGAGTGGGTTGGTGCTTTGTGAACTCCACCCAGCCGTGCCTCCGGTAAGATGAGGCCGTGACATTCAAGTGAGAAAGAATGAGAAAATATGAGAAAGAAGAAAGGAACAGAATGAGTGTAAGTCACAAAGAGTGGGTGGGTGCTTTGTGATCTCCACTCAGTCGTGCCTCCGGTAAGATGAGGCTGTGACATACAACAGAAAGTTAATAGAAAAGAGAGCTATGTGAAAGAGAAACAAAAAAAATAAATAAATAAATAAATGAGAGGACAAGAGTGTAAGGAAAGAATTAAGAGAAAGAGTTACGGGGATAGACGAGTAGAGGATTTACTTACTGAGCATTATTTTGTGCTCACTCCGTTGTTTATCTTTGTGTTTGCAGGATCTAGGTGAGGACGCGGTCGGATGGGCATTGGGAAGCGAGAAGCAATAGCTACACTGTCCACTGTTTTTGATAACTTTTACAAATGATACCTTACTTTGTATAAAGAATGATTATATGTATTAAAAAGAAAATTTCGGGCCCATTTACTTTTGCTAATATAAATGCATTTTATTTTATGTATTTTTATGAGTAACCTAGTATGAAGCAGTTATTACATTTTTGGTATCGAGCCGAGATTTTGGGATTTGACAGTGTACTATGCTCATCGCCTCGACGTCCAATAACCGACTGTGTGAGTTAATTCTTTCCTTACTATAAGTGTTTCTCGAATTGATTAAATGTGGTTGTTTTGTAGATGAGGCGTAGTACCCGAAAGTGAGGTAAAAGTGTGATGAATGAGGGAGAACCTTCTAACCCACCAGAAGCTACGCCCCCTCCCTTGGATGAAGCTAAAATTCAGGGAATTGTACAACAAGTTATGGCAGAAAGCCAAGGGAGAGTTGGGACCCCCGTACAGGTACCACCAACCACTAATGTAGAAAGAGAACAACCGGTACCTCTCCCAATACAGAATAGAGTTGAACCGATTTATGGTCTTCCCACTCAACATCAACCTTCAGAGTTTAAGGGTACTATGGACCGGGTAGTAGCAGAAGAATGGTTTAGATCCGTAGAACATACCACAGCTTTGTTTCCCATGACAGACCGGGAGAAGACCCGTTATGCAAGTTTCTTATTTCAGGGTGATGCTCGAATTTGGTAGGAATTAATAGAAGATACCAATGATGTGGCAATGATGACTTGGAAAGAATTCAGACAAGAGTTCGAGGCTGAGTACAGAACAGAGGACCGAGTTCATAAGAAGGTCCAAGAATTTATCAGCTTGCAGCAGGGGTCTATTACCGTGAAAAAGTACTCAGTGAAATTCAACTCCCTTGCAAGATTTGCACCTGGAATAGTGAGTACCCCAGCATTGAGAAGAGACAAGTTTGTACATGGGTTGAAGTCCGGAGATAGCTCGGGATATAATGACGAGTTCTGATCCCCCTCGAACTTATAGTGAGGCCTTGAGGCGAGCAATGAAGGCGAAAATATTTGAGAATAAAATTCCCCCAGTAAGTTCCTCAACAGGAGGACCAAGTGAGCCATCTTCCGCCCCGCAGAGAGAGAAATTTGAGGGTGTAAAAAGCAAAGAAATGAAGAATAATAAGAAGAAGTTTCAGTCTAGGCAGAATAGAAGAGATTGGAGGAGTAAGCGGCTTAGGACAGAAGGATTTCCTCTTTGTCCTAAATGTGGGAGGAACCACCTAGGAGAGTGTCTGAGGGACCAGAGAGTGTGTTATAGGTGCCGACAGCCAGGGCACTTGATGAGAGATTGTAAAGCTCATCTTCCACCACCAGCACAGAGTTCTAGAGATATTACCAATGCTAGAGTGTTTACAGTGGCATAGGGTGAAGCAGAGGCTAATCCATCAGCCGTTACTGGTAAGTTATTATTTCATGCTGTTCCTTTATATGCCTTAATTGATTCAGGAGCCACTCATTCTTTTGTATCTTATGGGATGATAGAAAGATTAGGTTTGAAACCTACCAGAGTAAGCCAACCCATTAAGATAGAGTTACCTGATGGGGTTAGTGTTGTGACCCATGAGATCTGTTAGGAGAATCCGTGGTGATCCATGGTCGGGAGTTAGCAGTTGATTTAACAGTGTTTGATATGCCCGACTTTGATGTGATTTTGGGTATGGATTTCCTAGGGAGGTATGGAGTAGAAATTGACTATCGGAAGAAGAAAGTGAGATTTAATCTTGATAATGGAGATAAGTTTAGTTTCGGAGAGGGCCATCAATTGAGTATGTTGATTAGTAGTATGAAGGCTAGAAAGATGTTAAGAAAAGGGTGTTCAGGGTATATAGCTCATGTGGTGCAAAGTAGAGATGTCCCACAACTAGAATTGCAGAGTGTGCCCAAGAGGTCCGAGGAATTTCCAGGATGTATTTCGAAAGATTTACCGGGTTTGCCTCTAGAAAGAAGTTGAGTTTAGTATTGAGTTGGCACCCGAGGGGGAACGTCGATTTCTAAAGCCCTTACCGAATGGCCCCAGCCGAGCTTCAGGAATTGAAAAAGCAACTTCAAGAACTCCTAGATAAAGGTTTTATCCGACCAAGTCATTCTCCCTGGGGAGCTCCAATCTTGTTTGTAAAAAAGAAAGACGGGTCATTACGGATGTGTATTGATTATAGAGAATTGAATAAAGTGACTATGAAGAATAAGTACCCGCTACCTCGTATTGATGATTTGTTTGATCAGTTGAAAGGAGTCGCAGTGTTCTTTAAAATTGATTTGAGGTCAGGGTACCATCAGGTAAGAGTGGCCGAGCAAGATGTAGCTAAGACTGCCTTCCGAACAAGATATGGGCATTATGAATTTGTGGTGATGCCTTTTGGGTTAACTAATGCCCCAGCAGTTTTTATGGACTTAATGAACAAGGTGTTCCATGATTGTCTAGATCAGTTTATAGTGGTATTTATTGATGACATCCTGATTTATTCGAAGTCAAGAGAAAAGCATAAGGAACATTTAAGATTTGTGCTACAGCGGCTGAGAGAAAAGAAGTTGTATGCCAAGTTTTCTAAATGTGAGTTTTGGCTTGATCAGGTGATATTTCTGGGCCATACTGTTTCTAGCGAGAGGATTTCAGTGGATCCTAGTAAAGTACAGGCAATCATAGAATGGCAAAGGCTGAAGACCATAAAAGAAGTGAGGAGTTTTTTGGGACTAGCAGGTTACTATCGCCGATTGGCAGGTGGTTTGCCCTAGCTTAGCTAAGCCATTGACAGCTCTTACTAAACAGAGAGTTTCTTTTATATGGTCAGTTGCCTATGAGGAGAGTTTTCAAGAGTTGAAGAAAAGATTAACGCGACTCCGTGTTAGTGTTACCACGGAGGGTGTAGATTGCTGAGGCATTTATACAGAGATGCCTCTCTGTGGGGACTTGGTGCCGTATTGATGCGCTTAGGTAGGGTTATAGCTTATGCTTCTCGTCAACTAAAAGAGTACGAGACAAGATACCCTACACATGATTTAGAGTTGGCAGCAGTAGTCTTTGCCTTGAAGATTTGGAGGCATTATCTTTATGGTGCCAAGAGTAATATCTACACCGACCATAAGAGTTTAAAGTATTTTTTTACTCGGAAGGAGTTGAATATGAGACAAAGAAGATGGTTAGAGCTGGTTAAAGATTATGAATGCGAGATTAAATATCAGCCGGGGAAAGCTAATGTAGTAGCCGATGCTCTGAGCAGGAAAGCTTATTTGTCCCGACTCACAAGACAGAAAGAATTAATAGAAGAGTTGTGTAAAGAGCATATTAAGGTCATACTAGGACGGATTACCAAGTTAGAGGTTCAGTCTACCTTACTGGAAGAAATTAAAGAAAACCAGCTAAATGATGAGTGGTGTCAGAAAACAGTTCAGCAAGTGCATGAGGGCAAGATATGTAACAACTGCTGAAAACTAGTACAATGCATGCATAATAACAATAGAAAATTGGGCTCAAAGTTTTCTTTTCATTATAAGTCATATGTCTTTTATACACAAAGAGTATGGTTTACAAAAATTTCACTTTAAAAGACAAAACAGGGGAAATAGTGTAACTATTGCTCCTCGCTTGCCGACGCCCTTCCGACTGCATCAACACCTAGATCCTGCATCCACAAAGAAAAAATAACGGGGTGAGCACAAAATAATGCTCAGTAAGTAAAACCCTCTATCTGTCTGTCCCCGTATGTATCACACGTAATTCTTTCCTTATACTATTTCTGTTTCTATATCTGTTTCTACTAAACAAACATGGCCTCAAATCTTACCGGGAGGCACGGCCGGATGGCGTTCACACACCATCTCACTCTTCATGACTATCGGGTGGAATTCACACGCACCATCCCTGCTTCGACTACCGAGTGGGGATCACAAAGCACCAACTCGGTTTTTCCTAACTATCGGGAGGAGACCACCTAGCACCTACCCGTTTCTCCTGACTTTTGGGTAACGATCACCAAGCATTAACCCGTCTCTAGTCACTGTCGGGTGATGGTCACAAAGCATCAACCCACTTCTCCTGAATGTTGGATGATGATCACAAAGCATCAACCCACTTCTAACAACTAACCGGGTGGTGGTCACAAAGCATCCATCCGCTTTACTACTCATCGTGGTGACGATCACAAAGCATCGACCCATCTCTAAGGGCTATTCGGGTGGTGATCACAAAGCATCAACCCGATTCCCATAACTATCGGGTGATGATCACAAAGCATCAACCCATCTATTCTACTCTTCTAATTCACTCCATTCTAGCATTTGTCATTCTCTCTACTCTTAGAGTAGTTGCATGCATCCACCAAGCTCTCTACTCATAGGGTAATTGCCTACACAAGTTTCCTACACTTTCTTAGGTCAATTTTCAATGCACAATTAGTGCCTATGGATGGTTCATCTCCACTAAAGCACTTATGAAATGCCAACATGCAATGTTGCAAGAATTAAGGTTCACTACTCATACTCAAACCTCTATTAGGCATTTCATCAAACAACTCATGTGCACTATAAAACTCTAATATAGCCATGATTCTAAAACTTTTTCTAACCATCCAAAAATAGGGAGAAACCCCTTCACATAACCATAAAACTGTCAAAGAAGGCACTTCCAAAGGGATCCACAATACCCCTTCAATTCCATCTCAAACTACCTTTCCAACCCAACAACTCATTTCTCATATTTGCAAAGAATAAACAATCACAAGGCATAGAAATCTCTATTTAAGCCTTCATACATGGCATATCACATGTATATCACATACATACATCATTTCTATCAAAAACCCTAATCAAGAGAATTCTTAAATCTCAACTTGGGTTGGGATTTACTTACCTTGTTATGGAGAGACTTCACCAACTCTTCCTTTCCCTTGTTTTGCTTGACTTTTTCTCTACTCTTAACCAAAATAACAAAAACCCTCAAACTCAAATATATACAAAACTCACAAGATCTCACAACCAAAGCAAGAATCCTTACCTTAGGAAGCCTTAGGTTGATTTTCTACCCCAAATCACTTCAAAAATCCCTTGGAACTCCTTGATCAAAAGAAAAGAGAAGTTGAGATGAACAAGAATGGAGAGTTGCGTTTTTGAGAAGAAGAATGAGGGGTTTGCTAACTCTTAATTCCTTTTAATGAGCTTTATACACAATTATTCCCATTTTGCCCTTACTCTTCTTTGGGAATTCCATCTATATCCTTTGATTCATTACAAACTCACCCCCATATCAACATATTCTCTATGAAAAAATCCTTACAATTTACTCCCCCACTTTTCTGCTAATTAGGGGTAGAATGGTCAAATTGCCCTTCCCAGGGAAGAAAATATCTAAAATTTAACAAACATTTTAATCGGCCTGTCGCCGCGGGGCGAGGAAACTTGCGCCGTGGCGAAACATCCCAGCCAGCCTTCCCCGTGGGCTTCAACACCTCTTCGCCGCGGCGAAGATTCTTCGCCCGGGCCAAGCATGGCAGATCGAACTTCTTCTCGTTTTCAACCAATTTCCCCCGTGGGGCAAGTATTCAACACAACACTCAATATTACCAAAAACCAACTCAAATAAGAGAGAAAGAAGCAACAATAACTACGTACCTCATGTGGGGCGTTACAATTCTCCCCCCCTTAAGAGAATTTCGTCCCCGAAATTCATGCAAACAACTCTGGGAAACGATTCTGCATGTCCTGCTCTACTTCCCAAGTGGCCTCTTCCACTTTGTGATTCCTCCAAAGGACCTTCACTAGCGGAACACTCTTGTTCCGAAGTTCTTTAACCCTCCGGTCTAAAATCTAAACTGGACGTTCTTCATATACTAGATTCTTTGCTACTTCAACGTCCTCTACGCTCAGGATGTGGAGGGGATCACTTACATATTTCCGTAGCATCGAGACATGAAAGACATCATGCACCCTGTCCATGCTAGGTGGTAGAGCCACTTTGTAGGCCACCTTTCCTACTCGTTGCAAGACCTCAAAAGGACCTACATACCTCGGTGCTAACTTCCCTTTGCTTCCGAAACGCATTACTCGCTTGTAGGGGGAAACTTTCAGAAACACTTTGTCGCCCACTTGGAATTCTACCTCTTTCCTCTTCAAGTCGGCATAACTCTTCTGTCGATCTTGGGCTTGTTTCATTCTATTTCGGATTAACTTCACATCTTCTACTAGTTTCTGAGTCACCTCTGGCCCAAGAGCGGTACTCAACTCATCTCTTTCGCCTACTTCATCCCAATGAAGCGGAGACCTACATCGTCTACCATATAAAGCCTCGTAAGGCGCCATTCTAATTGTAGACTGATAACTATTGTTGTAGGCAAATTCCACTAAGGGTAACATCTCATGCCAGGATACTCTATAATCCATACAACAGGCTCTCAGCATATCCTCGAGCACCTGATTCGTTCTCTCGGTTTGGCCATCCGTCTGAGGATGATAGGCAGTACTGAATGCTAAACGGGTACCCAAACTCCTCAGAAACTTGTCCAGGAAGGCTGAAACAAATCTGAATCTCTATCGATACTATAGTCTTGGGCACACCATGCAATCTGACTATCTCCTTGAGGTAAATCTGAGCCAACTGATCTGTAGTGGTACTTTCCTTTATTGGAAGAAAATGGGCTAACTTGGTTAACCTATCCACAATCACCCATATAGCATTACACCCTTTCTGCACTCTGGGGAGACCCGTGATAAAATCCATTGAAACGCTCTCCCATTTCCACTCTGGAATACTCAATGGCTGAAGCAACCCTGACGGCCGTTGATGTTCTGCTTTCACCTGCCGACAAGTTAGACATTTAGCCACAAACTCGCAATGTCTTTCTTCATACCCTCGACCACCAATAGCCTTTCTTTACATCCCTGATACATCTTGGTTGCTCCTTGGATGAGCGGTGTACGGTGTGTCATGTGCCTCCATAAGAATTTTCTGTTTCAACTCCTCATTTGGAGGAATGCACAACCGATTTCTGAAATAAAAGACATCATCTCTCATAAAGAACTCTACTGTCTTGCCCTCACGCACTTGCTGAACTGTTTTTTGACACCACTCATCAGCCATTTGCTTTTCTCTAATTTCCTCTAGTAAAGAGGACTGTACCTCTAAAGCGGCAATTCTTCCCGGAACCACTTCAATCTTGCTTCCTTAGACAATTCTTCTATTAACTCTTTCTGCTCAAGCGGAAAACATGGGATTTTCTACTTAAAGCATCGGGCTACTACATTGGCTTTCCCCGGTTGATACTTGATCTCACAATCATAATCCTTAACCAGTTCTAACCACCTTCTCTGCCTCATATTCAACTCCTTTTGAGTGAAGAAGTACTTTAGACTCTTATGGTCGGTGTAGATATTACTCTTCACACCATAAAGGTAATAAGGTAATGCCTCCAAATCTTTAAGGCAAAGACCACGGCTGCTAATTCTAAATCATGCGTAGGGTATCTGGTCTCGTACTCCTTCAATTGACGAGAAGCATAAGCTATAACCCTACCTAACTGCATCAACACGGCGCCAAGTCCCTGCAGAGGCGTACGTATAAATGTCATAATCTACACCCTCCTCCCCGCGGTAACACTAGTACAGAGCCGATGTTAACCTCTTCTTCAACTCTTGAAAGCTTTCTTCACATGCTGCTGACCAAACAAAAGGAGTTTTCTGCTTGGTAAGAGCTGTCAATTCGGCCCTTTAGCCAATCGGGCGAATCCCGCTACAAATCGCCGTAGAACCTCGTAAGCCTAAGAAACTCCCCGATTTCTTTCACTGTTCTTGGCTTCGCCATTCCAGGGATTGCTCGCACTTTACTCTGCCCTTTACTCAAATTCCTTCCTTGACACGGTATGACCCAGGGAATATCACTTGGTTCAGCCCAAAACTCACACTTAGAAAATTTAGCACACAACTTCTTTTCTCTCGGCCGTTGCAATACTAATCTCAAGTGTTTCTCATGTTCTTCTCTTGACTTTGAGTAAATCGAATGTCGTGATGAAGACAACAATGAATCGATCCAAGTATTCATGGAATACCCCTCCTCATCAAGTCCATAAAACTCTTGGGGCATTAGTCAAGCCGAAAGGCATCACTACAAATTCATAATGCCCATATCTGTACCCGAAAGGCGCTTTTAGCCACATCTTGCTCACCACTCTTACTTGATGATACCCGGACCTCAAATCAATTTTGGAGAACAACGCGCTCCTTTCAACTCGATCAAAAAAGGTCATCTATCCGGGTATGGTACTTATTCTTCATTGTAACTTTATTCAACTCCCTATAATCAATACACATCCTTAGTGATCCATCCTTCTTCTTCACAAACAAGGATTGGAGCTCGCCAAGGAGAATGACTTGGTCGATAAAACCTTTATCTAAAAGCTCTTGGAGTTGCTTTTTTTAATTCTTGGAGCTAGTTGGGGGCCATTCGACAAGGGCTTTAGATATTGGTGCCGTCCCCCAGTGCTAGTTCGATACTAAATTCTACCTCCCTCTCGGGAGGCAAACCCGGTAACTCTTCCGGAAACACATCTAGAAAGTCTCGAACTACGGCACCCTCTGAATTCTAAGCGTGGAACATCACCACTGCACTACATGGGCAATATATCCCGAACACCCCCTTTCTCAACATCTTCCTAGCTTTCACACTACTAATCAGCATGCTCAAGCGATGGCCTTTTTCCAAAACTAAACTTATTCTCCACTATCGAGGTTAAACCTCGCCTTCTTTTCCGAGGACCAATCTCTACTCCATATCTCCCTAGGAAATCCATGCCCTAATCACATCAAAATCGGGCATATCGAAAACTATTAAGTCAACGGTTAACTCTCTACCCCTGGATCACTAAGGACTCTCTTAACAAAACCTCTTGAGTCACAACACTAACTCCATCGGGTAGTTCGATCTTAATGGGTTGAGTCGCTCTAGTAGGTTTCAAACCTAATCTCTCAAGCATCCCATAAGATATGAATGAATGAGTAGCGCCCCTGAATCAATTAAAGCATATAAAGGATGAATGAAATAATAAGCCCGACCCGATGGCCTGGCCTGATAGGCTAGGCCTCTGCTTCACCCCTGTGCCCACGAGAAACACTCTAGCATTTGCGACCTTCCCCGAACTCGGTCACTGGTGGAAGAGAAGCTTTACAACCTCTCATCATGTGCCCCGTCGTCGGCACCTATAACACACTCTCGATCCCCTCGGATATTCTCCCGGTGATTCCTCCCACATTTAGGGCAAAGAGGAAACCCTTCGTCCGAGGTCGCTTATTCTTCTCTCTTTTCTATTCGTCTATACCGAAACTTCTTCTTCGATTCTTCATGTCTTTACCCTTTACACCCTCATGTTTCTCTCTGAGGGGAGCGGAGGGTAGCTCCTTCGGTCCTCCCTGCCGAGGATCCCTATGGGGAAGATTTTATTCTCAAAATCTCCGCCTTCATCGCCCCGCCTCAAAGCCTCACTATAATTTCGAGGAGGGTTGGAGCTTGTCATTATATCCCGGGCTATCTCCGGCTTCAATCCATGCACAAACTTATCCCTTCTCAAGGCCGAGTACTAACTATTCCTGGTGCAAACCTTGCAAGAGAGTTGAATCTCACCCAGTACTCTTTTCACAAACAGCTTAGTCCCTTCTTGTAAGGCCGATAAATTCTTGGACCTTCTCATGAACTTGGTCCTCTGCTTCTATACTCTCCGGCCTAAACTCTTGCCTCAACTCTTCTTCCCACGTCATTACTGGTCCACGTCCATGAGTTTCTTCCATTAATTCCCACCAAATTCGGGCATCACCCCAAACAAACAAGAAACTCGCATACCGGATCTTCTCGTCCGACATGGGAAACAAACCCGTGGCTTGTTCTCCGACCAAGCCACTCTTCTGCTATTACTGGATCTGTAGTACCCTTAAATTCTGAGGGTTGATGTTGACTAGAAAGACCGTAAATCGGTTCAACTCTGTTTTGTACTAGGGGAGGTACCGGTTGTCCTCCTTCGACATGTGTAACTGGCGGTACCTGTACAGGGGGTACAACTCTCCCCTGAGTTTCTGCCATAACTTGCTGTATAATTCCCCGGATTCTAGCTTCATCAAAGGGAGGGGGCGTAGACTCTGGTGGGTTAGAAGGTTCTCCTTCATTCACCACACCCTTTCAGCGATTTCGATAACTACGCCTCATCTACAAAATGATCACACTAATGAACTCAAGAAACAATTACTGTAAGGAAAGAATTACTCACACAATCGGTTAGAGGACGTCGTGGCGATGAGAATAGTACACTGTTCAATCCCAAAATCTTTGCTCTGATACCAAAAATGTAACAACTGCTGAAAACTAGTACAATGCATGCATAATAACAATAGAAAATTGGGCCCAAAGTTTTCTTTTCATTATAAGTCATATGTCTTTTACACACAAAGAGTATGGTTTACAAAAATTTCACTTTAAAAGACAAAACAGGGGAAACAGTGTAACTATTGCTCCTCGCTTGTCGACGCCCCTCCGACTGCATCAACACCTAGATCCCGCATCTACAAAGAAAAAAATAACGGGGTGAGCACAAAAATAATGCTCGTAAGGTAAAACCCTCTATCTCTGTCTCCCCGTATGTATCACACGTAATTCTTTTCCTTATACTATTTGTTTCTATATATGCTTTCTACTAAACAAACATGGCTTCATCTTACCGGAGGTACGGTTCGGATGGCGTTCACACAAAGACCATCTCACTCTTCATGACTATCGGGTGGAATTCACACAGTACCATCCCGTTCTCAGTGACTACCGAGTGGGGATCACAAAGCACCAACTCAGTTTTTCCTAACTATCGGGAGGAGACCACCTAGCACCTACCCGTTTCTCCCGACTTTGGGTAACGATCACCAAGCATTAACCCGTCCTCTAGTCAGCACGGGTGATGGTCACAAAGCATCAACCCACTTCTACTGAATGTTGGATGATGATCACAAAGCATCAACCCACTTCTAACAACTAACCGGGTGGTGGTCACAAAGCATCCATCCGTTTCTACTACTCATCGGGTGACGATCACAAAGCATCGACCCATCTCTAAGGGCTATTCGGGTGGTGATCACAAAGCATCAACCCGATTCCCATAACTATCGGGTGATGATCACAAAGCATCAACCCATCTATTCTACTCTTCTAATTCACTCCATTCTAGCATTTGTCATTCTCTCTACTCTTAGAGTAGTTGCATGCATCCACCAAGCTCTCTACTCATAGGGTAATTGCCTACACAAGTTTCCTACACTTTCTTAGGTCAATTTTCAATGCACAATTAGTGCCTATGGATGGTTCATCTCCACTAAAGCACTTATGAAATGCCAACATGCAATGTTGCAAGAATTAAGGTTCACTACTCATACTCAAACCTCTATTAGGCATTTCATCAAACAACTCATGTGCACTATAAAACTCTAATATAGCCATGATTCTAAAACTTTTTTCTAACCATCCAAAATAGGGAGAAACCCCTTCACATAACCATAAAACCTGTCAAAGAAGGCACTTCCAAAAGGGATCCACAATACCCTTCAATTCCATCTCAAACTACCTTTCCAACCCAACAACTCATTTCTCATATTTGCAAAGAATAAACAATCACAAGGCATAGAAATCTCTATTTAAGCCTTCATACATGGCATATCACATGTATATCACATACATACATCATTTCTATCAAAACCCTAATCAAGAGAATTCTTAAATCTCAACTTGGGTTGGGATTTACTTACCTTGTTATGGAGAGACTTCACCAACTCTTCCTTTCCCTTGTTTTGCTTGACTTTTTCTCTACTCTTAACCAAAATAACAAAAACCCTCAAACTCAAATATATACAAAACTCACAAGATCTCACAACCAAAGCAAGAATCCTTACCTTAGGAAGCCTTAGGTTGATTTTCTACCCCAAATCACTTCAAAAATCCCTTGGAACTCCTTGATCAAAAGAAAAGAAAAGTTGAGATGAACAAGAATGGAGAGTTGCGTTTTTGAGAAGAAGAATGAGGGGTTTGCTAACTCTTAATTCCTTTTAATGAGCTTTATACACAATTATTCCCATTTTGCCCTTACTCTTCTTTGGGAATTCCATCTATATCCTTTGATTCATTACAAACTCACCCCCATATCAACATATTCTCTATGAAAAATCCTTACAATTTACTCCCCACTTTTCCTGCTAATTAGGGGTAGAATGGTCAAATTGCCCTTAGGGAAGAAAATATCTAAAATTTAACAAACATTTTAATCGGCACGCCGCCACGGCGAGGAAACTGCAGCCGCGGCGAAACCGTCTCCAGCCTTCCCCGTGGCTTAACACCTCTTCGCCGCGGCAAGATTCTTCGCCCTGGCAAGCATGGCAGATCGAACTTCTTCGTTTTCAACCAATTTCAGGGGCAAGTATTCAACACAACACTCAATATTACCAAAAACCAACTCAAATAAGAGAGAAAGAAGCAACAATAACTACGTACCTCATGTGGGGTGTTACAAGATACTAGAGTTTTGATTGTGGGATGATGTTCTCTGTTTTAGGAGTCGGTTGTGTATTCCTCAGGATGATGATTTGAGAAGGAGAATCCTTACAGAAGCTCATGAGACACCTTACTCTGCTCATCCTGGAGCAACCAAAATGTATCAAGATTTAAAGAAAGACTATTGGTGGCCAGGGATGAAGAAAGATATTGCAAAGTTTGTAGCTAAATGTCTGACTTGTCAGCAAGTGAAAGCAGAACACCAAAGGCCATCAAGGTTGCTTCATCCACTTAGTATTCCTGAATGGAAATGGGAGAGCATCTCGATGGATTTTATTATAGGTCTCCTTAGAGCGCAGAAAATGTAATGCTGTATGGGTGATAGTAGACAGATTGACTAAATCAGCCCATTTTCTTCCAGTAAAGGAAAGTACCACTTCGGATCCGTTGGCTCAGATGTATATTAAGGAGATAGTGAGACTTCATGGTGTATCCAAGACAATAGTATCAGACAGAGATTCCAGATTTGTCTCAGCTTTCTAGATGAGTTTGCAGAGGAACTTGGGTACCCAATTGGCCTTTAGTATTGCCTATCATCCTCAGACAGATGGCCAGACAAAGAGAACAAATCAAGTGCTTGAGGACATGTTGAAAGCGTGCTGTATGGATTATAAAATATCCTGGCATGAGATGCTACCCTTGGTAGAGTTTGCTTATAATAACGTTACCAGTCTACAATTAAAATGGCTCCTTATGAGGCTTTGTATGGTAGACGGTGTAGATCTCCACTGCATTGGGATGAGATGGGCGAGAGAGATGAGTTGAATATAGCTCTTGAGCCAGAAATGACTCAGAAAATGATAGAAGATGTAAAGCTGATCAAAAACAGAATGAAACAAGCCCAAGACAGGCAGAAAAGTTATCGGCCGATCCAAGAAGAAAAGAAGTTGAGTTTGAAGTGGGTGACAAAGTTTTTCTGAAAGTCTCCCCCTACAAACGGGTGATACGTTTTGGTAATAAAGGAAAGTTAGCACCGAGATTCATTGGTCCATTTGAGGTATTACAGAGACTAGGAAAGGTGGCCTACAGATTAGCACTACCACCCAATATGGACAAAGTTCACAATGTATTTCATGTCTTGATGCTTCGAAAGTATGTAAGTGATCCCTCCCATATTCTGAGCATAGAGGACGTAGACTTAGAAGAGAATCTTGTGTATGAGGAGCATCCAGTGCATTTTAGAAAAATTAAAGAGCTCCGGAACAAGAGTATCCCTTTAGTAAAAGTCCTCTGGAGAAATCATAAAGTTGAAGAAGCTACATGGGAGACAGAGCAACACATGCAAAACCGTTACCCAAAGTTGTTTGTCCGAATTTCGGGGACGAAATTCTTTTAAGGAGGGGAGAATTGTAACACCCAAAATTGAGGTACATGATTTAAATTATGTTGTATAGCCCTTAGTTAAATTTTGTTAGAATTCTTTTAAGAGAATATGAAGAAAATGCCTTAAATTTGCATTAAGGGTAAAATAGTCTTTTCACTCAAAACTAGTTGATTTTGTGGGGAGTGAAAAGAGATAGAAAATCATAGAGAATTCAATAAAAGTGAAGGCATTTTGGTAATTGACTAAGGGACAGAGATGGAATTACTTTCTAAGGGACAAAGATGGAATTTCTAGAAAAGAGTAAGGGCAAAATGGGAAAGTGAGTTTATAAACTAAAATGTTAAGGGTTTGAAACCCTTATTTCGTTCATACCACCCCCACACTCCTCCTCCTTTTTCTCTCAAATTTTCATTCACTTTTCCAAGGAATTTGAGGGCTTTTGAGTAGATTTTTATAGGATTTTGATTCAAGGCATCAAAAGGTAATGATTCATACTCTTTATCTATGATTTATTTGTGTAAAGGTTGAGTTCTTATGAAGTTTATGCTTAGGGTTAAGAGAAGATTGGAATCCAAAAAAAGTAGAGAGTTTAGGAGAGACTACTCAAGCACAAGGTAAGTAAATTCCACTCAAAATCCAACTCAAGCTAAAATTTAAGAATTCAAGTGAGTAGAGATTTATTTTAAATATGCATATGTTGTGATTATTTTAGAAATTGAGATGAGATGTATGATGTATTATGCTTATTGTTGGATATATTTGAATATGAGAAGTATATGTGATGATTTGATGATGGGTTGAAATTGGAAGAATTGGAGAAATTTTTTTGGGAGTGTGTTTGCCATGTAGGTATGTGATGCTACAAGAGAGTTTTTCTCTCATTTTGGATGGTTTGAGAAATAAATAGAATGATAATTGAATTAGGGTTTGTTTGTGCACAACTAATGTTTGATGAAATGCCTAAGTGAAAACATGTTACCAAACTGCCCTGTCACAGCCGTGACTTTCTAGGTGATTTTTGGGCATCTTACGGATTGAACTGGATTTAGACCAAAACATAAACGTTGTAGCCCTGTCTCTAAGCTTTAAAACAAGACCAAAACCGTATCAATCCGATGTGTATAACTCAAGTTATGTCTTCTTGAGTGTGACCTGTGCAGAATGACTATCTTGATGCAATATTGCATTTGTGCATTTCATAAGTGCATTAAGTAAGAAACTTTAAGCATGAACCATCCTTATGTATTAATTGTGCATTAAGAAGTAGTTTGAGAAAGAGTAGAGAACTTTGTGAATGAGAATCTAACAATGGGTTGGTGCTTTGTGAACTCCACCCAGAAGTCACGAAGAGTGGGTTGGTGCTTTGTGAACTCCACCCGGCTGTGCCTCCGGTAAGATGAGGCCGTGACATTCAAGTGAGAAAGAATGAGAAAATATAAGAAAGAAGAGAGGAACAGAATGAGTAGAAGTTACAAAGAGTGGGTGGGTGCTTTGTGATCTCCACTCAGGTTAAGTGCCTCCCAGTAAGATAAGGCTGTGACATACAATAGAAAGTTAATAGAAAAGAGAGCTATGTGAAAGAGAAACAAAAAAAAAAAAAAAAAAAAGCAAATAAATGAGAGGAGAAGAGTGTAAGGAAAGAATTAAGAGAAAGAGTTACGGGGATAGACGAGTAGAGGATTTACTTACTGAGCATTATTTTGTGCTCACTCCGTTGTTTATCTTTGTGTTTGCAGGATCTAGGTGAGGACGCGGTCGGATGGGCGTTGGGAAGCGAGGAGCAATAGCTACACTGTCCACTGTTTTTGATAACTTTTACAAATGATACCTTACTTTGTATAAAGAATGATTATATGTATTAAAAAGAAAATTTCGGGCCCATTTACTTTTGCTAATATAAATGCATTTTACTTTATGTATTTCTATGAGTAACCTAGTATGAAGCAGTTATTACACCATTAAAGCGAATAGTGGTAATTTGGACTGGGTGAGTATCGGTATTGGGAGTTTGGGTTTGTGTTGGAGGACTGGTTGTAAGAGGCGGGTTTGAGGTTATCTCAGCCATAAGCGGTTGAAGCGGAAAAAAGAATTAAAAAAAAAACTTTTAGGATGGCTCTGATACCATGAAAGCTTTTCTGTATATTTCTCTATTTTGTAAAGAGTTACACAGATTTCTCTTATAGAGGAGAATACATAAAATCAGGAAAATAACCAAAGGATAAAAACAGAAAACTAACTAAAAAATAGTTATCTAGTTGTACTAGCTAATTCCTAATTTACACCATTGACTTATTCTCATTTACAGCTAATAATTCTCTATAATTACAAATATTTCTTTCCTTTTCTACAGTTTTAAACTTCTAAGCAATCTGCTAATGGTTGGTTTGTTTGAAGAGAGCTAGGAAGAAGCTTTCAATCAGGACTATTTTGTAGGTTCTTTTTTTTTCTTCTTCTTCTTCTTTTTCTGATGATGCTCAGAGACAATCAGATTCAGAAAGAATTGCATTCTTTCCATGTGTCATATTTTGATTGTCATTCTATTTCCCTCTTCCTTTTCCAGAATATATTCTGGTGCTTTCCAATGTTACTCATCATGAAGGTTTGTTGCTGTCCCAAAATAGTTGATTGTTTTAAGTCTTCGATGGCTGGGTGATCATTTTGAAAAATTAAGAATCTTGTTTCTTGGAAGAAATTTCCTGATTTTCGTTAGTTTAATTTTGTAACTGAGTTCTTTATTCATTTAGCACTACATTGTCAGTAAATACTAAAGAGTACTTTCTCAGATGTATGTCATGTTAAATTCAGGATTGAGATCGACAAAACCCCACTCAAATATTCACTAAAATGTGTGGGTTTGTGACAATTCTTTCTGGGACTTTTCTTCTCCACAAAACAAAGGACATGGTTGATGGTGGGTTTCTGTCTTTTTCCTGGAGATATTATAAAAAAATTTCTTTTGCTTCCTAGTCTATGAATTGATGTTGCTTAAAAAACTGTGCTCCATTTACAGGTTCATCAGCAACTCTACCAATTCACCTTCCTAAGTACTCTGGAGAGGATAATTTTGAGTCTGAAGGTATTCCCCTTAGGCGTGTAGACAACATCCAACCATCATAATTGTACTTTTTGGTTATCCTCAATGTTGGGCACACGCTGGGGGAGGATTTGCTACCATCGACCTATACATTCTCAGCATACAGTGCTGTCCCTGTGTATTCTCAGCATATAGGACTTCTCGCCTTTGAATCAAATGATAATGATGCTTCCAGCTACTGATGTGCACGCAATTTAAGTTCCTCCTTTTTCTCCGCATGAGAGGTTTCTGCGGTATTGTTTGTGAGCAGTGTTTTATACAGTGTAGTTTAGGTTAAAAAATTAGAAAGAAATGAAGATATCCTTGGGTGGTGTGGCTATGAAATTTAGATTGGATGTTTTGGTGGCACTGGAGAATTGTAGCTTTGAGGTTCTTATAGAATTCCTTAGTTTTATCAACTGATGCAAATTATGTTATATTTTTAGTGATGATGATTGAAAGTTTTTTGTTGGCTTTTAGGCATGTTGAGTCACTATTGAAGGAGGGATTGGTCGATTGGTGCTTGGTATTCTTTTGATTGTTTGTTTAATTGTTGAGTGATAGAATTGGTGTGCGAGGGATGAGCTACTTAATAGGAGAATGAGTTATATAAAGAAGACTGTGTTGTCTTGGAATGTGCTTAATGACTTAGTAATACAACACCAACAACTTTCTTTCACAAATTTTTTCTCACAACTCTGATATGATAACTTACAATTGGTCAGTTTGCAATTAATTAGTAAGACTCATGCGAGACCCATATGAGATTCGTTGTGAACTGATTAATTATGAGTTATCACGTCAGAGTTGTGAGAGTTGATAGTGTAATATTATTCTTAATACTTTCATGCATCATGATGGTAAGAAAAAGCACTTATTCACTGTTTTATGAAAAGACATAAATACCCTTAATCAATTTAAATCAATTTATTTTTAATTTTATGTAAGAAAGGTTGTGAAAAAGATTTATGAACTACCAATTGATTTATATATAGTTTATCAATCAATTTAATATTTAATTAATTAAAAAAATAATGCAAACATGAAGCAACATCAAAATATCAATCACATAAAAACTATAAAATTCACTAACACGTAATGTTATTGAAAAGGGTATACAAAGAATATCACATGAACATGAAGTTCACTACTATAAACCCTGTACGTGAAACTTGAAAGTGGAGAAGCATTTCAGAAATGCAATCAAAGAAAGGAGACCCAAGCTCAGGTTTCAATTTATTCGAGCATTTATGTAGTGTTCTCTCAAGTTATTTTTATTTGTAGGATATTTGTTTTTCTGGGTTTATGTTGTGATGAGAATGCAACTTATGTTTCGATGATGCTGGATAGATTAGTTTTAACTACTCTTCATTGTGTTGATGGTTTAACTCCTACTTATTCTATAATTGCTCAGTTTTTAAACTCAATATCATATTCTGGGTTCATACTGCTTTACCGAGATTAGATTTTCTCATTTCTGGGTTCATAGTGTTTCAATTTATATCTCTCAAAGATCTCACTATCTCGGTTTCTAAGTCTTTTTATTTACTGTTTTGCTCCTTATCTTCCCTTCACTTTATATATATATATAAAGTTGGTTACAAGCTTCTGTTTAGAATTTGGGTAGATGTTCTGATTTTGTTATCTATATTTGTTTTTTGTATGTCCAAAGCTGAAGCTCACTAAGTGTTTGATAAAAGTTCTCAATGAAATTAACAAAATAAAGAAAGAAAATTTTGTTAGCCACTTTGAGGAGTTGTCACTCATGGGGATTTCCTTTATAGATGAATTCTGCTTTTTACTTGAACCTTATGGGAAAATTTGGCCCCTCAATTGTACTTCTTGTCTAAATTCCTTTTAGGAATGTGTGTTCATGGGGCTTTCTGAGATTTTTGTTTATTGTTTGTTAATCTTGTAGGAGGTGTGAATGGCTGTTTTCATTGTGCTTGGCCCTGTGAAATTTATCCTATTAACGTTATTTTTGTGATTACACTGCTAGTTATCTAATCACCCGCTTTCAATTTTGTTTTAGCTTCAAATGCATGACAAGGTTATCAACAGCATTGAAATGTGGCTTTGTTTCTCCTTTTCTTTGAACCCTATTTCCTAAGGGAAAGTTGTATCTGAACTTCTCAGTTGCAGGCTTTTGTTTAGTCACTAAGAAACTGTGATGCTGCTTTTCTCAAGTATTTATTTATTTTCAGATGAAAAGGCTGAATAGTGAGAGACTACAGATGAATGAGAGAGAAGAAGAATATGAGACCAAGCCCAACTTACTTTGTTTTGGAATGAACATTCAGTTTGCTCAGATTCATTTCAGCTGTAAATATAAATGCAGTTAGTTTAGGTTTCCATAAATTCAGGTTGGCTACGACTTAAGACTCTATGCTTGCAAGACTACATATGTTTATGTCAGATCTTTGCTCTCTCTCTCTGAAAAATCAAAATGCTGATTAGACACTTGAATTTTGCTAAACGATTAACAGCCTTTCTTCAATATCAAAAGTTCCACATCCACCTTTTTACCACCAGAGAGTCAAATCATTCCCACCTCTCCAACTCCACCACCACTAACCCAGTCAATCCAGCCCACCTCCTTCGAGTCTGCACTGTCCTTTACCAACAACAAAATTCACCTGAGTCACGCCTCCACTCAAGCCTCTCCTCCTGCAACTTCAACCTTAGTCACGAATTCTTCCTCCAAGTCTGCAATAGCTTCCCCCTTTCTTGGCGCCCCATTTACCTCTTCTTTCAATACACCCAAAAGGCATACCCACATTTTACTCACAACTCAATCACCTTCAACAAGATGGTGGACATAATAGGTAAATCAAGAAATATTGATCTGTTTTGGGAGGTTTTGCAAGAGATGGGACAGCGTCGTTTGGTAAATGATAAGACTTTTAAGATTGCATTAAAGACTTTGGCTGAGGTTAGGGAGTTGAAAAAGTGTGTGAACTTTTTCCATATAATGAATGATTGTGGGTGTGATTATAGTTTGGAGAGGTTAAATAAGGTGGTGGAGATTTTGTGTTCAAGTAAACTTGTTGTTGAGGCCAAGTATTTGGTTTTGAAGTTGAATGAATGGATTAAGCCAAATGGGATTACTTATGGGTGGTTGATTAAAGGGTTTTGTGATGTGGGTGACTTGATTGAGGCTTCCAAGATTTGGAACTTGACGGTTGATGAAGGGTTTATTTCAAGTGTTGATGTGGTTGACAAAATGATAGAAACTTTTTTCAAGATTAATAAATATGAGGAGGCCATGAAGGTTTTTCAGATGATGAGAGTCAAGAGAATGGATGAGTTGGGGCTCTCAACTTATAGACTTGTGATCAATTGGATGTGCAAAAGAGGAAAAATTTCTCAAGCTTATGCGATGTTTGAGGAAATGCTCAAGAGAGGGATTGAAGCTGATAATTTAACATTGTCATATGTAATTTATGGGCTTTTAGCAAGGGGCAAAATTAGAGAGGCTTACAAAGTTGTTGGAGCTGTTGAAAAACCAGATATTAGTGTGTATCATGGATTGATAAAGGGGCTTTTGAAGTTGAGGAGGGCAAGTGAAGCAACACAAGTGTTTAGAGAGATGATAAAGAGAGGGTGTGAGCCTACAATGCATACCTATATAATGTTATTGCAGGGGCATTTGGGGAAGAGAGGGAGGAAAGGAGTAGATCCATTGGTGAATTTTGACACCATTTTTGTTGGAGGTTTAGTGAAAGCAGGGAAGTCATTAGAAGCTACCAAGTATGTGGAGAGAGTGATGAATAGAGGAGTTGAGGTACCTAGATTTGACTACAATAAATTTTTGCATTATTATTCTAATGAGGAAGGTGTGGCTATGTTTGAGGAAGTGGGGAAGAAATTATGGGAGGTGGGGTTGGTTGATTTAGCAGATATATTGAAGAGGTATGGGGAGAAAATGGCAACTAGAGAGAGGAGAAGAGATAGAGCTGATGAGCCATAAGATGAGTTCATAGATCTAATTGTGAATTTTACTTGTATAAATTACTAGACATAGCATATTGCACTACTTGAGTCATGATTTATCTTTCAGAGTGAGCAGAGCAATGATACAAAGTCTGATGGTTGTTCAATAGAACTCCTATTCAGTTGCTCTCTTAAACTAATGATTTTGTGGTTCATTTATGTCATGATGCCGTACAAATTGATGTGCGGAGCAGAACCTAAAAGTACAGATGACTTGGATTGCTTCAAAGGCATGCACATGTATGTCTTGTGTGGAGATGTGGAGCTGATTGCCTGTGGAAATTGGCAGATGAGAAGGAAAACGGGGATCTAAACAAAGGCATACAAACCAAGTGGTTATTGGAAGGATTGAAGATGCATAGGAGGTGACTCTGTACCTTAATGATCAGAAAATGACTAATGAATTATAGTATTTGAACCAAGGTTCCCTGGGGAAAAATTTAAGTTGCTTTCGAATTTTCTAAGTATGAATAGTTGGTAGGAACTGTAATGTCAAAATATGAAATAAAATCAACAGTTGATATTACATAGTATTATAACACCATATAATCTGTTTTATTCGTGGATGGGAGATGTGTGCTTTTGGAATGATAACAATTTGATATTTTCACTCGTAAAATTGTTTTATTTGTTAACATGTGAGATTAGCCGAGCATTCAAGATACTATAAATAAAGATGTTCATTATATTAATACTATATTTTCTCTTCATATCATCAAAATTTTTAAGTTTAATCTCTATGTGTCCAACTCCAAGGTTATAAGTTAAAGAGCAATTTTCTTTTTAATTTTTTTTTCAAAGATTTAGTAAATGTTTAACCTTAAAATTGTGAATATATGTATATACTTTTTTTTTATATATAAATTATTACATTTATGAAATTGAAATGGTAATTATTGATAGAAAAAATGACATTAATCCAATTCATCAATCTAATGGATATAAGAAAACTTAATATGATCATTATTATGTTATGTCACATCAATTTATACTAATTTAGTTAATGATCAACTATATATAATAAATTGTATTGATATAATAATTAATTTTATTTATACCTCCCTGTTAAGAAAAATAAAACAAGCGGGAATCTCTTGGTCCGAGGGGAGGCGAAAACCTTGTCTTGTAGTATGCTTCCCTGCATCAAACAAATAATAATAATAATAAAATAAGCCGTTATAACAGAAATTGCAACGGTTACCTTTTCAAAAATTCAAAATGAAAACGAAAATCCCCTCAATTTAACACTCACTCTCCAAACTATGTAAATCAAATTCTCTTACACACAATTACAAAACCCTAACCATTGTCCACATTTTTTTCCTTCTAACGCTTGAAGAAAGATCTAAATCTCGGTCCTAAAATGGTGAAAAACAAACCGAAGAGAGGAAAATCCCGGGCTCTTTACGGGTCCATAAAGAACGGTGCCATTCTCAAGAACATCTTCGTCATCAACAAACCACCACCACCACCATCACCCTCCATCACGGCCGCCGAAAATGAAGAAAAACTCGATTCCCAAGACGATGAAGAGGAGGAGGAGGAAATCTTGATGGTTGGTCGACATCCGATTGCCACATCATGTTGACTCACCCTAGTATCGGTAGATTTCACCTCCAGTTATCTTAGTGTTTATGTCTTGGAGATAACTAAGAAAAGAATGAGAGCATAATCCGATTGAAGAAAAGTGCACGAATTTTCTTAAGTTAAAAATGAGTTTACACTTCAACTAATAAAGCATTTTACACTATTACACCAAACATGCGGACATATAAAAAGCTTGATTTAATCAAGCTACCGACTCAATACCAACTAGCCAACAACTATGTAACACATCCCACATAACTGGGATACATATCAAGCATTTACAAAATGAGTAAAACTTTGCAAAGATTACAAATGGACCCTGCGATTGCCTTTCGGCTTTACCGCCAAAAAACATGTTTGAACATCAGTTGAACTGCTGCATTTCCAGCCAAGTATCAACCTTCAACACTCCTCCTTGATGGTTGGCTAGAAACACCAAGTCTGAATCTGAATTCTTCAAACTTGGCTTTGGAGACAGCCTTGGTCATGATGTCAGCCACTTGATGTTCACTCTTGCAATGCATTAGATTTACTTCACCATTTTGCTCAGCTTCTCTCACGGCATGGAACTTAATCTTTATGTGTTTTGTTCGTCCATACTGCACAGGATTCTTGGCCATAGCTACTGCAGATTGGTTGTCACACATGATAGCAGTAGCCTTGTTCTGTTTCAGCTTCAAGTCATCAAGAATTTTCCTTAACCAAATAGCTTGATTCACATCTGCAACAGCTGATATGTACTCTGCTTCAGCTGTGGATTGAGCCACAGTTTCCTGTTTCCTAGAAAGCCAGCAAATAGCTCCATGATTCAGGAAGAATGCAAAACCTGAGGTGCTCCTCATATCATCTGTTGAACCAGCCCAATCACTGTCCGAATAGCCAATCAAACCAAAGTCCTCTGATCTCTTGAACCATACTCCATAGTCGGTTCTTCCGACATACCTCGGCACCACCCTCCCTTTTTGCTGTTTTGAAGTGAGTTTCAGTTGGATTACTCATGAATCTGGACAGCAGACTAGTTGCATACATTAAATCTAGTCTAGTTGTTGTCAAATATAGCAAACACCCTATTAAACTCCTATACAGACCTTCATCAACTTTCTCACCATCTTCATCCTTTGACAACTTCAAATTTGGAACTAATGGCAGATTTACTGGTTTGCAGTTTTCCATACAGAATTTCTTTAGCACTTCACTTGCATATCTTCTTTGATTCACAAAGATCCTATCCATCAATCTCCATTCCAAGGAAATAAGACATTCCACCCAAATCAGTCATTTCAAACTCACTTTGCATGGATTTCTTGAATTCATCCACTTGAGTTTGATTGCTTCCAATAACTAGAAGATCATCTACATATAAAGAAATAATCATCAAGTTATCTTCAGCTTCTCTAATGTAAAGGGTGTATTCATTTGGACTCCTAACAAAATCCAGATTCAGCAGGTAGTCATTAATCCTGCTGTACCAGGCCCTTGGAGCCTGTTTTAGGCCATACAAGGCCTTCCTCAACATATACACCTTTCCCTCTTGTCCTTGGATCACATATCCTTCAGGTTGTTCGATGTATATCTCCTCATTCAACCAGCCATTCAAGAAGGCATTTTACATCCAATTGGTGAACTTTCCAGGAGAATTGGGCAGCCACTGCAAGCAGCAGCCTAATAGTGTTATGCCATGCAACAGGAGCAAATGTCTCCAAGAAATCCACTCCATATTGCTGAGCAAATCCCTTAACCACAAGTCTGGCCTTATGCTTGAAGCCCAACCGACCCATCTCGGATTCGGGCCTTTTTCCGAAAATCCACTTCACTTGGATAACTTTTCTGTTTTCTGGTCTATCCACCAGCTTCCAAGTTTGGTTTTTTTCAATCATGGCTAACTTCTCCTTCCTGGCACTCCTCCAAGATTCTGATTGTGCAGCCTCTAAGTAACTTGAAGGTTCCATTTGAGCTAGGTTGCACCTGTCATACACATCAGCAAGTGTTCCGGTTCCCCTGACAACCACTTCTTCTTCGGATTCCTCCCCTGAGTCTTCTTCAATTTGTTCAGGTTGAACCTCACTCAGTTGAGGTTGAGCATCTACATCAGCTCTACCCTTTTCCCAGTTCCAGACTCCTCTTTCATCAACCTTAACATCCCCCGGACACTACAACTTTTCCGAGTCGGGAATGTAAAGTCCGTAGGCCTTGGATTGGCCCGTTGTAGCGAATAAAAATTCCTGTCACAGCCTTATCCTCCAGCTTAGTCCTCTTAGCAGGTGGCACTAGGACATAGCAAAGACTTCCAAAAATCTTCAGTTCATCCACTGTTGGTTTGGTTCCGATCCAGCTTCAAAAGGTGTTTGGTTTTTTTAAAGCTTTGGTGGGAATTCTATTTAGTAGGTAGACACTTGTGTTTCTCTTTCGCCCAAAATGGTTTGGGAAGATTTTTTCTCACCATTAAGCACCTTGCCATTTCCATGATTGTCCTGTTTTTCCTTTCACAAACTCCATTCTGTTGTGGAGTGTATAGGCTGCTGTATTCATGCCTTATTCCAGCTTCAATGCAGATTTTTTCAAACTCTTGAGAGCTGTATTCAATGCCATTATCACTTCTCAAGGTTTTGATTGATTTTTCATCAAATTCTCTACTTCAAGTTTGAATTTCCTGAATGTTCTAGCTACCTCACTTTTCTGTTTTAGGAAGTAAATCCACCCCATCCTAGACCAATCATCTATGAACAATATAAAGTATTTGCTCCCATTAAGTGATAAGGTTTGCATAGGTCCACATACATCCGAGTGAACAAGGCGAAGTTTTTCAGGCTCTCCAAGCTTGGTTCACCTGGGAATGGTTTCCTACTCATTTTGCCTAGTTGACACACTTTGCACACACCCCTTGGCTGCTCAACAATAGGCAGATTCTGGACTAAGTTTTTTGTCTGCATTTCAGTCAAGTTTCTATAGTGTACATGGCCTAATCTTTTGTGCCACATTTCGGTTTCATCCTCTCTAACATTACATGCTGTGTTTGGAGCACCTTTCCACATTATTGGGAAGCTTTTCCCTACCATTTTCACTCTCAAAGTCTCATTACCCTCACTGTCTTGAATAATGCAGGGGATTGGTTTTTAAAATGCAAAGGCATAGTTCCTTTCCAAAGATTTGTCCCACACTCAAAAGACTTTGACTTATATTGGGTGCATAAAGTACATTTGAGATTAGTTTTGTACCTTTGGAGTTTGGATTGCTACATCTCCTTTGCCTCTTGCTTCCACACATTCTCCATTCGTAACTTTAATCCTTGACCGATGAGAGTGATCCATGTTTACAAAGCAGCTCAAATCATTTGTCATGTGATGTGTGCACCCACTGTCAATCAGCCATGTATCATCACAGGTTTGGACCAGGTTGGATGAGGCCACAAATAGCTGCTCTGTCCTCCCGCACTGCCGTTGTTCATCACCGCTTGAGCTTGGCCGTTGGGGCTGCTCTCCCTTGTTTCTGCATACTTTTTCAATATGCCCAAACTGTTTGCAAGCCCTACACTGTATACAAGGTCTAAACCAGCATTTATACTCTGCATGTCCCTTCCTTTTGCAATGAGAACAAGCTGGAAAACTTCGCATCCCACCAGCTTTGTTCCATTGGTTGTTGGACCTTTCTTTTCCTCTCTTTTCTCCAGGCTTGCTTTCTCGTAATTTCCTTGCACAGTTTGCCCTTGCCCTCTAGGTTGCCAAGATTGCTCCTTCATTTGCATCTTCAAGCCTTAGGAGCCTTCTTTGCTCTTGTGCTTGTAGAGCATGGACCATTCACCATTGTGATCCGAGTCGTCCTCCTTTGAGTCCTCCAAGGATGAGATTTTAGCTTCAAACCTTCCTAGAGCTAACCATCACCTTTTCCACAATCCTACTGTCTGGCATCTGCACTCCAAGTAGTCTGATTTTGTTGACAATGTTCATTAACCTATCAACATATTCTTTCACCTTCTCAACCTCTTGCATCCTTAAAGTTTCGAACTCCCTTCTCAAATTCAAAACCTGCATGTTCCTTGTAGTGTCACTTCCCATGAACTCTTCCCTCAACTTGTCCCATGATTCCTTAGCAGTTTCGCATGCCATAATCCTTGTAAAAACAAGGTCCAGATGCAGGGAGTGGATGTGGGACAGGCTCTTGGAGCTTTTGATGCTTCCTCTTCATGCATTCGGATTTGATTGAGGGTAGGATTTGGTCCCAACCCCGGGGGTTGTGTCTCTTCCTCTACATACTGCCAGAGTCCTTGGCCCCTCAAGTAAGCCTTCATTTTAACTGACCAAATATGGTAGTGTTCACCGTTGAACACAGGAGGTAGAAGAGAAGCTGTTGGGGTAGTCATTTGATCAAGAAAAACAGGTCTGGTGCAAGGCAGTTTTCCGGTGGGCTAGATGAGTTGTTTGGGAAGGAAATGTTCGCTTTTTGTTGGAATCAACTCACTCGATACCATGTTAGTGTTTATGTCTTTGGGGAGATAACTAAGAAAAGAATGAGAGCATAATCCGATTGAAGAAAAGTGCTGAATTTTCTTAAGTTAAAAATGAGTTTACACTTCAACTAATAAAGCGATTTTACACTATTACACCAAACATGCGAGACATATAAAAAGCTTGATTTAATCTGCTATGACTCAATGCCAACTAGCCAACAACTATGTAACACATCCCACATAATCTGGGATACATATCAAGCATTTACAAAATGAGTAAACCTTTGCAGTATTACAAATGGACCCCAGATTGCCTTTCAGTTTTACCGCCAAAAACATGTTTGAACATCAGTTGAACTGCTGCATTTCCAGCCAAGTATCAACCTTCAGCAGATTCACTCTAAACCCTCTTCACAGAACCTCTCTGTCATCGATTTATCGTTTGGTAATATAAAATCTTGATTATTAGTTGGTGATTTCTTCATTTAAATTTCATGCGTTTGTGTTTATTTGGAAGGTTTTTGGTACTTGATGGATTGCAGTACACGGGACGTGGGTATCAGAAAGAAAGATTGAATCTTGTGTTCCTGTGGAGCTGAATGAGGGAGATACTATAAAGATTGGTGGGTCAACTAGGATCTATAGGCTGCATTGGATACCTTTGAGCCACGCATACGATATGGATAAACCGTTTGTATCACCCTTGGATGTGCCCGTCGCAGAAGAGAAAGAAGAGGAAAATCAAGTGGAAACGCATCAGGTGGGAGTTTACGGCTTACTAGTGAAAATGATGAATGCGCATTTGTTTTTAAATTAAATTATTCTTGATGTTAGATTATGAATTCAAAGTAAAATTTTTCTTTTGTAACAAATATAGAATGGTACTGGAAGGAATGGAAGTAGAAACATGTTGAGTCGTTAATTTTGGATGAATAAAAACTAGTTGAAGGTCTTTGTTAAGTTGTTCTAGTTTTCACTCTGTCTTGGTTGAGAAGTCTGAGCCATTTGAGACTGGAAAAAGTGAATTTCATTGGTAGTGGAACCAAAAGAAGAATTGAGAGTTTATGGGTTAACAGTGAAAATGATGAATATCCATTTGTTTTTTCTTTTATTAAATTGCCCTTGACTTTTTTTCTGCTTGGACTATGAATTGAGAGTAAGCTTTTCTTTTGTAATAAATAACATGTTGGGTGGATAATTTTAGGTGAATAAAAGCTTATTTTGAGGTGTTTTTTAAATTGTTCTTCTTTTTTTCGGACTGTCTAGGTTGAGAAATCTGAGCCATTTCAGATTGGTAAGAGTGAATTGAGTGGTTCATTGGTAGTGGAACCAAAAGAAGAACAAACATGCCAGGTGCGAAGATATGATTGCATGTGTACAATGTTAGATTAAACTGCTCTTTGAAATGTTCTTGATATCTTCTAGTTTTTTCTGTTTTTACTTGGCATAGGGTTTGAATTCTTTTTCAACTGAAAATTGTGAACAACATGAAAAGAAAAAGTCATTGGTGGTGGAAGAAAATGAAGAAGGAATTTGTCAGGTGAGAATTTATGGTTGAACAACTAGAAAGATGACTAGAAAGATAAATTTGAGTGTTTGTCCAAAATTTGACTGATATTCTTCTTTCCCTTGTACAGGATGAGATTTCTATTTTTGTTCATGATAAACCAAGTCAATCTCTGGATTGGTTTTTGGAGGGGATTATTTCCTTGTTTTGTGATGAGGGATCAGAGTTGCTTCCGGAGACAGAGATTCCATTTTCTGGGATTGTACCAATAGACTTGGCTTGTCCTGCTGGGGGTAATATGTCAGTGCCTAAAGAGCAGCAAATTGATAAAGATAATAAAATCCCATGTCATGGTTCAATAACAGAATTTATGCCAGAAACTGAAAATTTAGAGAGTTCCTTAAGATTAGAGAAAAAATCCAAGGTTTACTCTGGTAAAACGGAAAACCAGAGTCCATTGCAAGAAGACAATGTGATGAAGAATAATTTAGAAGTTTAGGCTGGGTCTCTTATGAAAGAGTCTACGAATTCATCTTTGGTTTTAGGGGGAGTTGGATCAGAGATCATTACTGAACAGGTCCACAGAGAAAATGAACCGCTGCTGTCCGTCGTTATGCAACCATCTGAGGCAGAAATGCAAGGGAAGCCTTCGATGGACAAAAACTTGAATTTGCTATCGGCTTTAAACTCTGGTTGCTCTAATGAAGAAGGCTTTCCAGAAGCTGAATTGTCTAAAGCTGGAAACCACAGCCCAAGGGAAGGCCTTGAACAGAAGGAAATACCAAGCTTTTGTTCTTCTGTTCTTGAAGAGTCTGTGAACAAGTCTTTGCCTGTTGGGGAAGTACGCACGGAGATTACGGATAACAAAAATAGCCAGACTCCACAATCTCTTTTTTATACAAAAGGAGTTGAAGACCCAAAAAACTCTGAAGTTTCTCCACTGAGATCAGATAGAAAGCTTAGCTCACATAGCATTTGGTCAAGAAGAGGTAAACCAGCGAGTGTTCTACAGATTCAAACAAACTAATAGAAGCGGAGGAAAGACAACAAGAAGTCACAGTAAGGCTGATGTAGAACTGCAGATACAGGAGGATATTGAAAACAAATCAATTTCAAAGATACTTTTCGCTGGTTTTGAAGAGGAGGAAGAAGAAATCTTCACTCCAAACAAGGAGAATTTCTCGCCAGATACTCTTCCACTAAAGTCCTTGAAAAGGAAGGGTAAGCTGGAAAAAATTAAGCCTTCCAGGTCATACAGAAAATCCTCCTCAAAGGTTACTATTAGCCCCAATATCCAGCCAGAAGAAGACTTGAATTTTTCTTCAGACAAAGAGAACCAGACACCAAAAGTTCTCCAAGAGCAGAAATTAGCAAGACATGCCTCCAGAAATCAAGTGAACTTGGAAGAGGAGAGGGCGATAATGAAGAAAAGAGCAGAAAGGGTGCCATTTCAATCCCTTGTGGCAAACTCTTCAGGTCAGAGGGGATCAGAAGCCTCACTTTCTAATGCCACAACAAGAAGCAGTCATTCTGTCAATTTGCTTCAACCCATGAAGGTCACTAATTCCTCGTCCATTGGAGAGAGAAGGAGAAGCTGGGCCATGGTAGTGGATGCCGCTACTCTTCTAGACAAGGAGTCAAGGAGATCATTACAGATATTGCAAGGTCACTTTCTAGTGTCACCAGTCCAACAGAATATCATGACGGATATTCCTTCAACCTTGCAACTTGACCCAGCTGTGATAAGTTACTAAGAGAGATTTAATAATACTCTCTAAACGGTCCACCCCGACAAAAGTGCAAGGTAGGGAGATTCCCAATATCGTCGAAATGACAACCTCAACCGTCGTCATACGGGTAACCCTCGTTGTCCATGGGTTGGTTCGGACCACCGCAAAGATCGGGAAAACTCCCCAAGCCATTCAATGCCTTCACACGACCCTAGCCAACATGTGTCAAGGTTCATCAAAGCTTTCGATCGAGTTGAGGAGGAGCTCGATTTGCAATCTTTTCTCAACCGCAACCGTGAGGTGTGGAAAGTGATCCCTAGGTAGCTTCGCTATCTCAGATTGAGGAACTACAAGGAGCTTTGGATTAGCTCAAGGCTTAGTAGAATGAACGTGGGAAGGTCATAGAGGATCCCTTTTCTCTAGTAGTTTTAGCTGTTTCTCTCCCCATGTGGGCATTCGATAGGAATTCAAATTCATAGGATCACCTTTACGAGTTCAACAACCTCATGGAACTCCACCAAGTTTCTCGACTTGGCAAAATGTCGCTGCTTAGCAGTAACCCTAACTGCCCATGCCAAGCGCTGGTTTTGGTCGCTTCCCATATGATTAGTCAGCTCATGGCCCCAAATGAGCTCGTCATTCCTGAGACACTTCTAGGCAAATAGGAAGTTCTCAATGCCGTTGAGCTATTTGAGGAATATACAGCAGAAGAGGGATGAATCCCTCTAATCTTACATAGACAGATTCCACAGGGGAACTCCACAAAGTGGCTTCATACTTGAAGAGTCGTCCCGGACTCTCAATTATTCGTAGAGTTCCCATGTGCAGTTTGTGGCGGAAGGCTGTAATCCAGGATGATATTTCGGGCTACTCGCCCTCTACAACCTCTGGAAAAAAAGAAAAAATACCTCCGAATTGAAAATTCCATAGCCGCTCTCAATCGCCATGACCCCAGTCCCTCGAGCAATGCCCCCTTCCATCGGGGGAGAATAGGTATTAGGGCTATCGCAAATGGCTAATGATGATCAGTGGAAAGGAAAGAAGCAGCGGTATGAGCCCCAGAAATCTTATACCCTAGTTCCTCATCGCGATCCCGACAAGAATCAATACACTCTTCTGAATGCCTCAGTATCAGCCATTCTGGATAAATCAGAGAAGGCCAGCTTGTTTGAAGAGCTAGAGCCCATGAAGAATCCCCTCTTCAGCCAGAAAAAATAAAAAGTATTGCCGCTATCATAGGGATAATGGGCATCACACCATTGAGTGTTGAGCTCTAAGCAATCAATTGAAGACCTCATCAAGTAGGGGCATTTCAAAGAGTATGTCGATGGTCCGACTCCCATTCGGAAAAAGGATCAAAAGGAACCAAGGAAGAAGCGTCGTGGTCGCAAGGGTCTCTATTGTGTAGGGATCATCCTTGGAGGACCACACCTCATAGGGAATTCTCGAGGTGCCTAGGAGAGATATGCTCTAGAAGCCCATCATGATCCCGTAAGTAAGTGTAATGAGCACGGCGCTGTGACCCACTAAGGTTCGCAAGGAAGAGGAGATCACCTCCTCTAAGAAAGACGTAGTGGGATTGCATCATCCCTATGAGGATCCACTTGTCATCGCGCTTGAAATAGGTCAGTGTGAAGTCCATAGAATGTTGGGGGACAATGGAAGCGCTATGAATATCCTGTTTCAGCGAGCTTTCGAGAAAATGCAACTGGACGAGGCAGACTTGAAGCTTGCCTCCATCCTTTTCTGGGATCATCTGATTCCTAGGGGAACGATCTCATTCCCGATCATGTAATGGCCAAAATGACAGAATTTTTTGTGGTAGACTATCCGTCCGCCTTCAATGGCATCTTAGGAAGACCTCTACTGAGAAATTTCAAGGCAGTCACCTCCATCTACCATTTAAAAATGAAGTTTCCCACTCCAACAGAGATCGAGGAAGTAAACGGATCACAATGCGAATCTTGCGACTGCTACATAAAAGTAGTACAGATGGCGTGCAAGGGAAAAAGAAGGCCAATAGGCATCCCCGAGCAGGCTATGGTGATTAGTAGGATCGAGCCAAAACACGGCCTAGTAGAGGATAACATAGATCTTTGCATCCAAGAGTGCCCCCATAGTGAGCCAATTAAGGACTTATTTGAGGTGTCAGTCGATCAAAATAAGTCGACCCGAGTGTTGAAAATCGAGAGTAATCTCAACTCTCAGATCGCCAAAAACCTAACAAGCTTCCGAGAGAATGTCGACGTTTTTGCATGGACTCATGCTGAAATGACTAGGATCAGCCCGAATGTCATATGTCATGCACTACACATTGACAGTGCAGTCAAGCCGGTTCGCCAGAAGAGTTAGGACTGGCCTAGTAGAGGATAACATAGATCCTCGCATCCAAGAGTGCCCCTACAGTGGGCCAGTTGACGACTTATCTAAGGTGTCAGTCGATCAAAATAAGCCGACTCGAGAGTTAAAAATCAGGAGTAATCTGAACCCTCAGCTCGCTAAAAACCTAACAAGCTTCCTCAAAGAGAAGGTTGACATTTTTGCATAGACTCATACTGACATGACCGGGATCAGCCCGAATGTTATATGTCGTGCACTACACATTAACAGTGCGATCAAGTCGGTTCACCAGAAGAGAAGAGCAATGGACCCTGAACGATATGCTACCTTGAAAACTGAGGTAGATAAGCTCATTTTGAATGGGACCATTCGGGAAGCGCTTTACTTGAGCTGGGTTGCGAGTCTGGTCTTGGTAAAGAAGCCCAATGGCAAGTGGCGAACCTGTGTCGACTTCACTAACCTTCATAAAGCCTGTCCAAAGGACAACTTTCCCTTATCGAGGATCAACCAGCTTGTCGATGCCATCTTTGGGCATGAGCTACTAAGTTTTATGGACATCTACTCAAGATATAATCAGATCTCGATGTACGTATCACACAAAGAGCATACCTCATTCGTTACAGATCGAGGACTATATTGTTACAAGGTCATGCCCTTCAGCCTAAAAAACGTTAGGGCAACTTACAAGTGGCTAATTAACCGTATGTTTTCCAAACAGATCGGAAAGTCGATGGAAGTCTATCTTAATGACATGTTGATCAAGTTGTATGTTGCTTCAGATCACATAGCGCATCTCGTTGAGATGTTCGATGTAGCTTAATCCTCTTAAATGCTCATTCGGAATATCCTCGGGAAAGTTCCTAGGGTATATGGTTAACCAGAGAGGGCATCGAAATCAACCCGGAGAAGATCCAAGCTCTCCTTGATATGAAGAGCCTAACCAACCAAAAATAGGTTCAGAGCCTAAATGGGGGAATAGCGGCTCTCAGTGGCTTCATATCGAGAGAAACGGATCGTTGCTTGCCATTTTTCAATTACTCAGGGCCAACAAAAAGTTCGAGTGGACTCCAGGGTGTGAGCAAGCTTTTTAGAGCATAAAAGAACACCTCGGAAAGCCATATCTCCTATCCAAGCCTCTTCCCAAGGAAATTACTCCGATCTGCTAATCTCTCAAGATGCTTCGCCATATCTTATTTGGGAAGAGGACAGAGTTCAATGGCCAGTGTATTACGCGAGCAAGCGACTGCTGGATGCCAAGATGCGGTATCCAAAAATGGAGCAATTAGCTTATGCCCTACTGATCGCCTCCAGAAAGCTGCAACCCTATTTCCATGCCCATACAATCCATGTTCTGACCAACTACCCACTCAGGCAAGTTTTTCAGAAGTTGGAAGCTTCGAGTAAGTTACTCAAATGAGCAATGGAACTAAGTCAGTTCGATTTGCATCATAGACCAAAAGCAACCATCAAAGGGCAAGCTATTACCGATTTCATTTCAGAATTCTCGTACCAGCCGAATCAAGAATCAGAGCAGCAAGCCAGCGAAGTTATCCAGAAAACCATTTAGAACTTATCGACTTGGAGCCTCTATGTCGATGGTTCCTCGAACTGGAAAAGAGTCGAGGTAGGTCTTCTCCTCCTCAGCCCCGAGCATACTCACATCTATGGAATTCTTCGATTTGGGTTCCAAGCTATGAATAACGAGGCCGAATATGAAGTGCTACTCGTTGGTCTACGATTAGCGAGAGAAATAGGATCAAGCACGATCATTATTCACAGCAATTCTCAACTGGTTGTTAATTAGATCTTGGAAGAATATCAAGCTAATGAAGAGAACATGATCAACTATCTGAAGAAAGCTAAGGTCGTACTCGAGTCTTTTAAGCACTTCACGATCAAGCAAATTTTGAGAGATAGTAACTCTATCACAGACGTCTTGGCAAGAATAGCCTCGTCACTAGACTCAGATGTGCCGGAAAGTATTCCAGTTTGGTACATAGAGATTCCTAGTATCAGCTCGCCTGAGCAGACCGTAGTTACAACAGAGTCAATTTCCTAGATGACTCCAATCATTCAGTATCTCCGAGATGGGACTCTGACCAGTGACAAGACTGAGGCAAAAAATCTTACGCACCAAAGTTGCTTGTTACACGTTTGTCGGAGATCAGTTGTACAAGCGAGGGTTTAGCGCCCCTCTCCTCCGATGTGTAACCAACGAAAAAGCAGATTATATTATGAGGGAGATACATGAAGGGATCTGCAGTAATCACACTGCTACACGATCCCTCGCCAACAAAATTGTCCGCCAATGGTACTATTGGCCTCTACTTCAGGAAGACACTTTCAATTTTGTGAAAAAATGTGACAAGTGTCAGCGAACATCCGCAAGCTCCTTCCCACCAATCGACAACAATGACAAGCCCCATGTAGGGGATTGATCTCATTGAGCCCATGCCAGCCGGAAAGGGGGGTGTCAAGTATGATATGGTTGCGATAGATTACTTCACCAAGTGGGCCGAGGCTGAACCCTTTGACCGCGATCACTACCAAGAAGCTCAAAGACTTCGTCTTTAAGAATATAGTATACTGTTACGGGATTCCTCATACACTCATGTTAGTGTATATTAGTGTATGCCTTAGAAACCATTCGTGTTGTCAGTTTCAGAGCATTTTGTCTTGTATCTATATATATATCATAAATAATAGAAGAAAGAGTTCTTCAATTCATATATGTAAATTGCTTCCTTTATTCATCCATGCATTTAAAAATAAAGTATGTATATGAATTATCCAGATGATTCATTTAATAGGTAAATGAATTATCGAAAAGGGTTCCCTATGGAAGCAATATAAATTTGGGCAACTATATTGTACAGTAGGCATACCGGATGCTTCCGAAAGATATCATGAGTTGATATAAATACGGATGACGATGATAGTCATGTCTCAGGGGCATTGGTATGGATTAACGGTTGGTGAAGCTTGTTTTTTGCACGTGGACCGACAACGACAAATCACTTGGAAAAGCATGTAGTCAATGATTTATCATTTGGTTATATCAAGCACGATGTAGTCCTTTGACCTGAGACATTGTAGTCGATCCGATATGGATGCGTATGATTCATACGGTGTATAAGTACGAGACTAATCATGTTTCGTACAATAAAGCCTATTTGGTCATGCGTTGTTCATATGCGGAAACGAACGATAGTCAAGAGGGGATCCATTGACTCGAAAATATAGGATCGAGAGTACCGCTGACTCCATCCGGATTCGAGTTCCTAGATGAACATTGATAAATGTTGGAAAACTGAATCTCTGGCCAGAGTCTATTATTAGTCATACAAAAGTAAGTTTGTGATGACAAGTTCCGGACATATTGATCGACAATTCGGGTAGAAGATCGAGTTTAGGATTTTGACGTTCCATGAATCCATACTCGATTAGGATATCTCAATGGAGGGACTTTACCTGCATGGTACGTATGATCTGAAATGGGTTTGATGAAGTATTTCTTCATCGTGGTTTAGGGACTATGGCACATTGCTAGATGTTTACCATAGTCGTTGGGCCTCCGAACAGGTTTTCGGATTCATCCAAAACAGGCTCACGGCTAATCCACGGTGGACCTACATGGTCACACCAATAGCCTTGGGAAGTTAGAGAAGGATGAGAGAGAGAAATGATTATCCGAAGAGGGCTAGCACCTTTCGAGGGTAATAACAGGATTTCTATAGTAATAGTTACATAGAAATCATTTGTGACATTTTAAGGGTTAAAATGGTCAAGCAATAATTAATTATATTTAATTATTATATCTTAAAGTGTTAAGATTAATGAGATGAACAAAAATAACCTTTTAATAGTTAAAGGGTAAAAATGGGTAAATTCTTGGGTTGTTAATGTAAACTAGTTTAGTTTACATGGGCCCTTGAATAATATTGATTATTCAAAGGGTAGCATATTAAATTCGTGGGGTCCCTTTATAAAATAAGATTTTATTGGGCTTGGAAGTGAAAAATAAATAATTGCAAAATTGCCCAAGTATATATAAATGCAAAAGGTTGCATTTTTGTTCATAACACACATTGTTCACTCAAAGCAAAACCAAAACTCTCTCTAAAAGCCACGACCACTCTCTAAACCTCTCAAGGTGGTGTTAAAGTGTGGAGGTCTCATTACTTTGAGGCTGATCTTCATCAATCCAAAGCAAAGGAGTAGGTATAATCTCTTTTCCAAGCTTTGTTTGAAAACCGGTTTTTTTTAATCCAATTTTTTTTATGCTTTCTTCTCCATTTACACCACTCTTCATGCATGCATGCTGTTCTTTCAACTCATCTATTAGAGTAGATGCCCTAGAGCCAATCAATTATTGTAGAATTGACTCTTTGTAATAATGTTCATTAATCAATAATAAAAGGCATTTTATTCTATATCGCGTAAATCATTATTATTGCAATATGTATTGATATATGTCATGGTAGAACCATGACGAGGGTATCAAGTGTTTCAAATCTTGATAGTGAGAACCCTATGAGCACATATGGTGGTCATTCTAGAAACATCCATAGCCCTAGTATTATTCCGAAGTAAGGGCACAGATAATACGGTAAGGCTATCATAGTGTTGAATGACCCTATCGAAAGGCAGTGACTGATCTCACTTGTCAAGGTTGTTTGATGACAACCTAGTGCAACACATGGGTGCTTGCTGTAGGCGGATACATCGCAGCAAGTTCACTGGACTGACCCACCAAAGGATTCCATATGGATGGTAACCCCAGTGTCTATGGAATAAATCCTCTAACGAATGGTGGTGCATGTGATCCTTAGACTTGAGATCACCGAAGCGCCTTATGCACCAATTGGTGCAGTTTGACACTAGCCTAACGCAGTTCTTTTCAGAGCTATCAATACGATGGTGATTGGCTGCATCAAGGAGTGTATCAAGACTATGGTGGATTGACAGAGGATTCATCACTCCCGAGTATGGGAGAAGTTATCTCACGGCGCAATTCAGTATATGGCAATGAAACTAAAACTATGGCCACAGTGGGATTGAGTTGTTGCTCTATCCAGTTTATAATACGGGTCATTGGTCCAGAAACTGAATACATAATATCGAGAGTAACCGAAGGTTAACACTATTTATATGCCTTCGTCTCGTCGAGATAACGTATGATGAAATGATCAAATTGCACGATAAACATATCGTTGACAGGTAGCTACTTTGCTGAATCCGAATCTATCGGGTGGCCATGATGCCTTGCTAGGGGCCAATCTTGGTCTGTGTACAGTGAGACGATTAATTGGTGTTAATCGAGATACTATACACTGATGGTATGATGAGGAGCCTATGGGTTACACACATAGAAGATAATTTAAGATCCAAGAAGAAGGAAGGGCGTTTTCGTCTTTTTAAGGTGAAAAGGTATTTTGGTAATTTCACAGTACAATTAAATTTGCTGAAGGTCGTAGCCTTTATTTAATTAGAAAAATTAAATAAGTGAAATTACGTTTAAATATATGTTCACATATATTTAATTAAATCATCATTATTGTTAAATGTTAATATATAGATTAAGTATATATTAATTGAGTTTAATTGAGATAATGATGAAATAAATAAAATATCTAATTAGGGATTGTTTGGTAACATGGGGTGTTTGGGTTGGAGCCCAAGCTTATTCCATATGGGAATAGGGCATTAAAGTTTTACTATAAAAGAAAATGTTTATTTGTAAAATGACAATTAATTTGATTTGCTCATTTTTCATTGTAAAACCAAATACACAGTAACCTCATTTTACTCTCCCACAGAAGGAACACCTTTTGGCCTAAAAATCAAATCAATTGATTTGCTTTCTTCTTAATCTTGAAGCCAAAGAGGATCTAGCAAATCCCTCTTTGGTTCTTTTGAGATTGTCTTCGTGTGGACAACATGGGTTCGATCCTACACTTGGATCGGTAGCAAAACATTCGTTGACAAATTTGGAGGAGCCTCCAACATGCGTTTGTTTTCTTTAAACTCAGATTTATTTTTCTGCAGATTTTATTTTAATATGAATTGTAAAATTATACCCTTGATCTTGGCTCATGTAAACGATCTCTATATTATATTTGTTTTGTTTTCGCTGCGTATATGGGACCTTTTACTAACATCATCTTTGATAATGGGAAGCAGTTTGACAATGAAGAATTCAAGCAGTTTTTCGATAAGCTGGGGATCAATAAAAAGTTCGCCTCAGTCACAAGACCGCAAGCTATTGGTCAGGTTGAAGTTGTCAACAAAACCATCAAGCACACTCTAAAGGCCAAGCTTAGCGCTGCCAAGGGTAATTGGGTCGATGACCTCCCAAAAGTTCTATGGGCATATAGAGCAACTCCGAGAACCTCTACTTCGAAAACGCCTTTCTCACTAGCATATGGCTGCGAGGCTATGATCCCAGTGGAAGTAGGAACTGGTTCGCTCCAGAGGGACCTTTTCAATGAAATAGTAAATGAAGCACTTCTACGTGCAAGTTTGGACCTAGTTGAAGAACACTGTGACAAGGCTCAATTAAGGATAACATTATACTAGCAGCGTGAGAAAAGGTTCTTTGACTCTAAGGTCAGGAGAAGAGACTTTCAGGTCAGTGACCTAGTTCTAAAAGAAGTCATTCTCAGTACAAGGGAATCGAGTGCGGGGATATTGGAACCTAACTGGGAAGGTCCATACCGCATCGCCAAGGTAATACGACCAGGAACGTATCACCTCAAGAGGCTTAACGGTTTTGAAGAATCGCGAGCTTGGAATGCTGAGCATTTTCGCCCCTATTATCAGTAATTCCGAACTTGCTCTTAATTTTCTATTTCTTTTACTTATAAAGTTTTCCTTGTAACCTTTATAAATAAGATCGTTCTTCTTTGTCTTGAACAAATATGTCTTGTATGATCTTGTTCGTTACGATGTTTTACAAGTTTCCTGTTCAGATATGTAACATTAGTCTTGTGAAGTGCTCGAACTATAGAAGTGTTATCACAAATGGCTAAAAATACTTCTTTTATATATGTAATTTGAGTAAGTACAGTGGGCAACCAAAAAAGATAAGTAATAAAAAGAAAGAGTCAAAAGAAAAGTTGTGCAGAAGTAGAAGAAGCGATCATTGGTCTCCACCTTTAGGCTTTGCGAGCGCGACCTCTATATCCCTCGGTTGGTCGCCGACCATCCGATCGGCTGCTGGGTCCTCGAGGACGTATTCCTCCAGCTAGTCATCCTCTAGAAGAGGCTCTTGTCCCTCTTTCTCTTTGGCCTCATCATCAGCTTGGGCCATGGAAGCAAGGATGTCCTGATATTCAATCGGGAGGTCGGAGAAGTCCATCCTCGGATTCCTTGGTCGCAAGCTGTTGATGGCCTGAATTGCCCAGTCAACAGCCTTCCTCTCGAATTTAAGGTTTTTTCGCTTCATCTAATCAGTTAATGAAGCGACCCGCCTTTGGGAAAGCTCGAGGTCCTAATGTATACTTTTTTAACTAAATTCAAGTTCCAATGGATGATAGGCTACCCTTCACCTTTCAATTTTCAATGGTTTTAAATGAATGCACCGTATCTAATCAGCTGCAGCGTGTCTGCATAATAAATAAAATATTCAATTCATATTCTAAATGTAGGTGAGAAAATTTGCCTAAATTTACGTTAACACCACAATTAATTTCGAAGAAACCGCACAAAGGTAAAAAAAGGTGGTTATTGGATTTTCTTCACAGTGACTAATCCCAACCTCATAACTATAGTAATTTATCTATGATGATAAAACAAGCCCCCAAGTGTAAATAGAAAACCATGACAACATTGCATAATGGCTCTTGAAACTCTAGCAGGAAATAGAGCTTTCACCAACGACAGTAAAATCATTGAAAGATGAATCCAGTTGAAATTTCATATCCCATGCTTCTAATAATCATGTAAGTCTTTGAGTAAATAACTTATGATACAAGATTGACTCTCAACCAGAAAACTGAATGAATATATAATAGAATTGCTACCCAGTCAGCCACTGGAGAATAGGTTTAGAAAATACCAACAACATAATTCATGTCACTCACATAGTTCCCTTTTCCATAATTTCTGTAATATGCCAAGTTGCAAGAGGGGTTTGTGTGTGTGCAGATTCACAAGTGCCATTCAGAGTAAGGATTATATTCATAAACACATTCGTGAGGTTTAGAAAATACCAACAACATAATTCATGTCACTCACATAGTTCCCTTTTCCATAATTTCTGTAATATGCCAAGCTGCAAGAGAGGTTTGTGTGTGTGCAGATTCACAAGTGCCATTCAGAGTAAGGATTATATTCATAAACACATTCGTGAATGCATTAACACTCCAAAGCTCCCAGACCTTCTCAGAGGAGCAGGATTCAAGAAAGTCAGTCTCAAACACTTGTGGGGCAACTACCATGCTCCATTAAACAGTGCATTTAATTTTATTTTTTTTTCATTCTTATCATTATCAACACAAATCTACACATGGGGAATGCATTCTATATGCATAATTGTAAAAACACATCACCACATCTGGTCATTGAGGCATCCATAGCTCCTAAAGTCTGAAAAGGGGGTGACACTCAAAGATAACTTAGTCTCTGTATAGTGTTCCGTACGATGGCATGGAAGAGCAAAAGAAACCCTTATGTGCCTTTCTTAAACCCTAGAAAAACCCTTAGGGATGAACCCCTAAGGATTCGTGCCCTAAGTCCTCACTCTTTATGAAAGAAAAAACCCTATTCTCACCACTTTTCGGAAATACGCACCGTAAAAGCTTACCAAACAGTTCGTACCCACCATTATCGCAAAAGTCAAGCAATCAGCAAAATAATAAAAGAAAATGAAAGAGATATCCTTCTTACCTCTTGGCTGCAGGGAATGAACTTCTTGTCGTAACGGAGAGTATGCATCAACTGGAAGAAAGGCGGACTGATTTCATGAGAATTTTGCTTTTTCTCTGAAAATTTGAGTTTTGTGACAAAACTTGAATCGAGCCCAGGGTTTTATACGGGGAAAACGATGATTGGCTTCCCTAGACAAGCGACGCTTGGGCTACATACGTTTCTCGCCATTGATTGTGACCACATGTCATTACTCCGCGAGAAGAAGTAGCCGCCACGCTTCGTGAATGCCAATCGACGCTTCCCTCCATTTGAGCAACCAAGCGTCAGCGTGGTTATCTCCACCACATTAAATGCGCCCTCATCCGCATTCAATGCTCTGAAAGAGAATGTCGTTTCAGCATGGCTTGCATTTAATGTACATGGCTGACACTTATTATGCAATGGACACGTTTGTCAGGATAAAGATTATTTTATTGACTAGACTAGCTGTCAAGTGTAACGGATAACATTTGAAGAGGTCATTCGAGTAAAACACTATTCACCGTGTATCAGTTTCAAGACGATGCGATTCCTTACTTTCGGTAAAAATGTGTTAAGTATTCTCAGGTCGAGAGTTGTGGACGGCATTCAAAGCATGTCGGTATGACATTGAGTAGGGTCTGATCCAGGTCGTTGAACCTATGGGAGTAGGCCACCTCAGGTCGCTTATGCCATTCTTAAAGGTATATGCTGCGACCTCCTTGCAGCTTGATCAACTCGACCAAACGTCATTCGGGACAAGTCAAGTCGTGACACAACCATGAAGTTCTCAAGGTTCAATCCTTAAACCTTAAAAACTGGGGGGCTTTTGTTATGCCTAAAAAGTTAGGGCTAACGTGGACTCTCGTTAGCAAGAGCTAATCAAAATTCAGAGAGGATTTGTGCTGTCTAAATGTTGCCACGTCGTGCAATGACGGAAGAGGTATGGTTCTCATCAGTGCGGCAGGTGAATGCCAGACTTGTGAGTGGCTAGGAATCATCCACCTGCCCAAGCCTTACGCAATTTAAGGATATCTCTTGTGCAGACAACCAATGAGAAGCGGGTTAGGAATTATACCCCACTTGCTGAACTGCATGTTCGTAATTATTACCTTGAATCCTCCCACTATAAATAGATGGCTCCCCTCTCATTTACAGGATTGGCTTATCATAGTCTAAATAGCACACACACACACACACACACACACACACACTCTCTCTCTCTCTCTCTCTCTCTCTCTCTCTATATATATATATATATATATATATATATATATATATATATATTCTCTCTAGATTGTAACTCAGCTCGCTATCTACGACCTGATTGTAACCATCTATTAATACAACTACAGTGGATGTAGGAATCGCTTTTGAACATCCGAACCACTTTAAAACCGTCTTTTATTTATTTTCTTGCTATACATTTTCGTATAACGTGTAACTTCAAGCCCGCTTAGCATTTTCCATATGTGAGTCATTGGTGTCAAAATCAAGCATCAACAGTTTGACGCTAGAAAGAGAGCGTGATTTACTATCTGTTCTTCATCAGAAACCTCTAACTAATCGGTCCTACCTATCAGCAGATTCTCGTGGTTTCGAAACTGAGCGAACCGACTTTGACAATAAGGAAATCCCTCAGGTATAGGATGACACTTCTCCCGAAGTGCCGCCAGTCCAATAGAGTATCATGGCGAATATTCCTTCAACCTCATAGGTCGACCTAGCCATGATAAGTTACCTTGAGAGGTTCAATGATACTCTCCAAACAGTTAGCCAAAGGTTGGACCGTTTGGATCAGGTCGTGCCGCCAGAGTCCAATGAAGCAGTGCCACCTCCAAAGATGCCTACAGGTCGCACAAAAGCGCGAAAAAAGGCAAAACCCCATACCACGCACACTGTAGTGCACAAAAGTAAGGGAAAGCAAGTGGCGAGCAGCGGATCAAAAGGCTCTAAGGGACCAGCGAACACCAGTCATGCAACGGGTAGAATACCCGTGGCATTGCGACTCGACGACATGTCGCAACATGAGCCATCCCACACCACGTCGCATGGGCACTCCCATAAAAGTGCATGGCAGGGAGATTCCCAATATTGCTGAAATGACGACCTCAGCCATCGTCATGCGGGAAACCCCCTAGTGTTGATTGGAAGCATGTAAACAAGACATATATGTAAAGATATGGATTAAAAGTATTCAAAAACCGTAAATAAAGCATAAAAACATTATACCTTCTCCTAGTGCTTAGGTTTGATGAAACCAAGATTCAAAAGTATGAATCCTCCACACTTTAACACCACCTTGAGAGAAGGAGAGAGTGGCCGAACCTAAGAAAAAGAGTTTGTTTTTCTTTTGAGTGAACAAATGAACACTTAACCTAAAATGCAACCATTTGCATTTATATATACATGGGTCATTTTGTAATTACTTGTTTTTCACTTGCATGGCCCAATAAAATCTTATTCTAAAAAAAGCCCAAGCATTTATTAATTTGCCCTTTGAATAATCAATATTATTCAAGGGCCCTTGTAAACTAAACTATTTTACATTAACAACCCATAAGTTTACCCTTTTGTCCTTTAACTATCAAAAGGTTATTTTAGTTCATCTCATTTATCTTAACGCTTTAAGATATAATAATTAAATATAATTAATCATTCTTGACCATTTTAACCTTTAAAATGTCACAAATAATTTTCTATGTAACTATTGCCATAGAAATCCTATCATTACCCTCAGAAGGTGCTAGCCCTCTTCGGATAATCATTTCTCTCTCTTATCATTCTCTAACATCTCAAGGCTATTGGTGTGACCATGTAAGTCCACCGTGGATTAGCCGTGAGCCAGTTCTAGATGAATCCGAAAACCTATCCAGAGGCCCAACGACTATGATAAACATCTAGCAATGTGCCATAGTCCCTAAACCACGATGAAGAAATATTTTATCGAACCATTTTCAGATCATATATACCATGCATGTAAAGTCCCTCCATTGATATATCTTGATCGAGTACAGATTCATGGAACGCCAAAATCCTAAACTCGATCTTCTACCGAATCGTCGATCAATATGTCTGAAACTTGTCATCATGAACTTGCTTTCGTATGACTAATAATAGACTTTGGCCAGAGTTTCTAATTTTTGACATTTATTGACGTTTGTCCAGGAACTCGAATCCGGATAGAGTCAGCGGTACTCCTGATCCTATATTTTCGAGTCAATGGATCCCTTACTGACCATCGTTCTTTTTCGCATATGAACAACGCATGACCAAATAGGCTTTATCATACGAAACATGACTAGTCTCGTACTTATACACCATATGCATCCGTATCGGATCCAACCACAATGTCTCAGGTCAAAGGACTATATTGTGCACTGATATAACCAAACGATAAATCATTAACTATATGTTTTTCCAAGTGATTTGTCGTTATTTGGTCACGTTCGAAAAACAGTTCACCAACCGCTAATCCATACTAATGCCCCAGTGACATGACTATCATCGTCGCCCGTACTTATATCAATTCATGATATCTTTCCGAAGCATCCACTATGCCTACTTTGCAATATAGTTGCCCAAATTATATTGCTTCTGTAGGGAACCTTTTTGATAAATTCATTTACCGATTAAATGAATCATCTGGACAATTCATATACATACTTTATTTTAAATGCATGACTGAATAAAGGAAGCAATTTATATATATATATGAATTGAAGAACTCTTTCTTCTATTATTTATGACATATTGATGCAAGACAAAATGCTCTAAAATCGACAACATGAATGGTTTTTAGGGCATACACTAACATACACTAACAAACTCCCATTTACACTAAAGCCATTTGATGTTGTATCTCATACCCATCTTCTCAAGATAATGGTCCAATTGCTTCAGTGTCATCGTCTTAGTCAGTGGATCAGCTACATTTTCTACTGACGGTGTCTTCAAAATTATAATCTCTCTAGCTCCAACGAATTCTGTCAGAATGTGATACGTGTGCTGAATGTGTATAGATTTTTGGTGTGCCCTTGGTTCCTTCGCCTGTGCAATAGCTCTAGTATTGTCACAAAACATGCTTATCGGGTAAGCCATGTTTAGAACCACACCAAGTTCAATTACAAACTTTCACATCCAAACAGCCTCCTTTGCTGCTTCTGAAGCACCAATGTATTCAGCCTCTATAGTGGAGTCTGTTGTAGTTGTTTGTTTTGACCTTTTCCGACGAACAGCAGCTCCATTACATATAAAAATGTACCCTGACGTAGAATTTCTATTGTCAATATCTGATTGGAAATCAGAATCTTAGTATCCTTGAATGTTTAATTATGAACATCCATAACTCAGAACTAGATCCTTAGTTCTTCTTAAGTGCTTAAGGATCAACTTTACAACCAACCAATGTTTCTCCCCTAGATTTGACTAATATTTGCTCGTAACACTTACATCATAAGCTATATCAGGTCTTGTACATAGCATTGTGTACATTAAGCTACCTACGGCAAACACATAAGGCACATTATGTATCCGTTGTCACTCTTCATCGGTCTTTGGACCCATCTCTTTGGAAAGATGAAGACCGTGAGTGAAGGGCAAGAGACCTCTCTTACAGTTCTCCATGCTAAATCTTTTCAGCATTTTCTCTATGTACAATTTCTGAGATAATCCAATTACCTTTTTCACTCTATCTCTATAGACACGAATGCCAAGGACATAGGTTGTTTCTCCTAAGTCTTTCATTAAGAAGGTTTTGGATAACCAGACTTTAACCTCTATCATCATGCCTACATCATTTCCCATCAAAAGTATGTCATCTACATATAATATGAGAAACGTGATGGCATGATCTTTAACCCATTTGTATACACAGGGCTCATCCGGATTCTTGACAAAACTAAACGATTTGATTATGTCGTCAAATCGAATGTTCCAGCTTCTTGAAGCTTGCTTCAATCCATAAATGGATCGAAGCAATTTGCGTACCTTATGTTTTTCAGCAGAGGATACAAAACTTATTGGTTGTTCCATATAGATGTTTTCCTCAATAAACCCATTAAGGAAAGTTGTTTTGACATCTATCTGCCAAATTTCATAATCATGGTATGCTGCGATGGCTAGCATTATACGGATGGATTTAATCATAGCTACAGGCAAGAAGGTTTCCTCATAATCTAATCCTTGTTTCTAAGTATAACCTTTTGCCACCAGTCGAGCTTTGAAGGTCTCTACCTCCCCATCCTTGCCAACTTTTCTCTTGTAGACCCATTTGCAACCTATAGGAACTATTCTCTTTGGTGGATCCACAAGTGACCATACTTGATTGGCATGCGTTGATTCTATCTTAGAATCCATCACTTCCAGCCATTTTCCTGAATCTCTATCCAGTATTTCTTCTTCTTAGCTTCTAGGATCATCACCATGATCATCTACTTCTATTATATAAGATTCAAAATCTTGCTCATGTAGGAACCCATATCTTTCTGGAGGTTTTGATATTCTATAAGACTTTCACACTAGAACCATAGTATCTGATACTGAGGTTTGCTGAGTGGACGTTCCAGCTTCAGCAATCTCGGTTCTTGACTCTTTAAACTCTTCCTTTAGTTCAATATTTCTTCCAACACTGCCTTCCTCCAAGAAGTCGTTCTCGAGGAAGCGCACATTTCCACTGATCCAAACTCTTTGATCACTTGGAAAGTAAAAGTAATATCCTAAACTATCTTTAGGATATCTAATGAACTGGCCCATCTCGAATTTAACATCCAACTTATCAGATTTAACCAATTTAACATAAGCTGGACAGCCCCAAATCTTCATATAATTCAGACTTGGACATTTTCCATACCATATCTCATACGGTGTTTTCTGAACAGTTTTAGATGGGACCCTATTAAGGATGTGCACAGCGGTCAGGAGAGCGTACCCCCACAGAGACATTGACAAGTTTGTAAAACTTACCATCGATCGTACCATATCCAATAGGGTACGATTTCTCCTTTTAGACACTCTATTAAGCGGGGGTGTATAGGGAAGAGTCAATTATGAGATGATCCCATTTTCTTTTAAGAACTCCTGAAACTCTGTACTCAAGTATTCACCTCTACGATCTGATCGTAGTATTTTAATACTCTTTCTAGTTTGATTTTCTACTTCATTCTTGAATTCTCTGAATTTTTCAAAGGATTCAGATTTGTATTTCATTAAATACAAATACCTAATCGTGACATATCATCTGTAAAGGTAATGAAGTATTCAAATCCTCCCCTGGCTAAAGTACTGAATGGTCCACACACATCTATATGTATGAGTCCTAATAGTTCTTTAGCTCACTCTCCTTTGTTCTTAAGGGGAGATTTGGTCATCTTTTCTTAGAGACACGATTCACAGGTTGGATAGGGTTCAGAACCCAATGAGTTTATGATCCCACTTTCTCCAAGCTGTACTAATCTTCTCTCTCTTATATGACCCAATCTATGATGCCATAGAATTCTAGGAGTTGATTCAAATCAAGTTCTTTTATTGCAAATGGTATTGATTGAAGCATAGTCATTTAGTTCTAAGACATACAAACCATTTGTATTCACAGCTTTACAACTAAAACATTTCCAAAAAGTATTGAACATTCATTTCCATTCAACAGTACATGGTAACCTGCTTTACACAAAGCAGAAATAGAAATGATGTTTCTAATGGCTTTTTCAAAGTATAATACTTTAAATAAATTCAAAACATGTTCTAAAGGTAGTCTTATTGGGCAAGTCCCCATGGCCTTAGCTACAACTCGTGCCCTGTTTGCCATCCTCAAAATGATCTCGCCCTTTGTCACCTCAAAACTATTCTGAAGTACCTGCAAAGACATACAAACATGAGATGTTGCTACTGAATCTAATATCCAGGAATGACTATCTGAATTAACACTTAATTCATATTCAATCATAAGACATTGGTTTGTACCTGCTTTTCCTTTGCCTTTCCTCAAACTATTCAGGTATTGAGGATAGTTCTTCTTCCAGTGTCCATCTTCTCCACAGTGGAAACATTTTCCCTTTGCATTAGCATTCTCTACCTTTGCCGTTGGCTTCTTGAAGCTGTTATTCTTGTGTCCAACTTTTGGACCTTTCTTTTGTTGCTTTTTGGGCCTTTTATTGGCCCTACTGGTGGAGGCGGCAAAGACATCCTCATATCTTTTCCCTTTCACATTCTGCCTGTGAAATTCTTGAAGCTCATTTAGCAATTTAGAGAGGTTTCGCTCAATCCTATTGAGATTGTAGTTAGTTATAAATGGTTTATAACTTGAAGGAAATGATTGTAGAATCAAATTCACTTTGAGGCAGTCTAGTATGACCACCCCATATCCATCCACTCGACCTAATCCATTGATCATCTTAATAGTATGATCATCTAGATGTACCCCTCCCCTCAACTTCATGCTAAAGAGGGATGCATATAACTCATATTCAACCACTCTTGGATTTTCACTATACAACTCTTGTAGAGCTGTGAGGATATCATAAGCATTCGAAACCTTTTCTTGCTTAGTCTTAAGTTCTCTATTCATTGAGGGTAGCATGTAATTTCTAGCCCTCCTACTATGCTCTCTCCATTTTTCAAAAGCATCGAGTCCAATATCAAGTGGAAGAGGTGCTTCCAGTACATAAGCAATCCTTTTGAAATCTAGAACGATTCTGAGATTTCTTAGCCAATCTTTAAGGTTGGATTCGGTTAACATATTATTATCCAGTATCTTTAGGAGAACATTGTTGGCCATTTTTTTTTTTTTTTTTATTGTATATCACAAGGATGAAACTGCAAAGAAAAATAATTTTATTTGTGTCTTGTAATCCTTTTAAACCTTTTATTGCATCATCAAATTAGCTCCCACTATTTTATTCAAGTCCTACACTCCCTTAGATAGGATCCAAAAATTTTCATTGGATTAAATTTTGTAGTTGGGAATCAGTTTCTTATTAAATTCAATTAACCTCACATAATAGAATTCTTGGTCAATTAAGTCTAATAAGTAGAAAACTATTTTCCTTTTATATCACTATATAAGATTTGATCCATATTCCTTGTCCTAGCTTCGGATACCTCACATAATAGAATTCTTGGTATCCTAGGCTAGTTAAATCCGAACCATTGTGCTTTCTTAGGATGACATTTTCATCATGTCCTCACATAATAGAAATCTTGGTCAAGGTGAAAATATCCATCCAAGAACAAGATCAACTTAATTCTATGATATAAAGATCATATGCCTCACATAATAGAAATCTTGGGATGTTAAAATTTATATTAAAGAATTTAGTTATCCCATAATGGGAGACTTGGATTTAATAATTTTAATTGGGGAGATTTAGGTTTAACCTTAGTTAATTAATTTTTTAACATGTCATGTTTAACTAACTTTCCATACATATCACATATATGCATAAATTAAAGTATGTGGGTTGGCCATGGGGCTTTTCAAAAATACATCCTAAAGGTAAACTATTTACCTTAATCATATATCTTCGATCGGATCGTCATCCGGATGCTCTTCGAGTTCCCGTCCAACTGATTCAATTACAAGTTGGATCTTAGGCACGCATGTCTGATTAAAATAAATAAATAAAATTTAATTATTACAAGCCATTTGATAAAAGAATATTACAAACACTTCTGAATATTTTGAAAACTAAATGGCACCCATGATCAACCCTCTAATCTAATATTCATTCATCACATAAATAAATATTACACATTCATACCAAATATAATAAACAATTATTTAAAGGCATGAATACAAACAATTTAATATATATATATATATGCATGTGGTAATTTTACCATAACTTTGGGGCATGCAACAATTACACATTTCAAGGGAATCATTACACAAACACTTTTGTCACATTCCACCCAAAAATATAATAATGATTTTCTTATTTAATTATTAACATCATTTCAAGACTTTTCAAAAAAGTCATACATGACATAGATAAATGGGTTTTATTACTTCAAGAGTAATCATTCTATGACACAAGTTACTTTAAATAAAGTAATGATTTTTATGACACATTTATCTTTTCAAAAACAATTATATCATCTTGCATCACCCTCTTTTTTTTTTAAACTATTTAAAAACTAATTATTACATTTCAAGAATATAATAATTTATGCCATGCAATGATGCATTATATGATAATTTAATCAAATTAAATATCATACATTAAAATTACCATCATCATGTATACAAAATATCATAATTCATCACATGAATTAATAATCCATATCTTCATGCCAACATTATTTTCCACCTCTAAACACTTGCAATATTTGCATACTCTTCATACAAAATCCACTTTAATCAAATTAAAGGATAACACTTTTATCATGTCAAAGCATAAAAAATTTAATCAAAGTCATGGAAATGAACATGCATGATTATTTCTTTAAATAAATCATCATGCAACATTTCCCAAAACATTATTCATCAAAGCATGAATGAGATGACAAATTTTATGGCAAAAAATAGTCATGGCCGAACATGACAAATAAGAAAGCCATATCATAGCACATGCATGTAGTTCTCAATACATCTCACACAATAACCATCATCCATGCAAACATTATCACATTTTAACACATCTAATCATATTATAGCAAGATGAAAAACACATTTTCACAAAGTAAGGAGATGGCTTAATCATGTACATGCATCAAACATGCTTATTCCAACCAACAACTCATTCAATACAAAGGTATGCTTATTATCAACATAACTGCCATTCAAAACACATGAGAATGACATGAAAAAAAAAAACATTTACCTTTGATCTAGGTGTGGCAGAGACATGCGTGTAAAGAGTTGGGATGGAAAACCCATTTTTTGAACCAAAGCACTAACATGCAAACTCAAACCGTGTATAATGAACATGAGAACACATGGAATGTAACATCTACTGAAAACTAGTACAATGCATGCAATTAACAATGGAAAATTGGGCCCAAAATGTTTCTTTTCATTACAATTCACATGTCTTTTATACACAAGGGTTACTGTTTACAAAAGTGCATTTCAAAAGACAAAATAGGGAACAAGGTGTAGCTATTGCTCCTCGCGCCGACGCCCCTCCAACCGCATCATCACCTAGAACCTGCATCCACAAAGGAAAATAACGGGGTGAGCACAAATAATGCTCAGTAAGTAAAACTCTCTAACTGTCTGTCCCCGTGTGTGACACTTAATTCTTTCCTGTTTCTAATCAGTTTCTATTTCTGTTTCTAATAACATCATGGCCTCATCTTATCGGAGGTACGGCCGGATGGCGTTCACACAGCACCATCTCACTCTCTATGGCTATTGGGTGGAATTCACACAATACCAACCCGTTCTTAGTGACTACCGAGTGAGGATCACAAAGCACTAACTCGGTTCTTTCTAACTATTGGGTGGAGATCACCTAGCACCTACCCGTTCCTCATGAAATTTGGGTAACAATCACCAAGCATTTACCCGTCTCTAGTCACTATCGGGTGATGGTCACAAAGCATCAACCCGCTTCTACTAGCCGTTGGATGATGATCACAAAGCATCAACCCGCTTCTACTAGCCGTTGGATGATGATCACAAAGCATCAACCTACATATCTCTTAACTAATCGGGTAGTGGTCACAAAGCATCTACCCATTTCTACTACTCATCGGGTGACGATCACAAAGCGTCGACCCATTTCTCTAAGGGCTATTCGGATGATGATCACAAAGCATCAATCCGATTCCCCATAACGTCGGGTGATGATCACAAAGCATCATCCCAACTATACTACTCTTCTAATTCACTCTATTGTAGCATTTTTCAATGCTCTCTACCCTTAGAGTAATTTTACCCACTAAGCTCTCTACTCATAGGGTAATTGTATAAACCATTTCCTTACACTTTCTTAGGTCACTTTTCAATGCACAATTAGTGCCTATGGATGGTTCATCACTACTAATGCACTTATGAAATGCCAACATGCAATGTTGCAAGAATTAGGGTTCATTACTCACACTCAAACCTCTATTAGGCATTTCATCAAACAACTCATGTGCACTATAAAACTCTATCATAGCCATGAATCTAAAACTTTTCCTAACCATCCAAAATGGGGAAAAACCCCTTCACAAAGCCATAATAACCTGTCAAACAAAACACTTCCAAAAAGGGTTCCATAATACCCCTTAAATTCCATCTCAACTACCTTGCCAAACCAACAACCCATTTCTCAAATTTGCAAGGTATAAACAATCACAAAGCATAGAAATCTCTACTTAATCCTTCATACATGCTATAATACATGCATATCACATACATACATCATTTCTATCAAAACCCTAATCAAGAAAATTCATAAATCTCAACTTGGGTTGGGTTTTACTTACTTGCTATGTAGAAACTTCACAAATCTTTCCTTTCACTTGCTTAGCTTGACTTTTCCTCTAATCTTAACCAAAAGAAGGAAAACCCTCAAATTTCAATATGGGTTAAAACTCCCCAAATCACACAACTTAAGTAGAGATCCTTACCTTAGGAAGCCTTAGGTTACTTTTCCACCCCAAATCACTTCAAAACCCCTTGGAATACCTTGATCAAAAGAAGAGAAGTTGAGAGGAGTAAGGATGGGAAGTCACGTTTGAGAAGAAGAGAATGAGGGGTTTCTTTGATTCTAATTCCTTTTAATGAAATACATCCCAAAGCATTCCCATTTTGCCCTTATTCTTCTTTGGGAATTCCATCCATATCCTTTGACTCATTACAAACTCACCCCTTAACTCAACCTATTCTCCATGAAATATCCTTACAATTAACTCCCCACTTTTCCTGCTAATTAGGGGTAGAAAGGTCAAATTGCCCTTAAGGAAGAAAATATCTAAAACTCAATCAACAATTATTCGGGTTGTCGCCGCGGTGAAACTTAAACTGCCGCCGCGCAGCTATCCAGCCGGCTTCCCCGTAGGCTTGAACCTCTCTTCGCCGCGGCCGAATTATTCTTCGCCCGCGAAGCACGGCAGACTGAAATTCTTCTGTTTTCAACCAATCTCAGGGCAACATTCAACATAACACTCAAACAACAAATATAACAAAAACCAACTCGATTAAGGGCGAAAGAGGAAACAATAACAACGTACCTCAAGCGGGCGTTACATGGAATAACAGGACTTTTGCTCAAAACCAACATGCAAGGAGCTTTTAAGCTCTAACACCATATGAAAGATCCATGAAGAGGTGGCAGAAAATGTTGATTGGAAGCATGTAAACAAGACATGCATGTAAAGATATGAATTAATAGGATTCAAAAACGGTAAATAAAGGATAAAAACATTATACCTTGTCCTAGTGCTTAGGTTTGATGAAGCCAATATTCAAAAGTATGAATCCTCCACACTTTAACACCACCTTGAGAGAATGAGAGAGTGGCCGAACCTAAAAGAGAGAGCTTGTTTTTCTTTTTAGTGAACAAATGAACACTTAACCTAAAATGCAACCATTTGCATTTATAGATACATGGGTCATTTTGTAATTACTTGTTTTTCACTTGCATGCTCCAATAAAATCTTACTCTAACAAGAGCCCAAGCATTTATTAATTTGCCCTTTGAATAATCAATATTATTCAAGGGCTTATGTAAACTAAACTAGTTTACATTAACAACCCATAAGGTTACCCTTTTGCCCTCTAACTATTAAAAGGTTATTTTAGTTCATCTCATTTATTTTAATGCTTTAAGATATAATAATTAAATACAATTAATTATTGCTTGACCATTTTAACCTTTAAAATGTCACAAATAATTTTCTATGTAATTATTACCATAGAAATCCTGTCATTACCCTCGAAAGGTGCTAGCCCTCTTCAGGTAATCATTTCTCTCTCTTATCCTTCTCTAACTTCTAAAGGTTATTGGTGTGACCATGTAGGTCCACTGTGCATTAGCCGTGAGTCGGTTCTGGATGAATCCGAAAACCTATCCGAAGGCCCAACAACTATGGTAAACATCTAGCAATGTGCCATAGTCCCTAAACCACAATGAAGAAATATTTCATGGAATCCTTTTCAGATCATATGTACCATGCAGGTAAAGTCCCTCCATTGATATATCCTAATCAAGTATAGATTCATTGAAAGTCAAAATCCTAAACTTGATCTTCTACCGAATCGACGATCAATATGTCCGGAACTTGTCATCACGAACTTGCTTTCGTATGACTAATAATAGACTCTGGCCAAAGACTCTGATTCCTAACATTTATCGATGTTTGTCCAGGAACTTGAATCCAGATTGAGTCAGTGGTACTCCTGATCCTATACTTCCTGATCGGTACGAATTCATAGAACGTCAAAATCCTAAACTCGATCTTCTATCGAATCGTTCGATCAATATGTCTGGAACTTGTCATCACGAACTTGCTTTCGTATGACTAATAATAGACTTTGGCTAGAGATTCTGATTCCTGACATTTATCGACGTTCGTCCAGGAACTCAAATCCGGATAGAGTCAGCAATACTCCCGATCCTATATTTTTGAGTCAATGGATCCCTTCTTGACCATCGTTCGTTTTTGCATATGAAAAATGCATGACCAAATAAGCTTTATCATACGAAACATGACTAGTCTCATACTTATACTCTGTATGAACCATACACATCCGTATTGGATCCGACCACAATGTCTCAGGTCAAAGGACTACATCGTGCACTGATATAACCAAACGATAAATCATTGACTACATGCTTTTCCAAGTGATTTGTCGTTATTTAGTCATGTTCAAAAAACAGTTCACCAACCGCTAATCCATACTAATGCCCTAGTGACATGACTATCATTGTCATCCGTACTTATATCAACTCATGATATCTTTTCGGAAGCATCTAGTATGCCTACTATACAATATAGTTGCCCAAATTATATTGCTTCCGTAGGGAACCTTTTGATAAATTCATTTACCAATTAAATGAATCATCTGGACAATTCATATACATACTTTATTTTAAATGCATGACTGAATAAAGGAAGCAATTTTTATATGTGAATTGAAGAACTCTTTCTTCTATAATTTATGATATACTGATGCAAGACAAAATGCTCTAAAACTGACAACACGAATGGTTTCTAGGGCATACACTAACAATGGGAAATCAATTTCTAATTAAATTCAATTAACCTCACATAATAGAATTCTTGGTCAATTAAGTCTAATAAGTAGGAAATTATTTTCCTCTTATATCACTATATAAGATTTGATCCATATTCCTTGTCCTAGCTTCGGATACCTCACATAATAGAATTCTTGGTATCCTAGGCTAGTTAAATCCGAACTATTGTGCTTTCTTAGGATGACATTTTCATCATGTCCTCACATAATAGAAATCTTGGTCAAAGTGAAAATATCCATCCAAGAACAAGATCAACTTAATTCTATGATATAAAGATCATATCCCTCACATAATAGAAATCTTGGGATGTTAAAATTTATATTAAAGAATTTAGTTATCCCATAATGGGAGACTTGGATTTAATAATTTTAATTGGAGAGATTTAGGTTTAACCTTAGATAATTAATTCTTTAACATGCCATGTTTAACTAACTTTCCATACATATCACATATATGCATAAATTAAAGCATGTGGGTTGACCATGGGGCTTTTCAAAAATACATCCTAAAGGTAAACTATTTACCCTAATCCTATATCTTCGATCGGATCGTCATCCGGATGCTCTTCGAGTTCCCGTCCAGCCGATTCAATTACAAATTAGATCTCAGGCATGCAGGCCCAATTAAAATAAATAAATAAATAAAATTTAATTATTACAGGCCATTTAATAAAAGATTATTACAAACACTTTTGAATATTTTAAAAACTAAATGGCACCCATGATCAACCCTCTAATCTAATATTCATCCATCACATAAATAAATATTAAATATTCATATCAAATATAATAAACAATTATTTAAAGGCATGAATATAAACAATTTAATATATATATATATATATATATATATATATATAGATGTACATCTATATATATATATATATATATATATATATATATATATATATATATATATATATATATATATATATATATATATATATATATATGTATGTATTACATATATATATATATATATATATATATATATATATATATATATATATATATATATATATATATATATATATATATATATATATATATATGTATGTATATATATGTATATATACATATATATGTATATATACATATATATGTATATATATATATATATATATATATATATATATATATATATATATATATATATATACATATATATGTATATATATACATATATATGTATATATATATATATATATATATACATACATATATCTATATATATATATCTATATATATATATATATATATATATATATATATATATATATATATATATATATATATATTAATTTTAATTGGAGAGATTTAGGTTTAACCTTAGTTAATTAATTCTTTAACATGCCATGTTTAACTAACTTTCCATACATATCACATATATGCATAAATTAAAGCATGTGGGTTGACCATGGGGCTTTTCAAAAATACATCCTAAAGGTAAACTATTTACCCTAATCCTATATCTTCGATCGGATCGTCATCCAGATGCTCTTCGAGTTCCCGTCCAGCCGATTCAATTACAAATTAGATCTCAGGCATGCAGGCCCAATTAAAATAAATAAATAAATAAAATTTAATTATTACAGGCCATTTAATAAAAGATTATTACAAACACTTTTGAATATTTTAAAAACTAAATGGCACCCATGATCAACCCTCTAATCTAATATTCATCCATCACATAAATAAATATTAAATATTCATATCAAATATAATAAACAATTATTTAAAGGCATGAATATAAACAATTTAATATATATATATATATATATATATATATATATATATATATATATATATATATATATATATATATATATATATATATATATATATATATATATATATATATATATATACATATATATATATATATCTATATGTATATACATATATATATATATATATATATATATATATATATATATATATATATATATATATATAGATATATGTATACGATCTCTTACCAAACAGACTCAAATTTTCAAACACTTTGAGAGAGAAAGATTATATGGAGAATCTAGACAATCAACAACAAAACTAGAAAGATTCTTCTTCAGAGTCTGTTTGTATAATTTTTAATAATTGTTGTTTTAATTCTGAATCTATTTCTAATTTTTTAATTTGATTTTTCATAGGACACTTAGTTGCGTAATGACCTTGTTGTTTACATTTCCAACAGGTGATAGGGTTTTTTGATATTTTCTTGTTAGAAGATTTTTTCTTTTTATAAGGTTTGTCATAAGATTTTTGTTCATATTTGTAATCTTTTTTGTAGTAAGGTTTTTTATATTGTTTTTTGTTTTTTTATCTTTTTTGTACCTAACGAGGGAGGTAATATTTTTTCATAACCGTATTGACTACAAAATCCACTTAATTCGTTTTCTTATGTTTTAATTCATTTTTTAATTTAGCTTTTAATTTTAAATCAGTGCAAATAATTAAGGCTTCATTGTTAATAAAACTAATTAAATCTCCGTAGGTTAAGTCTTCATAAGGTATATTGCCATCATGTTTTTTGTATAATGCATTCTTGACAGTTTGACTAAATAATCTAGGTAGACCATCTAGGAACCTTTCTTTCCAATAGGGTTTCCTACAGTCTGTTCTTGTGAATACCTTTTGTAAAAACATATCCTTGTACCATCTAAAATCTGCCATGGTTGGACATCTTAAGTTAGCTAATATTTCTTGTGATTTTTTCTGAAAGCTTGTTGGGTCTCCTACAAAGGTTTTGGTTATTGCATAAATTAATGTGGCTACAGCATCTCCTTCTTCATGTTCATACTCTACTTGCCTAGTACCTTCTATTTTGACTTTCCTAGTCTTTTTTGTTGCGTGTAATATGTGATGTTTATGTGATTCTGGTAAATCATTATCCCACCAAGTTTTTAACATTCCTGTAAATCCTGAGACTAATATTTTTGCTATTTGATGATCAGTGTTGTCATGTGATTTATGAGCTAATGCTGCCATAGTCATTTCTTGTAAAATATTTAATATTTGATGTTCAGCTAATCCGTCTATATTCCATTCATCTATTCCTGTTCCAGTGTAGGAAGATCTTGCTAGTTGTGATATATCTTCATATTGCATATCTGGCAAAGAAGGTCTTGGATAATAGTTTCGAGTTTTAGGATATCTCATATTATTTCTCATTTTATTAATGGATAAGTTTTGAAAATTTTGATTTAATTCTTCTATTGGGTCGGATTCGGTAAGGACATTAATGTTTGATTTGGAAGATGATAATTCACTAAGTTTTTTACTAATATTTTCTAAAATAGTATTGTGATTATTGAGTTTAATAATTTCTTCTCTTGGAATATCAAAGGGTTCAAAAAATGGTTTAACATATTTTTGTGAATAAAGGGGTGTTGAAGTTGATGTTGAATTTCCTAAAGTTGGTGAATTTGTTGAAAAATCTATTGTTGAAAAATCTATTATCTCCTTCCCGGGGGTTTTTGCAATTTTTGTAATTATGTGGGTAGTATTGTCTTCTATTCTATTCATTTGTTGACTAATGGTGTGGAGAATCTGATTAGAGTAATTGTTTTGATGTTGAATATTTTTAATGTCTCTTAAAGTTGGTTGCTTTTGATCATCATCAATTCTATTAATTTTCTTAAATGGTGATGCTATTATTTCTGCTTGTTGATGTTCTATTTTAATTTCTTCTAAAGGTGGATGGACAGATGTAATAGTTTTATTTGTTGTTGTTTGCCAATTTTTTGTCGCATTAGTGGTAACGAAAATAGTTTTCTTTTCACTTAAATTTTGATAACATTTTCTATTTTCTAACCAATTAAAGAAATAAATATTTTGTTTTAATTTTTCTTGTGTATTGTACCATTCAGTTCTAAGGGTATTTTGTTCTTCTGGACTGAATTTTGTAAAGAATATTTGTCTTTTTTCTTTATTATAATCTTGTAAGAATTCTTGTTTTAATAATTCTTTGTTAATTTCAAAAGGTTTTGTTATTGTGTTAATTTGATTATAGTTTCCTAATACTTCTGATTGTGTTGGTGAACTAGGTGGACTTGATGTGCTTTCGTATGCAGGTTTTGGTACAGGAGGGGAATAATTTACTCCTACTAATTTACTTGTTGAAGTTGTTGACGAAAGGCTAGGTGTTGTAATTTCTTCAATCCTAGGGTTCTTATGATTTTTGTTAGTAACTATGGGTTGATTTTGTTCTAAAGATGTTTCTCTAAATTTTAATTTTATTGTACCGTCTGGTTCTTGTATTATTTGTTGTATCTCAGATTCATTTTGATCTTGTAAAGATTTTGGAGGGCATAATTTTTCTAATTTCCAATCTGTTTGTTTAATAATTTCATCCCAAGCTAATCTTTTTGGTGTAAAAGTTTTATGTTTTGTTTTATCTGCTTCCATAATAACTGTGTGTCTGGTGGGGACATCCTAATGGCTCTTGGACTTATTGTGGTATTCATAACTTTGTAATAAATCCTATATATTAATGCTACTGGTTGGGCTTTATCTTGATAAGTAAGATTAGAAGCTTTTAAATTAATAGTTAATGCAGACAGTATTGTGGGATCATATAATCCTACTGTAAAGTTTGGATAACAATCAAAATAAACGGGACCACTTTCTAAATTGGAATTTAATACTGCTAATAAAGAGTTATTGAAGTTTAAATTTCTTGCGTCTCTTAATATCACTAATATTGGAATATTTTGTCCTAATCTAAATAATGGTTTTACTGCTACTTGTACTAATCCTACGTGTAAAAATTTATAATTGTTTTGTCTGTGTCTGTGTATTGCTTCGTCAGAAAGAAGTTGAATTTCTTCAACCCTTTCTTCGGTTATCATTATTGTATCTTCTGTTGTTTTAATAGAGTAATCTGACATAAATTCAAAGCTACCTATTTGATATATTGTGTCTTTTTTGACTGGTGGTATGTTCCAATTATGTAAGTGTTGATCGATTTTTGCCATATTAATCTCTTGAGTATTAATAGATTTCATTAATTCTTGATTATTAGTGTTTTGTTGTTGATTATTAATTCTAATAGCGTTACTGCTACTACTACTACTATCATCTCGCTTACTGCTATTTCCTAATCTCCTTAAGAAATTAGACATCTCTAAAATAATTCTAACGTAAAAGTTCTAGTTTCTTTCCTAGATCACGGGACCACCAAGGTACGGGACCACCACCGGGACCACCTAACACGGCTGACCAACGGTTAACAGCCTGACCAACGCACCCTCCAGGCTGACCAAGCGTAACCTAGAATCAATTCTAGAGTTCTTCTAGATTAAAACTCTCTAGATTTATCTAACCCTTAATTCAATCAAGCTGTGAACAGTGCACGGATGAACAGTAATCTACAGTAGACTGAAACAGTGCATGAACAGTAATAGTGAACAGTGATGAACAGTATATCCTGTGAACAGTAATCTGCTACAGTAAACACGTTATGGGTGTTGTTTTGTGCGGTTTTTAATTCCTAAGCATAACTTCTATTGACACTACTTGGCTCTGATACCATATATAGCAGGATCTTTAAAACACAAAGTAATTGAATGAAGCTAATATAAATGAATGAACTAAAAGCAAAGTATTTGAAAGAAAAGTCAAGTCAAGTCAATTATTTAAAGTAAAAACAATGTAAATGAATGAATGTAAATTGAGTCAAAATAAATTGAATGTAATGAAGAAACTTACAGTCTTTATTGCTTTGATAATTTGTACACGAGAGGAAACTTTCTCTCTCAAAGTGTTTGAAAACTTAAAACTTTTTGTGACTTCTAAAAACTAAAACTTGACGCTTACAACTGAAGTGATCTCTATTTATACTACAAACGATCGGATTTCAAAAACATTTGAATCCGTTACATTATTGCAATACAGGAAAAAGATAAGGGTGTTGATAAGTGATGAGCTGTCTTGGATACGTGTCTGGAATTATTGATGATCTGCTCTGGAAATGGCAGACAAGCTGATAAGGTTCATAAAAGTTATCTTGAAAAGTCTTGCTTGTTGTCAGGGGAGCTTGACAAAGTGAGTCTTGAAATTGTTGAAAAGCTTTGCAAAAGCCACGTGAAAGGATTGCTTTGAAGAAGTCTTGAAGTCTTTAAATGTTTGCAGAAAATCTTGACAAATTTGCTTCTGGGCAAGAGATAAAGTCGACTGGAGAAGAATCTTGTCAGCGCCGATATTTTTGAATTTTGAGACTTGAAATTATTGCAGAAGCTACGTGATAAAACTTTGAAAAAGTCTTGCAAATGTTGAAAATTGAACAAAGGCGGTGCTGAGTCATCATCCTTTATTGAATTCATAATTGATCTGGTTTTGGAACATGACAAAATAGTCATCTTCATCTTGATCGCTTGGTGATTTGGTACTGTCCGAGTCTGCTTTTTGTGATGTTGAAGATCCAATGGCCATAATAATTTTGTCCATATCTTGAGGGTTTTGACATTGAGCCAACTCAGCAAGGAGTCTGGATTTTTGAGTCAAAAATGTTGATTGTTGTTGAGGTTGACATAACTGTGGGTGTTGAGAGAGCCACACTTGCACGGCTGGTGGACTAAGATTTTGGATGGAAAAACTAGGCCACCATTTAATAAGAAATTTTCTTTGCAATTCTCTGAATTTTGGAGGAGGAGGAGTAGTGATATGAAATTGCCAACTCATTATCCAGGCAATTAAGAAATTCTGGAAAAAGCTAGCAAAGGGTCTTCTCTGTTGTTGAAATTTTTTGTAAACAATAGATATCCTTCCAAGACTGAAGGTGGAAAGATTTTTTCATTTAAACCAAAAAAATTAAACCATTGTTGAAACCATTTTGGAAATGTTTTTGGACACGTTTTGTCAAAAATGAAAAACCAGGAGTGTGTTGTATGAGTTAAACAGAACGTATGAAACCAAGCTTTTTGATAATCTTTATAAGAAAATTCTTGGGGAATGAAGGATTGAGAAAATGGGCGTCTTTGATAAATTCCAGTACGCCAGTCTTGAGGTCTTAAAACCTTTTTAATTTTGCATTTTGAAAAAGCAATTCTATTGGGATCATTTCTATCAGGATTATGAGTAATTTCTATTGAATCAGTATCAACTAAAATAAATTCATAAAATGTTCTTGTTTTTAATAAATCATCAGGAATAAAATAGAAATCTGGAGGGAAAATTTTTTATAAAGTTTCTTGCATAGTTTGTCCCCAATATTCGGGTTCAACAATGCAAATTGATTGAGTTATATCTTTTTCAATGTATTGAAAAGTGGGATTAATGTCGACAGGTTTTGATGAGGAAGGTGTATAGGTTGGTGGTATGGTAAGGGCTTGTTGGTAATTTCTTGGTGGAGATGAAGAAACAGATTCTTCATCAAGAAGAGTAAACCGGTTTGGCTGAGTAATAATGTTTTTCTGTTTATTGGGTTTTGAGGATCTTGATTGTGAAGGTTTTGTTTGTGGGGTAATAGGTTGTTGAGGTGGTAGCATCGCATACGATGCCTTTGATTTTGGATCGTTTTTGGGTTTGATGGGAGTGCCCATCTTTTCCTCACTCTCACTCTTTCCTAATAAATCTCTGTCCTGTAAGGTGTTGTGATGAGAGAGACTATTAGAAGAAAAGTTTTTTGATTTTTGCATTTTATTGAAAATATAATTTTGAAACTTTTGAAATCTTAATGCAAAAAGTTGAAAACAAGTTTTTGTAATGCAAGCATCCAAAATTTTGTGATAATCGAGCCATTCTTTGGTAGGGACAATTTCTAGACTCTTTAATTTGGTAATAGTGTTTATCTTAGATATTGAAATATTTTTTAATTTACTAATATCCTTTATTAATGGTGGATTGACAAATTCAAATGTTACTTCTTGTCCTAAAATATTGGTTGTAATTCCTTTATTGGTCACACTAAAAGGGTAAATTTGAGTGATAAAAGGTGTACCTAATATAACGTCTTGATCTAAATCTTTGGCTAAAATAAAGGTACTTTTAATACAAAAATTTTGTATACTAATATGAGCATTAGATAATTTATAATTAATGTTTAATTGTTGACCATTTGCTCCATATAATCTTTCTTTTGTCTTTTCATAATATTTTGTTGGAATTAATCCTTCTCTTATACAGTTTTGATCTGCTCCAGTGTCTACTAAAGCTTGTGTAATAATATCTAATTCATGATTAATATTGATCTTAATGTAAACATGCCATTTTTGAAAGTGAATTCTTGAGATTTCATTAATAAATGCTTCTTCAGTTTCTTTAATCTCTAACCCTGATTTTGAGGTTGATGATTGTCCTATAGTTTCTTTTGAGGCTTTTAAACATAATAAATCTGTTTTGATTTCAATATTATCATTTTGTAATTCTTTAACTTGATGTTTCAGAATATTGATTTCTTCTTGTAAATCACTTAGAGTAACTTGTGTTGGTTTGTCAAATCTTTTTAATATGTCTTTTAAATTATAAGAATCTACATCTTTTTGTTTTTCTTCGGATAAAATTAATTCTTTGAGTTTTAATAAATATTCTCTTTTAATGTCTTCATCTTGAATTTTGTCAATAATATCTAATAAAAATTCTTTTGATTTGGTGATAACATTTATTGACTTAGGTCTAGATGTTGATATCATATTTATTGATTTCATTGCACAGTAGCATGGCCCTATGCAATCACAATCATCAGAGTCTTGTGCCGACTCACTTATTGATTCAGAAGAATTTTCTTGAATTTGATAAATCATGTCTTCATTATCTGTATTGTAACTAGATTCTTCTTCAGAGTCTGTTTGTATAATTTTTAATAATTGTTGTTTTAATTCTGAATCTATTTCTAATTTTTTAATTTGATTTTTCATAGGACACTTAGTTGCGTAATGACCTTGTTGTTTACATTTCCAACAGGTGATAGGGTTTTTTGATATTTTCTTGTTAGAAGATTTTTTCTTTTTATAAGGTTTGTCATAAGATTTTTGTTCATATTTGTAATCTTTTTTGTAGTAAGGTTTTTTATATTGTTTTTGTTTTTTATCTTTTTTGTACCTAACAGAGGGAGGTAATATTTTTTCATAACCGTATTGACTACAAAATCCACTTAATTCTGTTTTCTTATGTTTTAATTCATTTTTTAATTTAGCTTTTAATTTTAAATCAGTGCAAATAATTAAGGCTTCATTGTTAATAAAACTAATTAAATCTCCGTAGGTTAAGTCTTCATAAGGTATATTGCCATCATGTTTTTTGTATAATGCATTCTTGACAGTTTGACTAAATAATCTAGGTAGACCATCTAGGAACCTTTCTTTCCAATAGGGTTTCCTACAGTCTGTTCTTGTGAATACCTTTTGTAAAAACATATCCTTGTACCATCTAAAATCTGCCATGGTTGGACATCTTAAGTTAGCTAATATTTCTTGTGATTTTTTTTGAAAGCTTGTTGGGTCTCCTACAAAGGTTTTTGGTTATTGCATAAATTAATGTGGCTACACATCTCCTTCTTCATGTTCATACTCTACTTGCCTAGTACCTTCTATTTTGACTTTCCTAGTCTTTTTTTGTTGCGTGTAATATGTGATGTTTATGTGATTCTGGTAAATCATTATCCCACCAATTTTTTAACATTCCTGTAAATCCTGAGACTAATATTTTTGCTATTTGATGATCAGTGTTGTCATGTGATTTATGAGCTAATGCTGCCATAGTCATTTCTTGTAAAATATTTAATATTTGATGTTGACTAATCCGTCTATATTCCATTCATCTATTCCTGTTCCAGTGTAGGAAGATCTTGCTAGTTGTGATATATCTTCATATTGCATATCTGGCAAAGAAGGTCTTGGATAATAGTTTCGAGTTTTAGGATATCTCATATTATTTCTCATTTTATTAATGGATAAGTTTTGAAGATTTTGATTTAATTCTTCTATTGGGTCGGATTCGGTAAGGACATTAATGTTTGATTTGGAAGATGATAATTCACTAAGTTTTTTACTAATATTTTCTAAAATAGTATTGTGATTATTGAGTTTAATAATTTCTTCTCTTGGAATATCAAAGGGTTCAAAAAAATGGTTTAACATATTTTTGTGAATAAAGGGGTGTTGAAGTTGATGTTAAAGTTGATGTAGAATTTCCTAAAGTTGGTGAATTTGTTGAAAAATCTAAAGTTGGTGAATTTGTTGAAAAATCTATTATTTCCTTCCCGGGGGTTTTTGAAATTTTTGTAATTATGTGGGTAGTATTATCTTCTATTCTATTCATTTGTTGACTAATGGTGTGGAGAATCTGATTAGAGTAATTGTTTTGATGTTGAATATTTTTAATGTCTCTTAAAGTTGGTTGCTTTTGATCATCATCAATTCTATTAATTTTCTTAAATGGTGATGCTATTATTTCTGCTTGTTGATGTTCTATTTTAATTTCTTCTAAAGGTGGATGGACAGATGTAATAGTTTTATTTGTTGTTGTTTGCCAATTTTTTGTCGCATTAGTGGTAACGAAAATAGTTTTCTTTTCACTTAAATTTTGATAACATTTTCTATTTTCTAACCAATTAAAGAAATAAATATTTTGTTTTAATTTTTCATGTGTATTGTACCATTCAGTTCTAAGGGTATTTTGTTCTTCTGGATTGAATTTTGTAAAGAATATTTGTCTTTTTTCTTTATTATAATCTTGTAAGAATTCTTGTTTTAATAATTCTTTATTAATTTCGAAAGGTTTTGTTATTGTGTTAATTTGATTATAGTTTCCTAATACTTCTGATTGTGTTGGTGAACTAGGTGGACTTGATGTGCTTTCGTATGCAGGTTTTGGTACAGGAGGGGAATAATTTACTCCTACTAATTTACTTGTTGAAGTTGTTGACGAAAGGCTAGGTGTTGTAATTTCTTCAATCCTAGGGTTCTTATGATTTTTGTTAGTAACTATGGGTTGATTTTGTTCTAAAGATGTTTCTCTAAATTTTAATTTTATTGTACCGTCTGGTTCTTGTATTATTTGTTGTATCTCAGATTCATTTTGATCTTGTAAAGATTTTGGAGGGCATAATTTTTCTAATTTCCAATCTGTTTGTTTAATAATTTCATCCCAAGCTAATCTTTTTGGTGTAAAAGTTTTAGTTTTTAGAAGTCACAAAAAGTTTTAAGTTTTAAGTTTTCAAACACTTTGAGAGAGAAAGTTTCCTCTCGTGTACAAATTATCAAAGCAATAAAGACTGTAAGTTTCTTCATTACATTCAATTTATTTTGACTCAATTTACATTCATTCATTTACATTATCTGCTATTATTTTAACATTTGAATAAATTTATTTTAACATTTGATTTATATCTTTTGTTAGTGGAGGATTAACAAATTCAAATGTTACTTCTTGTCCTAAAATATTGGTTGTAATTCCTTTATTGGTTACACTAAAAGGGTAAATTTGAGTGATAAAAGGTGTACCTAATATAACGTCTTGATCTAAATCTTTGGCTAAAATAAAGGTACTTTTAATACAAAAATTTTGTATACTAATATGAGCATTAGATAATTTATAATTAATGTTTAATTGTTGACCATTTGCTCCATATAATCTTTCTTTTGTCTTTTCATAATATTTTGTTGGAATTAATCCTTCTCTTATACAGTTTTGATCTGCTCCAGTGTCTACTAAAGCTTGTGTAATAATATCTAATTCATGATTAATATTGATCTTAATGTAAACATGCCATTTTTGAAAGTGAATTCTTGAGATTTCATTAATAAATGCTTCTTCAGTTTCTTTAATCTCTAACCCTGATTTTGAGGTTGATGATTGTCCTATAGTTTCTTTTGAGGCTTTTAAACATAATAAATCTGTTTTGATTTCAATATTATCATTTTGTAATTCTTTAACTTGATGTTTCAGAATATTGATTTCTTCTTGTAAATCACTTAGAGTAACTTGTGTTGGTTTGTCAAATCTTTTTAATATGTCTTTTAAATTATAAGAATCTACATCTTTTTGTTTTTCTTCGGACAAAATTAATTCTTTGAGTTTTAATAAATATTCTCTCTTAATGTCTTCATCCTGAATTTTGTCAATAATATCTAATAAAAATTCTTTTGATTTGGTAATAACATTTATTGACTTAGGTCTAGATGTTGATATCATATTTATTGATTTCATTGGGTTACTTTTATTGCAATTTTGTGAAAATTGGCTCTTAATATCTAGACGATTTTTTACTAAAGATTTATTGAAGTTTGTGTCAAAGTTTTTGTCAGAATTGTTTTGACTTAGGATTACTAATTGAGGGGTAAAAAGTCGTTGAGGTGGTAGTATTTCAAAAGGTACGTTTGTTAGATTATGTTGGGATTCAAATGCTAAGTTTTTATTTTGTTTTTTAGTGGGACAATAAAGAGCATCGTGTCCTTCTTGTTTACATTTCCAACATTTTTTTATTCTTTTATTTTTATTATTATAATAAGAAAGTTTTCTTCTCCTATCCCTTTGTTCTTTGATTGGGGTTGATTTTGAAAGGACATTAATGTTTGATTTGGAGGATGATAATTCACTAAGTTTTTTACTAATATTTTCTAAAATAGTATTGTGACTATTGAGTTTAATAATTTCTTCTCTTGGAATATCAAAGGGTTCAAAAAATGGTTTAACATATTTTTGTGAATAAAGGGGTGTTGAAGTTGATGTTAAAGTTGATGTTGAATTTCCTAAAGTTGGTGAATTTGTTGAAAAATCTATTGTTGAAAAATCTATTATTGAATGATTGAATGTAAACAAACAGACAATCAACATTTGAATCCGTTACATTATTGCAATACAGGAAAAAGATAAGGGTGTTGATAAGAACCCTAGGATTGAAGAAATTACAACACCTAGCCTTTCGTCAACAACTTCAACAAGTAAATTAGTAGGAGTAAATTATTCCCCTCCTGTACCAAAACCTGCATACGAAAGCACATCAAGTCCACCTAGTTCACCAACACAATCAGAAGTATTAGGACACTATAATCAAATTAACACAATAACAAAACCTTTTGAAATTAACAAAGAATTATTAAAACAAAAATTCTTACAAGATTATAATAAAGAAAAAAGACAAATATTCTTTACAAAATTCAGTCCAGAAGAACAAAATACCCTTAGAACTGAATGGTACAATACACAAGAAAAATTAAAACAAAATATTTATTTCTTTAATTGGTTAGAAAATAGAAAATGTTATCAAAATTTAAGTGAAAAGAAAACTATTTTCGTTACCACTAATGCGACAAAAAATTGGCAAACAACAACAAATAAAACTATTACATCTGTCCATCCACCTTTAGAAGAAATTAAAATAGAACATCAACAAGCAGAAATAATAGCATCACCATTTAAGAAAATTAATAGAATTGATGATGATCAAAAGCAACCAACTTTAAGAGACATTAAAAATATTCAACATCAAAACAATTACTCTAATCAGATTCTCCACACCATTAGTCAACAAATGAATAGAATAGAAGACAATACTACCCACATAATTACAAAAATTTCAAAAACCCCCGGGAAGGAGATAATAGATTTTTCAATAATAGATTTTTCAACAAATTCACCAACTTTAGGAAATTCAACATCAACTTCAACACCCCTTTATTCACAAAAATATGTTAAACCATTTTTTGAACCCTTTGATATTCCAAGAGAAGAAATTATTAAACTCAATAATCACAATACTATTTTAGAAAATATTAGTAAAAAACTTAGTGAATTATCATCTTCCAAATCAAACATTAATGTCCTTACCGAATCCGACCCAATAGAAGAATTAAATCAAAATTTTCAAAACTTATCCATTAATAAAATGAGAAATAATATGAGATATCCTAAAACTCGAAACTATTATCCAAGACCTTCTTTGCGAGATATGCAATATGAAGATATATCACAACTAGCAAGATCTTCCTACTGGAGCAGGGAATAGATGAATGGAATATAGACGGATTAGCTGAACATCAAATATTAAATATTTTACAAGAAATGACTATGGCAGCATTAGCTCATAAATCACATGACAACACTGATCATCAAATAGCAAAAATATTAGTCTCAGGATTTACAGGAATGTTAAAAAATTGGTGGGATAATGATTTACCAGAATCACATAAACATCACATATTACACGCAACAAAAAAGACTAGGAAAGTCAAAATAGAAGGTACTAGGCAAGTAGAGTATGAACATGAAGAAGGAGATGCTGTAGCCACATTAATTTATGCAATAACCAAAAACTTTGTAGGAGACCCAACAAGCTTTCAGAAAAAATCACAAGAAATATTAGCTAACTTAAGATGTCCAACCATGGCAGATTTTAGATGGTACAAGGATATGTTTTTACAAAAGGTATTCACAAGAACAGACTGTAGGAAACCCTATTGGAAAGAAAGGTTCCTAGATGGTCTACCTAGATTATTTAGTCAAACTGTCAAGAATGCATTATACAAAAAACATGATGGCAATATACCTTATGAAGACTTAACCTACGGAGATTTAATTAGTTTTATTAACAATGAAGCCTTAATTATTTGCACTGATTTAAAATTAAAAGCTAAATTAAAAAATGAATTAAAACATAAGAAAACAGAATTAAGTGGATTTTGTAGTCAATACGGTTATGAAAAAATATTACCTCCCTCTGTTAGGTACAAAAAGATAAAAAAACAAAAAACAATATAAAAAACCTTACTACAAAAAAAGATTACAAATATGAACAAAAATCTTATGACAAACCTTATAAAAAGAAAAAATCTTCTAACAAGAAAATATCAAAAAACCCTATCACCCGTTGGAAATGTAAACAACAAGGTCATTATGCAACTAAGTGTCCTATGAAAAATCAAATTAAAAAATTAGAAATAGATTCAGAATTAAAACAACAATTATTAAAAATTATACAAACAGACTCTGAAGAAGAATCTAGTTACAATACAGATAATGAAGACATGATTTATCAAATTCAAGAAAATTCTTCTGAATCAATAAGTAAGTCGGCACAAGACTCTGATGATTGTGATTGCATAGGGCCATGCTACTGTGCAATGAAATCAATAAATATGATATCAACATCTAGACCTAAGTCAATAAATATTATCACCAAATCAAAAGAATTTTTATTAGATATTATTGACAAAATTCAAGATGAAGACATTAAAAGAGAATATTTATTAAAACTCAAAGAATTAATTTTATCCGAAGAAAAACAAAAAGATGTAGATTCTTATAATTTAAAAGACATATTAAAAAGATTTGACAAACCAACACAAGTTACTCTAAGTGATTTACAAGAAGAAATCAATATTCTGAAACATCAAGTTAAAGAATTACAAAATGATAATATTGAAATCAAAACAGATTTATTATGTTTAAAAGCCTCAAAAGAAACTATAGGACAATCATCAACCTCAAAATCAGGGTTAGAGATTAAAGCGAAGAAGCATTTATTAATGAAATCTCAAGAATTCACTTTCAAAAAATGGCATGTTTACATTAAGATCAATATTAATCATGAATTAGATATTATTACACAAGCTTTAGTAGACAAGGAGGAGATCAAAGGTATAAGAGAAGGATTAATTCCAACAAAATATTATGAAAAGACAAAAGAAAGATTATATGGAGCAAATGGTCAACAATTAAACATTAATTATAAATTATCTAATGCTCATATTTGTATACAAAATTTTTGTATTAAAAGTACCTTTATTTTAGCCAAAGATTTAGATCAAGACGTTATATTAGGTACACCTTTTATCACTCAAATTTATCCTTTTAGTGTGACCAATAAAGGAATTACAACCAATATTTTAGGACAAGAAGTAACATTTGAATTTGTCAATCCACCATTAATAAAGGATATTAGTAAATTAAAAAATATTTCAATATCTAAGATAAACACTATTACCAAATTAAAGAGTCTAGAAATTGTCCCTACCAAAGAATGGCTCGATTATCACAAAATTTTGGATGCTTGCATTACAAAAACTTGTTTTCAACTTTTTGCTTTAAGATTTCAAAAGTTTCAAAATTATATTTTCAATAAAATGCAAAAATCAAAAAACTTTTCTTCTAATAGTCTCTCTCATCACAACACCTTACGGAGGAGATTTATTAGGAAAGAGTGAGTGAGGAAAAGATGGGCACTCCCGTCAAACCCAAAAGCGATCCAAAATCAAAGGCATCGTATGCGATGCTACCACCTCAACAACCTATTACCCCCACAAACAAAACCTTCACAATCAAGATCCTCAAAACCCAATAAGAGAAAAAACATTATTACTCGGCCAAACTAGGTTTACTCTTCTTGATGAAGAATCTGTTTCTTCATCTCCACCAGAAATTACCAACAAGCCCTTACCATACCACCAACCTATACACCTTCCTCATCAAAACACATCGACATTAATCCCACTTTTCAATACATTGAAAAAGATATAACTCAATCAATTTGCATTGTTGAACCCGAATATTGGGGACAAACTATGCAAGAAACTTTATAAAAAAATTTTCCCTCGATTTCTATTTTATTCTGATGATTTATTAAAAAACAAGAACATTTTATGAATTTATTTTAGTTGATCTTGATTCAATAGAAATTACTCATAATCGATAGAAATGATCCCAATAAATTGCTTTTTCAAAATGCAAAATTAAAAAGGTTTTAAGACCTCAGGTAGCGTCTTGGAATTTATCAAAGCGCCCATTTTCTCAATCCTTCATTCCCCAAGAATTTTCTTATAAAGATTATCAAAAAGCTTGGTTTCATACGTTCTGTTTAACTCATACAACACACTCCTGGTTTTTCATTTTTGACAAAACGTGTCCAAAAACATTTCCAAAATGGTTTCAACAATGGTTTAATTTTTTCGGTTTAAATGAAAAAATCTTTCCACCTTCAGTCTTGGAAGGATATCTATTGTTTACAAAAAATTTCAACAACAGTGAAGACCCTTTGCTAGCTTTTTCCAGCAATTTCTTAATTGCCTGGATAATGAGTTGGCAATTTCATATCACTACTCCTCCTCCTCCAAAATTCAGAGAATTGCAAAGAAAATTTCTTATTAAATGGTGGCCTAGTTTTTCCATCCAAAATCTTAGTCCACCAGCTGTGCAAGTGTGGCTCTCTCACACCCAGATTATGTCAGCCTCAACAACAATCAACATTTTTGACTCAAAAATCCAGACTCCTTGCTGAGTTGGCTCAATGTCAAAACCCTCAAGATATGGACAAAATTATTATGGCCATTGGATCTTCAACATCACAAAAGCGATGCCAAATCACCCAAGCGATCAAGATGAAGATGACTATTTTGTCATGTTCCAAAACCAGATCAATTATGAATTCAATAAAGGATGATGACTCAGCACCGCCTTTGTTCAATTTTCAACATTTGCAAGACTTTTTCAAAGTTTTATCACGTAACTCTGCAATAATTTCAAGTCTCAAAATTCAAAAATATCGGTGACAAGATTCTTCTCGATCGACTTTATCTCTTGCCCGAAGCAAATTTGTCAAGATTTTACGCAAACATTTAAAGACTTCAAGACTTCTTCAAAGCAATCCTTTCACGTGGCTTTTGCAAAGCTTTTCAACAATTTCAAGACTCACTTTGTCAAGCTCCCCACGACAACAAGCAAGACTTTTCAAGATAACTTTTATGAACCTTATCGACATGCGCCATTTCGAGCAGATCATCAATAATTCGGAACCACGTATCCAAACGACTCATCACTTATCAACACCCTTATCTTTTTCTGTATTGCAATAATGTAAGCGGATTCAAATGTTTTTGAAATCCGATCGTTTGTAGTATAAATAGAGATCACTTGATTGTAAGCGTCAAGTTTTAGTTTTTAGAAGTCACAAAAAGTTTTAAGTTTTAAGTTTTCAAACACTTTGAGAGAAAGTTTCCTCTCGTGTACAAATTATCAAAGCAATAAAGAGTAAGTTTCTTCATTACATTCAATTTATTTTGACTCAATTTACATTCATTCATTTACATTGTTTTTACTTTAAATAATTGACTTGACTTGACTTTTCTTTCAAATACTTTGCTTTTAGTTCATTCATTTATATTAGCTTCATTCAATTACTTTGTGTTTTAAAGATCTGCTATATGGCTCGATGCCATATATGCGGGATCTTTAAAACACAAAGTAATTGAATGAAGCTAATATAAATGAATGAACTAAAAAGCAAAGTATTTGAAAGAAAAGTCAAGTCAAGTCAATTATTTAAAGTAAAAAACAATGTAAATGAATGAATGTAAATTGAGTCAAAATAAATTGAATGTAATGAAGAAACTTACGTCTTTATTGCTTTGATAATTTGTACGCGAAGAAAGGCTTTCTCTCTCAAAGTGTTTGAAAACTTAAAACAAAACTTTTGTGACTTAAAAACTAAAAGGGGCTTAAACAAGCTTACAAGCAAGTGATCTCTATTTATACTACAAGCGATCGGTTTCAAAAAGCATTTGAATCGTTACATTGTGCAATACGAAAAGATAAGGGTGTTGATAAGTGATGGTGTCTTGGAATACGTGTGCAGGAATTATTGATGATACCGCTCTGAAATGGCGAACAAGGCGATAAGGTTCATAAAGTTATCTTGAAAAGTCTTGCTTGTTGTCAAGGGAGCTTGACAAAGTGAGTCTTGAAATTGTTGAAAAGCTTTGCAAAAGCCACGTGAAAGGATTGCTTTGAAGAAGTCTTGAAGTCTTTAAATGTTTGCGAAAATCTTGACAAAGCTTACGGGCAAGAGATAAAGTCGGCGGAGAAGAATCTTGTCGCGATATTTTTGAATTTTGAACTTGAAATTATTGCGAAACTACGTGATAAAACTTTGAAAAAGTCTTGCAAATGTTGAAAATTGAACAAAGCGTCTTGAGTCATCATCCTTTATTGAATTCATAATTGATCCGGTTTTGGAACATGACAAAATAGTCATCTTCATCTTGATAAACTTGGTGATTTGATCTTTGTCCAGTCGCTTTTTGTGATGTTGAATCAATGGCCATAATAATTTTGTCCATATCTTGAGGGTTTTGACATTGAGCCAACTCGGCAAGGAAAGGCCGGATTTTTGAGTCAAAAATGTTGATTGTTGTTGAGGGCATAGCTGTGGGTTGAAGAGCCACTGCACTTTGGTGGACTAAGATTTTGGATGGAAAAACTAGGCCACCATTTAATAAGAAATTTTCTTTGCAATTCTCGAATTTTGGAGGAGGAGTAGTGATATGAAATTGCCAACTCATTATCGGAGCAATTAAGAAATTCTTTGGAAAAAGCAGCAAAGTCTTCTTGTTGTTGAAATTTTTTGTAAACAATAGATATCCTTCAAGGTGAAGGTGGAAAGATTTTTTCATTTAAGCGAAAAAAATTAAACCATTGTTGAAACCATTTTGGAAATGTTTTTGGACACGTTTTGTCAAAAATGAAAAACCGGGAGTGTGTTGTATGAGTTAAGCGGCGTATGAAACCAAGCTTTTTGATAATCTTTATAAGAAAATTCTTGGGGAATGAAGGATTGAGAAAATGGGCGTCTTTGATAAATTCGATGCGCCGATCTTAGGTCTTAAAACCTTTTTAATTTTGCATTTTGAAAAAAGCAATTCTATTGGGATCATTTCTATCAGGATTATGAGTAATTTCTATTGAATCAGTATCAACTAAAATAAATTCATAAAATGTTCTTGTTTTTAATAAATCATCAGGAATAAAATAGAAATCTGGAGGGAAAATTTTTTATAAAGTTTCTTGCATAGTTTGTCCCCAATATTCGGGTTCAACAATGCAAATTGATTGAGTTATATCTTTTTCAATGTATTGAAAAGTGGGATTAATGTCGACAGGTTTTGATGAGGAAGGTGTATAGGTTGGTGGTATGGTAAGGGCTTGTTGGTAATTTCTTGGTGGAGATGAAGAAACAGATTCTTCATCAAGAAGAGTAAACCGGTTTGGCTGAGTAATAATGTTTTTCTGTTTATTGGGTTTTGAGGATCTTGATTGTGAAGGTTTTGTTTTGTGGGGTAATAGGTTGTTGAGGTGGTAGCATCGCATACGATGCCTTTGATTTTGGATCGTTTTTGGGTTTGATGGGAGTGCCCATCTTTTCCTCACTCTCACTCTTTCCTAATAAATCTTTGTCCTGTAAGGTGTTGTGATGAGAGAGACTATTAGAAGAAAAGTTTTTTGATTTTTGCATTTTATTGAAAATATAATTTTGAAACTTTTGAAATCTTAATGCAAAAAGTTGAAAACAAGTTTTTGTAATGCAAGCATCCAAAATTTTGTGATAATCGAGCCATTCTTTGGTAGGGACAATTTCTAGACTCTTTAATTTGGTAATAGTGTTTATCTTAGATATTGAAATATTTTTTAATTTACTAATATCCTTTATTAATGGTGGATTGACAAATTCAAATGTTACTTCTTGTCCTAAAATATTGGTTGTAATTCCTTTATTGGTCACACTAAAAGGATAAATTTGAGTGATAAAAGGTGTACCTAATATAACGTCTTGATCTAAATCTTTGGCTAAAATAAAGGTACTTTTAATACAAAAATTTTGTATACTAATATGAGCATTAGATAATTTATAATTAATGTTTAATTGTTGACCATTTGCTCCATATAATCTTTCTTTTGTCTTTTCATAGTATTTTGTTGGAATTAATCCTTCTCTTATACAGTTTTGATCTGCTCCAGTGTCTACTAAAGCTTGTGTAATAATATCTAATTCATGATTAATATTGATCTTAATGTAAACATGCCATTTTTTAAAGTGAATTCTTGAGATTTCATTAATAAATGCTTCTTGATTTCTTTAATCTCTAACCCCGATTTTGAGGTTGATGATTGTCCTATAGTTTCTTTTGAGGCTTTTAAACATAATAAATCTGTTTTGATTTCAATATTATCATTTTGTAATTCTTTAACTTGATGTTTCAGAATATTGATTTCTTCTTGTAAATCACTTAGAGTAACTTGTGTTGGTTTGTCAAATCTTTTTAATATGTCTTTTAAATTATAAGAATCTACATCTTTTTTTTTTTCTTCGGATAAAATTAATTCTTTGAGTTTTAATAAATATTCTCTTTTAATGTCTTCATCTTGAATTTTGTCAATAATATCTAATAAAAATTCTTTTGATTTGGTGATAACATTTATTGACTTAGGTCTAGATGTTGATATCATATTTATTGATTTCATTACACAGTAGCATGGCCCTATGCAATCACAATCATCAGAGTCTTGTGCCGACTCACTTATTGATTCAGAAGAATTTTCTTGAATTTGATAAATCATGTCTTCATTATCTGTATTGTAACTAGATTCTTCTTCAGAGTCTGTTTGTATAATTTTTAATAATTGTTGTTTTAATTCTGAATCTATTTCTAATTTTTTAATTTGATTTTTCATAGGACACTTAGTTGCGTAATGACCTTGTTGTTTACATTTCCAACAGGTGATAGGGTTTTTTGATATTTTCTTGTTAGAAGATTTTTTCTTTTTATAAGGTTTGTCATAAGATTTTTGTTCATATTTGTAATCTTTTTTGTAGTAAGGTTTTTTATATTGTTTTTGTTTTTTATCTTTTTGTACCTAACAGAGGGAGGTAATATTTTTTCATAACCGTATTGACTACAAAATCCACTTAATTCTGTTTTCTTATGTTTTAATTCATTTTTTAATTTAGCTTTTAATTTTAAATCAGTGCAAATAATTAAGGCTTCATTGTTAATAAAACTAATTAAATCTCGTAGGTTAAGTCTTCATAAGGTATATTGCCATCATGTTTTTTGTATAATGCATTCTTGACAGTTTGACTAAATAATCTAGGTAGACCATCTAGGAACCTTTCTTTCCAATAGGGTTTCCTACAGTCTGTTCTTGTGAATACCTTTTGTAAAAACATATCCTTGTACCATCTAAAATCTGCCATGGTTGGACATCTTAAGTTAGCTAATATTTCTTGTGATTTTTTACAAAGCTTGTTGGGTCTCCTACAAAGTTTTTGGTTATTGCATAAATTAATGTGGCTACAGCATCTCCTTCTTCATGTTCATACTCTACTTGCCTAGTACCTTCTATTTTGACTTTCCTAGTCTTTTTTGTCGCGTGTAATATGTGATGTTTATGTGATTCTGGTAAATCATTATCCCACCAATTTTTTAACATTCCCTGTAAATCTGAGACTAATATTTTTGCTATTTGATGATCGGTGTTGTCATGTGATTTATGAGCTAATCTTTGCCATAGTCATTTCTTGTAAAATATTTAATATTTGATGTTCAACTAATCGTCTATATTCCATTCATCTATTCTGTTCCGGAGGTAGGAAGATCTTGCTAGTTGTGATATATCTTCATATTGCATATCGGCAAAGAAGGTCTTGGATAATAGTTTCGAGTTTTAGGATATCTCATATTATTTCTCATTTTATTAATGGATAAGTTTTGAAAATTTTGATTTAATTCTTCTATTGGGTCGGATTCGGTAAGGACATTAATGTTTGATTTGGAAGATGATAATTCACTAAGTTTTTTACTAATATTTTCTAAAATAGTATTGTGATTATTGAGTTTAATAATTTCTTCTCTTGGAATATCAAAGGGTTCAAAAAATGGTTTAACATATTTTTGTGAATAAAGGGGTGTTGAAGTTGATGTTAAAGTTGATGTTGAATTTCCTAAAGTTGGTGAATTTGTTGAAAAATCTATTGTTGAAAAATCTATTATCTCCTTCCCGGGGGTTTTTGAAATTTTTGTAATTATGTGGGTAGTATTGTCTTCTATTCTATTCATTTGTTGACTAATGGTGTGGAGAATCTGATTAGAGTAATTGTTTTGATGTTGAATATTTTTAATGTCTCTTAAAGTTGGTTGCTTTTGATCATCATCAATTCTATTAATTTTCTTAAATGGTGATGCTATTATTTCTGCTTGTTGATGTTCTATTTTAATTTCTTCTAAAGGTGGATGGACAGATGTAATAGTTTTATTTGTTGTTGTTTGCCAATTTTTTGTCGCATTAGTGGTAACGAAAATAGTTTTCTTTTCACTTAAATTTTGATAACATTTTCTATTTTCTAACCAATTAAAGAAATAAATATTTTGTTTTAATTTTTCTTGTGTATTGTACCATTCAGTTCTAAGGGTATTTTGTTCTTACGGACTGAATTTTGTAAAGAATATTTGTCTTTTTTTCTTTATTATAATCTTGTAAAATTCTTGTTTTAATAATTCTTTGTTAATTTCAAAAGGTTTTGTTATTGTGTTAATTTGATTATAGTTTCCTAATACTTCTGATTGTGTTGGTGAACTAGGTGGACTTGATGTGCTTTCGTATGCAGGTTTTGGTACAGGAGGGGAATAATTTACTCCTACTAATTTACTTGTTGAAGTTGTTGACGAAAGGCTAGGTGTTGTAATTTCTTCAATCCTAGGGTTCTTATGATTTTTGTTAGTAACTATGGGTTGATTTTGTTCTAAAGATGTTTCTCTAAATTTTAATTTTATTGTACCGTCTGGTTCTTGTATTATTTGTTGTATCTCAGATTCATTTTGATCTTGTAAAGATTTTGGAGGGCATAATTTTTCTAATTTCCAATCGTTTGTTTAATAATTTCATCCCAAGCTAATCTTTTTGGTGTAAAAGTTTTATGTTTTGTTTTATCTGCTTCCATAATAACTGTGTGTCCTGGTGGGGACATCCTAATGGCTCTTGGACTTATTGTGGTATTCATAACTTTGTAATAAATCCTATATATTAATGCTACTTTGGTTGGGCTTTATCTTGATAAGTAAGATTAGAAGCTTTTAAATTAATAGTTAATGCAGACAGTATTGTGGGATCATATAATCCTACTGTAAAGTTTGGATAACAATCAAAATAAACGGGACCACTTTCTAAATTGGAATTTAATACTGCTAATAAAGAGTTATTGAAGTTTAAATTTCTTGCGTCTCTTAATATCACTAATATTGGAATATTTTGCCCTAATCTAAATAATGGTTTTACTGCTACTTGTACTAATCCTACGTGTAAAAATTTATAATTGTTTTGTACGTATGCGTGTATTGCTTCGTCGGAAAAGAAGTTGAATTTCTTCAACCCTTTCTTCGGTTATCATTATTGTATCTTCTGTTGTTTTAATAGAGTAATCTGACATAAATTCAAAGCTACCTATTTGATATATTGTGTCTTTTTTTACTGGTGGTATGTTCCAATTATGTAAGTGTTGATCGATTTTTGCCATATTAATCTCTTGAGTATTAATAGATTTCATTAATTCTTGATTATTAGTGTTTTGTTGTTGATTATTAATTCTAATAGCGTTACTGCTACTACTACTACTATCATCTCGCTTACTGCTATTTCCTAATCTCCTTAAGAAATTAGACATCTCTAAAATAATTCTAACCTAAAAGTTCTAGTTTCTTTCCTAGATCACGGGACCACCAAGGTACGGGACCACCACCGGGACCACCTAACACGGCTGACCAACGGTTAACAGTCGACAACGCACCCTCCAGGGGTGACCAAGCGTAACCTAGAATCAATTCTAGAGTTCTTCTAGATTAAAACTCTCTAGATTTATCTAACCCTTAATTCAATCAAGCTGTGAACAGTGCACGGATGAACAGTAATCTACAGTAGACTGAAACAGTGCATGAACAGTAATAGTGAGATTCTAAAATTATAATTTAAGAGACTTACAGTCTACAGTATACATACATACATACATACATACATAAAGACTTTCTTCTTTATGTATGTATGTATATATATATATATATATATATATGTTTGTATATATATGTATGTATGTATGTATGTATGTATGTATAAATATATGTATGTATGTATGTATGTATGTATGTATGTATGTATGTATAAATATATCTCATATATAAAAAGATATTATATATATGCATGTGGTAACTTTATCATAACTTTGGGGCATGCAACAATTATACATTTCAAGGGAATCATTACACAAACACTTTTGTCATATTCCACTTAAAGATATAATAATGATTTTGTTATTTAATTATTAACATCATTTCAAGACTTTTCAAAAAAGTCATGCATGACATAGATAAATGAGTGTTATTACTTCAAGAGTAATCATTTTATGACACAAGTTACCTTAAATAAAGTAATAATTTTTATGACACATTTATCTTCTGAAAAACAATCATATCATCTTCCATCACCCTTCTTTTTTGAAACTATTCAAAAAAAATTATTACATTTCAAAAATATAATAATTTATGTCATCCAATGATGCATTATATGATAATTTAATCAAATTAAATATCATACATTAAAATTAGCATCATCATGTATACTGATGCGTGTTTCCTACAACATGTAATATGTAGCAAGTATACTAATCACACAAGTAATAAAATGATGAGTAAAGTATCATTCCCACGAGGATTGTTAGCTAAGCACTAAGTCTACTAATGTTATCAAGTTGAAGCAAACGACTTCTTTGGATTGATGGGAGCTAATTGCAATTAAACTTAACAATAAATTTTAAACTAAAATTTAACTAAGAGTGCAATATTAAAACACGGATAATCAATTCAAGCAAAATAGGTAGGGTTTTGACTTCATTTGGATTTTATGGGTTAAACCTAAAAATTACACTACAATCACATTCATACGCAATGGTTGTAAATCAAACTCACTAAGATGTTAAACATACCCTCTCGGGCTATGTTTTCCTATTCATCCTTATTAACCTTCCGCACCCAACAATTTGAAGATTAACAATTCCGAACTCATTAAGCAAAAGAATCCTACAATGATTTCATTAATTCTTGAATCTATCTCTAGCATCCAATATTATAATGGTGATTACCCAAGAAGCATAACATGACTCATTTCTCAATCTCATCATGTTCATCACAATATCCATTAAAACTCAGAGTAAACACACAACCAAAGCATACTCATATGAAAGTAAAACAAGCAAACACTTAACCCATTAAAAATCCAAACTACAATCAAAACCCTAACCCAAAAATGGTTAGTTCATAGCTAAATTAACAGTACAAAAACGAAAAACACAAATAATAAAGTTCAACATAATGAAACTGAGATAAAAGATAAGAAATCTCCCCAAAAGATGAATCCCTTAGTTAGAATCGAATCTTCACCCTTGTTACAATCCAAAATCGCATCAAAAACTCCTCCTAAGAAATTGTAAAAGCTGTTTAACCTAAAAACGAAGACTCTTGGACAAAAGGCTTAGTTTTCCTTTTATACCTTGCCCAAAAACACGCACAAAGTAAAACTGTGCGTTTAACAAAACTGCAAATAATGACCGTCGCTGCGGCGAAGAAAGAAACAGATCTGGAGCGTCTGGCGCACTTCGCCACGGCGAAGGACAAATCTTCGCCGGGGCGAAGCTATTTGACGAGTTCTGAAATTACAGAACTGCCACTCTGCTTGCTTCTTCGATTCCTTCTTCGATTCTCGATGCTCTCCCTTTGGAATAAGCCTTATCGTGCTTTATCCTGCTTCAGAACTCTCCTAACTTTTGAGATCCACAAACTTTTGAGTCAAAAACTTCCAATTTTGTCCTTATTTGCATAAATTGTCCATTTTAACCTGAAACACAAAATGTAAAGAATTAAACAACAATTCAAGTCAAAATGCACCACAAAGTACTTGAAATCCGAATAAAAAGACTAAAGAAAACTGTATAATCCACGGATTATCATATACATAATCTCATAATTCATCACATGAATTAATAATCCATAACTTCATGCCAACATTATTTTCCACCACCAAACACTTGCAACATTTGCATACTCTTCATATGAAATACACTTTAATCAAATTAAAGGATAACACTTTTAGCATGTCAAAGCATAAACAATCTAATCAAAGTCAAGGAAATGAACATGCATGATTATTTCTTTAAATAAATCATCATGCAACATTTCCCAAACCATTATTCATCAAAGCATGAATGAGATGACAAATTTTATGGCAAAAAATAGTCATGGCCGAACATGACAAATAAGAAAGCCATAACGTAGCACATGCATGTAGTTCTCAATACATCTCACACAGTAACCATTATCCATGCGAACATTATCACATTTTAACACATCTAATCATATTATAGCAAGATGAAAAACACATTTTCACAAAGTAAGGAGATGGCTTCATCATATACGTGCATCAAACATGCTTATTCCAACTAACAACTCATTCAATACAAAGGTATGCTTATTATCAACATAACTGCCATTTAAAACACATGAAAAAAAAACATTTACCTTTGATCTAGGTGTGGCCGAGACATGCCTGTAAAGAGTTGGGATGGAAAACTCATTTTTTGAACCAAAGAAGCACTAACATGCAAACTCAAACCGTGCATAATGAACATGTGAACACATGGAATAACAGGACTTTTGCTCAAAACCAACATGCAAGGAGCTTTTAAGCTCTAATACCATATGAAAGATCCATGAAGAGGTGGCAGAAAATGTTGATTGGAAGCATGTAAACAAGACATGCATGTAAAAATATGAATTAATAGGATTCAAAAACCGTAAATAAAGCATAAAAACATTATACCTTCTCCTAGTGCTTAGGTTTGATGAAGCCAATATTCAAAAGTATGAATCCTCTACACTTTAACACCACCTTGAGAGAATGAGAGAGTGGCCAAACCTAAGAGAGAGAGCTTGTTTTTCTTTTCAGTGAACAAATGAACACTTAACCTAAAATGCAACCATTTGCATTTATAGATACATGGGTCATTTTGTAATTACTTGTTTTTCACTTGCATACCCCAATAAAATCTTACTCTAACAAGAGCACAAGCATTTATTAATTTGCCCTTTAAATAATCAATATTATTCAAGGGCTTATGTAAACTAAACTAGTTTACATTAACAACCCATAAGGTTACCCTTTTGCCCTCTAACTATTAAAAGGTTATTTTAGTTCATCTCATTTATCTTAACGCTTTAAGATATAATAATTAATTACAATTAATTATTGCTTGACCATTTTAACCTTTAAAATGTTACAAATAATTTTCTATGTAACTATGACCATAGAAATCCTGTCATTACCGTCGGAAGGTGCTAGTCCTCTTCGGATAATCATTTCTCTCTCTTATCATTCTCTAACTTCTCAAGGCTATTGGTGTGACCATGTAGGTCCACCGTGGATTGGCTATGAGCCAGTTTTGGATAATTCCAGAAACCTATCCGGAGGCCCAACGACTATGGTAAACATCTAGCAATGTGCCATAGTCCCTAAACCACGATGAAGAAATACTTCATCCAACCCTTTTCAGATCATATGCACCATGTTAGTGTATGCCCTAAGAACAAATCGTGTTGTCGGTTTCAGGACATTATATCTTGTAAATGTATTATGAATAAAAGAAAGTGTTCTTATTTCACATGTTGATTTTCTACTTCATTTATATTATATTATATTTAATATTGCATGTGAAATGTCCAGATGACACGAATCTTCAGAAGATCAAATCATCAAAGAATTCCCTACGCAAGTAATGTTAATTTGGCAATAACATTGCCTAGTAGGCATGCTAAATGTCTCCATTGAATATCATGTGATGGTATTAGTGTGGGTGATTATAAGATGTATGTCACTAAGGCATTAGCATGGATAAACGGTTAGTGAACCGTTTATCGAATACGACCGATTATGATGAATCACATGGATATGGTCAATGATGCATCGTAGGATCATACTAGTTTACCACTAATCCTTATACCTGAGACATCACGGTTGGATTCAACATAAGATGCATATGGTTCATATGGTGTATAAGCACGAGACTAGTCATGTCTTTTGTAATAAGCTGGTTTGGTCATATGTTATTCATGTGCGAGGACAAGTGATGGTCAAGATGGGATCCGTTAACTCAAAATAGTCCAATCTCGAGTTCCCAGACAATAAACATTGGAAAAGGGAAATCTTTGGCCAAAGTATAATGAGTGTCAGATGAAAAGTGGTTTCATGTTGACGGTTTCCATTGTATCGATTGACAATTCAATTAAAGATTAAGTTAAATGTTTTGACATACCATGAACCATTGTTAATTGGGATTAGATAACGGAGGGATTTGACTACACAGTACGTGCGATTAGAATAGGTTCATTGGAGTTTACACTTCATTGTGGTTTAGGGGTTATGGAACATTGCTAGACGTCAACCATAATCAATGGGAGTTTTGATTATAAAGAATTATAACGAAACATATCAAAATCAGATATTGGGCCCATGGCTAGATCACAGTGAACCAAAATGGTCACACATAAAACCAAGCTCAAGGAGAGAGAGTAATACATATCATTAATTAGATTAATGATGTTCGGACATAAACGGTTGCATCTGAATTAATGTATTGGTGAGAAATGATTATCCATGGATAGCTAGCACTAACCAAGGGTAATAAGGATTTATTAAATATTATTATTGAATTGGTTCAATGATGGGGGCAAAAGTGCATTGGTTTTATTCTAAAGGGTTAGAATATTTAATGGAATTAAAATTTGGTCTAATTATGAATTAACCATAAAACCAAGGACTTGACATAAATGTTTATTCTCAAGTTAATTTTAAATTGTTTGAGGCCTTCCCAAAACAATTTAAAATTACACTTTGTGCCCATGGTATATAAATTAAGTTTTATACCATTTTAATTGATTTTAATCAATTGAAACAAAAAGCAATCTCTCGCTTTCTCTCTCACTCTCTTGGCTCTCTCATCTTTGGCTTGGGTGGACTTCATTTTGAGTTTCTTCATTCTCTTTTGAAGAATCTGGACTCCAAGTTTCAACATCAAGCTTTTAATAGCAAAAGGAGTTGGTAATTTTCTATCCTTTTCTTACATTAATATGTTAATGTTATAATGGTTTGTTTTCTACCTTATGTCCATCATCATGATCATCATTTTCTCTCCATTTTCATGTCCAAAATGCATGAATCCCAACAATGGTATCAAAGCATGTTTAAATTCATGCATGCATGTAGCATTTTTTGTGAAAAATGGCTTGGTTTGGACATGAATATGTTTTTGCTTTAGATGCATGTTGAAGTTATTTTGTATTTTCAATACAAACGATGATGGATATGTGATATTCATGCTTATTAACATGCTTCTATGAAATTTTGATATTTAGAATACAAAATTTCTTGTTCTTGAAGTCATATGTAACATGCATGTTTGATTTATTGCATCTTGATGCATTTTTGTTAAATATGAATATGTCTCATTCATATGATACATTCATGTGTAATATAAGCATATTTGATGCAAATTTGATGATTTTGAGAAGGGATGAATTTGGTCAAAACTGATTCAAATGAATAATATATTTTAACTGCATATTTGAAAGTGTTCTATGTGATACTATAGTTTATAAATGCATTTGACTTAAATTGTATTGTGAATGCAAGTTGGTTGATTCATCTTTGAGTAAAAATCAGTGCATGATGCATAGATTTGCATTTTTTAATTTTATTTGATTGAATGTGATGTGAGAGATTTTTTAATGTGATGGGTAATATAATATTTTTTATAAATATTATGGTGATGAAATTATGCATGTACCCTTGGTTTAATGATGGCATATTTTATACATTTATTGCATGAAATAATTAGGATATATATATTTCTTTATATTCATGTGATGGATAATATAATGATATTATAAGTTTAAGGGTAGTAAAATTAAGCATGTACCCTTTGTTTAATCATGGCATGTTTTTATGTATTTATTACATGAAGTCCTTTATTTATAAATATTGCAACTTGCAAAAATATTTATTTATATGTCCTTGATTGAATTAATATTTATTAATGTGATGGATGAATATTAATTAGGGGATGATCATGGGTGTATATTTATTTTTCCCAAAAATATTTGATATTTGGGCATGAAATATTCTTTCAATGGCTTGTAATAATAATTAATTTTATTATTAGTTTGTTATCCGGGCTTGCGTGTCCTAAATTGGTTTATGTAATTGTACAACCGGATGGAGGATGGAGATCTGATCAATCACCGGATGAAGATCCGCAAGGAGTAATAGAATCAGGTGAATAGTTTACCTAATTAGGATGTATTTTCCAAAACCCCATGATCATCCCACCATGTTTTATAGTTATATGGATGCATTTGAATTAATGTATGTGATAAATGTAAAACATTTTTTAATCAAAGGTTAAACCTAATAATCTCTCTAACAAACAATATTAGATCCAAGCCTTCCATTATGGGCCAATTAATTCTTTGGCATAAAATTAGAGATCCCAAGATTTCTATTATGTGAGGGATACTAATTTTATGACATGGAATTAATTGTCTTAGTTCTTGGATAAAAATTTTCATAATACCCAAGATTTCTATTATGTGAGGGTATAATGGGAATTCTATTTTAAGAAAGCATAATGGGTTGGATTTAACTAGTCTAGGGTATCAAGATTTCTATTATGTGAGGTATCCAAAACTAGAGGCAAGGATTGAATCATACCTTATATGGTGATATAAAAGGAAATAGTTTCCTACTTGTTAAATTTAATTGACCAAGATTTCTATTATATAAGGTTTAATTAAATTTAATAAGAATTTGATTCCCTTGGTGAGCACTCTACTCTGCCTTAGTCCCTGCACATCAGTACAAATGTGAGTACCACATCCTGTGTCAATGACCCAAGATGTTGAGGGAGAGAAGTTAATCTCAATCATAAACATACCTGAAGTCGTAGCATCTGACTTCTTCTTGCTTGCGAGGAAAGCCTTGCAGTGTTTCCTCCAGTGGCGAGGCTTGCCACAAAAGAAGCAAACTACTTTGCCCTTCCTTATGCCACTCTCAGGCCCAAGAGCAACCTGTCCTTTGGGCTTGGGCTTGGGCTTGGGCTTGGGCTTGGGCTTGGGTTTGGCCTTGGCCTTGGCCTTACCCTTGCCGTTACCCTTTCCTTTGCTAACAGCAACCAGTAAAATAGGCTTGGACTTCTTCAAGTCCTGCTCTGCAGTCCTCAGCATGTTCAAAAGTTTCGACAGGATTTTCACTATCGTGTTCATATTGAAGTTCATTATGAATGGTGCATAAGAGTCTGGCAAGGATTGCAGAATCAAATCCATTTGTAATTCTGCATCCAACTCAAATCCCAAAGTCTCAAGCCTCTCTATGTGCTCGATCATCTTAAGCACATGAGGACCAACTTGGGCTCCCTCAGTCAGACGACACCCAAACAGTGTTTTCGACACCTTGTACCTCTCATGTCGAGCATTTCCTTCAAAAAGCTCCTTGAGGTGTAGAATGATGGTAGCAGCGTCCATATTCTCATCTGCTTTTGCAGCACTGGTGTCATCGATGCTAACATCAAGCATTGAACGCCATCAACATCATCAAGGAACTTTTGATAAGTATCCTTTACTTCCTGAGTGGCATCAGGATCAGGCTCAGCCATGTATGGCTTTTCAAGGATATACAATTTCTTTTCCGACTTGAGTATAATCCGAAGATTACGATACGATCGAGAAATTGGATCCATCCAATCTTTTCTTTTCTTTCGATTATCGGTCGCAGTTCATTATGCTCATTTTTGGTGAATCTACAATTATAGAAAAGATAAAGTCATTATAAAGTTCATTATTATTTAATATGGTCTTTTATTAAACAATGCTCCCACTATTTTACTCAAGTCAATAGCCCTCACTATTAACTCGGGAAAGCCCGTTAACTTTCCTAGTGGACTGAGATCCCATCCAGCCCATTTCAAACCTTCGCTTTGGCGAACAAGCCAAAATGGGTTGATTAGGTAAGCCAACAAACTTAATCCACACCAACTGATAACTCCTACTATCAACCTCAAATGTGACGAAGCCAATAAGCCAATCACACAATCCAATGGCCTCAACCACCGTCCTCAAGTGTGATTCTCAGTATCAGTGGAGTGGACATTACATGCCTCCATGTACACACTTCTTTACTTTTCCTATGACGCGTTTATCAACCTTCGCTTTGGTGAACAAGCAAAACCGTCATTTTAAGTTGACTTATCACCATTAAGGAAAACTCCAACGCATTTTAACCTCCCACTGGTAGAAGTGTACCTTTCGCTTTGGCAAACAAGGTTTCGGCGAATAGTGATTTGATTAAAACCATGGTGATGGAAGGCTTACGCGACTTAATATCCTTTAATTGAGGGTTTGTTATTTAATGTCTCACCAGATTATTATCTTTGTTAGAATGACATCGTTTGGCATGTTATTGAACATTCAACCTTAGCATGCATTCTAAACAAAATATTAAAACATGCCAGTACATGGCTCAACTAAAATCGATTTCCTTGAGCCTAGAGGAATCGGTAGGTCACCTAGGGGTCCTGTAATGAATATCTTGAGTCTTCAAGTACGATTGCCTCTTCCTTTGTTCCGCCTCAAGTACATTATAAAAACATCATACTAAATTTACAATAAAATTAATCTTAAAGTAATTTTACATCAATAAATTTAGAAACCTCGATTTACATTCGAGGGGAATGAGATGAGAAGAGAATGTACATCAAGAAGGGGAAGGAAGACAGGACACGCAAGCCCTATTTTTAAAACTTACAACCATACATACCCAAAATAATTTAAAACATTCACCATAGGTCATAGGGCTCATGTACCGGGCACTATGCAATATACAAACAAGTACATAGCATACATTTAAAAAACAATCAATTTTTGAGTTGGGTGGGTTTATTAATTAATTACCCTCTTACATGTGCAGAATGATTATTGGCTTTATAGGTTATTAAAAACTGCAGTTTGATCCCTTCATGAAAAATACAGAATTGGGACAGCAACAGACTTCGCCGCGGTGAATAATTCCAATATGTACGTCGCCGCGACAAAAGCTTTAGTCTGGAAATCCCAAAATGCACAGTTCGCGTTTTTTCGCAGTTTTTCATGTAATAACACGAATCCAAATCAAATTGAATGCACAAACATTCGACCAGGATACCAACCAACCAATATAACATTCATCAACACATTATTAAACCAATTTATCAATTGAATCATTCATTCAACAGTAGATTTTTCAGATTTTACAGATTTAACAAAAATAACATGTTATCAACCAAATACATGTTATAAATCATACAATAAACTGTAAAATTTGGTACCCATGGCTCTAATACCACTATAAGGAAACGATCCATTGACGCAGCGGAAAAACAAAAATTAAGAACATGATAGATCGTTCCTTAGAACCAAGATCAGGGTACAAAAATTACAGTTTATACATTATAATCAAATCTGCAGAAAAATCAGTTTAAAGGTTTAGAAACCATACCCATGTTTAGAGGCTCCTCCAACTTGTCTCGGAATGGGTTTCGCTACCGACCCAATTGTAGGATCGAACCGATGTAGTCCACACGAAAATAATCATAAGGAACTAAAGAGGGATTTGCTAGATCCTCTTTAGCCTTAAGAAACAAGAAAGAAAAATCAAAGAATACTTTGATTCTAAGCAAAAAGCAATCAGGCGTGGGAGAGTGTTTTTGGGGCTAGAAAGTTTTCTTTCAATGAGTGAAATGAAACAATGAAAAATCTTACTCTCTCTCAATTAAACCTTTTCTTTTATAGTGCAAGTTTAATTGCCCTATTCCTTTATGGAATAGGCTTGGGCTCCAACCCAAACACCCCTTGTTTCCAAACACTCCCATTTAGATATTTTAATTTTGTTTATCATTATCTCAATTAAAATTAATTAATATATATTTAATATATTAACATTTAACAATAATGATAATTTATTTAAATATATGCGAACACATATTTAAACGTAATCTCACTTATTTAATTTTTCTAACAAATTAAATAAAGGCTACGACCTCAGCAAATTTAATTACACTGTAAAATTACCAAAATACCCTTTCACCTAAAAAGACGAAAACGCCCTTCTTTCTTTCTAGCTCTTAAATTATCTTCTATGTGTATGACCCATAGGCTCCTTATCTTACCGGTAGTGTGTAGTATCGTGATTAACACCAATTAATCGTCTCACTAAACACAGACCAAGATTGGCCCTTAGCAAGGCATCATGACCACCCGATAGATTGATTGACAAAGTAGCTACATCAGCGATATGGTTACCGTACAATTCGATCCTTTCATCATCCGTTATCTTGACGAGACCGAGGCATAGAAATAGTGTCAACCTTCGGTTACTCTCGATATTGTGTATTCAATTCTGGACCGGAATGACCACATATTATAAAGCTGGATGACAGCTTGAACTCAATCCCTGCTGTGGCCAAAGTTTAAGTATCATAGCCATTTACTGAATTACGCCGTGAGATAACTTATCCCATACCCGGGAGTGATGAATCCTCTGTCTATCCACCATAGTCTTGATACACTCCTTGATGTAGCCAATCACCACCGTATTGACAACTCTGAATAGAACTGCGTTAGGCTAGTGTCAAACTACACCAGTCGATGCACAAGGCACTCTGGTGATCTCAAGTCCAAGGATCACATGCACCACCTTTCGTTAGAGGATTTGTTCCATAGACACTAGGGTTACCATCCATATGGAATCCTCTAGTGGGTCAATCCAGTGAACTTGCCTATAGCAAGCACCCATGTGTTGCACCAGGTTGTCACCAAACAACCTTGACAAGTGAGATCAGTCACTGCCTTTCGACAGGGTCATTCAACACTATGATAGCCTTACCGTATTATCTGTGCCCTTATTCAGAATAATATTGGGGCTACGGACGTTTCTAGAATGGCCACCATATGTGCTCATAGAGTTCTCACTATCAAGATTTGAAACACTTGATACCCTTGTCACGGTTCTACCATTCTAAGGACATATATCAATACATACAATAATGATTTACGCGATATAGAATAAAATGCCGTTTATTGATCAATGAACATTATTACAAAGAGTCAATTCTACAATAATTGATTAGCTCTAGGGCATCTACTCTAACAGTACAGTGGGCAACCAAAAAAGATAAGCAAGAAAAATTCAAAAGAAAAGCTGTGCAGAAGCAAAAGAAGCGATCACTGGTCTCCACCTCCAGGCTCTGCGGGCGCAACCTCTGTATCCCCTGGTTGGTCACCGACCATCCAATCAACTGTTGGGTCCTCGAGGACGCATTCCTCCAGCTGGTCATCCTCTAGAGGAGGCTCTTGTCCCTCTTCCTCCTCGGCCTCATCATCAGCTTGAGCCATGGAAGCAAAGATGTCCTGATATTCAATTGGGAGGTCGGAGAGGTCCATCCTTGGATTCCTTGCTTGCAAGCTGTAGATGGCCTGAATTGCCCAATCAGCGGCTATTAGTGTATATTAGTGTATGCCCTAGAAACCATTCGTGTTGTCGGTTTTGGATCATTTTGTCTTGTATCTATATATCATAAATAACAGAAGAAAGAGTTCTTCAATTCATATATATAAGTTGCTTCCTTTGTTCAGTCATGCATTTACAATAAAGTACATATATGAATTGTCTAGATGATTCATTTAATCGGTAAATGAATTATCAAAAGGGTTCCCTACGGAAGCAATATAATTTGGGCAACTATATTGCATAGTAGGCATATTGGATGCTTCCGAAAGATATCATGAGTTGATATAAGTACGGATGACGATGATAGTCATGTCACTGGGGCATTGGTATGGATTAGCGGTTGGTGAGCTGTTTTTCGAACGTGACCGAATAACGACAAATCACTTGGAAAAGCATGTAGTCAATGATTTATCGTTTGGCTATATTAGTGCACGATGTAGTTCTTTGAGCTGAGACATTGTGATCAGATCCGATACAGATGCCTATGGTTCATACGGTGTATAAGTACGAGACTAATTCTATGTCGTATGATAAAGCCTATTTGGACATGTGTTGTTCATATGCGAAAACGAACGATGGTCAAGAAGGGATCCACTGACTCAGAAATATAGGATTAGGAGTACCATTGACTCCATCCAGATTCGAGTTCCTGGTCAAATGTCAATAAATGTCAAAAATCAGAATCTCTGGCCAGAGTCTATTATTAGTCATACAAAAGCAAGTTTGTGATGACGAGTTCCGGACATATTGATCGACGATTCAGCAGAAGGTCAAGTTTAGGATTTTGACATTCCATGAATCCGTGCTCGATCAGGATATATCAATGGAGGGACTTTAGCTGCATGGTACATATGATCTGAAATGGGTTCGATGAAGTATTCCATCATCATGGTTTAGGGACTATGGCACATTGCTAGATGTTTACCATAGTCATTGGGCCTCCGAATAGGTTTTTGGATTCATCCAAAACCGGCTCACAGCTAATCCACGGTGGACCTACATGGTCACACCAATAGCCTTGAGAAGTTAGAGAAGGATAAGAGAGAGAAATGATTATCCGAAGAGGGCTAGCACCTTCCGAGGGTAATGACGAGATTTCTATGGTAATAGTTACATAGAAAATTGTTTGTGACATTTTAATGGTTAAAATGGTCAAGCAATAATTAATTATATTTAATTATTATATCTTAAAGTGTTAAAATTAATGAGATGAGTGAAAATAACATTTTAATAGATAAAGGGCAAAAGGGTAAATTTATGGGTTGTTAATGTAAACTAGTTTAGTTTACATGGGTCTTTGAATAATATTGATTATTCAAAGGGTAAAATAATAAATTCGTGGGCTCCTTTTGAAATAAGATTTTATTCGGCCATAGAAATGAAAAACAACTAATTGCAAAATGGCCCATGTATATATAAATGCAAATGGTTGCATTTTCGCTCATAATTCACTTTGTTCACTCAAAAGCAAACTAAAATCTCTCTCTCTAAGGCACGGCCACTCTCTTACTCTCTCAAGGTGGTGTTAAAGTGTGGAGGTCTCATCTCTTTGAGTCTTGGCTTCATTAACCTTAAGCAAAGGAGAAGGTATAAGTTTCATACACTTTGTTTGAAATTTTTGAGTCTTATGCATCCAAGCTTTCATGCTTTCAATCTTCATTTCCGCTACAATTCATGCATGTTGTTATTTCAATGGCCTTCCTCTTGAATTCAAGGTTTTACCGCTTCATCTGATCAATTAATGAAGCGACCCACCCTTGAGAAAGCTCGAGGTCCATTTCCAATGCTCTCTTTTGCTTCTCAAAATTTTCCCACAATCGAGCTCTCTCTTCTTCCACCTTCATGGCTCGCTCAAAGTTTACCTTCAGCTCCTGCTCTTTCTCGCCACACTCTTTAGTAAGTCTGGCCACTATCCTTTAGAGCTCTTTGTTCTCCTCATCTCTCTTCTCGAGCTCAGCCTTCTAGAGAAACTATGCGAAGGGCAGAGTTTCTCTCTATCAAGTACTGATTCGCCTGGACATGATACGCTTTTGCCTCTGTATCCAGAGCCGCAATGTCCTGTTTTAGCTTGGCATTCTCTTCCTTTAGCTCGTGGAACCCCCAAGCAGAGTCCAGATTGGTCTTCTTGTTAGTGTATATAGTGTATGCCCTAGAAACCATTTGTGTTGTCGGTTTCAGAGCATTTTGTCTTATATCTATATATCATAAATAATAGAAGAAAGAGTTCTTCAATTCATATATATATATATATATATATATATATATATATATATATATATATATATATATATATATATATATAAATTGCTTCCTTTATTCAGACATGCATTTAAAATAAAGTACGTATATGAATTGTCCAGATGATTCATTTAATCGGTAAATGAATTATCAAAAGGGTTCCCTACGGAAGCAATATAATTTGGGCAACTATATTGCATAGTAGGCATAATTGGATTCTTCCGAAAGATATCATGAGTTGATATAAGTACAGATGACGATGATAGTCATGTCACTGGGGCATTGGTATGGATTAGCGGTTGGTGAACTGTTTTTCAAACTTGGCCGAATAACAACAAATCACTTGGAAAAACATGTAGTCAATGATTTATCGTTTGGTTATATCATTGCACGATGTAATTCTTTGACCTGAGACATTATGGTCGGATCCAATACGGATGCATATGGTTCATACGGTGTATAAGTACGAGACTAGTCATGTTTCATATGATAAAGCCTATTTGGCCATGCGTTGTTCATATGCGGAAACGAACGATGGTCAAGAAGGGATCATTTGACTCTGAAATATAGGATTAGGAGTACCGCTGACTCCATCCGGATTCTAGTTCCTGGTTGAACGTTGATAAATGTCAGAAATCAGAATCTTTGGCCAAAGTCTATTATTAGTCATACGAAAGCAAGTTTGTGATGATGAGTTCCGAACATATTGATCGATGATTCGGTAGAAGATCGAGTTTAAGATTTTGACGTTCCATGAATCCGTGCTCGATCAGGATTTATCAATGGAGGGACTTTACCTGCATGGTACATATGATCTAAAATGGGTTCGATGAAGTATTTCTTCATCGTGGTTTAGGGACTATGGCACATGGCTAGATGTTTACCATAGTCGTTGGGCCTCCGGACAGGTTTCTGAATTCATCCAGAGCCGGCTCACGGCTAATCCACGGTGGACCTACATGGTCACACCAATAGCCTTGAGAAGTTAGAGAATGATAAGAGAGAGAAATGATTATCCGAAAAGGGCTAACACCTTCCGAGAGTAATAACGGGATTTCTATGGTAATAGTTACATAGAAAATTGTTTGTGACATTTTAAGGGTTAAAATGGTCAAGCAATAATTAATTATATTTAATTATTATATCTTAAAGCGTTAAGATTAATGAGATGAACGAAAATAACCTTTTAATAGTTAAAAGGCAAAAGGGTAAATTTATGGGTTGTTAATGTAAGCTAGTTTAGTTTACATGGGCCCTTGAATAATATTGATTATTCAAAGGGTAAAATAATAAATTCGTGGGCTCCTTTTGAAATAAGATTTTATTGGGGCATAGAAATGAAAAACAACTAATTGCAAAATTGCCCATGTATATATAAATGCAAATGGTTGCATTTTAGGTCATTCATTCACTCAAAAGAAACACAATATCTCTCTCTAGGGTACGACCACTTTTCATGCATGTTGTTCTTTCACTTCTAATGGGCCATATGCAAGACGAGCAGAGACTGCATGAGAAAAGAAACAAGAGTTAAACTCTATTTTCCTGAAAATCTTAAAAGGTAAGAAAATCCCTAGTTAGTAAATTCGCGAATTATACGCCCACCCGTATAATTCGCAAACAACTGTATTTTATAAGCCCAGCTATATTATTCACGAATTATATGCCTCAGCCGTATTATTCACGAATTATTCCCGTATCCGAATTTTTGCCGAATTTTTATAAACGTATTTTTCACCATTTTCTATATCATACCCGTAAAATTCCCATACCCTTTTTTTGCCGTACCCGTATATTTGACATGTTATATAGATTTTAACCAAGTGGCCCATGAAAAGTGCTAAAACTAGGATTGATATTGCCATATTTTTCAAAACGTATTATTGACAATGTGTCTTATTAAACCCGTATATACCCGTATCGTATTTTTTTCGTATCCGAATTTTATGGCCGAATTTTTACAAACGTATTTTTCACCATTTGCCATATTATACCCGCCGTACCCTTTTTTTGCCATAGCCGTATTTACTAACTAGGAGAAAATCAACTGATATTGGGAAGTCCTCAACAAAAACAAGTTGTTTTACCTGGCTTTGCAGCTGAAGCGCTATAGCCATCAAGTCCGCGGGTCGGGAAGCCACGGACTTCTCAAAGGCTGCAGCCAGTTAGCACTCCAGTTAGGTATACAACATCTGTTGCAGATGTTCCGGGAGTTGCCTTGTAATGCTTTCTTTCTAGCTAGTATACTCGTAAAATAATCACTAAAACTCATTAAAAATATATATAAGAAAATACATCTAAGAACTCCCGAATTACTGGCACATTCTAAATCTCTGGTTGTGGGACATCACTACTGTGCCCTACATGAGCAATATATCTTGAGTACCCTTTTCTTAACATCTTTCTGGCCTTTAAACTGCTGATTAACATACTAAGCTGGTGACCCTCGCTAAAATTAAACTTATCTCCATCATCAAGATTAAATCTTGCTTTCTTTCTTCGACAATCAATCTCTACTCCAAACCTCCCCAGGAAATCCATGCCTAAAATAACATCAAAATCAGGCATATCAAACACTATCAAATCCACTAGCAACTCCCTTCCATGGATCACTACAGACTCCCCTGGAAGCATCTCTTGAGTTACTACACTAACACCATCTGGTAACTCTATCTTAATGGACAATCCACTCTAATAGGTTTTAAACTTAATCTCTCTAAAATCCCATGCGCAATGAATGAATGTGTGGCTCCAGAATCAATTAATGCATAAAAAGGAACTAAATGAAATAATAACTTACCAGTAACTGCGGATGGGCTAGCTTCAGCTTCACTCTAGGCTAATGTATACACTCGAGCATTGGTATCTCTAGATGTCTACACTGCGGGTGCAGGAGGGGCTTTACAATCTTTCATCATATGCCTTGGCTGTCAGCATCTGTAACATACATTTCGGCCCAAATCTCTAAGACACTCCCCAGAATGATTTCTTCCACACTTCTGGCACGAGGGAACTTCACTAGGTCTCGGCTTTTTATTCTACCAATCCCTCATGTTCTTCTTGGGTTGAAACTTTTTCTTATTTCTCACCTTTCTATTAATGGGGGAATCAACTCTATCTCTCTGTGGAGCAGGAGGTGGAACACTGGGGGCTACTACTGATGGAGTTGCAGGGGTTAGCTTATTCACAAATATTTATGCCTGTAAAGCTTGTTCCAAAGCTTCACTGTATGTCTAAGGGGGCTGGGCACCGGTCATCACATCTCAAGCTATTTCTGGTTTCAGCCCATGCATGAATTTATCTCTCCTCAACTCTAGTGTACTCACTACTCTTGGTGTAAACCTTGCCAGGGAATTGAATTTCACTGAATATTCTTTCACTGAATTAGCCCCCTGTTGCAAACTAATAAACTCCTGAATCTTTTCATGGACTCGATCAACTGTTCTATATTCTGCTTCAAACAATCTCCTGAAATCTCCCCAGGTCATCAAAGTTGTATCATGAGTATCCTCCATCAATTCCCACCATATACGGGTATCACCCCTAAATAAAAAACTGGCATATTGAATCTTCTCCCGGTCTGTCATAGGGAAAAGTGTTGTCGTACGCTCCACTTATCTGAACCACTCATCTGCCACTAGTGGGTCCACTGTACCCCTAAATTCTGACGGCTGGTGTTAACTAGGCAACCCATAAATAAGCTTAATACGATTCTGCACCACTGGGGGTACCAGCCTCTCTCTTTCCTCTCTGGGGGTCAGTACAATCACCGAGGTCTTAGCTCTCTCCGATACGGAGCCTCCCCGATTTTCTGCCAAGACTTGCTATATAATATTACGAATCCTCGCTTCATCGAGGACAGGGGGAGTAGATTCTAAAGGGTTGGAAGGTTCACCCATGCTCATTTCCTTCCTACTGCTTCCTCGGGTTCTACGTCTCATCTACATAAACCAACACTTTTAGTCAACTCAATCAACTCATCTACTACAAGTAAGGAAGGAAATAATTTACAACGGTCGGCTATGGAACATCAACGTGGCAGGAGAGGCACACTATCAAATCCCAAAACCTTTGCTCTAATACCAAAAATGTAATGCTTTCTTTCTAGCTAGTATACTCATAAAATAATCACTAAAACTCATTAAAAATATATATAAGAAAATACACATATATATACGAGTAATAAAGTATGGGCCCATATTTAATTTTTCTTTATATACAAATATTTACAAAATATTCTCAAAAATAGCAACTTGACAGTGTAGCCCAACCCTTCCACTGCGTGACGTTCCGAGCGACCGCAACTCACCTATTACCTGCAAAACATTAAAAACAACGGAGTGAGCAATAATGGGTCAGTAAGTAAACCCGCTATGCTACCCTTCTCTCACCGTTGCTCAAATCCTGAATTTTCTTTCCTTACAACTCATGTCTCGAGTATTCTCTATTGTTTCTCTGCTCCTCTCTCTGTTCTTTCTCTATTCTTTCTCTGTTTTCTAAATTTTTCACTACCCATGATAACGAGCATGGTATTATGCATATTCATGATGCAAATGCGCAAATGCACAAATGCATAAATTATGCATTTTCTTTTTCTTTATTTCTTTCTTTCTTTCTTTTCTAGTCTTTCTTTCTTTCTATTCTTTCTTTTCTTTCTTTCTATTTTCTTTCTTTCTTTTCTATTCTTTTTTTCTTTTCTATTCTTTCTTTCTTTTCTATTCTTTCTTTCTTTCTATTCCTGCCGATCGGACTTGATTGAGGCATGGATTTGGAGCCTTGGCCGTGTGAGTGAATTCTCTAATCCTGGGTACATTCCTCATCCACACACACTTCTAACGGATTGTACATTTCTTCTTTTTGAATTCTGAGGCCGCTCACTAAAGGCGGTGTTCATGTGGCACTATGTCACTCACGACTCCCCATCGCAACAACCTTCTCTTCTTTTTATCTTTTTTTTTTTTTTTTTTTTTTTTACATTTCTTTAAGAAAAAATCAGATTTGAATATCTTTAATATCTCATTTTTTTCTATTTTCTCTTTAACATATTTTAGGGCATTTTCATGCTCTTATGAATATGTATGCATGTAGATGGTTTCATGCTTATAATTCTTTCTAAATTCACATATTTAAATGCTACATTATGGAATGCAAACATGTCATTCTCTACCATCTACAAACACATCCCAAAGTAACACATAATAATTCTCATACATGCACTTCTGTTTGGCATTTCATCAAACAATTCATGTGCACAAATGAACATTAATTTGGCTACACTTCTATCTCTATTTTAGGCCACCAAAAATTTGGAATAAACTCATCCATAATTAACACCAAATCTGCCCAAAATACACACTTCAAAATTTTCACTTCAATTCTTCCAAATCTCATCCAAACATTCATCAAATAACAACTACACCAACACAACTTCTCGTGGATAGGTTCTAATCATTATTCAACACCAAATCCATCAACAATTATACATATAACACATATACATGCATAAAGAAAGTTCTCTACACAACATAACTTAAATCATGCTTAGGGTAGGATTTACTTACCTTTGATATGAGCAAATTCAACCCTTTAAGAATCTCCTTTGATCAAACTCTCTTCCTCTTAAATCGTATGAGCATAAACCATCAAAATCAACACTTTAAAAACTAAAATTCACTTCTTAGTGCAAGGATCTTACCTATAGAAGCTTAAGATTGAAAATCCACTCAAAAACACGCAAAACCTATGAATTTCCTTTGAAGAAGAATTGAAGAATTTGAGAGAATATGGAGGTGAAAGTGGCGTGCAAATGGGTAAGAGTGGCTAGGGTTTCACTCTTCAATTTGATATAACATAAAAATTATATATAGTTTCCCATTTTGCCCTTGCACTTTCTTTAAAATTTCATCTATGTCCTTTATTCAATTACCATAATGCCCTCATTTTTATTGCATTCTCCATGAAATTCTATCTCTTTTCACTCCCCACTATTTCAACTAATTTTGAGTGAAAAGACCATTTTATCCTTAATGCAAGTTTAAGGCATTTTCTTCACATTTTCTCAAAATAACTTTAGCAAGGCTGGTAAGGCTGCGATCTCCCAAGCTGCACCCCTAAGCCCTCTGGCTCGAACTCCGATTCTTCAGCTTGCAGCTACTTCCTTTTCTTAGTTTTTTGGCCCATGGTTTTCTGTTTAGGGGCGCGAGCAGCCGCGGGTTGAAAAGCTTTCCCATGTCGCTCTGAGGGTGTTTGCGCACCAGTCTGTATCCCTTTTGCGGGGACATCGCCAGAGATCGTATCGGTTGGCTCAGTTGGGGCGACTTAGGGAAATACGAACCCCCTGGTCCTCGTTGTCGGCCTTGGAACTCTGGGTGGCATGGGCACTACATGAAATTATGTTAGCGAAAAGATCACTATAGGCAAAAGAAAGAGGTTCTAAGTGTGAGGATACTTACAGACTAAGGGTTGCAGAGATGCTTCCGGATTGAAAAAATCGTATTTTCTCAAGTTGGCAATAGTCACAAGCAGTCTCGCGTCGTGACTTTGCTCGGGTAGATTACCGAATGCCACAATTCAGTTGAAATCAATCAGAGTCGTCAATCTAGTCGTCTTATTTCCTGCAATGAGACAAAAACGTTCATTAGAAACAAAAACTGAAGGAAAAGGAACAGTTCATAAATTGAAAGAGAGAAAAACCTACTCGGCTCCCTAAACTGGTAGACGCCATCATACGCAAAAAGGAAAAATTTGGTTTCATAAGCCTGATGTTACTAGGGTAACCAAATATTCCTCCCTCGATCGTAGATCGCTTTGAGAGGTAAAAAAAATCTTTATCCTTGCTCTTCTTCAGATAGTAAGAGCATGCGTGCTCTAACGATGTCAGCTCGCTAAGGTCATTTTTGCCACATGCAATATACATAGCGACAACTATCATATACGCATTGGGCGTCAGTTGTAATGGCGTGACCTCGAAGTGGTCAAGGATCGACCTAATGATGGGTAAAAAGATATCAACGCCCCACATTTAAAGATGCCTCCGAGATCGCGGCCATTCCCTCTGGGAGATTCTGAGCTATATATGTCCTGTGCTGGTAGACATCCACGCTAAGTGCGTACTGGTCCACTGCCTTCTGTATCTCATCCCGGCTGGCCACTGACAAGGTCTCTTGCACGGGACCTGCCGAGGTGCCCGGTGTCTGCGAGCTCGTCCCCTCAATTGCTCTGGTCGCTAAGGCATCCATAGCTCTTAAAGTCTAAAAAAGGGGCGACACGCAGAGATAACTCAATCTCCTTACAGTGTTCCATACGATGACATAGAAAAGTAAAAGAAACCCTAATATGCCTTCCTTAAACCCTAGAAAAACCTTGGGAATGAACTCCTAAGGATTCGTGCCCTAACTTGACACTCTTTATGAAAGAAAAAGCCCTTTCTCACCATTGTCTAGAAATACGCACCGTAAAAGCTTACCAGACAGTTCATACCCACCATTATCGCAAAAGTCAAGCAATCAGCAAAATAATAAAAGAAAACGAAAGAGAAATCCTCCTTATCTCTTGGCTGCAGGGAATGAACTTCCTCTCGTAACGGAGAGTGCGCATCAACTAGAAGAAAGGCAGATTGATTTTGTGAGAGTTTTGCTTTTTCTCTGAAAATATAAGTTTTGTGATAAAACTTGAAGCAAGCCCGGGGTTTTATAAGGGTAAAACGATAATTGGCTTCCCTAGGCAAGCGACGCTTGGGTGGGATACGTTTCTCACCATTGATTGTGACCAGGTGTCGTTAATCCGCGAAAAGAAGTGACTGTCATGTTTTATGAGTGCCAATCGACACTTCCTTCCATTGGAGCAACCAAGCATCAGCGCGGTTATCTCCACCATATTAAATGTGCCCTCATCCGCATTTAATGCTCTAAAAGAGAATGTTGTTTCAGCATGATTTGCATTTAATGCGTATGGCTGGCACTTATTACGCAATCGACACGTATGTCAGAATAAAGATTATTTTATCGTCGAGACTAGCTGTCAAGCGCAACGAATAACATCTGAAGAGGTCGTTCGAGTAAAACACTCTTCGTCGTGTATCGGTTTCAAGACGATGTGATTCCTTGCTTTCAGTAAAAATGTGCTAAGTATTCTTAGGTCGCAAGCTGCGGATGAGATTCAAAGCATGTAGATATGGCACTGAGTAAGGTCTAACCCAGGTCGTTGAACCTATGGGAGAAGGCCACCTCAGGTCGCTTATGCCATTCTTAAAGATATATGCTACGACCTCCTTGTAGCTCGATCAGCTCGACCAAACGTCATTTGGGACAAGTCGAGTCGTGGCATAATCATGAAGTTCTGAAGGTTCCATCCTTAAACCTTAAAAACTGGGGGGCTTTTGTTATGCCTAAAAAGTCAGGGCTAACATGGACTCTCGTCAGCAAGAGCTAATCAGAATGCAGGGAGGATTTGTGCCGTCTAGACGTTGCCACGTTGCATAATGACGGAAGAGGTATGGTTCTCGTCAGTGTAGTAGGTGAATGTCAGGCTTGCGAGTGGCTAGGAATCGTCCACCTCTCCAAGCCCTACGTAATTTAAGGATATCTCTCGTGGAGACAACCAATAAGAAGCAAGATAGGAATTGTACCCCACTTGCCGGATTGTAGGCTCATGATTATTACCTTGAATCCTCCCACTATAAATAGAGGGCTCCTCCCTCATTTACGGGATTGGCTTATCTTAGTCTAAACGACCAACACACACACACACACACACACACTCTCTCTCTCTCTCTCTAGATTGTAACTCAGCTCGCTATTTGCAACCTAATTGTAACAATCTATTAACACAACTACAATGGACGTAGGAATCACTCTTGAGCATCCGAACCACTTTAAAACTGTCTTTTATTTACTCTCTTGGTATACATTTCCATATCACGTATAACTTCTAAGTCCGCTTAACATTTTGCAAGTGTGAGTCATTGGTGTCAAAATCAAGCATCAACACATTTAATTTTCTTTTATACATCCTGCAGGTTGGTGATGCTGATAAGGACCATAAATGTTGGCAAAGGTCTGAATGCATAACCGATAAGAAACCACTCTCTCAGGTCAACATAACTTCTCCTAGATCAGATGTTGCTACTGAAACTACAAGCATTGGTTGCAGCATCAGGATTTGCTGCCATTGACCTGTACATTCTCAACATACAGTGTTGTCCTTATGTATTCCTTTAGATAGAAAGATGATGAGATGAGATGACAGGACTTCTTGCCTTTGAATCAAATGATAATGATGCTTCCAGCTACTGATGTGCACGTAATTTAAGTTCCTATTTTTTCTCTGCATGAGAGGTTTCTGCGGTATTATAATTGTGAGCAATGTTTTATACAATGTAGTTTAGGTTAAAAAATTTTGAAAAGAAATGAAGATATCCTTGGGTGGTGTGGCTATGATGTTTAGATTGGATGTTATGGTGGCACTGGAGAAGTGTAGCTTTGAGGTTCTTATAGCATTCCTCAGTTTTATCAGCAGTTGCAAATTATGTTATATTTTTAGTGATGACGATTGAAGTTTTTTGTTGGCTTTTAGGCATGTTGAGTAACTATTGAAGGAGGGATTGGTTGATTGGTGCTTAGTATTCTTTTGATTGTTTGTTCAGTTGTTGGTGTGTGAGGGATGAGCTACTCAATAGGAGAATGAGTTACATAAAGAAGATGTGTTGTCTTGGAATGTGCTTAATAACTGAGCAATACTACATCAACAACTCTCTCTTACAAACTTTTTCTTATAACTTTGACGTGTTAGCTTACAATTGGTTAGTTTGTAATTAATTAGTGAGCCTCTTGCGAGACCTATGTGAGATTCGTTGTGAATTGACTAATTGTAAGCTGTCACTTCAGAGTTGTGAGAGTTATGAGAGAAAGTTGTTGGTATAGTATTATTCTTTATACCTTCATGCATCATGATTGTAAGTAAAACAACTTCATGGTACTTAACAAGTTCATTTCAATAGTAATTGTTTGATAGTGTTTTATGAAAAGACATAAATACCCTTAATCAATTTAAATCAATTTATTTTTAATTTTATGAAAGAAAGGTTGTGAAAAAGGTTTAACTATCAATTGATTTATATATAGTTTATTAATCAATTTAATATTTAATTAATTAAAAAAATAATGCAAACAACATCAACATATCAATCACGTAAAAAATATAAAATTCACTAACACGTAATGTTACTTGAAAGGCGTATATAAAGAATATCACATAAACATGAAGTTCACGACTATAAACCCTGTACGTGAAACTTGAAAGTAGAGAAGCATATCAGAAATGCAATCAAAGAGAAGGAGACCCAACCTCAGGTTTCAATTTATTCGAGCATTTATGTAGTGTTTTCTCAAGTTATTTTTATTTGTAGGGCATTTGTATTTCTGGGTTTATGTTGTGATGAGGATGGAATTTATGTTTCGATGATGCTGGATAGATTAGTTTTAGCTACTCTTCATTGTGTTGATGGTTTAACTCCTAGTTATTCTATAATTGCTCAGTTTTTAAACTCAATATCATATTCTGGGTTCATACTGCTTTACTGAGATTAGATTTTCTCATTTCTGGGTTCATAGTGTTTAACTTTATCTCTCAAAGATCACACTATCTCGGTTTCTAAGTCTTTTTATTTACTGTTTTGCTCCTTATTTTCCCTTCACTTTATATATATATATATATATGTAACCAACTTTATATATATATATATATATAAAGTTGGTTACAAGCTTCTGTTTAGAATTGGGTAGATATTCTGATTTTGTTATCTATATTTGTATTTTGTATGTCAAAAGCTAAAGCCCACTAAGTGTTTGATAAAAGTTCTCAACGAACTTAAAAAAATAATGAAAGAAAATTTTGTTAGCCACTTTGAGGAGTTTGTCACTCATGGGGATTTCCCTTATAGATGAATTCTGTTTTTTCCTTGAACCTTATGGGAAAATGTGGCCCCTCAATTTTACTTCTTGTCTAAATTCCTTTTAGCAATGTGTGTTCATGGGGCTTTCTGAGATTTTTGTTTATTGTTTGTTAATCTTGTAGGAGGTGTGAATGGCTGTTTTCATTGTGCTTGGCCCTGTGAAATTTATCCTATTAACATTATTTTTGTGATTGCACTGCTAGTTATCTAATCACCCGCTTTCAATTTTGGTTATCAACAGCATTGAAATGTGGTTTTGTTTCTCCTTTTCTTTTTACCCTATTTCCTAAGGGAACGTTGTATCTGAACTTCTCAGTTGCAGGCTTTTGTTTAGTCACTAAGAACTGTGATGCTTCTTTTCTCAAGTATTTATTTATTTTCAGATGAAAAGGCTGAATAGTGAGAGACTACAGATGAATGAGAGAGAAGAAGAATATGAGACCAAGCCCAACTTACTTTGTTTTGGAATGAACATTCAGTTCACTCAGATTCATTTCAGCTGTAAATATAAATGCAGTTAGTTTAGGTTTCCATAAATTCAGGTTGGCTACAACTTAAGACTCTATGCTTGCAAGACTACATATGTTTATGTGAGATCTTTGCTCTCTCTCTTTGAAAAATCAAAATGCTGATTAGACACTTGAATTTTTCTAAACGATTAACAACCTTTCTTCAATATCAAATGTTCCACATCCGCCTCTTAACCACCACAGAGTCAAATCATCCCACCTCTCCAACTCCACCACCACTTCCCCAGTCAATCCAGCCCACCTCCTTCGAGTCTGCACTGTCCTTTACCAACAACAAAATTCACCTGAGTCACGCCTCCACTCAAACCTCTCCTCCTGCAACTTCAACCTTACTCACGAATTCTTCCTCCAAGTCTGCAATAGCTTCCCCCTTTTTGGCGCCCCATTTACCTCTTCTTTCAATACACTCAAAAGGCATACCCACATTTTACTCACAACTCAATCACCTTCAACAAGATGGTGGACATAATAGGTAAATCAAGAAATATTGATCTGTTTTGGGAGGTTTTGCAAGAGATGGGACAGCATCGTCTAGTAAATGATAAGACTTTTAAGATTGCATTAAAGACTTTGGCTGAGGTTAGGGAGTTGAAAAAGTGTGTGAACTTTTTCCATATAATGAATGATTGTGGGTGTGAGTATAGTTTGGAGAGGTTAAATAAGGTGGTGGAGATTTTGTGTTCAAGTAAACTTGTTGTTGAGGCCAAGTATTTGGTTTTGAAGTTGAATGAATGGATTAAGCCAAATGGGATTACTTATGGGTGGTTGATTAAAGGGTTTTGTGATGTGGGTGACTTGATTGAGGCTTCCAAGATTTGGAACGTGATGGTTGATGAAGGGTTTATTTCAAGTGTTGATGTGGTTGACAAAATGATAGAAACTTTTTTCAGGATTAATAAATATGAGGTGGCCATGAAGGTTTTTCAGATGATGACAGTCAAGAGAATGGATGAGTTGGGGCTCTCAACTTATAGACTTGTGATCAATTGGATGTGCAAAAGAGGAAAAATTTCTCAAGCTTATGTGATGTTTAAGGAAATGCTCAAGAGAGGGATTGAAGCTGATAATTTAACATTGTCATATGTAATTTATGGGCTTTTAGCAAGGGGCAAAGTTAGAGAGGCTTATAAAGTTGTTGGAGCTGTTGAAAAACCAGATATTAGTGTGTATCATGGATTGATAAAGGGGCTTTTGAAGTTGAGGAGGGCAAGTGAAGCAACACAAGTGTTTAGAGAGATGATAAAGAGAGGGTGTGAGCCTACAATGCATACCTATATAATGTTATTGCAGGGGCATTTGGGGAAGAGAGGGAGGAAAGGAGTAGATCCATTGGTGAATTTTGACACCATTTTTGTTGGAGGTTTAGTGAAAGCAGGGAAGTCATTAGAAGCTACCAAGTATATGGAGAGAGTGATGAATAGAGGTGTTGAGGTACCTAGATTTGACTACAATAAATTTTTGCATTATTATTCTAATGAGGAAGGTGTGGCTATGTTTGAGGAAGTGGGGAAGAAATTAAGGGAGGTGGGGTTGGTTGATTTAGCAGATATATTGAAGAGGTATGAGGAGAAAATGGCAACTAGAGAGAGGAGAAGAGATAGAGCTGATGAGCCATAAGATGAGTTCATAGATCTAATTGTGAATTTTACTTGTATAAATTACTAGACATAGCATATTGCACTACTTGAGTCATGATTTATCTTTCAGAGTGAGCAGAGCAATGATACAAAGTTTGATGGTTGTTCAATAGAACTCCTATTCAGTTGCTCTCTTAAACTAATGATTTTGCGGTTCATTTATGTCATGATGCCGTACAAATTGATGTGCGGAGCAGAACCTAAAAGTACAGATGACTTGGATTGCTTCAAACGCATGCACATGTATGTCTTGTGTGGAGATGTGGAGCTGATTGCCTGTGGAAATTGGCAGATAAGAAGGAAAACGGGGATCTAAACAAAGGCATACAAACTAAGTGATCATTGGAAGGATTGAAGATGCATAGGAGGTGACTCTGTACCTTAATGATCAGAAAATGACTAATGAATTATAGTATTTGAACCAAGGATTCCCTGGGGCAAAATTTAAGTTGCTTTCGAATTTTCTAAGTATCAATAGTTGGGAGGAAGAGTGTCCAGTTCTCCCCTTCCAACGTTCATCAACTTGCCTAATTTTCTGTGTTAAGAACTGTAATGTCAAAATATGAAATAAAATCAACTATAACACTGTATAATCTGTTTTATATATTTTCTCTTCGTACCATCAAAATTTTTTAGTTTAATCTCTCTGTGTCCAACTCCAAGGTTATAAGTTAAAGAGCAATTTTCTTTTTTAATTCTTTTTTTTTTTTCAGAGATTTAGTAAATGTTTAACCTTAAAATTGTGAATATATGTATATACTTTTTTTTTTATAAATTATTACATTTATGAAATTGAAATGGTAATTATTGATAGAAAAAATAACATTAATCCAATTCATCAATCTAATGGATATAATAAAACTTAATATGATGATTATTATGTTATGTCACATGAATTTATACTATATATAATTTTTATTTCTTTAAATAAATTGTATTGATATAATAATTGTTAAAAAAATAAAGCAACTGGGAATCAGGCATTACAAAATGTCTCTGGGTCCAGCCGCCATGGGACGAAAACCTTGTACTGTAGTATAATGTATAATAATAATAATAATAAAATAAGCCGTTATAACAAGAATTGCAACGGTCACCTTTTCAAAGATTCAAAATGAAAAAGAAAATCCCCCCAATTTAACACTCACTCTCCAAATTATATAAACCAAATTCTCTTACACACAATTACAAAGCCCTAACCATTTTCCACTTTTTTTTCCTTCTAACAGTTGAAGAAAGATCTAAATCTCAGTCCTAAAATGGCTGAAAACAAACCAGAAGAGAGGAAAATCCCAGTCTTTACAGTCATAAAGAACGGTGCCATTCTCAAGAACATCTTCGTCATCAACAAACCACCACCACCACCATCACCCTCCATCACGGCCGTCGAAAATGAAGAAAACTCAGTTCAAGACGATGAAGAGGAGGAGGAGGAAATCTTAATGGTTGGTCGACATCCAGATTGCCACATCATGTTGACTCACCCTAGTATCAGTAGATTTCACCTCCAGATTCACTCTAAACCCTCTTCACAGAACCTCTCTGTCATCGATTTATCGTCTGGTAATATAAAATCTTGATTATTAGTTGGTGATTTCTTCACTTAATTTTCATGCGTTTGTGTTTATTTGGATTTTAATTGGAGGGTTTTTGGTACTTGATGGATTGCAGTGCATGGGACGTGGGTATCAGAAAGAAAGATTGAATCTTGTGTTCCTGTGGAGCTGAATGAGGGAGATACTATAAAGATTGGTGGGTCAACTAGGATCTATAGGCTGCATTGGATACCTTTGAGCCACGCATACGATATGGATAAACCGTTTGGATCACCCTTGGATGTGCCCGTCGCAGAAGAGAAAGAAGAGGAAAATCAAGTGGAAACGCATCAGGTGGGAGTTTACGGCTTACTAGTGAAAATGATGAATGCGCATTTGTTTTTAAATTAAATTGTTCTTGATGTTAGATTATGAATTCAAAGTAAAATTTTTCTTTTGTAACAAATATAGAATGGTACTGGAAGGAATGGAAGAAGAAACATGTTGAGTCGTTAATTTTGGATGAATAAAAGCTAGTTGAAGGTCTTTGTTAAGTTGTTCTAGTTTTCACTCTGTCTTGGTTGAGAAGTCTGAGCCATTTGAGACTGGAAAAAGTGAATTGACAGGTTCATTGGTAGTGGAACCAAAAGAAGAATTAAGAGGTTATGGGTTAACAGTGAAAATGATGAATACTCATTTGTTTTTTTCTTTTATTAAATTGCCCTTGACTTTTTTTCTGCATGGATCATGAATTGAGAGTAAACTTTTCTTTTGTAATAAATAACATGTTGGGTGGATAATTTTAAGTGAATAAAAGCTAATTTTGAGGTGTTTCTTAAATTGTTCTTCTTGTTTTCGGACTGTCTAGGTTGAGAAATCTGAGCCATTTCAGATTGGAAAGAGTGAATTGAGTGGTTCATTGGTTGTGGAACCAAAAGAAGAACAAACATGCCAGGTGCGAAGATATGATTGCATGTGTACAATGTTAGATTAAAGTGCTTTTTGAAATGTTCTTGATATCTTCTAGTTTTTTCTGTTTTTACTTCGCATAGGGTTTGAATTCTTTTTCAACTGAAAATTGTGAACAACTTGAGAAGAAAAAGTCATTGGTGGTGGAAGAAAATGAAGAAGGAATTTGTCAGGTGAGAATTTATGGTTGAAGAACTAGAAAGATGACTAGAAAAATAAATTTGAGTGTTTGTCCAAAATTTGTGACTTATATTCTTCTTTCCCTTGTACAGGATGAGATTTCTATTTTAGTTCATGATAAACCAAGTCAATCTCTGGATTGGTTTTTGGAGGGGATTGTTTCCTTGTTTTGTGATGAGAGATCAGAGTTGCTTCCGGAGACAGAGATTCCATTTTCTGGGATTGTACCAATAGACTTGGCTTGTCCTGCTGGGGGTAATATGTCAGTGCCTGAAGAGCAGCAAATTGATAAAGATAATAAAATCCCATGTCATGGTTCTATAACAGAATTTATGCCAGAAACTGAAAATTTAGAGAGTTCCTTAAGATTAGAGAAAAAATCCGAGGCTTACTCTGGTAAAACGGAAAACCAGAGTCCATTGCAAGAAGACAATGTAATGAAGAATAATTTAGAAGTTTGGGCTGGGTCTCTTATGAAAGAGTCTACGAATTCATCTTCAGTTTTAGGGGGAGTTGGATCAGAGATCAATACTGAACAGGTCCACAGAGAAAATGAACCCCTGCTGTCCGTCGTTATGCAACCATCTGAGGCAGAAATGCAAGAGAAGCCTTCGATGGACAAAAACTTGAATTTGCCATCGGCTTTAGACTCTGGTTGCTCTAATGAAGAAGGCTTTCCAGAAGCTGAATTGTCTGAAGCTGGAAACCACAGCCCAAGGGCAGGCCTTGAACAGAAGGAAATACCAAGCTTTTGTTCTTCTGTTCTTGAAGAGTCTGTGAACTCGTCTTTGCCTGTTGAGGAAGTACTCACGGAGATTACGGATAACAAAAATAGCCAAACTCCACAATCTCTGTTTTATACAAAAGGAGTTGAAGACCAAGAAAACTCTCAAGTTTCTCCACTGAGATCAGATAGAAAGCTTAGCTCACATAGCATTTGGTCAAGAAGAGGTAAACCAGCGAGTGTTCAACAGATTCAAACTGGTAGAAGCGGAGGAAAGACAACAAGAAGTCACAGTAAGGCTGATGTAGAACTGCAGATACAGGAGGATATTGAAAACAAATCAATTTCAAAGATACTTTTCGCTGGTTTTGAAGAGGAGGAAGAAGAAATCTTTACTCCAAACAAGGAGAATTTCTCCCCAAATACTCTTCCACTAAAGTCCTTGAAAAGGAAGGGTAAGCTGGAAAAAATTAAGCCTTCCAGGTCATACAGAAAATCCTCCTCAAAGGTTACTATTAGCCCCAATATCCAGCCAGAAGAAGACTTGAATTTGTCTTCAGACAAAGAGAACCAGACACCAAAAGTTCTCCAAGAGCAGAAATTAGCAGGACATACCTCTAGAAATCAAGTGAACTTGAAAGAGGAGAGGGCGATAATGAAGAAAAGAGCAGAAAGGGTGCCATTTCAATCCCTTGTGGCAAACTTTTCAGGTCGGAGGGGATCAGAAGCCTCACTTTCTAATGCCACAACAAGAAGCAGTCATTCTGTCAATTTGTCTCAAACCATGAAGGTCACTAATTCCTCGTCCATTGGAGAGAGAAGGAGAAGCTGGGCCATGGTAGTGGATGCCACTACTCTTCTAGACAAGGAGTCAAGGAGATCATTACAGCTATTACAAGGTCTCAAGGGGACTCAATTGATCATTCCAAGAATGGGTAAGATATAAAATTATAAATGGATTCCTCATTTGATATTATATTTTCTGACATTTAATTTTATCAACCTAATTTACTGCCAAGTTATTTATTTTTCCTGAAAAAAGGATTATTGTCTTTTAATGCTACAGTCATAAGGGAGCTGGATTGTTTGAAACGCCGTGGTGGTCTATTCAGAAGAACAACTGAAGTTTCCTCAGTGTTGGAATGGATTGAAGAGTGTATGGTGAAAACGAAGTGGTGGATTCACATTCAAAACTCAGTGGAGGAGGGAAGGCCAGTTGCACCAACCCCTCCTGCTTCTCCTAGGTCTCTGTTCAGTGAAGGGAGTAGTGGGAGTTTTCCTTGTGGAACTAAAAGCTGGGGGGTATTTTCTGCAGCTACAAGTTTTACAGAAATTGTTTCACCAACAGCAGAAGACCATATCCTTGATTGTGCTCTTCTCTTCAGGAAAATGAAAAATGATAGACAACTCGTCCTGCTCAGCAATGATGTCACCCTGAAGATCAAAGCCATGGCAGAGGTAACTCTATTTCTTTTGAAATAACTGTCTCTAATGTTGTTATGTTTCAGTCTTTTGAGGGCTTTTGGAGTTTAAATAGAAGCAGTGTGAGATATAAAGTTCGTTAATCTGTTTGTTTCAGGGTTTGATCTGTGAAACAGCTGAGGAATTCCGTGAGAGTCTAGTGAACCCCTTCTCCGAGAGGTTCTTGTGGGCTGACAGCTCGCCTAGAGGACTTACATGGTCGGTCTTAGATGACGTCGTTTTGAGAGAGAGGTACAGCCGTGGCCCTTTGAAGAAGACCTCAAAGGGAGGAGATGGTGCAAAAGGTTTGAAGCTCATTCTGCTGCATAACTCTCATTATGCACAGATGAGAAGTTCAGTTCGATAGAAGAAGAACAGTTTTAGCTTGTACTTAAAAGGATCATGCTTCAGTAGGTTTGTTCCTTTGGACAAACTGCCCCATATTCTAAACATCTCTTGCCACTCGACATTTTTTCTGCTATTTTATGACTCAGGATATTTAATGGACCTCCGTGATAACAAGAAGCAAACCTTTTCTATCCACATGCATAAATTAAAAAATTGTATCAAAACTTGTAAAAATTAGATCTTCCTAAACATTAGTTTTCTCCAACCTACAAAATTGGGGAATAGATATCAGTTAACTCCATGGTTGTCAAATTGTGGATCGAAAATCTAATTTTTCAAATCGTGTATCGCATATTGTATCGTATCATATCGCAGAATACGCCTTTTTAAAAAATAATAATAATAATAATAAAAATTTTCTAAAAATTAATATCATCCCCATGATTAATTAACAAATTTTGAGGTATTATCGGCTTTAAATTATGGTATTACATAATCAAAATTAATCACAAAATTAAGAATTTATATCATTTTCTCTCAACCATTCATATTATTTTCAAGATCAATGTCAATATCTATAACTTCACTTGTGTTATTATTATCATGTAAAATGGGCAACACATCTTCCTTTTCACTTTTTCCATGCAAAATTGATAAATTTGGGCAGGTTTTAGTGAACCGAGTTGGGTGACCCGAATTTGACATGAAATTTTTTTGGACTTTTGGCCCAAATTAATAAAGTCGTACCGATTTGTATCGATATTTTTAAGGATACAAACGGATACATATCGTATCGTAGAATACATATCAACATATTAAAAAGTTTAAGATACACTCTCTGATACGTATAGTTGACGAACCGTATTGAATCGTATCATAAGATATGTATCGCATATCGTATGATACTAACAACCATGATTAACTTTATGCCAACCGTCACGACAATATAAAGGTTGCAAGCATTTTACGGAATTTATTGGGTGCATGGTTGTCAAATCGTGTATCGTATCGTGTACGAAAACCTAATTATTCGAATCGTATATCGCGTATCGTATCGTATCGCAGGATACACCTTTTTCAAAAAAATAAATAAAATAATAAAAATTCTCTAAAAATTAATATCATCCCCATGATTAATTAACAAATTTTGTGGTATTATTGGCTTTAAATTATGCTATTACATAATCAAAATTAATCACAAAATTAAGAATCTATATCATTTCCTCTCAATCATTCATATCATTTTTAAGATCAATATCAATATCTATAACTTCATTTGTGTTATTATTATCATGCAAAATGGATAACACATATTCCTTTTCACTTTCTCCATCCAAAATTGGTAAATTTGGGCAGGTTTTAGTGAACCAGGTTGGGTGACCCAAATTTCACTAGAAAATTTTTTTGGACCTTTGGCCTAAATTAATAAAGTCGTATCGATTTGTATCAATATTTTTAAGGATACAAACGGATACGTATCGTATCGTAGAATACATATCAACGTATCAAAAAGTTTAGGATATACTCTCTAATTCGTATTATAGGATACATATCGCGTATCATAGGATACTAACAACCATGATTGGATGTAATGAGTTGATAGGTAGTTTTTTAAGTCCACAATCAAATCCAAGGTTTCTAATTTTAATGCTGAATTAGCGGTTAATCTGAATAATAAAATAATTGGCATGACCCTTGCTTTCTTACCCTTAGATTGACAAAGGTCATTTTTTATCGTCTTTGCACTATAAAAGAGCAAAAAGCAACTCAAAACCTGGAACCAGCATTTTGCTTCATCTCTTTCTTCAAAAATATTTGTCATGGTTATGAAGGTACGTGGTGTGTATTGAAGATGGTTTTTTCTGAGGATGTCTACATTTTGTAATGGCTTTGGCTATTATTTATGAAGAATGATGTAATATCAATAGGAGATTCAGTAGCTTAAATGGCTGTCATTAAGTTCTTTGATGTGTTCTCCCATGGTTAGCTTCTGGGTGATTTCAGTAATACTACACTTACCGATCAAGCTACCGATTTTCACATACCGACCCACCTGCCCAATTATCCAAATCTCAATTTAACTCAATTTACATGAGTCAGTATGTCAAATCGGTAGTTTAATCGGTAACTCAAGCATTATTAGGGTGATTTTGGATAATTTATAGTGTGATTAGTTATATAATTATAGTGTACAATTATTATAATTAATATAATATATTGTTTTAGAAATCCTTAATTTAATAAAACAAATACTACTAATAATAAAATCTATTAATTTTATTGATGCATTTCATAAACTTAATTAAAATCGTCAAAATTACTAATAAACGTTGGTAGTGCTAAGAGGCCTAGGCCACCATAATACAAAACAAGATGAATACAGTTTTAAAGTAATAAACTCTTGTGGCCAAGCCGGCAGGCCACGAGTACTTGCCAGAGCCCTGACATCGGGATTAGTCTCATACCTTCGGGTATGTGGAGACCCAAGACTTTCAAAAAAGAAAAAGAAAAAAAAGTAATAAACTCTCAACTAGAAAAGTTTACAGTAACACAGCTAATTTTTGTAGCATTTCAAGATTTTGTGTTTTTAATGGAGTTAAAAGAAGCAAGTGTGAAGAAATTGGGGTTTAAATTGTGTTTATTTTGCATTTAAGAGTGTGAATACTGGTTTAAACTATTAAGACCCACTATGTTTGAAAAGCGACACTTAACTCTTCTAAATGAACGAAATTTAATAATAAACTAATTAAATTCAAATGCGTTAAAAATAGACATTAACAATAACTCAATAAGTAGTTATTGCATGAAATAGGAGTTAATTCCTTTTTACTCCCTATGGTTTCAATTAATATTTTTAAGGACAACAGTTTCAAATACTAGAGTTTTGGTCTTTTTCTTTTCAAAATAATACTGTCTTAGTCCTTTAACTTAATAAAATGTTAATTGATTATTAAATTTATGATACAAATGCCCCTTTTTAAAAAAAAATGAAAAAATATTTACACAAACAACACTAAATTAAATAAACATTTTACACACTAAAAATTCAAATTAAGTAAACACATTATATACTACAAATTCATCACATTTATATAATTTTAATTTTCAAAAGTGTAATGCGTTAGTGCGTGTGTATACATATATGTTTAATAATATTTTAATAAATTTAAAAGAGGGTTTTTTTGTCATTTCAATATAAATTTAATAGTGAATTAATGACTTAACGACTTTTTCTCACGCATAAAAAGTTTAATGACACTTTCTTACCATCAGACTTTTAAAATACCTCTATTATGTTTCTTTCTGGTTTGGGTGGGAAATATAGTGATTTACGAAGAAGAAAAAACCCCTCTTTTTCTTCTCTTCTTAGTTTCTTTTATTGTTAGCAATTGCTGTTAGCATTGGGGAGTGCCAATGACTAGAAAATCAACAAACAAACCACAAATACTGTAAATAAACATTCCTCAATCATCTTTCAACCCAACAAACACAAAAACTGAATGAATCAAACTCAATTAATCAATCAAAACACAAAAAACCCTAGGGTGGGGAAGCTTCAATCGCCGGCAATTGGTGAGCAAACAAGATCGAGAATATTGGGGCTTTTAGAGAGGAAGATCTAGGGAGTCAATTGGTAGTGACAAGGATGATTTTCGATAATGGAATCGTCTGGAAAAGCACGCGGTTGGTTTGCATGATTCTTTCCTTTTTCGGCCGATTTGGCGTTGGGAATCTCGTTTGAGACACCAATCAACTCAATGGCCCCCCATTTGCAAAGCCCCAAACCTTCTCAACGCCAATTGCACGTCGTTCTTCGCTCTCCACCACCTAGGGTTTCATTGTTTTTGCATCGATTTTGCTTGATTCCAATGGCCAAAATCCAATCTTTCACTACACTTTCAACCTCTGATCTTCTCTCTTCAAAAGCCCTCAAACCCCAGTACTTAATTACTCATTGTTCATCGGTCATGAATTGTTGCCCTCCGTCTTTTGCTATCTTTTGGAATTTTAATTTTTGATTTCAGATGCAAAATATTTGTTGACCATTCTGCCCTCACTTATAACAGACTTTTGACCATCTTGTCCTTCCCCACAACGAAAATTATTAAGAAAATTATGTTTTGGATACTAAAGTAGTATTTTAAAAGTAAGAGGGTGCGAAAGTGTTATTAAGCTTTTGTTTGGGTGGTAAACAATCATTATCTTGTGAATTAATCTTTTATGGAGTCAGAGGACTAATAGTAGTATTTTGAAACGATAAGAACCAAAACTTCAGTATTTGCAACAATTGCCTTTAAATGTAGACTGAAACCACAGGGACTAAAAAGAATTAATTCCATGAAATAAGGGTAAATGAGTGATTATGTATTGTATATGCTACCAAAGACAAAAGACAAAAGCAAAAAATAAGTCAACTAAAATACATTTTATTCAATCACACAACATGTGTTAAAAAAATATAAAAAAAAAACCAATCAAATTATTTAAAAAAAAAAAATAACCCATCAATATGCCATTTCATATAAGAGATTCACAAAGGCACCACCTCCTTCTCCAATTCCTCTCTACAAACTTCTGTTAAACCTTGCTGACCCTGATTCACCTGTTGGTCTAATGGCATAGTGGAAGCCATAGCAATGACCCTTCTCTTGTTACCTTCAAACGAGAAAAAGTGTCTGTTTGGTACTACGAATTGGTGAAAATTGGTGTTGCACTTTGTTAGGGCCAAAAATCGTCCTTGGCCCAAATAGGGAAAAAGGACCATTAGCAAAGGACCAAACCTAGTCCTGCAAAGGCCCGAGCCGTAGTTCTCTTCTAACGTGAGGAACAAATGCCCAAAACCGAGCGGGCACGTGCCTCAAACCTGGCCCATGTCCCAGTCCATGGACAACCAGAGCCCACAACCCCCTCGTAATACCTTCCTACTCCCGCTCACTTTCCTATTCGAGTTACTCCCCTAATCGAATCACCTTCCTATACCGGACACGGGTAAGACAAATTACCACAACCCTAACTCTTCTAGGGTTTGCATCAGAGTCGTACTAGGACTCCTACTTCTACCAAGATTCGGAAACCAGACGATCACTATATAAGCAGAGGCCAGCCCTCTCACAAGGGACATCAACATTACACCTTCGCACCGAGACTCTTCACGAGAGTTTCACTAATTCGCCGTAGTCACCCTCCCCGACTAGACTTCCTAATCTCTTATTCCCTAGCCCTCACTATATTAGCCCCTTTCACCTCACCGACTTGAACGTCGGAGGCCTACGCAAACACCACCCCTGTTTCCCGTTCGCTTCACGTGTATGTTTCTCTACGTGTGCAGCAGATCGCTAGTGGCCTTGACCTCGCGGATCGACCCCCTTCCGTACAGTAGATTTTCACGCCTACAGCTTTGGCGCCCACCGTGGGGCCTCTAGCAATCATTCGGCGTGACCCGAACCCTGTACGTGGAGGAATACTCCATGGCGACAACTGGAGGACGTTAACTCGCATCGAGGCCGACCGAGGCTTTGACCGCCTCATGCAACAACTTAGACAAGGTGGCCGACCGAAGCCGAAAACGCATCCATCCGGGTCGAGAACCGGCCACGAAAGAGAAAGTAAGTCAATTCTATGAACTCGAAGCCCCCTCCCCAAGCACTCCACCCTCCAACCGGTTTCGCACCCGCATACCCTCCATGCAACCCCTCTCCACACCCGGAGCACCAACCCTGATTCGTAAAGAGCCGCGTCCGCTTGACACATTGGCGGCCAACTACCCTCCGCTTCGACCAACGGAGATAAAGACACAACGGCGCGTCCATGACCCATCCCAAAGATCATGATCAAAACGATCTAACAATAGAGAATCCTAAGGATCACCCCATCCCCATCCCCACCATGCCACTCCCCTCCAAACAACTCAAACACAAACCCCTCCGCCTAGCTCATCCTCGCGGGGTGAGCGGCCAAACCAAACCAACTTCAGCTTTTGAACTCACCCATCCCGAAAGACCGAACGACTACCATACAACTCCCCTGACCATCCATGTAGGGAAGAACAACAGAACAGTGACAATGGGAGTCATCCAGCCAGAAGGGATGAACGAAGACATACGCTACCAAGGAACGCACGACGGATCGATCCGCCTACCACCCCTCCCTGGGGATGACCCCTCCCCACGAGGCGGACCTGCACTGAAGACTGGATGACCCGATAGCATTTCCTTCACCCGCAGAACAGTTATTGGCTAAGAGACTGGCCGACGTCGAAGCAGTAATGAGGCGTATCCCAGGAATGCCAATCCCAACCAAGAAAAGCAGACCGAATTGTTACGCGGACTCACCTTTTGCGGACGAGATCGCCCGGCTGACATGCCCCAAAAATTCAAGATCCCCAACATGAAACCATACGACGGTACCACCGACCCTATTTCGACCACATAGCCTCGTACAAACAATGGATGTTTATCGCTTTCCAATACCCCGACCGCTTAGAGGAAGCCCCGTATGTGCAAAAGTTTCGGTTCTAGTTTGTCTGGTCCGGCGCTCCAATGGTACACGAATCTCCCGAACGGATCCATCGATTCGTTCGCTCAGCTTCCTGACACTTTTGTGGAACAATTCGCCAAACAAGAAGAAGCAGAAGTCGTCCACCGACTTGTACCGAATATACCAACGGAGAGGGGAACCATTGAGAGAGTACGTTAGCAGGTTCAACAAGGAGAAAATCTCTATTCATTCCTGCAACCCCGAGACTGCTGTGGACGCTTTCAGAAAGGCCTCCTTCCGTGACGGGAACTATACAAAGAACTCACAAAGCTAGGGCCAGCTACCATGGAAGACGCTCTGGCCCGAGCCGTGATCCAGATAAGGTGGGAGGAAGATGAGATGAACCGAGCCGCCCATTCCAGATACGAACCTAGGCGGAACGACAGGAAACCGAAACCTAGACCGGCAGAGCACCAATACCAACCCCCCTCAAGGAATATGAGCAGAGCCAGGAGACCATATGACCGCCAACCCTCGAGAAGCAACCACAGACAATCGGGATCGAATCAATTCAAAATACCAGAATATAGTCTCAAAGATCGAACCAACCCTGTCGTAGCGATAATGAAAGGTATGGGATCCACTGCTGGCTCCCGGTAAGCTCAATCCCGAGGCAAGGAGAGACACAACCAAGTGGTGCGAGTTCCACAAACGACTCCATGGGCATAACACCACGGATTGCATCGTCCTTGCGGCCGAGGTTGCGCACTCCTAAAGAAAGGACACCTCCGCGACCTACTCACCGACAAAGGAAAGAACACCATTAGCCAGAAAAGCTCCAAACAGTCGACCCCTCCGCGAGAACCAACACCTAAGGGTTTCTGCTCGCTCATCTCCGGAGGATCAGAAATCGATGGGGTAAGTTATGTCACCAAGCCCAAGCGGTATGCTAGAACCAACCACCATGAAATCCACTGCTTCATCCTGGCCTCGAGGTCATACTCCCATCAAGTGATTCGGCTTTGAGGATGACGAGCCGATCACCTTGGTTGCCCCTCACCACGATGCTTTAGTCCTCTCCCCGCAAATAGCCAACATCCTAGTGAAAAAGGGTGTTCGTGGACGGGGTTGGGGGTTCAAATGGTCAATATCCTGTTCCTCGGCGTTGGAAAGCGATGGGGACCGGGAAGAAGCGAATATCGGGCAGACGACCGACATCGGGCCAAGATTGATTCGCCAATGTGTACACAATCGGGGAAATCACCCTTCCTATCTATGCCGGCGGGGTGAACAAACAAACAGTCTTCCTGGTGATCGACTGCCCATCCCCCTACAACGTCATTTTGGGCCGTCCCTGGATCCATGACATGCGGGCGTGCCATCGACCTTCCACCTGCACAATCGGGTTGGTTCCCAACCAAGCTGGGAGCAGGGGAGATCAAGGGCGACCCTAAAGCTTCTGTGGGATTCTACAAGAACGCCTTTCAAAGGCGTGGGACATTCCTCATAGCCAATTACAATCCTCATCCGACCCTCCGAACCGAGCCCGATCAACCGACAATAGGAGCCTGGATGAGGTGACATCCGGATGACCCAGAAAGAAAAACAAACATAGGCTCCCGCCTCACCCAAGAGACAAGAGAGAAGTGATAAACTTTCTAAAAAAGAATGAAGATCTGCTCGTCCCACGCCGACATGACCGGGATCAACCCGACGCGATGGTCCACCACCAAGGTAGATCCAGATCACCCGCCTACCAAGTAAAAGGAGAAAATTGCACTAAACTAACCGGATCATCAATGAAGAGGTCGAAACTCCTAAACAACGGCATGATCGGGAGAAGTCCACTACCCCGAATGGTGGCAAACGCTCGAGTCGTAAAAAAGAAAAACGGGAAGTGGGAGAGTCTCGATCGACTTCACAGACTTAAATGTGGCCTCGCCCCTAAAGATTCTTTCCCGCTCCCACATATTGACATGATGGTAGATGCGACAGCAGGCACGAACTCCTCGGGCCATGGATGCCTTCTCGGGTACAATCGATTCTAATGCATGCGGACGACCAGGAAAAGACAGCTTTCATCACAGAGAGGGGAACCTATTGTTACAAAGTAATGCCGTTTGGACTGAAAAACGCTGGAGCCACCTACCAACGCCCTGGGTCAATAAAATGTTCTCGACCACTTAGGAAGACCATGGAAGTTTACATCGACGACATGCTCACAAACCCCGATGGCGAACAACACCTTGACCACCTTAGCCTGTGCATTCGCCATTCTCCGAAAGTACAACATGAAATTGAACCTTAAAAGTGTTCATTCGCGTCCTCACAGTAAATTCTTAGGTTACATGGTTACTCAAAGAGGAATAGAAGCAAACCCCCACTGCATCAGAGCGGTTCTCGGGGATACCATCCCCAACTTGCGTCGAGACGCCCAAACCTGCCTTGCAGACGAGTGGCCGCCCCGAGCCGCTCATCTCCGTGTCCGCCGACAAGTGCCACCTCTTCTTCCACGCCCTCAAAAATCCAACAGTTCGATCGGACCCTCATGAAGTAAGCCCTACAACACCAAGAGGTATTTGACTACACCCCCACCGGGCCGTCCAAACCCATGAACGGGAGAGAAGCTCTACGCTTACCTAGCGGTCTCGTAGACGGCCATATCGCCAGACTAGTCCGAGAAGAAGGAACGGCAGGCCACCGGTCTACTACATCGCAAGTCGCTCCGACGCAGAAACCCTCGGATGCCAAAACCCGGAAAAGCTTGCCCTCTCCCTCATCCATGCGTTTCCCGTAAGCCTCGACTGCACTTCCAATGCCATCCTATAGTTGTGATCACCTCATTCCCGGGCCAAGAAAATATTGCACAAACCAGAGTCACTGCCGACTCATGCAATGGACAAAAGAGAACTCGGCCAGTACGACGTATCATACCAATCCCGCACCGCCGTCAAGTCCCAAGCACTAGCGATTTCATCGCCGACTTCACACCAAGCGGGAAACCGCCTGTGCCGAAAAAAGAATTACTATGTATGAATGGCGCACCACCTTCAAAGTGGACCCTCCTAAAGTGGACGGATCGAGTAATGTCAACTTAAGCGGACTTGGAATAGTATCGAGATCACACCGCAGGAGACATCATTCAATGAAAGCAAAACCGTCAGGGGTTCAGTGCACGAATAACGAGGCCGAATATGAAGCCCTCTTAGCCTGGACTCACCTTGGCCGCCGGAGAAATCGGCGCCAAGAGACTAACAAGAAGTCGACTCCCAACTCGTGGTCAATCAACTACAAGGTACGTACCAAGCACGTGACTCTAAAATGACATCCTATCTAAGCATGGTCAAAGAGTTGCCGAGCCGAATTCCCGAGGAGTTCTCGATAGTACGGATCCCCTCAGAAAGAGAACAACCATGCCGACGCCCGCCAACCTTGGTTCAAGACTCCCATGTTCCTCCGAGTCATCCATCCCCCTCCTATTCATGCAAAGGGCCTGCCTAATTGGAAAGAACCACCACCCGACAAGTCTCGAGAAGGCCTTATGGGCATTGAAAGCAAACCGACTATTGGATGAATCCATAGTGAAGTACCCTGGAAGACGATGAGCTCCCAACCGACAAGAACGAAGCACGCCGATTGAAAGCAAAAGCCGCCGATTCACCCTACATGACGGTCCAACCTCGTAAAGTCGTCTCGGGTCCCTACCTCAAATGCATAAGCCCGTAAGAGGCCCAAAATGTCCTATCCGAAATCCATGAAGGCGAATGCGGTAACCACGCAGGGGACGCAGCCTTGCTCACAAGGTGATCACCGCGGGTTACCTACCGCCGACAATCCGTACCGACTCGATCGCCACGCAAAGAGATGCGACAATTGCCAAAGGTTTGCCCACGTCCTCACACCTCCCACCAGAACGACTCCACTCCATCCCCGACACCATGGCCATTCATGAAGTGGGGAATGGACATCGTGGGAAAGTTACCATCCGCACTGTGGCAACGGGGTCTTCATGTGGCGGGTAGGTGCACTACTTCACCAAGTGGATCAAGCCGAGGCATTGGCCCAAGTCGAGACCGAGAAGTCAAAGCTTTATCCGAAAACGTGATCACGGCTTCGAATACCAAAAGAGATTGTCACCGACAATGGGTCCCTGGGCTTCATTAGTTCAAGTTCCAGTGAGTTCTGACATGTGGGGAATAAAGTTAAGCTTCGACACCCCCGCCCAAATTCCCCCTAGCCTAACGGCCAAAGCCGAGTCGCCAAACAAAACAATCATGCAGACAATCAAGAAGCGATTACAGAAAGCTAAGGGCGGCGACGGGCGACGAGCTACCCGAGTCCTCCTCGTCATACCGAACCACGGCTCCGATCATCAATCGCAAACACCGTTCTCCCCGACATATGGTTCGTAAGTCATCCCTACGAAATATCAGTTCCATCCACCAGTCCAAAGCGGGCGGACGAGGAATCAAATAGCCAAAACCTCCGTGCTGTAACCTTGACACCTGTGGGACGAACTACGAGAACAAGCAAGTATCCGCAACGCAGGCCTACCAAGAACAAGCCGCCCGCCATTACAACCGCAGTGAGGATCCGCACTTTCAAGATAGCACCGGGTCCTTCGCAAAGTCTTCCAAAACACCAAGGAGATTAACTTTGGCAAACTTGGACCCACTCGGGAAGGCCCCTACAAGATAATCAAAGAAGGGAAAAGGCGCCTACAAACCTCCAGACTTCCCCGAGGGCAAAGACATCCACAATAGTTGGGAATGCCGTTCACCTCAAACGCCTACTACCTCTAGGTGAACTCCTTTTAATTTTGTTTTTGTTTCGTTTTCTTTTTAAGGGATGAATGAATGGGCCTATCCATCTCCTCTTAGACAATGCTTCACGGCCAAACATTTAATGAAGTATTATTCGTAAAAATTTCATCTCCAATCGACTCTGCCGACTTTAATTGCGACACCTCCAAATCGGTCCTCGCCCGATGAACGCTCAACACCTTCAAACCTCGGCCTCGCCCGATGAACGCTCAAATGACACCTTCAAATCGCCTCGCCCGATGAACGCTCGACACCTTCAAATCGGCCTCGCCCGATGAACGTCAGACACCTCCAAATCGGGCCTCCGCCCGATGAACGCTCGGACACCTCCAAATCGGCCTCGCCCGATGAACGTCCAGACACTTCAAATCGGCCTCGCCCGATGAACGCTCAGACACTTCCAAATCGGCCTCGCCCGATGAACGCTCGTACACACCTTCCAAATCGGCCGCGCCCGATTGAACGCTCGGACACCTTCAAATCGGCCGCGCCCGGATTGAACGCTCGGACACTCTCAAGACTCGGCACCGCTGACCGCGGAACCGCCTCATTCAACCTAAAAACGCCGCTAAAGATGCAACGTCACCCATCCAGGGGACTACACACTCGGCCGGTCAAACTGGACGAACAATTCCTACTCCTGTGAGCGCCAACCCAGCCTAACATACACAAACGTAATGCACATACAAGATAAATAAAGGAACAATCCATTCACCCAAGAAAACGATACTAGAAATCGTAGTAGTCAAAAGATGGTATATATGGCATCAAACGCCCACTTTAGAATACAAAAAAGTGGGCACGCACGCTGCTACAAAAAGGGTGGGCGACGCAGCCCCAAAACATGAAAATCGATCACTAACATCCTCGGCACGAGCCTCATCCTCCGACAAGTCGGTCGCCTGTGCATACACCACTAGTGCTCGGCCGAGCCGGGCCGCCTCTCCCCTAACGCCCGGGCCTGACTAAGCTCAGCGCCGCTTCCGCCCCGCCCCCACCGGGATGACCAATCTCCTCTTCCAATAACTCCCCGCATGAGCAAGATGTCCTCATCCGGATCCCAATGAGAGGTCCGCCCCTCTTTAAACTCCAAGATGAGCTCGCCTCGGGCCTTAATAATGGCTGTCGGGCAATAGAGATGCACCGCTCCCGAGGGATTCGACCTCCGCGGTCCCTCTCGGCTAACTCACGACGCAGCCTCTCGACCTCGGCCTCACTATCCCGGGAGGGCGCCGCCGACTCTCTGTTCGCCTTTCGGGATGCCGCCTTTTTGTCGCAAACCAAGCTTGGCCTTGGATATATCTTGTATCCGCTTTTCCCGCGCCACGATGCACCTCGATGGAGACGCTAGGTGGAGTACTGCAAAACAAAACCGGGCAATGAGAACAAAGTCAAACAAGAAAAAGCAAACAAGTATGTTCATACGCCGAAGAGCGAGATACGCCCTCTGGCCAAGGCAAGAACCGCACCCATCCGGTTCGGGGACACGCGCCTCCGTGGGAACAAGAAGGGTCGGCCACCTTACTCATTGATGTCGCTGGAGTAAGTCGACGCAGAGCTTTTAATCGTGATAGTGATAGTCCCGCCTCCGTCCCACAACGGCACTGGGGACGACCCGACTCCCGACGAGGGCCGCCGACTGGTGGTCGCCGACCGGGCGAGTCGCCAATACATCCTCGACCCTCACATCCGCTCTCACCAACGACTTTTCCCTTTTCTCTCTCGACGCCCGGCGATGGCGGATTCGCGCGCCGGGGACACCAATTTCTTCATGAGCGATTCTGCAAGGGCAAACTCTCCAACGGTTAGTGGGTTCAGCCCTGACTCACCAAAAATGAGATGGTTGGAGTACCGACTCAGGAGTACATCCCAAGTCTGCTTCAGCGAGGGGAAGGGAGTACCTCTCTGAATAGCCTCTACCCCGGCCCAAAGAATACTGCTCCTCAGATTGGACTCTGCTAGCACCACTCGCCAATCTCTCTGCTCCAATGGGATGGCTAACACCCTCGGGTAGCTACGCCCAAGCCGCCTCCACTCGCCTAGGGCCGCGATTGAAATCGAGCTCGCAAGCAAGAAACATAATCAAGATTTAGTAATCAAAAGTTCGAAAGAAACAACGGAGTTCTCACCAGTGGGCTCGCCACCCGATCGGGATCTCGCCCATGCCCCTATCCCCATAGACGGCCTGACCCTTCAAGAAGAAGTAACGATCTTTCCAGTTCTTGTCACTGGACCGCAGGTCGGTCACCAGGTGAGACCGATCGTGCCTCAAGTTCAGCAGATATCGTCCCTTCTCCTTGTCGTTCTCCTTCAGGAAGTACGAGTACAGCAGCTCGTGCAACCCGAACACAACGATGCCGAACACACTGTATCCTCCAAAGCCATCAACGCCTCCAGCGCTCGCATAAGCTAGGGAGGGCGATAATGAAATGATTCAAGACCTCCCGACTAGGCGAGGCACAGCAACCTCAACCCATCGTGAAACCACTTCTCATATACGCAGACTCCCAACCTTCAGGCCTCCCAATCAACACGTTCGATACACCGCGGGTCCGAACCTTAACACGAGCCTGGGGGATATGATACAAGGTACGGAGGCGCCACACATCACTATCCCTCAGCACGGGCGGATAGTCCCTTGTCAGAATCCCACTACCCTGCTGGCTCGGCCCCTCCTCAGAGCTACTACCGGACGTAGAGGGGCCGTCGGCTCCAGAGTCTTCCCCACTCCTACCATACCGACCAGCTCCACTCGGCCCAGCTCCACTCGTCCCTGGAGCAGCAACACTAACTCCGGTCGGCACACCGACCGGGACATCCCTTCAGGCATTACCACCATAGCTGGGCACGCTCATACTCGTCCCCCAAGTCAACCTCGCGACTCGAACTTGCGGACGTATCACCCGACATCGGATCACTCGCCCGATCCAACCGACCGACTTCTCAAGGAAAATCAGTCCAGAATACCGATCGCCCTTCAACACCGGACGGTGCCCTCCAAAACGATCAGACTCGGTCGACCCGTTCTACCGAAGTTGAACACCAGTCGCCCCACCTAGCCGACCGACCGAGAAGGTTAACTAGCCTGTCCACAAACGAGTCTCTACTCTGGTTCGACCTATCCAACCGAACAAACCTCGGCCAGACTCAGACACCGACTCGTTCGCCCCGGACGACCGATCCGCCCAGAACTTCAATTCCAGCAGTCAGCTGTCCTTGATCACTACTCATTCGCCCTGAGCATCCGTTCCCCTAATCACTCTTCTTGCCACTCGGTCAGACGTACCGACCGAGCCAAACCACGCCAAAATCGACTTCGTCTTCCAGACCTAAACCCAAAACCCAGAAAATTCACCTACAACCAAATTCTTCCCGGAAATTCACCGGAAAACTCAAACCCAGAAAATCTCTCCAAAATCCTAACACCAAAAACGCCTAAAAACCCAGTCTAAACCCACTAAACTCAAAACTTCCCTGTTTTACTTTCCAGAAATCCTATCAAAAAAGAAAAATCTACCTAAAGAACAACAAAACGACGCCAAAAAGAAGAAATTACCTTAGAAGACCGAAATAGAATCACTTTCGCTCAAGAACCTGGGACAAAAGCGCAGAAAAAAGGAAGAAAGATTTTTTAGAGAAAACGCAAAACCAAAACTGAAATGGAAGATGAACAGTCTGCTCCCCAATTTTGTAAAGAAAAAGGCAGACACGTGGCAGGCTATGATTGATCAGTTGTCAGAGGTCTCTTCGTTTTCCCGCCCTCGAAACGACGAATCATTTCTCACCCTACACGTGGCAGCGATCCTAACCACCTGGGAAATTGTGGAACCGTACAGACTCTGCATCTCGGTCGACCAACCCTCCCGACCGACTCAGCGGGAACATCCAGCAGTACGTCCTGATAGCCTTAGCACACATGGCCGTTCGACCCATCCCACCGATCGAGCTTCTCAGGCCAGGGGTCTTTTCAGGCGTCTCGCGTTCGACCGACCCGGAAGGCCCGAACGAAGGACGCACGAGCTCGACGTAGCCCAAAGTTAAAACCTTCAAGAAGCCCCCAAGCCTCGTCCATTCGCCCATCCGAGGCGAACGAAGAGTCAACATGTTCGGTCTCCCCACCTATCTTGTCTCCCCTACATCACCCGACCGAATGGATCTCGTAAACTTCCCGGGTTTCGCCCGACTCCGGAAGGGACGAATAACCGCCCTCACAATGTTTCCGCGATCATCGTGTTAACGCACCGAGCGACCCGACCTAGCTCTCGGCTCTTCGGCTCATCCAACCGATCAGGCACAACGCGGGGCATCATGTTTTTGTCCGGGAACGGGTACCGACCAAGACCCAATCAAATCACTTGCGTCACTCCTCTCCAAAAATTGCTCATCCAGGGGGAAAGAACGAGCTCGCCTTGAGTACGACCTACTCTCTAACTTGAGATACTCAACTCAGAGAGTGGGGGACAAACTGTTAGGGCCAAAAATCGTCCTTGGCCCAAATAGGGAAAAAGGACCATTAGCAAAGGACCAAACCTAGTCCTGCAAAGGCCCGAGCCGTAGTTCTCTTCTAACGTGAGGAACAAACCGGCCCAAACTGAGCGGGCACAGCCTCAAACCTCCGGCCCATGTCCCGAGTCCATGGACAAATCCGAGCCCACAACCCCCTCGTAATACCTTCCTACTCCCGCTCACTTTCCTATTCGGAGTTACTCCCCTAATCAGAATCACCTTCCTATACGGACACGGGTAAGACAGCTTACCACAACCCTAACTCTTCTAGGGTTTGCATCAGAGTCGTACTAGGACTCCTACTTCTACCAAGATTCGGAAACCAGACGATCACTATATAAGCAGAGGCCAGCCCTCTCACAAGGGACATCAACATTACACCTTCGACGAGACTCTTCACGAGAGTTTCACTAATTCGCCGTAGTCACGGTCCCCGACTAGACTTCCGGTAATCTCTTATTCCCTAGCCCTCACTATATTAGCCCCTTTCAGTCTCACTGACTTGAACGTCGGAGTGCCTACGGCAAACACCACCCCGGTGTTTCCCGTTCGCTTCACGTGTATGTTTCTCTACGTGTGCAGGTGCAGCAGATCGCTAGTGGCCTTGACCTCGCGGGATCAGACCCCCCTTCCGTACAGGTAGATTTTCACGTCTACACACTTCAGTGAACAAGGAGATGAGGTGTCAATCACACCCATGAATATCTGCATTGTATGCAATTCATTTCAGTGGCTTCCACTACAAACTTTTGCTGACCCTTCAGGTGTATGCAATTCCTTCTCCATTTCCTCCCTGCAAAATTTTGCTATGGCTTCCACTATGCCATTAAACCACATACAAAGCAAGTGCAAACTCATCTCTTCGTTCACTGAAGTGCAACACCAATTTTCACCAATTTGTGGTACCAAACAGACACTTTTTCTCGTTTGAAGGAAACGAGAGAAGGGTCATTGCAATGGCTTCCACCATGCCATTAGAACAACCGGTGAATCAGGGCCAGCAAGGTTTGAGTGGTGACTCATTTATTCGACAAAATTTGAGGAAATTGTCACCTTATCAGCCAATTTTGCCTTTTGAGGTAATTGAGAACAATCCTTTCAAACTCCTTTAAATGGTCTTGTTTGTTTTTGGTCTTTTGTGCCGATTCAGATAGATTTGGTTTCCTGCCGCTAATCCATAGGAAGTTGTTAATGACATGGGTTATATTATTTCACTCTTACTCCATCAAAGTGCCAGATCTATTTTGGAAGGACAGGGGTTTAAGATTTGATATTAGAAAGCGCTGAGATTAAGAAATTAATGTATTAAAATTTCTTTTTGGGATATTTAAGGGCTTTTTTAGAATTCCATGTGTTAAATTTTATTATTTTGAGATTTTTTGTGTGGATAACTTGTTCACGCTCTAGATTCACTCTATGTAGTAGATCATTCTTTTCATGTATAATATAATACTCTGCTAAATGGTAATAATAGTAATAATGTGGTTGATGTGGATTTTAAAATAAGAAAGGAAACGAAGAAATAGGAGAAGAAAATGAAGAATCAATCAGAAAACAGTTTAGAATCTCGCAAATTATTGTGGGAATTCAACAGACAATAAACTCAATAAATTATTGCGGAATTGCAAGAGAAACGTTCGATGGACAAAAACTTGAATTTGCTACTGGCTTTAAACTCTGGTTGCTCTAATGAAGAAGGCCTCCCAGAAGCTGAATTGTCTGAAGCTGGAAACCACAGCCCAAGGGAAGGCCTTGAACAGAAGGAAATACCAAGCTTTTGTTCTTCTGTTCTTGAAGAGTCTGTGAACTCGTCTTTGCCCGTTGGGGAAGTACTCCCGGAGATTACGGATAACAAAAATAGCCAGACTCCACAATCTCTGTTTTATACAAAAGGAGTTGAAGACCAAGAAAACTCTCAAGTTTCTCCACTGAGATCAGATAGAAAGCTTAGCTCTCATAGCATTTGGTCAAGAAGAGGTAAACCGGCGAGTGTTCTACAGATTCAAACTGGTAGAAGCAGAGGAAAGACAGCAAGAAGTCAACAGTAAGGCTGATGTAGAACTGCAGATACAGGAGGATATTGAAAACAAATCAATTTCAAAGATACTTTTCTCTGGTTTTGAAGAGAAGGAAGAAGAAATCTTTACTCCAAACAAGGAGAATTTCTCCTCAGATACTCTTCTACTAAAGTCCTTGAAAAGGAAGGGTAAGCTGGAAGAAATTAAGCCTTCCAAGTCATACAGAAAATCCTCCTCAAAGGTTACTATTAGCCCCAATATCCAGCCACAAGAAGACTTGCACTTTTCTTCAGACAAAGAGAACCAGACACCAAAAGTTCTCCAAGAGCAGAAATCTAGTGAACTTTGAACAGGAGAGGACGATAATGAAGAAAAGAGCAGAAAGGGTGCCATTTCAATCCCTTGTGGCAAATTCTTCAGTTCGGAGGGGATCAGAAGCCTCACTTTCTAATGCCACAACAAGAAGCAGTCATTCTGTCAATTAGTCTAAAACCATGAAGGTCACTAATATACTCGCCTAGAGGACTTATATGGCCGGTCTTAGATGCTGTAGAGTTTTTTATTCCAACATCGTGACAACCTCAAACCACCACCATTCACTTCTCCGATCATCACTCACTAGAATCCCTTAAACCCTACTCCCGTCAACTTCACCAATCGTCAGCAATCAAGTGATTAGGGTTTGCACAACCACCCCTCCCAAGTCAAATTCTGATCAATCCCAACAACCAAAGTTCAACTTTTTATTACCAAAAGACTCATTGACCTCCCCTTTTCAAAAGCCCAGATAGTATAGACCGAGTTTATTCTCTGTTCGTCATCGAAATATAAATTTAGATAGTAAAATAGTATTTTAAAAGTCAGTGGGTGGAAAAGTGTCATTAAGCCATTATTTGAATAGGAAAAAGTAGTTAACTCATGAGCAAAACCTTTTTATTCACATGCATAAATTAAAAAAATTGTGTCCAGACTTGTAAAAATTAGATCTTCCTAAACATTAGTTTTCTCCAACCTACAAAACTGGGAAATAAATATCGATTAACTTTATACCAACAGTGGCGATAATATAAAGGTTGCAAGGGTTATATAGAATTATTGGGTGTAAGGCGTCTATAGGTAGCTTTTTAAGTCCACAGTCAAATCCTAAGATTCTATCCTGGACAAACGGTAGAAATTAGTGTATGGTAGAGGCAAAGGGAATTTCTAGTGTAGCTGTGAAATTCGGAAAGAATACCAACTGCGAACACTAATGAAAATTTTAAACCAAAGATCCTGATATTGTAGAATAAACTAAAGAGATCCATAAATTTTTTAATAATTAAGTATAAGAAATTATATTATGGCAGCCGTAATAATGAAATATGAAAAACACATAAATTTGAATAATGAAGAGGGAAATTTTGCGATGTTGCTTTGTTTAGCTTTTGTGTTTAGTTGCTTAGTTTAGTAATTAGTTAGCAGTCTTAATAATTACTTAATTTTTTTATGCTTAATCTAGGGCTTATCCTATGATAGGGTGGCCGTTTTTTATATGACCTTTTGTAAATTATTTCTCTTTTCTAATAATTATTTATTTACCAAAAAAAATAAAAAAAGAGAGATAGCAATTTTAATGTTGAATTAGCTGGTAAATCTGAATAATAAAAACACTTTTCTAATTGGCATGACAAGGGTTTCTTACCCTTAGATTGACAAAGGTCATTTTGTTCTGTCTTTGCACTATAAAATAGCAAAAAGCAACTCAAAATCTGGAACCAGCATTTTGCTTCATCTCTTTCTTCAAAGAAATTACTTCAAAATTATTTGTCATGGTTATGAAGGGACGTGGTGTGTATTGAAGATGGTTTTTCTTCAAAGAAATTACATGACCAAATCCAGCTAATCGTGTACCGTTTCAGCAACTGTCACTCAAATTTGGCTGATCGTATATCATTTCGACGATTGTCAATCAACATTTGTCCTGGATGGTTAGGGGTGTTTTGGCTAATTTTTAAACTTTTATTATGACAAAGGTACTTTAGCAAAATCTTAAATGTAGAGGGTTATAAAATAATCAAAATAATTATAATATATAAAGAAGAAGGACAATTCAGTAATCTATATAACATACCCATCAATTTATTCTCTCAACCAAATATATCAATATAACATACTCAACAATTTATTTTAATTTAACCAAACATATTTAATATAACATTCTTATTAATCTTCAAAGTAATCTATCTTCCTTTTAATATAACATTCTCAGTAATATAATATTCTCAAACCAAACGCCTCTAAAGTAGTTATGCATGAAATAAGAGTTAACTCCTTTCTAGTCCCTATGGTTTCAGTTGCTAATTTAAGGACAACAGTTTCAAATGCATTTTTATATCAATGTTTAATAAATTTAAAAGAGCGTAATTTTGTCATTTTAATAAATTTAATAGTGAATTAATCTTTTATAGAGTCAAAGGACTAATAGTAGTATTTTGAAACGATAAGAACCAAAACTTCAGTTTTTGCAACAATTGTCCTTAAATGCAGGCTGAAACCACAGGGACTAAAAAAGAATTAATTCCATGAAATAAGGGTAAATCAGTAGTTATGTATTGTATATGCTACCAAAGACAAAAGACAAAAGCAAAAAATAAGTCAACTAAAATACGTCTTATTCAATCATACATAATGTGAAAAAAAAAAAAAAAAAAGAGAAATACTAGATGTATGAAAACTTTTTGTAAGAATTGTTGTACAAAGTAATGTGACAGTTGTCACACCACTAGTTTCATATCAATCTTCTTTTTCTTTTCACAAACTAGTGGTACAACAGCGGCCACGTCATTTTATTTGTACCTCTACCATTTCCAAAAAAAAAAAAAATAACCCATCAATATGCCATTTCACAAAGGCACCACTTCCCTCTCCAATTCCTCTGTACAAAGTACAACCTCATCCTCTCGTCATAAAAACTAACCTAAACACCCCTATACAACGATTGGTCATTATGTCTGACAAAGTCGGGTTTTTAGATTTGGGTTGTTTTCATTTTGGTTTCTCTTCATATTCATTTTCTTAAACTGATATGTTTTCTCCATTTTACCCTTCAACATTAAACTTCACTAACATTAAGTGAGATAACTGTCACATTTTGCAAATAATGGAGTTCCATAATATTTCGTTAAAGTATCCAATACTCATTTGAGCTAGCTCAGCTTGTTGCCGTGCGCAAGTCCACCAGAAGGTGCCGCCGCCTCTCACTTTGTTCACTGCGCCTGCTGTCCTGCCGCTACTCGTCGCCCACCATTTCCGGCGTTGTCAGTAGGCCGTGCGTATACTCTATTTTTTTTTTCACTAAAAGATTCATTATTTTTTTTTTTATGGGAAATAATTAGTTAATATATGGACAAATAAATTTATGCCTGTTTGTGTATTTACATGTTTTATTAATATATTTTGAGTATTTTGGTGTAAAATGGATTTTTATTTTTTCTGTTAATCAGTTTAGTTTCTTAGATATGTTTGACGTTAGTTCACTGACAATTGGAAATGAATATTTTCAAAAATAAAATATTGAGTACTTTCTGTCAAAATGAAATCTTGTTATATTATTAGTCTTGCATTTGATGTTACAACTCTAGTTATTTTCTTTTTTAATTTTTAATTTTGGATATTGGTCCAGTGTTTTGGGTGATTCCTGGGAAATGAGTCAAAAAAATAAAAAAATAAAAAAATAAAAAAATAAATTCAAGCCAAGCCCTTCCCAAATATGGGCGGCATATTTCAGTAGCTCTCTTACAACCTTAAGAGATGTTTGGTTCTTGCTAGGTTTACACGACTTCCCTTCTTAGTTCTGGCTGTCTCCAATTTCGTAACTTCATTCTCTTAATTAAGGTATGCTCACCGAACCTATTCTCTCCCTGTCTGGAAATTGGGTTAATTGCACTTTCTTTGTATGTGGAAACTTAATGCTATTCTCGTAAACATGTTTGGAGGCTGAAATGAATTGCATACAATGCAGATATTCATGGGTGTGATTGACACCTCATCTCTTTGTTCACTGAAGTGCAACACCAATTTTCACCAATTTGTGGTACCAGACAGGTTCTTTTTCTCGTTTGAAGGAAACAAGAGAAGGGTCATTGCTATGGCTTCCAGTATGCCGTTAGACCAACAGGTGAATCAGGGTCAGCAGGGTTTGACTGGTGACTCATTTATTCGACAACATTTGAGGAAATTGTCACCTTATCAGCCAATTTTGCCCTTTGAGGTAATTGAGAACAATACTTTCAAACTCTTTTGGAAGGTCTTGTTTGTTTTTGGTCTTTTGTGCTGATTCAAATATATTTGGTTTCCTGCTGCTAATCCATACAAAGTAGGAAAATGCTCTATTACTACCTGCTTGAGTATACCGAATTTTGTTTTGGTGAATTCACTTCCATTGAAATAGTGGATTCCCTGTTTTCTTAAAAGAAAAACATATATTTTTATAGGTTTTGTCGATCAAACTTGGAAGAAAACCTGAGGATATTATCAAAATAGATGCAAATGAAAACCCCTATGGTCCACCTCCAGAGGCAAGTAATATGCAACATCACACTCCCTTTCTTATGTTCTAGTCTATAATGATTACTGGTATCATTTTTACATCTGAATACTCCTTAGTCTCCTGAGTAAAAGTTTCAGATTGTTTGTAGGTTAGTCAAGCATTGGGACAATTGAAATTCCCGTATATCTATCCTGATCCTGAAAGTCGCCGACTGCGTGATGCCTTATCTAAAGATTCAGGGCTTGAATCAAATCATATTCTTGTTGGCTGTGGGGCAGATGAACTCATTGATTTAATTATGCGGTCAGTTAATAAAATTTGTGACTATTTATTTAATGCTTATGAAACTATGCATTAATATCTATGTAACTTAAAGAACTGTGAAGTTTATAATAGTATATTGTTCCTTTTGTTTATCTATATCTACAGATGTGTACTAGATCCTGGTGACAAGATTGTGGACTGCCCTCCGACCTTTACAATGTATGAATTTGATGCTGCTGTTAATGGTGCACATGTCATCAAAGGTAAAGTTTAAGCTTTCTGGTACCTTTTAATTTCTGCAACATAGCTTTTAAAGTTGTTAATTACATTTTATGATTCATAGTGATGGGTTATTTTATTTAACTCTTACTCCATCAAAGTGTAAGACCGGCCTATTTTGGAAGGAATAGGGGTTCAAAATTTGATATTAGAAAGGGCTGAGATTAAGAAAATAGTGTATTAAATGTCTGGGGTCTGTTTTTGGGATATTTAAGGGCCTTTTTTTTTTTTTTTTAATAGTTAATTTTAGAATTCTGCGTATTAAATTTATTATTTTGAGGTTTTTTGTGTGGACAACTTGTTCACGCTCTAGATTCACTCCTATGTAGATCATTCTTTTCATGTATAACATAATACTCTGTTAAATGGTGATAATAGTAATAATTTGGTTGATGTGGATTTTGAAGTAAGAAAGTAAAAGAAGAAATAGGAGAAGAAAATGAAGAAGCAATAAGAAAACAGTTAGAAACTCGGAAATTATTGTGGGAATTCAACACAGAAAATGCAGTTCTCATAATTAAGCAATTCTTCATAATCCTTAAGTATAAGTTAACTTTCTACCTCCACTTTCTTAAATCAAACTTGGATTTTAAAACCCAAAACTATTAAGGATTAGAAATCTTTATGTTAGGATCCTACATTGGAAGGGAAAAGGGTAGGCATGTGGGTTATAAAGGGCTTGGGCACCCTCCCTTAGCAAGTCGGTTTTTCAAGGAGAATTCAACCCAAGCCCATGAAAGACCCATGGCCTAGCCCAATTGTTTGAGTTATTGGGGTGGGTTCCTATCAATTGGTAGTAGAGCATGATCATGCGCCTACGTGGCAGTGCACGCGTGGCAAGTTGATCCATGGCAGGTTGACCTTGGGCCCAGGTTGCTACCCCGAGAAAGAGTGTGGAGGCCCGAGGGAAAGGGGATTCGCGTAGTCACCCAAGGGGTAAAGAGGCCAACAGGGGTAAAGAGGCTGACATGGACGTCGGTTGCGGAAGCGTGGTGGAATGTTAGGATTCCACATTGGAAGGGAAAATGGTGGGCATGTGGGTTATAAAGGGTTTGGGCACCCTCCCTTGGCAAGCCGGTTTTCCAAGGAGAGTTCTACGCAAGCCCATGAAAGACCAATGGCCCAGTCCAATTGTTTGAGTTGTTGGGGTGGGTTTCTATCACTTTACCACTGAAAATTAACCTAAAACACTTGAAGACAATATTTACTATCTAATAACAAAAAACACCATTCAACTACAAGATTCAATTGACTTTAACTACTGCCAGATCTCGCAAAACAAAATTTAAAATGAGTACCCTTTGTAGACTAGAATTGGTAAAACTACCAAGTATGACAAACCTTTTCCAGGATCAAATAGTCCTCTTTGTTATCTGTCCCTTAAGCCATGATTCATGTGTTTATCTTTTAAGATGTAACTTTATTTGGTGTAACCTTTTGCAGTTCCGAGGAAGTCAGATTTCAGCTTGAATGTGGAACTCATTGCTGATGCTGTTGAGCGGGAGAAACCAAAATGCATATTTCTAACTTCTCCAAACAATCCAGATGGAAGGTTATTCTCAATTTTCTCTGCTCACAGGCTGTGTTTGTCTGTTTCTGTGGTGAAAACTGTAGTTCTTTTGGAAGAGATACAAGGGATTTGGCTAATCTGTCCCATGATCATTTTATGAACACTTGACTGTGCACTGAAAATTCCTGTTTTAACGCCAAAATTTGATATTTTTTGAGTTTCAACATGCTATTTTTGATATATGTGTAGAAGTAATAAGCACCTGTTTATGATCTTAAATCATTTTATTCTCATTGGTTTTTATGTGTCGGAGCTCAATTCTCATGCTCAAGTTTGATATATCAAATGATTTCACACTATTGAAAACTTCTTTTTTTTTGTCTAGAATAAACTAACATCCAGGTAGCTCTTTAAAGAGGTTCTTAACAATGATAATGACAAAGGTCTTGACCTCTGATGCCTAACATGTATTAATCTGTTCACACATTGATTTAAAAGCATACTTGTTTAGCATCTTTAAAAACAGTTAAGATGGGTTTTATCTTTGTATTCAGGCAAAATTGTCAAAACAACCATTTTGTTTTCAAGATGCTCACCAAATTAAATCTTTTTTTTTTTCACATTAACATCTTCGGTGTAATACTGATGTGCTTATTCTGATAGGGGAGTTTCTGAACTGTGATTTAAATTTGGAATGTGGAAAAGTGCACGCAATTCTTTTCTCATGTCTTGTAGGTTTTCTCTTGACAATTTTTTTTTTTTTTTTTGGTCATGTTAACTATGGTTTCTCAGTATCATCAATGAGCAAGATCTTTTCAAGATCCTTGAGATGCCCATTTTAGTGGTACTGGATGAAGCATACATCGAGTTTTCAGGTCTTGAATCCAAGATGAAGTGGGTGAAGAAGCATGATAACTTAATTGTCCTTCGTACATTTAGCAAAAGAGCTGGTATGGTCTTTCTGTCTTTGCTTATTGTTTTCAGTTTCTTATGAATCAAGCTTAATGTGCAGAGTTGTGAAGGTTACAGATTTTTACTATTTCAAATGTATCAAATAAAACTCATTGCTTTGTTTTTCTTCTCCTTTAAATAACCATTCAAGTACAATAATGTTGTTAGGAGGAATTTTGTCATATTTTAGTGTTATGTTAAATAATGGAGCAAAGGATTTGTAGAAGGTCATTGATGAAAGAATAAAGATAGGTTAACTCACAACTTTCTCTCACAAACGTTGAAGTGATAGCTTGCAATTGATCAGCTTGCATTTGGTCAGACGGGACCTATTACAAGCTGACCAATGACGAGTTGACACGTCGCATTTGTGAGAGAAAGTTAATAAGAAGGGTTTGTGAATACTAATGAAAACATGGCTGATCCATATTTTGATTTATAAACTGCACTGTTTGTTAGCTGGCTGTGTGAGATAAACTAAATTTATTTTCCCTATATATATATTGCTTATAATATAAACTTTGGGTTGAAAGACTTTTCTATATCAATTTTGTTGTAGTTTACTAAGGGTCAGCTAGCTTGCTCTGATTGTCTGATGATACATACCATTAGAACACGAAAGTAACCTATAATTTGGTTAATATAAAATAAAGTTCTAACAATGTCCTTGAGATTTTAAAATTCAGTCTTTGTAATTGATAGCTTTTTTAATGGTGAGATAGCAGCTTTTGTTGCTCTATGTCGAGGATGTGATGATGAGATATATCTGTCCAATGAATCTTTTACCGACAAATTAGTGTTATACTGGATTACTTTATTTAGCTATATGTGTAACGATTTAACTTTTTCCCACTAAATCCATATTGTCATGAAATTGGCTGCAGGTTTAGCTGGACTTCGTGTTGGATATGGAGCATTTCCTCTGAGCATAATTGAGTATCTTTGGCGAGCAAAGCAACCTTATAATGTTTCTGTTGCCGCTGAAGTTGCTGCATGTGCAGCTTTGCAGAACGCTACATATCTGGAGGTTTTATCCTTTCCGTTATGGCTTTTATTTTGTGCTTGTATTATATTCTGATCCAAATATAGAACCCCTTTTAGCATAATTCCTAATAGCAGTTAAACAATATATATCAGAATGTGAAAGAGATGTTGATACAAGAAAGGGAGAGGCTCTTTAAACTTCTGAAGGAAATACCATTTCTCAATCCATATCCAAGCTATTCAAATTTTATTCTTTGTGAGGTTACTTCCGGAAAGAATGCTAAGAAACTAAAGGTATATATTCTTTTCCTGCAAATCCTTGCTTTTACATAGTAAAATAGTTTTACTTCTGCATCCAATAGTTTGCCTGCTATAATGACATTTGTTCTTTTAATTTTTTGGTTTTGTTGTTGTCATGGCTTATGTATATTTTTCATATCTGTAAACCTTGTCTTGTTCAGTAGTTTGTGTGATGTCTCTTTGATGTTTCCATGCTCCCAAATTAGGTAGTTCTAAAGTGCCTAACTTGGGCTTACTGCTGCCCTTTGTCTTATGACCCTTAGAAGTTCTTTGAACTTCTTTAAATATTAATGCCAAGAATTGTGTAGTTGCTTAACTTTCCCTATCTTGCATTTAGCTTGCATGAAGTGATCGGTATAGATGTGTTTACATATTGAATAGGACCATGTGATGCTGCTACATCATTGAGACATGCAAATTTTATTTGACATTGAAGCAGATTGGATTTTTTTTTAATAACCTGTGTGCATTGAGTTCAAGGCAGGATTTTTTGTCATACTCTATAATCTTTTAGTGCTGAAATTTGTGGTATATCTATGTCAAATTAAACATTACTGATTGTGTTACAAGAGCCTACTTTTATCTTAATTGCTAACTAGATAGTAAAGGAATAAAAGAAGTCAAGGAGGCTTTGTGTTTAAGATTTACTCAGAGAAGTCCTAAGACCTTGTGGTTTGGAGTTACTGGAGGGTGTGTTGGAGGCCAAAGGCTTCGGCCAAAGATGAAGTGGACTAGTGGATGCTTGAGATCCACTAAATATTTTATTTTATTTTTCGAATTGTAAGTTTAGAGGCAAATTTGCGGCTTTAAGAAGTTTAAGACAAGGATAATCTGCTTCATCCTTTCTCTTCTCTTTGGTGATGAATATTCAAAGTCGATAAGTGGATAGAGCCAAGGAGTTTGATTTTATTTTAGTCTACTATGGGAAGGAAATTGGTTTGGGTATATATTCTCATAAATTTCCAGTGATACAATCTTCTTCATTTGGGGATAAAGCTGAGTTTCTTAATATTATTGAGGTTGTTGACTTGCTTTTTAAGTAGCTTAATCATTGGTACATTCAAGAAAGAAGATTGTGTAGCTCATACCCAAGTTTGCTGTGAGATAGACGGTTGGCCTACGAAGTATATTTGAATGTCTTTGCAAAGCAACCCTGAGGTTATGGCTTTTTAGAATCTGGTTATTGAGAAAGTTCATCAGAGTTTGGGAGGTGGAGAAAAATCTGTCTTCTGGGGGAGGTAGGCTCACTCTTCTATTGTCAGCAGCTTCTAAGTCTTGCTTTTACCTTCTTATATTCCTAAGGATGCGGCAAAAACTAGAGAAAATTATGACAGGTTTCTGCTGGGAAGAAGTAAGAGAAAGGAAAAGAGAGCACTTGGTTGCAGAATAGTTTCCCAAGCCATTTCTAAAGGGGAAGAGGAGGAATATAGCTCTGCCATAAAAGTGGCTTTTTGAGATTTCTTTCAGAAGCAATTCTCCATTGCATGTTGTCATTAGAAATAAATATGGACTTCAAAAGGATGTTTGGGACTCCAATGTAGGCACAGGGGCTGTGGTAGGCGCCATCCTTTGGCACTAAATTATTCAATTTGTGAAGTTGGAGATTGGAAATGGTGAAACAGTTTTGGTAGACTAAGACAAATGGATGGGGGAAGTTGCATTTTTTAAGTCTTTCCAAAAAAAATTTAAGTTGCCTGAAAGTCAAGGGTTCTCTGATTGCCAATATGGTGGTTTCCTCTCCTTCTCATTGAGGTTGGGACTTTCAGTTCCTTCCAAATATGAATGATGTAGAATCTTGAATGGTGTTGTATGTTGTAGAATAGTTTCTTTGATAATTTAATTAACCATCATAAATATCTAGAAATGGTCTGGTCTCAGTTTTCAGGCTTGTAAAACTGGTGATTTCTGGTTATTTAGTCAGGTTGAATTTTAGTGAACGATAATCTTTGTTTATTTATTTATTGTTGCATATCCGAGAGACGGCCATACAACATACCACTTTAGAGGTACAAGACTATTGCATGAACCCTAGATATGTGGAATCATCTATAAACTACACATTACTTGTAAGCCCAAGTATATTTGCCTCCCATGCGGTTCAAATACTAGGTATCTTGTTTCTAGTAATTCAAAATTTTCACTTTTCGCTATGCTACCAATTGGTTTAAAATTGTGGTCATTTTATTTCTATCTTTCCATACATAACCGAAGAATGGAAAAGATTCTTCAAGAGTCTCAAGTTCCAGAAGTGCATGATAAATACCGTCAAAGCTCAATACTGCAGAGGAAATTAAGTGAAGTATTCCGAATACAAAGTATGGAAAGGTGTCTATAACTTCCCCCCATGACCTACTCCCCAGCCTAGAGTAGCTAGGTGGGGAAGTAAAATTAATCTTTGTTCATACATGGGTTTTTTTGGTACGAAATGAGCCACTTCAAATAGGTTCATTGCTCCGGCCTAGAATGCGATTAATCCAGCATGGGCTACATGAGCCCTCAGCAGTTTACCGGATAAATTGATAGGTTGGGCATTCCCGGCCCACCAAGCGAAACCGGTGGTTTCTTGGTCACAACCAGCTACAGCTAAATGTTTTACATTATAATCTTTTTATTACAACTGCGAATGATACTGAACATGTTTTGCTATCTTAACTCGGCTAACATTTCAAATCTTGTAACACAGGAGGATCTTGCGAAAATGGGCGTCATGATCCGTCATTATGACAAAAAGGAATTGAAGGGTTATGTGCGTGTGTCTGTTGGGAAGCCTGAACACACTAATGCTCTGATGAAGTGCCTTAAAAGTCTTTCTTGATTCTTAATGATAAAGCGAGGACACCGAGCCAAGAAGAATCATAATTCATTTTTCCTATGTTGTAAACCATATGAAGCTTTCTCTGCTTCTTTATTGGTAGACTGCAAGATTTTGTTAACTGCACTGCAGGGAGAACCACAGTATTCGCTGGCAATGTTGCTGGTCTGGCTCAGCGGGCTCTGTTTCTTTTTTTTTTTTTTTTTTTCTCTTTTAAGAAAAATAATGTTGCTTAAAGAATTGGAGTGCCCGGTATTTTAGCAAACCTCCTCTGCCGGTAATGTTGACTGAATCATTTGGTATAGATGCGCTACTGTATAATAGAATCAATGCAATGTTCCAGTAACATTTTACTTTTTTTCTGGGTAATGTGAATTGTGAAGTTTAATTGCTAGCTTGGAATAGCGTCCACTTCTCAAGGCTTTACTGCTTTAGGGTTGGCATTCAGCACCCTAGATAGCAAATGAAATTCTCTAACTTCCGCTCCAACCTCGGATTTTTTTGGGCGGAACGGGTGACAGGAATCTCTGCTTGGTAAAAGCAAACCTGCCTCCGCCCTGTGCCGTTTTCCGGGCCAAAATTGATGAGATTTTATCATTTTAAGAACTTGTGTGTTAGTTGGCAACAAAATTTAGAGTTAATAGTTACGAGAAATGCTATCTTTATATCACATTTTACATTATTTTCATTATATTATAATGTGTTATACGTCATATCTACATAAATTTTTAATATTATAATAGAATTATTATTAGTAAAATGATTATAGTGTAATAAAAATGGTATAAAGGATAGTGTAAAGGCATTACTCAATAGTTACTCCCTTGTAAATTGATAAGATAGGTTTTGAAAGCTATTGTCTACGTGTTAGTTGTTACCCCTATATACTATTGATCCGAGCTTACTTTTCTCTTTTTTGGGGGGATGAACGACTTGCGTATACCCAAGGTTTGCCGTAACGACAAATTGATACCTAAAAAGTTTGAAAAGCGACAAAGTATTCCAGTCATGTCTTTGTTAGTGATTTACTTTGTTAATAGTGAAAAGACTAAAATGCCCTTAAAAGTTTGATATTTTAGTTTTTTATAAATTTAAAAATGTCTAAAAAACCCACTAGATTTGCTAATTTAACTAAACACCCTCATATATAAAAAGTTTGTTAAATGACAAAAACACCTCCACCAACGCGATGCAGTTCCGCCACCACCGTAGCGGAGGAATTGGCGGAAGTGATTCAGACACAAATCCAGCGGGTCTATGTGTGCTGCAATTTCAACGTCGAGGCGGTGGTGGCAATCAACGTCGCAATGTGGTGGGGTTTTTTTGTCATTTAATAAACTTTTTATATATAGAGGTGTTTAGTTAAATTAGCAAACCTATAGGGCTTTTTAGAAATTTTTAAATTTATAAAAAACTAAAATATCAAACTTTTAAAGGCATTTTAGTCTTTTCACTGTTAACAAACAAAAATCACTAACAGCACATGACTGAAGGTACCTGTTTGTCATTTCTAAACCTTTTAGGTACCACTTTATCGTTACGGCAAACTTTGGGTATGCGCAAGTCGTTTGGCCTTTTTTTGGGGCAACTGATAAAAGAATCCTAGGTAATGGAAACTATTTTTGGAACCCATTCCTAAGTTTACCAGGAAAAAAAAAAAAGTTTTTCTTTGTTATGCATTTTTACAGCTTCATGATATTATTAACAACAAAGTATCTCATTTAATTCTTACAATTTTATTTTAAATTGTTCTCAATATATAAATTCTACTCCTATCAATATAAATTCTGATCTTTAAAAACAGAAGTGATGTTTTTTCGCATAAATTTTAGTTCCCTTGTATCCAATTCAATGAATAAACAAACAAATCCAATAATAGTTCGTTGACCAGCATCAATCCAAATTGAAATACTATTGGGCTTTCTGGGTCTCTCATTTGATTTTGATTTACTCACAAAATACTCTACACAAGCATTTCAAACCAATTTTCAATTTTTTATATACCACATCAATTAGCTATCCTTCCAACACAGCAAAACAAATTCAATCAGTTTATGAATGTGAGATTTGATCACTGTTTTCTTCGTTTCTTCTTGTTGGTCAATGTAAAACTACATACCATTCAATAGAAAAACCTGAAATTATTTGTAGTATGGGATTTCTTTACTCTCCATTTCCATTATTAGCTTTGGACCAGAAAGTCGTCACTAAAGATCAGATAAAAATGAAAATCCCACAAATTGTTTTCTAATACTAATAATTCTCCTTTTCCCAGTTCAAGTAAGATGTGAAATCTACAAATCCCCACAGATTTTTCTGTCGCAATCCCCTCTTTTTGAAGGAATTGCTTAGTTGGGTAGTAGATAGAAATTTAAAAGACTTCTCTTCTAACAATCTACATTTGTGATAGGCAAATTGTTATTGAAACAATGAAATGATAAAAAAAAATTATGATGATTACTGAAGTTTTACATCCATGACTGACAACCGAAGCCATGACATGAGCAAAATGCAGTTCCATTAATCCCAGAAAGAATTCTCCAGGTCGGAAGCAGCATGTTCATGTAGGAAACACAATCGTAGAGATCATAAACTTTTGCTAGGAGTTTAGTTTCAAGTAAAGTAATCAAAATACAAGTTCTTGCACATCATCCATCCCATTTCCATGAAAATTCTCAATGCCTAAATATTATATAACTTAAAAAACACCAATCATATTCATTTTCGTATAATCACTTTTCTCTAATCAACGAATCCTAAACCTTCCCACATTTTCTTATTAACCAAACGAAACAAATATTAATCTAATTTCAACATATTCATTCCCATATATACAATTCCCCTAACAGAAAAATCACAACAACATTAGCAAATCCACAAATAAAATTAATATATATATATATATATATATATTATTTCAAAACCATCAATCCATATAACCCATTCTCCCCCAAACCGCATTTCTAACCCGTTTCAAGTCTCTCCCTTTGAGCGTCCGTCCAACCCCTTCCACCACCGAGCTCCCCAGCACCATCGAATGCGTCCGCGCCACAATCTCGTGCGGCGCCACCAACTCACCATTCGCATCTTCATCCTCATCGGTCTCATCAAAATTATTTTTTTTCATAACCGTCGCCAGAATTGGCACGTTCACCGGCGCACTCTGATGTTGAAATCTCCCGAACCCTAATCGCTCGTGCTGCGGTTTCGGAACACTAGGGATCGTGCGTGGACTCGGAATCGACGCTTTGTGGCAACAAGAATGAGAATTAGTCGGAGATTCCAGTAGCGCAGCTTGAATTCCAAAACTTTCGGAAAAGTTTGTTGTTTTAGGGTTGTTATTGTTGCCGGTGTTGTTGTTGTGGTGGTGGTTCGATGGCAAAATGTCGGTGGTGAAGATGTCGTGTTCGTCGAGTTCGACGTCGGAGGGGGATTGGGAGGGCCGTGGGTAGGGGTGGGGAGAGAGGTAGCGGTTAATGGAAGGGGAATGGCGCCGGGTCGGGACGTGGAAGTTCATAGGTGTCGGGTGGGGGGTTGGAGTGACGTGGAAGGGGGAGGAGAAAATCACATAAATGTGGAACACACCGATGCTCTGGAATTCTCAGTTTTTTTCGTACGAATTGTCGGTAGGGGAACTGACTACTGAGAGGTTTGCGTTTGTAGTAAATATTTAGCCTCTCCGTTCACTTTTTTATACTTTTAAAAAAATTTAAAAAAAAAATAGAAAAAATTGAATTGGACGAATATTATAACATAGAATTTAAAAATAAATAAAAATACCTTCTATTTATTTATTTACTAAATACTCCTTTATGTTTGTTCATTTACTAAAAATCTTTATAATAAAACATTAAAAGTTAACAAAAATACTCTTAACCCACCCATTAAATATGGACACAGCCATCACGGCCGAAGAGTGGCCGGAGTCATCGTATCGACGCATGATCGGCTGGATCTTGTCGATCTTGCACCGATATAGCTTTTTTCGATCAGATCTACGATAGATCTGGCCAGTAAATGCTAGATCTACGGCTAGATCTGGCCATTGACGGCCAAATCTGATCGTATTTACTCGTCAACGATGGCCAAAGATATGATGTTGGCCGTCGTTGACGACTGACTATGACAAAAGATCTGGCCATCACAGCCAGATCTTTGGCCTTAGATCGCGGCCTTTTGCCGGTCGATCCATCGTGGAATCCGGCCGAAAAGGCTAGACGGCACACGCCGATTCAGGCTAGCAGCTATTATACGTATTCCGGCCATTTTTCGACGGTGGTGGCCGGAATCTGGTAAATATGGATTGTTAGGGTTTTTTTTTTACAATTTCTAAAAAAATATTTAGGGGTATTTAATTAAATTAATAAATTTAGGGGGTTTAAAAGAAGTTGAATAATATTGTGAGTTTTTGCAATTTTACTGTTTAACTTTATTGGGAATACTAATAGTAGTATTCCCAAATGTGAGCCAAACGAAGCCTTAATATTGGGAGGATTTCATTTATTTATTTTTTAATGGGTTACTTTCACTTGTTCTAGTGAGGTTTATGTACTTATCTTCTTTTTTTTTTGGTTTTTTTTGTCAAAGCCTTCGGTCAGCTCACGGTTACTTTAATTATTTATAAACAATATTTATAGGTACAAAATGTGTATATAAAAATTAATTTAATAAAAATACAGTAAATGAATTACATAACTATATTTTGCTTCATTATTTGAGTTTTTAGGTTAAAACCTTAGGACTACCTACCACAATAATATTGTGGTTTATATCTTAATTGGTCATTTGAGTTTGTGAGGTATTCAATAGACATTAGGGATTAATTGAGGTGTGTGCAAGCTGACCCAAACACCCCGATTACCAACAAAGACACAACTGTGTCTTTACTTATGAACTTGTGTATTAACCATCAATACTAATTTATGATGAAAGATAGATTTTCTAACTCTCATACGATAGATTTTCTAACTCTCATACGATTTGGTTTATATTTAGATGAGTAATCTCTCTATACAAAATCATCAATTTAATAAATATAATAGATGAGTAATGGGGGGTGTATTTAGCAAAAACCCTATATTATTGAACATAAAATCATCACTTGATTTTATAATAGATTTTTCTCTTTAAATAAAACCTTAGCATTTTAGAATATTAAAACTAAAAACTTTTTTTTCTCATCAAGGGTGATCAGACTAGCTTGCGCATATTTCAATTAATCTCTTGGGACCTTAGAACAACCGATCGGATAAGAGCCCCAATGACCACCCCTATTAGTGTGAGAGAATTCGAACCCATGAGCTTATGAAACATTCTTTTGCTCTTTTACCATTAAGTGGCAAGGGCGTAGCTAGGATTCTAAGTCAATGGGTTAAAACATCAAAGTTGATAAATTTACAATAAAATATATACTGAAATAATAAATATAAAAAATATACTTTTAAAAGTTATATATATCAAATTATCAATTCTACAATTGTCCTCGGTGATTTTTCATATTTTGAAAACGTTGTATAATCCCTAAATCTCTACAACTTAGGGTTTCATCAATTCTACCATTCAAAATTAACTTAATAACTAACTAAAATTTATCAAACCCAACTTAAAGCAACAACTAATTAACTCATACCTCAACATAAACAAAATTAAATCAAAACCCACATCAAAATATAGTAATTTAATCTTCCAATTTCAAATTTATTTATTAAACTCAACAAAAATTTATAGCCCATGATCTTTCATCAATTAAGAAAGCTAAAAGAAAATAATTTTAAGTAAAATAAAAATAAAATGAGCATAATTTTTCCTTGTAATCCAAAGGAGTAGTCTTTCTTAAGTATCAAACCAAAGGAAAAATATAATTTGAGAAAAATGAGAGAAAATGAAGAAGAGAGAAAAATTAAAAAAGTGTTAATTAATAATTCATTTGGAATAATACTACACATACAACATTATGTAACAAAAGATGATTGAGTGAAAGTTTAATTTTAATTTAAAATCAACTAATCATATTTTGTCGCATAATGTTGTATAAAAATGTTGTATGTGTAGTATTACTTTTCATTTTGTGGGGTCAACATGAAGTTAAGTGAGGTTAAAATTGCAATATCCACAAAACATTAATACTTTTTAAAAATTGAACCCATAAGTCTCCATGTGGCTAGGTCCTGTTAGGGCCAAAAATCGTCTTGGGCTTGACGAGACCTAATAACGAAATAAACATGTCACGGCCCAAGGCCTCAACTAAATCCCGATTGGGCCTACGCTTAAAATCACTTTGTGAACTACCCACTCTATGAGTTGGGCTATCTTATAAGTTAAGCTAAACTAGGTTTCAGCCTATTAGCCTACAACAGTCCATAAATAGGAAATCAAAATCCATTCTATTTCCTCTTCTACTAAGATTCCAAATCTTTCTCAAACTATTAAACTTAATCTGATAAAGTCAAAAAATCATATTTCTTTCCTGATAAGGATTATCTCCCAAAATAGGACTTAATATCCTACTAAGATTCCAAATCTTACTCAAACTATCAAACTTAATTTGATAAAGTCAAGAAACATATCTCTTTCATGATAGGGATTATCTCCCAAAATAGGACTTAGTGTCCTACTAGGATTCCAACCCCTTGGGTTCATTATAAAAATAGAGGTTTGCCCTCTCATTAGGGGGGCTCCCATAGTCAATCTACACTACTTAAAACCATCCATTCACTCCTAAAGTTCTCACGCCCAAGAACCCAACGCCTCCGTCGTAGTCTTAGCTTCTGACAAGACTCATGGTAATTCTTCATCTCCTTAATTCTTATCAAATAATCTCTTTCAGCCTTGCTAACTTGAGCGTTGGAGTGCCTATAGCAAACACCACCCCTTGTTTTCTGGAAGCTTTACACTTGTCCTTTCATGTGTGCAGGTTTGGCGGATTGTCGTGGCCTCAACCTTACGAGATCAGACCCTAGTTTCATGATGATAGATTTTTTGCATCTGCAGGTGCCTGTCAGGTGGTGGTTAAAATTACTTAACTTACCTATGTTTAAACCCTTATATTATAACAGAATATCAAATCTTTTGGTAGCTTGGTCTAAAGGTGGGCAAGGCCTGGGCTTAGGTAGTCCTAAGCTCGGGCTCTCAAGTACCGATCCCAATTTGGGACTGGTCCAGAGCCTATCACTTTTTTGAGGGCCCAGACTGATCCCAAGCCCGAGACTAGCTTGTATAGGACCTGTCCTATGGGCTTGAAAATTTCAATTTAGTCTCTTAATTTTTTATATATTTGGGCTAAATAGATATTTATATAAAGGGTTGTAATTTATCAAGGGGTGATTTGTAAATTTTAAATTCATAAGTAAATAAATAAAATTAATTAGTAAATAAATGTAATTTATTAGGGGGTGATTGTAATTTGTAATTTTTTGGGAGGGTTTTAGTAATTTGGTCAGGGGTTTTGAAATCAACTCGACCCAGCTTGGAGGATGGACCTGTTTGGACCCGTCACTTTTATGAGGGTCTGATCCGATCTCTGGATCGGGAGGACCGGTCTTTTAGGCCTAGGTTTTTGCCCACGTCTAGGCCCTTGGTCCTTATTTTTATAGACATGTTTTGTAAATTCAGTTGTTTCCAATTCCCAGCAAATCTTCATTCCCAGTCACCTTATATAAAACCCATAACTTATTAAACTCGTAATCTTCTCTGCAGATTTCCAAATACTTAAATCATAGTCAACCTCTTAGCTTCTTGTAATCATGGTAAGGTTACACTATTCTTTATAATAATAATAAATAGTAAAAAACTGTAATAGAACTGAGTTTAGTTTCTTTAGTGCTGCATGGAGTATCAGTTTTCTTTTCAAAGGAAATTCATTGAAGGAATTTTTCCCTATCCTTTATTTTCCGAAGAATACAACTTTCTTTCAGAGAAGTTCATTTTGTAAAAACATTAGCCTCACTCAGTCACTAACTTTTGACAGTTATACGATCCAGAAGTGATCTAAAATTGGGCCCTCAGTGCCAAGGAACATGTACAAGCGTGTAAAATATTCTGAGTCTTGAAAAGTGGCATTGAATGTGTTATGCCTAAAGAATGCAGGGCTGACGTAAGGTCCAGTTAGCGTGCAAAAGTCAGAGCTTGGGTACACCCGCAGTCGAGTCATGTGAGGAAAGGAACAGCATGCTTCTGTCAGAATAGTGGGTGCATGCAAGACTAGCCAGAAGTGGTGATCCCATGTGTCCAATCCCTACGCCAAATCGCGTAAATCACTCTAGAAGGTGGGCAATGTGACATAAAGAAGGATTTGCACGGATAATCCCACCAACTCACAGATTCAGTAATAATAACCTTAATCTATCCCACTATAAATTTAGAGCTCCTCTCTCATTTGAGGGATTGGCTACTCTCTCTCAAGAATATATAGCTTCCTCTCTCTTGTACTATCATTTGTAAGTCAGTCCGCTAAAGCAACCTGGCCTCTATCATTAATACAAACATCAATGGACGTAGGACTTGCTTCCTTAGCATCTGAACCACTTTAAAAGTTGTTCCCATTGCATTTACTCTCATTTTTTCTTACATTCACGTGTGTCTTCTGAGCCAGCTCAGCATTTCACATGTGCGTTTCGTTGGTGTCAAAATCACGCATCAACAATTTGGCGTTAGAAGGAGGGCCTAATTTATGTTCATCCTTCATCAGGAGAATCTCTAACTTACTGGTCCTACAACAGCAAATGGCCTGCCAACCTGAACCTGAATGAACCAACCAGAGTGCTAAGGGGATACCCCAAGTCTAGGAGGACACATCTTCCGAAATACGTTTGGTTCCGCAAAATACCACAGGAGATATTTCATCAAGTTCACAACTTGACCTTATCATTAGAAGCTACCTGGAGAGGTTCGACAATACTCTCCAGACGGTCAACCAAAGGTTGGACTGTTTGGACCAAGGCGTGCCAACCAAATCAGCTGGGGTGGTGCAACCGCCAAAATCGTCTATAGGTCACGTGAAAGCGCGGCAAAGGGAGATAGCCCATGCCACGAGCACTGCAGCGCTTCGACAAAAGGGTAAGCAAATGGTAAAAAACGGGCCTACGGGCTCCAAAGGGCCAGCAAACACCCACCGCGTCTCGAGCAGAATACCACGGTGGCATTAAGACTCGGTGAAAAGACTTGGTGAAAGGACGCAGTCGGAGCTGTCCCATGCCACGTCACAAGTACACCCCCATAAAAGTGTTAGGCAGGGTGATTCTTATCACCACCAGTAAAACGATCCCAATCGTCATCGTACGGGAGGTTCCCACACTTCGTGGGGCGGTTCGTACCACCGCAAAGGTCGTGAAAATACCCTACATCATTCATCTCCATCACACACCTCTAGCCAGCGTGTGTTGAGAGTGGCCAGGGCCGTCAGCGGAGGCGAAGAGGAATCCGACCTCCGGACTTTCCTCAACCGTAATCGCGAGGGTCGAGCTCGCATGGGTGAAAGCAATTCCTCAATGGCTCCATTGCCTCAGATTGAAGAACTGCAACAAGCTCTAGACCCACTAAGAGCTCAGCAAAATGAGCAAGGGCAGGTCGCGTCTGTGTCCCCCTTCTCTCCCGAAGTGCTAGCGGCTCCACTCCTATCAGGATTTAGAATGCCTGACATACGGGTATTTGATGGAAATTCTGATCTGTAGGATCATTTATATGAATTCAACGACCTGATGGAGCTTCACCAGGTCTCGGATTTAGCAAAATGCCGTTGTTTGGCAGTGACTTTAACCTCTCATGCCAAACGGTGGTTCAAGTCGCTCCCAGCGGGATCGATCAGTTTGTGGCCTCAGATGAGCGTGATGTTCCTAAGGCATTTTCAAGCAAATCGAAAGTTCTCAATGCCTTTGAGCTACCTCAGTAACATAAGGCAAGAGAGGGATGAATCCCTCTAATCGTACATCGATCGATTCCACAGAGAGCTTAACAAGGTAGCTCACACTCCCGAGGAGTCTATTCGGACTCTCATCATAGCGGGAGTTTGCCCACAGACCGACCTGTGGAAAGAGTTACAGTCTGAGGATGATGTTTCCCTCACCCAATTCTATAACCTTGCGGAGAAATACCTCCGTATTGAAAGTTCCGTGGCGGCGCTTTGCCGCCGCAACCACGACTCTTCAGGTAGTGCGTCTGGTCAAGAGGACAGGATAGTTGATCGCAGATAGGCTACTAACGATCAACGAAAAGGAAAGAAACCGCACTATGAGCCCAAAAAGTCTTATGCTTCTGTTCCTCATCGCGATTGTGACAGAAATCAATATACGCCTTTGAATGCATCTATATCAGCCATCCTTGATAAATCAGAAGAGGCCAACCTGCTGGAGAGCTTGAGCCCATGAAAAATCCCCCGTCAGCCAGAAATGGTAAAAAGTATTATCGCTTTCATCGGGATAACAAACATCACACCGATGAGTGCCGAGCTCTCAAACAGGCAATCGAAGAACTCATCAAGAAGGGGCATTTCAAGGAATATATTGATGACTCTACCCTCCGCAAGAAGAAAAGTCAAGGGGAACAAGGAAAGAAGCGTCGTGATCGCAAAGGCATATGCAGTGTCAACATAATCTTTAGAGGGCTGCACCTCGCAGGGAACACGCAAGGTGTCCAGGAAAGATATGCTTGCATGGCTCATCACGACCTTATCAGTGTGATGAGCATGACGTAGCGACCACAAAAGGTTCGCAAGGAGGAGGAAATTACCTTCTCCGAAAAGGATGCAGCCCATTTGCATTATCCCCACGACGACGATCTTGTGATCACGCCCCTCATAGGGTGCCATAACGTCCACAAAATATTGGTGGATAACGGAAGGGCTGTGAACATCCTGTTGCAGACTGCTTTCGAAAGAATGAACTTGGACGAGGCCAACCTGAAGCCCGCCTCAATCCCCCTATATGGTTTTATAGGGGACCACCTGATCCCCAAAGGAACGATCTTGCTTCCAGTCATGCTAGGTGACTATGACGAAGTGACCAAGGTAAATGGATTCTTGGTAGTGGATTGCCCATCTGCTTTTAATGGTATCCTGGGGTGACCTCTGTTGAGAAACTTCAGAGCAGTCACTTCGATATACCATTTGAAGATGCAGTTCCCCACCTCTATGGGGATAAGGGAAGTTAGCATGTTCTCGGCACGGACTCTGCGTTACATAAAAGCAGTACAAATGGCGTGCAAAGGGAAAGGTATCTCGCGTGGCATTCCCCAACAAGCTATGGCGATCAGCCGGATTGAGCCACAGCCTGGTCCAGCCGAGGATAATATGGATCATCGGACCAGGGGAAAGCCCTTCCTTCCAGGGGCTTGTTCGAGGATCTGTGTCAAGTGCTGGCCGACTGATGAACCGAGCCGAGTGTTGGCTTGGGATTCGGGAGCACAACCCCCACCTCGCCTTTGCCGATCGGTTCCTTCCCCAAAGAAAAATATTGATGTGTTCGCCTGGTTGCATGTAGATATGTTCGGGATCAGCCCAAATATCATCTGCCATGCGTTGAACATCGACAGCGAAGCCAACCCAGTTCACCAAAAAAGAAGAGCGATGGATCCGAAGCGATATGCCACCTTAAAACTAGAGGTGGATAACCTCCTTCGAAACAGATCCATCCGAAAAGCACTCTACCCGACCTGTGTTGCCAACCCGGCTCTGGTAAAGAAGCCCAATGGCAAATGGCGAACTTGTGTCAACTTCATCGACCTCAACAAAGCATGCCCGAAAGATAACTTTCCCCTACCCAGATCGACCAGCTCGTGGATGCCATCTCGGGGCACTAGCTGCTAAGTTTTATGGATGTGTACTCGGGATATAATCAAATTTTGATGTATGCACCGAACGAAGAGCATACATCCTTTGTTACAGATCAGGGATTGTACTACTACAGAGTTATGCCCTTCGGCCTCAAGAACGCTGGCGCGACCTACCAGCAGTTGGTTAACCGGATGTTCTCTAAACAGATCGGTAAGTCAATGGAGGTCTATGTAGATGACATGCTGGTCAAATCCCATGTCGCTTCAGATCACATAGCGTATCTCACTGAGATGTTTGATATCCTCCGACTATACAGAATGAATCTAAACCCCCTCAAGTGCTCGTTTGGAGTATCCTCGGGAAAATTCCCGGGATACATGGTTAACCAACGGGGAATAGAGATCAACCCCGAGAAAATTCAAGCTCTCCTCGATATGGCAAGCCCGATCAGCAAAAAATAGGTCATGAGCCTTAATAGGCGAAGAGCGGCGATAAGTCGTTTCATATTGAGGTTAACAGATCATTGTTTGTCGTTCTTCAATGTTATGAAGGCCAATAAAAAGTTCGAGTGGACTTCCGAGTGTGAATAGGCATTCCAAAACATTAAAGAGCACCTTGGGAAGCCACCTCTCCTTTCCAAGCCTCTCCCGCAAGAGATCCTCCTCCTGTACTTGTTTGTCTCTCAGGTCGCGGTGTAGCCTTAGTTCGAGAAGAGGAAAAGGTCCAATGGCCAGTGTATTACACGAGCAAGCGTTTGTTGGATACCGAGATGCGGTATCCAGAAATGGAACGATTAGCCTATGCCCTACTGATCGCTTCCAGAAAGTTATGACCTTACTTCCACGCCCATATGATCCATGTAATGACTAATTACCCGCCAGGCAGGTCCTCCAAAAGCCAGAGGCATTAAGTTAATTGCTTAAATGGGCCATGGAATTGAGTTAGTTCTATCTGAAGTACAAGCCAAGATCGATTATCAAAGGGCAGGCTATTACCGACTTCATATCAGAATTTTCATATCTTCCAAGTGAGTTGGAGCAACAGCCCAGCAAAGGCATTCAGCAAACTGCTCAGAATCTGTCGACCTGGAGCCTCTACGTCGATAGATCATTGAACAAAAAGAGGGTCGGTGCATGTCTTCTCCTTTTGAGTCCCGAAGGGGCTCACGTTCACGGCATTCTCCGTTCGGATTTAAGGCAACCAATAATGAGGCCGAGTATGAAGCTCTGCTCGTTGGGTTGCGATTGGCCAGAGAAATGGGTACAATCGCGATCAGTATCCACAAATGACTCCATCTCAACCGCGTCGATTTTAGGAGAGTACCAAGCCAAGGAAGAAAATATGATCTGCTATTTGAAGGAAACTAAGGCCGCACTCGAGTCGTTTAAGCACTTCGCGATCACTCAGATTCCCAAAGATAGCAACTCTGTGGTAGACGCCTTAGAAAGGATAGCCTCATCGTTGGACTCAGAAGCACCAGATAGCATTCCTGTTCGATTCATTGAGGCCCCGGTCTCGCCCGATCAGCGAGCGTGAACGTAAAAGAATCAGATCCCTGGATGACTCCCATTATCTAGTACCTCAAGGATGGGACTTTGCCTGATGACAAGGTCGAGGCGAGGGTTATGCGAACAAGATCTGTTCGTTACACCCTCATCGGAGACCGATTGCGAAGGTTTAGCGCTCCTCTCCTCCGATGTGTAACCAGCAAAGAGGCGGATTACATCATGAGGGAAATACATGAAAGGATCTGCGGTAATCACACCACCGCACGATCTCTTGCCAACAAAGTTTTTCGTCAAAGGTACTACTGGCCCCAAATCTAAGAAGATACCTATAACTTTGTCAAGAGGTGTGACAAGTGCCAGCGGTTCGCGAACATACCGCAAGCTCCTTCCCACCAACTAATAACAATGATCAGCCCCTGGCCATTTTCTATGTGGGGAATCAATCTAATTGGCCCCATGCCAGTCGGTAAAGGGGGAGTCAAATATGTCGTGGTCGCAGTAGATTGCTTCACCAAATGGGTAGAAGCCGAGCCGCTCGCTGCGATCACGACCACAAAGCTCAAAGACTTTATTTTCAAGAATATTGTGTGCCGCTACGGGATTCCTCATACCCTCATCTCAGATAATGGAAAACAGTTCGACAACGAGGAGTTCGAACAATTTTGCAACGAGCTAGGCATCCATAAAAAATTTGCCTCGGTCGCAAGACCGTCAGCAAATGGTCAAGTTGAAGCTGTCAACAAAACCATCAAGCACACCCTAAAGGCCAAACTTGACGCAGCCAAAGGGAATTGGCCGACGACCTTCCCGAAGTCCTATGGGCGTATAAGACAACTCCGAAAACCTCTACCTCAGAAAACCCTTTTTCGCTAGCATATGGTTGCGGAGCGATGATCCTTGTTGAGGTAGGAACCGGTTCACTTCGGAGGGACCACAGCGAAGCCGACAACGAAGCGCTTATGCAAGCAAGTCTGGACCTTGTTGAAGAACATCGCAGCAAGGCTTTGCTAAGAATAGTAGCCTATCAACAACGCGTGAAAAGGTTCTTCGATTCTAAGGTCAGACGAAGAGACTTCTAGGTCGGCTACCTTGTATTAAAGGAAGTTCTCCTCAGTACTAGAGAAACAAGTGCGGGAGTGTTGGGACCAAACTGGGAAGGCCCATACCGCATCGCCAAAGTGATAAGGCTGGGGACTTACCACCTAAAAAGGCTAAATGGTTCCATAGTACTACAAGCTTGGAATGCTGAACACCTTCGACCTTATTATTAGTAATTCCGAACTCAGTTTTCCTTGTAAAGATTATTTTTTGATCTTTGTAAATGTAAATAAGTATTATTCTGTTTGCTTGTAATAATCTTCGCATGTAATTTTGTTCGTATAAACGTGTCATCATGTTCGCATAGACTTGTTCCAATATTAAGCACTAAGAATGTGAACTCATGTACAATAAAGCGAACAGAAATTGTAAAAGCAAAATATATTTCATTAATATGAAGAGTACAACAGGCAAGACGGTACAACTGTTAGCCCTGATCTGACTCCTGGAGGACCGACCTCATCATCCTAAGGCTGGTCGGCTAGGGGCTTCTCCGGGGCATGTCCCGAACCCTCACTCTGATTGGATCTTTCGGCGGCCGCTGCTTCATCATCCTGCTGCGCCATGGACATGAGAGTTTCCCGCTAGTCCTCCGGGAGGTCGGACATATTAATATGCGGATTCTTCTGCCGCAAGGCATAGATGGACTCGATCGCCCATTCAGCAGCCTTCTCCTCGACCTCCGCTGCCTGATTCCGCATCTCTTCGGTCAAGGAAGCAACTTTTCCCTAACTTACTTGGAGTTCGGCCTCGAGAGCTTGCCTTTGCTTCTCGGAGGCATCCTCTTGTTCTCGGGCGCAGGCTCTGCAGAGAGGTCGCCTTTTGAGCCCCTCCGGGTCCCTCCCACCTCCTCCGGAGGAGTGTCCGGCTATGGTCTTTTGGACCTACTTTATTTCCTCCCCATGCTTCTCGAGCTCGGCTTTTCGGAAGTCCACCGTGCAAGAAGAGCCTCTCTACTGTACTCGGCCTTCATAGACTCGAGGATAGTCTCTTTCGCCCGGGTGGCTTCGTGCCTCGCTTGAGTTGTGCGTTCTCTTTCTTTAGTGCGACCTCCCCTTTTGCAGCTCCCAACAGAACTTTCTGCATGGACAGTTGCATGGAAAGCAGGGCTTGCGAACAAGGAAAAATAGCAAGTTAGTTTATCAAAAGGAACTAAGGGAAGTCCTCGTCGAGGACAATTCGTTTACCTTGCTTAAGTGCTGGAGCGATGTGGACATTAGGTCCACGTCGCTGGAACCTACGAACTCCTTGAATGCTTACGAGAGTCCGTACTCCAGCAAGTGTAGACTATTGGTAGAGGTGCTCCGGGCAAGTAGTCCCCCAGCGAGTCCAGCACTGGAGTTTCCTTCTTTGTGCCTTCATTAGAGGTCGTGTCGCTCGTCGATTCCTTACCTGACCTCCTCCTGCCGTCTGGCTACGACCTCCCAAGTTGATCGCCCTCGGATTCAATCTCTGACTCTTCGACCTGAATTTGCCGCCTCTTCTTTTTTGCTCGTTGAGTTGTTGTCTTTAGCCTCCGGCGAACAGCCGATGGCCGAGAAGCCCTCGCAGATCGGATTGGTGCATCCTCCGAAGGTTGAGGTTAAGAAGTTCCAAAAGGTTGCGTCGAGGGGCCCGATGTGGCACCTCCAGCCGAGGGATCGGTAGGAGCAGCATCAGTCGCCTTGGCGGTTCTTGACCGCAAAAAATTGAATTGCCTTCGTCGCGGCTGCTCTGACTCCTTCGGAGGCATGGTCGTTGCATGCGAGCATCATTAGCAAAAGTAATTCATTGCACGACCAGAAAAGACCCAGTTAGCAAGACTTACGCAATGGGGGCTCTAAGGACGCGTTTATGTTGAAGAAACCGTATTTTCGCAGATTCGCGGTCATCACGAGCTTCTTCACGTCGCGACTAGCTTCGAGTAGGAAGCCGAAAGCTACAATCTTGTTTAGATCGAAGAGCAACCCTAAGTCGGTCGACCTGTTAACTGCCAAAAAGAAACAGGTTGTTAGGAAAAGAATGCATTTCAAATTTAACGAATTCGCTAAGGGCAAAGAACCTACTTGAGTCCTGCAAGCGGCAATGGCCGTCATAACGAAAGAAGAAAAACTTTGTTTCGTAGGCCCCCGCGTTGCTAGGGTAACTATGTATCCTTGCTTCTATAGTAGGTCACCTGGACAAGTAATAAGAGTCCTTGTCCTTGTTCTTTTTCAAGTAATACGAGCAGTTGAGCTCCACCGCAGTTAGCTCGCCCAGCCCATTCTCACGACACGCGATGTACATGGCAACTACAATCACATACGCATTCGACGTGAGTTGCATCGGCGCTATCCCGAAGTGATCCAAGAGCGACCTGACGAAAGGGTGGAAGAGGATCAACCCCCCACCCTTGAAGATCTCCTCGGAGATCACGACCATCCCACTTGATGGGTATCGCGATGAGCGGGTCTTATCGCGAAAAACTTCCATGTTGACACCATACTATTTTATTACCCTCTCGAGCTCTTCCTCGGTAAGTACCAAGTAGACCTCAGCAGTGACGTTCGGAGCACCCTGCGAGGACGAACCGGTTCCTTCCTAGGATCTGGTCATTGAGGGGTCCATTCTACTGGTCTGCAAAAGCGACAAGTAGGGGGGTCATTTAGCCAACGTACGCTATTCTGTACGATGACGTGGAAGGAAACAAACTCCCTAAATCCCAGAGAAAACCCTAACAGAATGATTCGAGCCACCATTCATGGCTCGAACCCGACATGAGCGTCTTGTCTCCGATCAGCTACCGGAAGACTAATGCCATTTACCAACCATAAGGAATAAGAAAATAAAAGCAGAGAACGATTCTTACCTCTCGGAATACGAAAATGGCTCCTTCTGCTTCAAATATCAGAAACACGCTGATTTGGAAGGCAAAGGTTCCAAGCTTGCGAAAGTCTCTTGCTCTCTCTAAAAAAGACGAGTGTGGTGATATTGCCTGAGATGGATCTGAGTTTTTATAGCAAAGGAAACGGTGCTTGTTTTTCTCGAAATCAAAACGACATTTGGGCGGAAAAATGTCTCACCATTGATCACGACCACATGTCGCAGATTAGTGAGAAAGAGTGAGTGTCACGATTAAAGAAAACCAAACTTTCATCCTTTTCCGTTGAAAAACTCAAGCGACGGCACTCTCTCCTCAGCATTAATTGCGCCCCACTCTGCATTTAATGCTCTGATTAGGGGTGTCGTTTTAGCATGTCATGCATTTAATGTTCTGATAAAGGGTATCGTGTCAGCATACCATGCATTTAATGTGCCTGGTTGGCACTTATTACGCATAGGACATGTCTGTCAAAGCAGAGATTGTTTCATTAAATGCATCCATATCGGAGTTACAACAGGTAACACCTAACGAAGTCAAGTTACTCATCCTTAACAAGCGATGACCATACGAGGTTGTGTTCGCAAAAAGCGCTACCCCGACCTATTTTCAAACAGGTCGGAATCATCAGAATTTCCCGAAAGCACCCAGTCGCGGCATGAATTATAGTTTCCAAGATTTAATCCTCAAACCTTAAAAACCAGGGGACTTCTGTTATGCCTAAAGAATGTACGGCTGTCGTAAGGTCCAATCAGTGTGCAAAAGTCAGAGCATGGGTACCCCCGCAGCCGAGTCACGTGAGGAAAGGAGCAGCATGCTTCTGTCAGAATAGTGTGTGCGTGCCAGACTAGCCAAAAGTTGTGGTGATCCCACTTGTCCAATCCCTACGCCAAATCACGTAAATCACTCTAGAAGGTGGGCAATGTGGGACATAAAGAAGGATTTGCACGGATAATCCCACCAACTCACAGATTCAGTAATGATAACCTTAATCCATCCCACTATAAATTGAGAGCTCCTCTCTCATTTGAGGGATTGGCTACTCTCTCTCAAGAATATATGGCTTTCTCTCTTGTACTATCATTTGTAAGTCAGTCCGCTAAAGCGACCTGACCTCTATCATTAATACAAACATCAGTGGACGTAGGACTTAGCATCCGAACCACTTTAAAAGCTGTTCCCATTGCATTTACTCTCATTTTTTCTTACATTCACGTGTGTCTTCTGAGCCAGCTAAGCATTTCACACGTGCGTTTTATTGGTGTCAAAATCACGCATCAACAGAATGTTACCCAAATCTATGTTGGATTAAATAGTTGGTTACATTTGTGACTTCACATCTATGTTTAAGAATTTCGTAATTTGGAATTGTGTATTAATGTATTTTTTAGTCACTGTACACTGCATGTGGTTTTATGTTGTAGGTTTGGATGCAAATACTTAATGCCAACTTCTCATTGTTATTTGTTTGGTAATTTTGTAGCCGAAGAGGCACGTCAGGGAACCAAAGGAAGAAAAAGTAGCCTTGGTCGGCTACGCGAGAAGGAGAGCATGTTTTTGGTGTTGCGCACATTTTTGCGTCATTTAATGATACATTAAGCACAAATATATGTATAAATACTGTAGAAAAGTAGTTTATTTTCATTGACAAAAGTCTGAGTTTAACTTAACTATTTCAACAATTGCAGCATGTGAGTGACTTGTCTGGAAGAGAAACTTTGGTTCGAATTACTGGTATGGGCCTATACTGTTGACCTTTTGTTTTTGCTGGATACACATTAGCACCGGATAGTACTTTTGTTAAACCTATTGCTCTCTGTTGCTAAGCTCTAATTTAGTATTTTTTGTGTACCCAGTGATGTATTAAGAATTCTGGAGTGTCTTACGAGATTTGGCTGGTAGAGTTGTTATTGACATAATTTGATGAAGCAATGATATGCACCATTATGGATGGATCTTATTTTATTACTCTATTTTTCCTCTTTTGCCGACTGCCTAATTATTTTGTGGGCTATCATTCATTTCCATTATCCAAAATACTTTGGTCATTTCATATTTTTATTTGCTGGTCATCAGTTTTGCTAAGCATATTTTAGTTCGTAATGGGTAATATTTTGGGTGTTGAGACAGGTTACTGGGCGCAATAGTATGCTACAGTAATTGAAACGAGGACTTGGATGAGAGGCTGGCTTTTTAAGTTAACTGTTTTGTGAGTACCTCACCAGTTTTAATTAAATTGCTATAAGGAAATACAGAGTGCTTAGACCTGCATTAGCACCTTATTAATTTTTTATTGCTTTCTCATCATGTTAGTACTGTGTAATTCAAGCTCTGGTTTCAATTTGATGAGAAACTGGAGGTGTTTTGATGTGGGGTGGGGGACTGTGTATGTAAACAGTTTCCTCTTTACTATAAATTATATCTTTCTAGTACAACTTTATAGTTTCTTACAATTAAAAAATTATATCTTTCTAGTACAACTTTATAGTTTCTTACAATTAAAAAAGAAAAAGTGTATCCTAGATCTTTTGTATTAGGATTCTTTTTCTCTACTATGCATGTTATGTGTCTTGCTGTGCTCATCAATTGGCAGAATTGCTATGTCTGTGACATTGACTCTCTGCATCACACAATTGCAGGTGGTATGAAGGTGAAAGCTGACAGGGATGAATCTTCACCATGCTTGCAGCGCAAGATGTTTCTCCAGGATGCAAGGTGCTTAACTGAATATATTTCTTTTAGAGCAATTTCTTTTAGAGCAATGCTAGACAAATATAAATGGGGCATACAAAGACAATTGCAATCTTTGATTTTCATGATTTCTCTCTCTCACTTTTTTCATTTTTTATTTGTTTTGTTCTTTTCACCGACGTCATTTTATAGCTCTTAACCTTTGTAAAGATAACATTTTTCTTTCTTTTATTACCTTTATGCTGAAGACACGGTTAACTAACTTGTTATTTGGAAGTTAGCCTTGGTTAAGAGAGAGCCGGATAGTTTTGCATTGGTAATATAGTATGTTATCTGGAGCCTTTTCTAATTGTATCTCCAATTACAAACAGGAGCTACGCATCACCGCCCTTCACATCAAGCTGCGTGCTACGGGAGGGAATAAGACCAAGACCCCTGGCCCAGGTGGTTAGTCTGCCCTTAGGGCACTTGCACGTTCTGGAATGAAGATTGGTCGCATCGGTAAGGATGTTAAAAAGATTAGTAGCTTTTAGAACTGAAGAATTTGATTAAGATATTGCCTATTGTATGAATATATAAGTGCTACTTTGAAATTTGTTGTCATCTTCTTGATTTTGAAACTTGTTTTTGGTGTTCCCAGAGGATGTTACTCCGATTCCCACTGATAGCACTCGAAGAAAGGGTAGCCGAAGAGTGAGAAGACTGTAAGCTGGTTTCTTCATTCAAAGCTCATCTGGATCAAGGTCTATTGGCTGTTGGAAATTTTTGTAGTTTTTGACAATGGCTTTATTGACCTTGGTTCTATATATAGAGCATTTATAGAAAATGAAGGTTATGAATTCATCTAGGGCATTTGAGTTCCCGTTCGCTAGTCTGAATCCTCTTGCATGACTTATGATATTTCTCAGAAGGTCACGAATCGCTATGATACCTGTGATTTGAATCTATTGCTGGCTCTTTTTTTAATAATAAAAAATAAAATAAAATTTGGCCTATTATATACCTAGATCGTGGTAGATAAATAATGTTAACAGCCTTTTCCTTTTCTTTATTTTTCCCTTTCTTTATTTTTTCCCAATTATCAGCGTCTCTTAAAGATAGGTATATATGTATAATGATAATTGTGATTCTATGATAGAGTAAAAAAATCTCATTTCTTTCACTTTGTATCAAGATAGTCATGGAGTTTTGGCCACCCAATTGAGTTTACACTTGTTATATATGTTTTCGGTTGGAAGTCTTATTCAAGCACCCACCTACCTGTTAACAGTTTAAACAAATGTCGTCTCTCAAATGAGAGAGCTTTGTTAAAAACAGCGATAATATTTCCTGTGATTTCTCAAGAAGTCTTGAAGAAATAAAAACATTTAAGAGTGCTCTGATACAAGATGAACAGACAAAGTAACTTGATTCAAGCATTTTTTTTTTTTAATTCTTTAGGCCTTCCAAAAACTATTAAAAGCGTTCTTCTGCAAATTTGTATAATTATATAGTAACGAACATTGTGCATATTGTGACATAATCACTGAAATAAAACTCCATATCTCCGCTTTTGATTGTACTATGTACCAATTCCCTACAAAAAGGTAATGGTGAGGTGGATATGTCTTTAGTTTTCTTCTTCCACTCGTCAATCCTTTGTTTTTTTGTTATGCTTTCCTCTAAAACTTAAAAGAGTTCTCCAATGTATCAGGGAGACACATTGATTTCTTTACCTCTTGAATAAGACTGTTAACTTTTTAATTGGGTCATCATATTCTTTACCATAGTGTCACTTTCCATTGCAAAATGCCCTAGTGGTGATAACGCTTTCATCATTGTCAAAGATTATAGGATTCGTCATGCATCTTAATTCATCTATTTGACGTTGAACTTTCATTCTGAATGCCCTTTTAATATTGAAGTATAAAGACTTAAGTTCCAACTATTTCAGTATTTGCAGACAGTACTAAACCATATAATTAAAAGACATCATTCCGGTTTTGAGACCGCGTCAACAGAAGTGCATGATTGCATATATTTAACCGAAGATGATGAGAAACAACATTGCATTACTAGGAAATAGAGTAGTCTTCAGATAAGGAAGAAATTATTTCCTCTCTGAAGGGTTATTCAGTTCACAATCCAAACGACAAATATTATTAAATGAAACTAATACATCACTCAAACAAGTTACCGCGGGTACTAAATTTTTCTTCAGGGCTTGGGTGCAAGACCGGCCTTGAGAGCTTGAATGGTAGCAACATCAGTCTTGAAAGCCTTCGCCAAGATCGTATCATCAATGCCTGTGGTGAATAGAGTGTTGGGAAGAGATACAGTTCCTGCATTTGCACTCCCAAAGGCAGAAATTGCTGTAGCAATTGCCTTTTCATCAGGATTGTACTGGAAGTGAACAAGTCCCTTAGGGAATACGAACAGATCGCCCGTTTGTAGCGTCTGAACGAAAAGCTTGTTGGTTGTGTCAACGAAACCAACATTAAGAGAACCCTGGACGAGTAAAAGGAGTTCAGCAGAGCGAGGGTGGGTGTGAGGAGGGTTAGTGGTGCCGGCAGGGAATTGAAGGACAGCATATGAAACACTTTGTCCATTGAGAGCTGGGAATTCGGCCATGCTCGCTTTGGTGACCTTAAAAGTTTCTGGTGGTGGTGCACCGACAAGGGCGCGCATGCCGGTGAATGTGAAAAAGTTTCCATCAACTTGGGTTACGTTTGATGGAACAATAAAGTCTGAGGTGATGTCTGGATCACTAGCTAATGCCATTTGGATGATGGCCAAAGAAAACAAAAGGGAGAAGAGTTTTTGAGAAGCCATGGTAAAATATTTGATGTCTAAAGGTTAGAACTTTAATAATGGAATGGGGATTGAAGAAGAGTTGTATTTATAGAGGTTGGGAGCTGAAGGAGGATAGTACTGTTTCGTACATGTATTTCTGCAGGCCGATGGATAGATGAATATTACAAAGTCATTCTTGCTGTGGTCGAAGTTTGCAGTTGTCAATTGGCTGATAAAAAGAAGCAAATTGCTGATAAAAAGAAGCAAATTAAGAATTCTTCTCAGTTTATCTATTCCTGAAAACTTCTTGTTCTTTACCGGTTGTCTTATGTTCGTTTTCAGAGGATTCGCAATGTGGGACTGTTATAAGTTGAAAGGGACTAAACAAAATGGCCAAGAGCATCTTATAACGAACATTTGAATCCAGACAACATATTTTGCTTAATTTTACTGCATGTTTGGTAGATTGAAGAAAGAATGGATTAATATATGTGGAGTATAGGGATAAAATTAACTCCCAAATGCACATCAATTTCCATCATGCATGCAAAATTTAGTATGCTTGAATTCATTCTGTATCAGCTAGAGGTTCCGCAGTCGGCCGTCACAGTTCCACATATCCAATTAAAATCTTTCCTGAAGAAATTTATCTGCTACATGTTGTAAATTAAACAACTTATCAGACAGATGATGAGAATGAAAGAGGAAAGTATATTTGGTCAAAGCGGTCAATACAGTTCAATAAGTTAAAAAAAGAAAACAAAGAAAAAAAATTGATGACATCTAAGCAATTCAAGATATGGCACCCCGACTTCAACTCCGAAGAGGATTTCTAGCTTTCCAGTTTTAGTTGTCCATAATGCCATCTTGTTTGCATGTAGCAAAAGGCGAAGGAAAAAAACAAGACGAGCCTCGTGAAAATCACACAACCCTGCCGCCAGATTAAGAAAATGGCTCATTCCTTTTGCATTGTGGTACTAGGTACATGGAATCAATTTATGAGCAGGCTATTTTAGTCATCATGCAGCTCCATCTGATATTGCTGGTAGACAAATCTAGCTTTGTAGTTATGTATACTTAATTATAGATATATCATCTATTCTAGTTAATTATTTAATTTGTCCGGTTGTTATTGTAAACTTTATTCGATCTAATATTTATTGACTGCTAATTATTAAACTGTATCGAAAGGATATCCTTTCTTTTGTTTTGTTTATGTCAATTATCAATCACAAATTATTAATCTATATTGTATCCCGATGATCATAGATACATACAAGAAGAATATCTGATTTTTTTTTCCTTACACTTGTTTCCTTTTTCTGCATGAAAATTTCCGGTGTAATTCTTTTTTAATATACAATTCCTCAATAAAACAAATATTGGATGATTATATTGATGAAAACATGACTGATCAGAACAATTGTCAATAGAAAAAAGAAAAGAAAAAGGTTCAAAATGTGCAGAATTTCTCTCCCTTCAATTAGAAGCGCCTATTGACGGCTCGACAGGACTTCCTGATCTCCCCTTGCTTGCCAGTAAGAACTTGAATTGCTCCCATCTTAACCATGGCCCGACCAAATTTAGTTGAAAAATCAAACCCATCTGCTACCTTGTCCACAGTGGCTTTGGTTAAAGAATCCAAAGCTAGATCCTGGTCAATTTGGAGAACCCCTCTGTGCATTTTAATTTGCTTGTGGAAAGAGTTGTCAACTATGGAAGCACTTTTTGGATTCTGGTCAAGATTAACGGTGTTAAAACCAGTTGAATTCTGGGGACACATCTTTTTCAGAGTTTCCAGTAATGATAAATCCATGGAAGGGTCAGGTTTTCCAGTGTTTTTGTAATTGTAGAGACGAGCCTGGAAGAGATTACAGTGTGCTACTCCAATTGTATGACCACCTATGTGCACCAAAACAAAACAAATAATACTTCGAGATTATACCCATAGAGTCACTTGACAATATATATATATATATATAGAGAGAGAGAGAGAGAGAGAGAGAGAGAGTAATTCTCTAATAAAAATGTCTTAATTTTAATTTTGCTAGGACCGTGTTTATATTCCATTGGATTTACTTTATGGGAGTGAAATAATATTTTACAACTCAAATTCAACAACTTACATACATGGTCTTACAGATTAATATCAAGTGGTCCTAATTAAATAATTATTATATATATATAGAGTAATTCTCTTGTCAGGTTAACACGTTACGATATTAATTAATTTTGTCAAAACCTTGTTTATATATATTTTTATATATGTCAGAAGAATAAAAAGTGGAAAGGAAAGTACCAAGAAGGTAAACCATGTCTGTTGCATCGAGTCCTTTCTCAGCAAATACTGCTATGGATTGAGAAACTGTAATAGTAGGACCTGGGAGTTTTACGCTTTTGGCAAGAGATACAAAACCATCTCTTCTTCCTGTTTCCACACTGTATTTCCCTCCTCCACTCTGCATGTACAAAAGCATATGAGTTTTGGAAAAAGTAGCTACAACATTTCTGTCAGTCTTTTTCTGATAATCTTTTAAGAGAATTTATTTATACTACATATATATAAGAATATCAGGATTTTTTTTTTTTATTTTTTTTTTTATTCTTACCAAGTAAACAACATCCCTGGTTGCTATGGCAATGATATCAGCACAAGAGACGACCCCAGGGCAAAATTTCTCGACAGCATCCTTTACTGCATCAATAACTTCGAAACCCCTCACACTTAAATTCGGACCTGCAGTTTTCTCAGTGGAGCTTCCATCCAGGAGAATCGATGCATCGCATCCCTTTTTCACCATAAAGTGCGATTCAAATTAGCTTATTCATATCATATAATGACATGTTTGGTAGCTAAAAAATAAGATAACTTACATTGACAAAGCAGTCATGAAATTGCATCCGAATGAGAGCTGGTGCAATAGTTCTGTCTTTCAAAAACTTTACGGTAAGAAGGGCTCTAACAATAGACTCAACATCTAACAATCCACACTTTCCTCTATAAAATCCGACCTGAAGTGCGCCATCGCAATGCCCTGTAAGGTTGACAAAAATGAGGCCTAGGGCTAGAGCAAATGCAGCTACTGTTGACATCTTCATATTCTTTAGTTTTGGGATATACAAATTCGATCTATATATGAAAGCAAGTATTGGTTTCCTTTATATATCTAGTGTAACAAATCCCACATTGGAAGCGTATTGGGGAGGTCTTGGGCTTATAAATGGGGGGAGTCCCTCCACTTAATAGGTTAGTCTTTTGGGTGTGAAACTCCCAGCCTGTGACAAGTGGTATCAGAGCAGACCCAATCCGTCTTTCGATGTCCTGCCAAGCGCCCACACAGGGGCGTCCCACGTGTGATTGTGGGTCCACACGAGAGTGAGGTGGACGGGTAGGCAGGGGGCCCCACCTGTGACGAGGGCGTCACAGGATTGGGTGGGGGAGAATGTAACAAATCCCACATTGGAAGCGTATTGGGGAGGTCTTGGGCTTATAAATGGGGGGAGTCCCTCCACTTAATAGGTTAGCCTTTTGGGTGTGAAACTCCCAGCCCGTGACACTAGGCATGCTAGAAGAACGTGAATAAAAAATGGAAACCTTGAGTGAACTGGAACTGCAAGTTGATTGGTGAGCACCACGATTTCGCAATAAAGTTCCTTATTTTAGTAGTGTGATAAAACGTGCAGCCATGTAAACATTTATATATACAACAATGTTACAGACACCGGGGTTTTTACACCGAAATTTTGTACCAGTTTACATGTCTCCTGACTTAGACCATTCAAGCATTTAACGTTATTAATTTTTTTTTAAAATATAAAAATTTAAAAAAGAACTGGAATGGACGGGCGTCCCTACTCTAATGGACGCCCGTCCATAAGGAATGGACGACCGTCCATTAAGTATAGAAAAAAATAAAAATTAAAAAAAAAATCTAGAATAGACGCCCGTCCATAAGGAATGGACGGACGTTCCTACTCTAATGGATGCCCGTTCATAAGGAATGGACGGGCGTCCCTACTCTAATGGATGCCCGTCCATAAGGAATGGACGACCGTCCATTAAGTATGGACAGCTGTCCATATTTAATGGACGGGCGTCCATACTTAATTAACTCTTTTTTCTTTTGGTTGGGAACATGTCGCCAACTCTTTTTGACTTTTCCTTTTCCTTTTTTTTTTTTTTTTTCTAGAAACTAGTAAAGAATCTGGCATGCTATTTATGTACAAATTATACATGGGTTTTGCGAAAGCTCCACTTGGCAAAGAAAAGAAACTCCACCTGTTTCGGTATAATTTTTCGGTGCAATTTTTTCGGTGGATATAGCATTTTTCATATACATATATAAAAAATGCATACATGATAGAGTAGAGCTGTCACACGTTAGTAAAATATAAACATTATTCTGACTTTTGTAGTGTTAATATGCATAGATATTATAGTTTTTCCATTTAAGAAGTTAAAATATAGCTGAGAGAGGAATAGAGATGCATATAATTTAGCAACCTTTGACTTTAATGATCAAATCTCAGACCATTTCTGGTGTGGCCAATGACAGAACCCTGAAATTATGTTTGAGGGGCCAAAATTAATGTTTAATAAAGAGGCAAACCAAAGTAAAAACTAAAATTATTTAGGAAATTACATTTAAGGGGAAAAAAATGTAAGTTTAAGAAACATGGGGCAAAGTTAAAAGAGTAACTTTTATAGGATAAAATTGAAAATTTTTTTACATGAAATCTCAAGAAAATAATCTAAAGCCTGGAGTGGCAATGGCCATCCCACGCATATCAGCAGCCTGCCATTGGGTGTGGCAACAAAAGAACCCAAGCTATAGATATAATACAACATGAAAAGTACGTGTCAATACATTACAAGTTTTACATTCTTGATTTATAAGTTTCAAGTTATGAGTTTAGAAGTTTTATGTTCATGAATTGTTACGTTGATGTAATATAGCAAAGAACAACTGACTACTGATACAAACAGGGGTGGAGCCCAAAAATATTTTTTGGAGGGCCAAAATGCTATCTTCAATGAATAACAGGGCCATAAGTAATAAGAAAAGTTACATCTATTGGAGCTAAAGTGTTACCTTAAAAAACTAGGGGTGGCAAAAATGAGAAAAGCTATATTTATAGGGGTTAAATTGTTATTTTTGTACAAAATTTAAAGATTTTTGTGGGGCCTGGGGTGACCAAATCCTAAACATAGCTCTGCCCCTGGATAAAAACAATAAATCTAACCAACACTACAGTCAATTGATGAATAAGATTACTACATCATTTCTATAGAATCAAACTTAATGTCTTCCTAACTTATACTAGATCAATAGTAACAGGTTTGGTAGTGTAGACGGTAAAATCTATCCGGAATGTCGTAAGGATGATCTTGTGAGGATGAGGCCACTGACAATCTTTTAAACCTGCAAAGACAAAAAAAAGAGTGAACACGAAGAAGTTGGGGACATCGATGTGGTGTCGATTGTAGGCACTCCGACGCTCAAGTCAGCACTGTTATTGGGAATTTAGTAAGGTTGAGAGCGGGAAAGGTTTACCAAGAGTGGTTGGCTAGGGCGCGAACTTATCCGCGTAGAGTGGCTGGAGCTCGGCTCTATGGTGATTATCAGCGTAGAGTGGTCAGAACTAGACTTTAAGGTCGGGAAAAATGGTGGTTCTTGGGAGCAAAAACTTAGTAAGCAAAAGAGAGGGTTTGTGATTAAATGAATAATGAGAGGTCGGGCCTCTGTTCATATAGTGAGCCAAGAAAGTTTAAGTCCTTATAGAATTAGGTGTTCTCGCAATAGGAGTTTGAGTAAACAGAAAACTTGTAGTGTTAATCCATGTAGGAGTACGAGTATTAGTTCATGTAAGACTAGGAATCTTGGATGAACTAGGATATCTATGGCACTTAGAGTCCTATAGAGTAGGATCTCTTGTAGGACTATGAGTCTTACATGGTGAAGCATTCCCATGAGACTTGAGTCTTGAGGAGTGAGGAGTCTTCATGGATCTGGACTCTTGAGGAGCTGGACTCCTAATTAGACTCGAAGTCATGAATGACCATTGGGCTTGACTCTTAGATGGGCTTGAAGGATAGTGTGGCCTAGATTTTTTGGGCCACCCAATTTGTAAAGTGCGCTTAGCATGGGGCCAACTAGAGTAGGGCCTTGGCACAAGGTCACCATTTGGGCTCAAGAGTGGAGCCATTTCACGAAATGCGCTTTGTCATGATACCAACCCCAATTGGTCTTTTGGCATGAGCCCAACCAAAGTTGGGTCGAGGCACGAGATTGTCTATTGATGGTCTTCAAGAAGGAGTCAAGTACTACTGAGCTTGTAAGAAGTCCAATGCGATTTTTTGCCCAAACGGTTTGTCCCCCACTCTTTAAGTTAAGGGGTACTTAACTTTAGAGAGTAGTTCTAGCCAATTTCTAGGAGATGAATCGATGTGACTCGGTCCGTCCAAGTATGTGTTTAACTAAGTCTAGTGGAGCTAGAGAATTCGTTCCTTTGAGCAAACTTGTGTAAGGATAAACGTAAATGACACCACTGGGTTCCACTCAACTCATTCCGCCAAGTGGAAAGTGTTGGCCGAATGGGATGCATTTGGTGTTGGAGATCATTCATTTTGTAAGGGCGAATGGCATGTGTTGAGTGGAGTGATGTGCAAAGCATTCTCATATGTTGTTGTTTTATTATCGATTGTGAATACACATTGGCCGAGTGAGGCCGAATAAGGTCAAGTGAAACCTAATAAGGCCAAACGAGGCTAAGTGAGGCCCAATGAGGCCAAGTGAAGCCAAATGAGGTCTTGTGAAGGCGTTTGGACGAATGAGGTCGGTGAAGTCGAGTGAGGCCATGTGGCTGAGTAAGGTTGTGTGAGGCCGAGTAAGGCCAAATAAGGCTATGTGAGGTTGTGTGGCCGAGTGAGATCGATTAAGTGTGAGGCCCTCTGAGATCGAGTAAGTATGAGGCCGAGTGAGGTCTTGTGGCCAAGTGAGGCCGAATGAGGTTATGTGGCCGAATGAGGCTCAATGAGGCCATGTGGTTGAGTGAGGCTGAATGAGGCCATGTGACCAAAAGAGGCTGAATGAGGCCAAGTGAGGCCATGTGGTCATGTGAGGCTGAATGAGGTCGTATGGCTGTGTGAGGCCATGTGTCGCACTCTCTAAGTTACAATTTGTAAATATTGAAGTTCGTTTGTCATACTGATTCGACTGGTAAGTGCCGAGCTGGGTGACATATGAAGGAAGTTGTGTTATAAGCCTTGAAGCTTGTAGCACTCAACTAGACTCTTTCTTGAATGAATAGGACATGTCGAGGTTGTACCATCCATTGATGTTAAGTCAAATGGAGGGTTTTGCACTTTGGAGATCCATTGAAGGTAATTGTTAGATGGAGCAACATTAGACTAGGACAAGTCAAATGTGGGTGTTTGAACGAGTGAAACACTGCCTCTCAAAGGGTAAGTCATCTCGTCTCTTTCATTTTCTATATGAAGAGGATGTCCACTCCATGCTAAGCTAAGTATGCATGGTTCGAGTCAACTGAAGCTAGAGCAATCGCTTAATATGCTTTGTCGAGTAAGGTGTGAAACCTTACCAAGTGGATGTGTCAGTGTCTAGAAGCAAGAAGATCAATTGGTCCCTTTCATACTTAGTGAAGAGAGGATGCCTGCTTGACGTTATGTCCGATGAGCATGAGTGATGAGATCTAAATTGAGTTGTCCTAAATTGGTGGTTGCAAGGGTCGGGGATTGCCGCCCAACAAGGCTGGTTGAGTTGAGCCGACTATATGGGATGACTAGAGACTTGGCCTAGATGACTAGAAGAGTGGTAACGCGATCGACTGGAGCCTTAGTCCAGATGACTAGAAGAGTGGTGACACAGTCGATTGAAAGAATAAAGGTGTGGTCAACAAGAGGAATGGAGTTGTGATAGATTGGAAGAGTGAAGACGCGGTCGATTGGAAGAGTGGAGGCGCGATTGACTAGAATAGTGGAGCCACGGTGGGCTGGAGGAGTGGAGGCGGAGCTGACTGGATGAATGAGGCTGAGCCGACTAGATAAATGGAGGTGGAGCCAACTGGATGAGTGAAGGTCAAGCCGATTGGATGAGAGGAAGAGGAGCTAACTAGATGATTGTGGCGGAGTCGACTAGATGAGTGAGGCAGAGCCAACTTGATGAGTGAGGCAGAGTCGATTTGATGAATAGAGCGGAGCTTACTAGATGAGTGAAGGTTGAACCGACTATATGAGTGAAGGCAAAGCCGATTGGATGATTAGAAGGGGAGTCGACTGGATGAGTGAGACAAAGCTAACTGGATGAGTGGTAGTCGAGTCGACTAGATGAGTGAGGCAAAGCCGACTGGATGAATAGGGCCAAGCTAATTGGATGAATAAGGCAAAGCTAACTGGAATAGTAAAGGCTAAACCAACTAGATAAGTAGAGGCCGAGCCAACTAGATGAGTGGAAGGCGAGTTGGCCGGATAGATAAGTTGAGTAGACTTGGCTTGAGTCGATTGGAGTGCTGAGAATAGAGTCGACTAGAACTACGGAGGTTAAGTTGACTAAAGCTGAGGGAGAGAAGTTGATTAGAATTGCGAAGGTTGAGTTGACTAGAGTTGAGAGAGTGGAGTCGACTAGAACTACAGAGGTGGAGTTGACTATGACTGTGAGAGCAGAGTTGTCTGGAGCTATGGAGATAGGTTGAGGGGGCTTCAGTGTTTCTTGTAAACTCTAGTTGTTTGTGCAAAGCAGGTCATTGTTGGCTGGTTGATTGTGATAGCTCCACAATGGGTGTTAAATTGTAGACGATAAAATCTACCCAAAATGTCATAAGGATGATCTTGTGAGGACGAGGCCATTGACAATCTCATAGACCTGCAAAAACAAAGAAGAGTAAACGCAAAGCACTTGGAGACACTGGTGTGGTGTTGAGAGTAGGAAAGGGTTTACCAAGAGTGGTTGACTAAGGCAGGACTTATTGGTGTAGAGTGGCCAAAGCTTGGCTCTATGATGATTACTGGCGTAGAATGGCCAGAATTTGGTTTTACGACAAGGAAGGGCAGTGGTTTTTGGGAGCAAGAACTTAGTAAGCTAGAGAGGGGTTGTGATTGAATGAATAATGAGAGGGTTGGCCTCTATATATACAGTGAGCCAAGGAAGCTTAGGCCCTTATAGGACTAGGTGTTTACACAATAGGAGTTTGAGTAAACATGAAACTCGTAGTGTTAATCCATATATGAGTGGGAGTACTAGTTCATGTAAGACTATTAGTCTTGGATGAACTAAGATATGTATGAGACTTAAAGTCCTATGGAGTAGGATCTCTTGTAGGACTAGGAGTCCTACTTAGTGAAACATCCTCATGAGACTTAGAGTTTTGTGGAGTGAGGAGTCTTCATGGATTTGTACTCTTTAGGAGTTTGACTCCTAATCAGACTCGAAGTCATGAATGGGCGTTGGGCTTAACTCTTAGATGGGCTTGAAGGATAATGTGGCCCAAAATGTTTAGGCAGCCCAATTCATGAAGTGAGCCTATCATGGGGCCAACTGGAGTTGGCCTTGGCATGGGGTCGCCATTTGGGCTTTGGAGTGGAGCCATTTTATGAGATGGGCTTTCTTAAGTGGCCAACCATAGTTGGGCTTTTGGCATGAGCCCAACCAGAGCTGGGTCAAGGCACGGAGCAGTAATATGGGACCAACGAAAGTTGGGTCGAGGCATGGGGCCGTCTATTGATGGTCTTCGAGGAGGAGTCAAGTGCTATTGAGCCTATCAGAGGTCCAATACGATTTTTCGCCTAAATAGGTAGTATATCTACAGTCAACTCCTTTGAAGGCAAGTAACTAACCTAGTTTGTTATTCCTAACCTTTTCTCAATTGAAGTGTATATCCAATTCAATATGCTTTACTTTTCCATGAAGCTCTGAATTTAGAGTAAAGGAAATGGAACTCTTATTATCACATGAAATTGTTGGTGTACAAATTAATTAAATCCAAGCTAAGCTTTCCCAGAACTAATCAATCCATCAAATTTCAATAGCAATTTGTGCCAAAGATTAGTACTCTTTTCGGTATTTGATCTAACTATGGTTGGATTACGACCGAACATAGCACAATAGCCGCCAACACATTTTTTGTCCTCAATGTCACAAGCCCAATCCATATATAAAAAAGCTTCAATTTCAATATTTCTACCATTAGTAATACTCACTCCATAATCTAAGGTTCCTTTTAGATACCTCAGCACCCTTTTGCAATTTTGCTAATGGACTTAAATAGGTTCCAGCATAAATTGACTCAATTTGTTAACTAAAAAGCTCACTTTAGACCTAGCTAAAATAACATCCTACAATGCACTAATTAAACTTTTATAGGTTATTTCATTTGCAAGAGATCTCCCTTCTCCTTTAACTAATTTGTGCGCTAAAACATGAGTATGGGGCAAGGCTTGCTCCATTTGTGTTCTTTTGAGTTCATCTAGAATGTACTTAGATTGAGACAAATGCAAACATCCTTGGCTTCTGTGAGCCTCAATACTCGAAAGTAAGATATAAAACCTAACTCCTTCAATGCAAATTAAATACTAAATATAGAGATAACTTCATGAACTAATTTTCCATTACTCCTTGTGATGAGTATGTCATCTGCAAAAAGAAGGAGAATGATGACTTGATTATCTTTATGCAATATGAATATAGAAGGATCAAGTTTTGAATTGTAGAAACCCCACAGCAACAAAGCTTCCTTGAACTTTTGGAACCAAGCTCTAGGAGCTTGTTTTAAGCCATAGGGGGCCTTCTTCACATATTAGAATTCTCAACACTTATAAATCCTTCTAGTTGATCCATAAGCATTGCTTCTTTCAAGTCCTCATTAAAAAAAGCATTGTTGACATCCAATTGCTTTACATCCCACTTACACATCATGGCAAGCTAAGCATAATTCTAATTGTTGTGAACTTAACCACGAGACTAAACATCTTAAAATAATTGATCATGGGAGTTTGTAGGAACCCTTTGGCAACAAGCACCTACATATACTACCATTTGGGTAGTGTGACACCTTGGAAACCCACTTGCAACCCACTGACTTCATATCAGGATTTCTAGAAACAAGATGTTTTGGATAAGAGCATTATACTCTTCTCTCATTGCTCTTCTCTAGTGAGAGCTGGTAAGGGCTTATTCAATTGTGGTATGTAGGGTTGTGAAAGAGGAATCATGAGTGACAAATATATTAGGCCTAAAAACACTTGCTTTTCCTTGGTAATCATAGGATGACCATTAGGGACATGTAAGGGTTATGTTTCTGATAAAGAAGAGATAATAGTTAGGCCTTCACTACAAGGATCGAGCTAGGGACAAGGAGAAACAAATTCATATCAGCAAGATTTCTTAAAGAGAGAGACACAAAGAGAGAGAGAGAGAGAGAGAGTTGTTCTCAAAGTGTGTGTTATTGTCAACGATGTTTAAAGTTTATAATATGTGAATTAAGGACGGATGAAAATTTGTTGGCTTACCTAAATTCAAACATCAATATTAAAATCAGTAGTGAGTCTATAACCCTTGATTTATACTAAAAAAAAATTCATAACGTGTATATACACACAATTACCAAATATCTAATAAGTGCATGCTTCTTTATTGAAGAACTTCGCACAAAAGCATTTCTTGTAGAAATCATTATTACTTTTTTTTTTACTTTAGATCAACCCAAACTACGGGTGATTGGGTCCGGGTACCCGCCCAAATCCCATGGAATCAGAACCTATCAATTTCAATTCCTAAATGTCCAAAACCGAAACCTGAAATACAGGTTCTGGTTATTCACAAAAATGACAAATAAACCCTATAAAAATTACAATACACCCTAATTTGTTTACAAAATTACAAATACACCCTACAATGACTGTCTCCTCAAGCCAATCTGGCCTAATTTCAACATCGTCGATCACCCTTGACAAAACCAACACACTCCACTTAGCCCACACAACAAAACCCTTATCACCCCTCACCTAATTGCACCACCAATCGTCGACCGTTGCCCACTATTTTGGTCTTTCAAGCTTTTCGATTGATCGTGGTGCCAAAAATCGCCTCCGACCCCACCAATCAACTCACCAGTGTCCCCCACCAAAACCCCTAACCCCGCCCACCATAATAGCCCACCAATTGTCGTCATCACCCCCTTAAGGTTTCGCACTATTAGAAATCACCCCTGACACCACCAACTGAACCATTGGCATCCCCGCTCCAAAATTCCACCAATTGACCCCCGGTTACTGAGTTCTGATTCCAATTCCTGAAGTGGTGGAACACGAGTCAGGGCCTGGTGGTAGGAACCAACACTGTACCGCCGATTCTATCATTTTGACTTTTATTAATAATCAAACTACTTGCAGAGTTGGAGTGGAGTAATAAAAATGAAATATCGACCATAAATATGTCAGCTTATTCATAATGCATGCTAGATTCAAATACTAATGATGAATATTTTACTTCTTAGTTTAAAATTTTAGGTTAAAGAAATATTTACAAGGCTACAAAACTAATATCTCAAGATTGACCTTGGTTGTGTGCAATTCTAGATGAAATTTTCTAACACATACAGAATACATGCATGAAATTATGAATGATGACTCTCATTGATTCAACAATGCACTTAACATGTTAATTTGTCTATCATCTCCAGAGCACACAACACATAAAGGATTAAAAAGACGTGAATACTAGTCTAGATACTCTTAACTGTTAAGAGTTACTTAAACTTTTATGCTAAAATGATTTCTAACATATTGAATAACCAAAAATGTCACTCTTTTATTCAGTAGAATATAATACCTAAGAGTTTAATTTGTAGAGTTAAAACTTGTAGATTACTAACTATAAAGTAGTAGCAAGAATAACTAAAATTTTAGTTTGTTTTTAATGAACCAACATCAAACTATGTCCTTTATCTTTGATGAAAATATTGTGAAGCCAATAACGGGGTCGTTTCATTTAAGTTAATTGAAGGAATCCTAGCCGTCAGATCAAGACAGATCCAAGGGCTAATATTTGCTGATATGTGATAAGAGCTTGAAAGTATACATTTTATTAGTGATTCAATTGGTTTATTTGTGGAAAAAAGGTGTTTAATTGTTGGAATTTGAATTTATTATTTCATAAATACGTTTTACGGGATCACGGGTGTATTTTGAGTATTTTCAGGCTCAAACAGGTTGTTGAAGGGAAAAGAATGATATCGATAGGATTCATGACGCGTAGGAACAAACGGCACAAGAATCAGGGTCGAAATGAGGGAGTTGTGGTACGTCGAAGATGTTACGGAAAATCTGGAAATTCTTCATCATGAGTATGCCTTGATGTTTCTATCATAACTTGAGCTGTAGAAGTTGGAATTTGACAATTCTGGTGGTGTTGGAAAGCTTATTCAAAGAGCTACAATGTTTGTGTTGATTACTTCATCTAATTCTGAAGTTTATAGATTCTTTGGATAGAAGGAACGATCGCCATGGCGATCATTCTTACCGCCGCGGCGATGGGTCGCGGGTTTTTGTTAATTCATTATCCTAATCCGAATCTGAATGGGCCAAGTTTTCTAATATTTTTCCTAAGCACGACCAGAACCCTAAGGATATAAAAGAGAGTCTTGAAGAAGTTAGAGGGGGACTTTTGGGAAGAAGAAGAAGACGGCTACCAATTTGGAGATCGGGATCCTAAAAGCTCTCGTTCACCGATTAGAGAAGTTTATCTTTTTCTCAATTTGATGTCATTAATGAGAATGATGGGTTTTGTTATTTTCATTATGAACTAACTTTCTTGTCTAGGGCTAAGATGTAGCCCGATTTATGAATATGTGTTGACCTGAATGGTTGTTAATCCTTACTGAGTTTATAATTCTAAGTTTTATTACTATGCATAATGCTTTCAATTCTCAAGGGCCCGAGGGTTGAATGATTTCAAGGGTTAGGTTGAGATCGAGAGATGAAACCTGATTTGTCTTAGGTAATAAAACCATAGATTGAGCGAACGCTAGAGATAGGTTACCGCGATCTGGTGAGGCTCGGTAAATTCCATAGAGCTTAATGATCTCTTAGCTCCTAAATCCAATTTAGAGATATCTTGGGTTGTTGTTTAAGGGTTAATTTGCTAATTGCTCGAGAGAGAGTTAGTGGAATAATAGGGGATTTGGCTTTTAGAATACACTCGATTAGGTCAACAACAAATGTCAATGCATAGGATTAAATTGGTGTGAAATCTATGCCCTAGGTTTAGTCATATTGATTTTTACTTCAAAGTGTTTACAAGTTCTACTTTTATTCAGTACTTAACTTTTAGTTGTTAGTTTATTTACTTTTTCATTAAATTCATTCTTAAACTTCAGTTTAATCAAATAGCAATAGAATATAATAGTTTGGTACTTGGTAGGTAGTTCCCTTGGGATTCGACACTCGTTTACTCGAGTTTTACTACTTGCACGATTTCGTACACTTGCGAATAGCCTGTCAAGTTGTTGGCGCCGTTGCCGTGGAACTATTTTATTTTACCAATATCAATACGAAATATTTAGTTGCTAATTTGATTTGTTTATTTTTATTTACTGATTAATTGTTATTTTTGTTTGTTTTTTCTTTTGGTTTTCAGCTAGAATCTGGAGAGTTTACGTTCTAGAGGTCGTGGTCATCTTAATCCACTTGATTTTGAGATTGAGAGAACCGCAAAACAGTTGAGAAGAGAAAAGAGGCAAGCTGAATCTGAACAAGCAATGGCTAACAGAGGAGTTGTCAATCCTAATATGCAAAATCAAGAGAATGAGAATGAGGATAATTTGGGAGAAAATGCAATGGGTGGAGTAGCAGTGGTTCAGAGAGCATTGAAGGACTATTCTAGTCCTACTATTGATGGTTGTTATTCAAGTATCAGGAGACCACCCATTCAAGCGTACAATTTCGAGATTAAGCCAGCAATTATTGGAATGATTCAGCAGTCAATCCAATTCGCTGGGTTACCAAACGATGATCCCAACCCGCATATCGCAAATTTCCCTCGAGTTGTGTGACACATTCAAGCATAATGGGGTATCCGAGGATGCAATCAGACTAAGGCTTTTCCCATTCTCTCTACGGGATAAAGCTAAGGCTTGGTTGATTTCATTGCCATCTAGGAGTATCACGACATAGAATGAGTTGGCTCAAGCGTTCCTCACTAAGTATTTTCCACCTGCCAAGTCGGCCAAACTGAGGAGTGAGATTACCAACTTTTACCAACAAGATTCAGAGTCATTGTATGAAGCATGGGAAAGGTTTAAGGATCTCCTACGGAGGTGCCCACATCATGGTATACCAATCTGGTCACAAGTGCAAACGTTCTACCAATGTTTGCTACCAAACATTCAAGCCATGATTGATGCTGCAAGTGGGGGAGCATTGAACACCAAAACACCAGAAGAAGCATACAATCTGATCGAGGTAATGGCGAACAACAACTATATGAGGACTCCAGAAAGAAATTCAGCAAGGAGATCAGCGGGAGTGCAGAAGTCGGCTTGATTACACCTGCATTGGCTGCTCAACTTACGAACATCCAGAAGCAATTAGGTAATGTATTGAAAATTAATGCAATTGAATCGTCATCTCTAACATGTGACCTTTGTGCAGGAAATCATGCGTCAAGTGATTGCCAAGAGGGAAACCAGTTTGCTCAACATGAACAAGCCAACTACGTCAACAATTTCCAAAGAGGGCAAGGGAATCCATATTCCAATACGTATAATCCAGCATGGAGGAAACACCCAAATTTTTCATGGAGCAATAACAATGAGCAAAAACAAGCACCTGTTTTTCAACCTCAAGAGCACAAATCAAACTTGGAAACTGCATTAACCAAGTTCATTGAGGAGACAAGCAAGAGGTTTGAGAAGATTGACGTCCTGGTTCAAAACCAATCAGCATCTATAAGGAACCTAGAGACTCAAATTGGGCAGATTCACAACATATTGGCAGGAAGAGGTCAAGGGGTTTTACTGAGTGATACAGAGAAAAATCCCAAGGAACAGGCACATGCAATCACCCTGAGGAGTGGAAAAAATTTGGAAAATTCGCAAGGTGAAAAACAGAGGATAGAACAAAACCTGAAGGATGATCAGAAGAACGATCGCCGCGGCGATGGAGATGATGGCCGCGGCGAGCGTGAGCAGGAAGAACTATCTGTCAGAAATAAGGACGATCGCCGCGGCGATGAATCTTGTCGCCGCGGCGACCGACATGCACGTAATAACCTTCCTTCGCGCAACCTTGCCGTATCCACAACGATTGAAGAATCAGAAGCTCGACAAGCAATTCGGTAAGTTCATTGACATGTTCCGCAGTCTACATATTAATATTCCTTTTGTCTTTTGTTGATATGCTTGAACAAATGCCGAAGTATGCGAAATTTTTAAAGGAGATCCTCACGCATAAGAGAAAATTCGAGGAACACGAGAAAGTCATGCTGACAGAGGAATGCAATACACGATTCAAAAGAAACTACCACCTAAACTACGAGATCCAGGGAGTTTCACTATCCCTTGTATTATTGGTAGTTGTTATTTTGATAAAGTGCTATGCGATTTAGGGGCTAGTATTAACTTAATGCCGTTTTCCATTTACAGGAAACTTGGATTGGGAGAAGTAAAGCTAACCACCGTGTCTCTCCAATTAGCTAATAGATCGATCACATATCCTAGGGGGGTAGTCGAAGACGTCCTGATTAAGGTAGATAAACTGATATTCCCCGTAGATTTCATAGTGCTAGATATGGAGGAAGATAGGGTAATACCTTTAATTTTAGGGAGACCTTTTCTGGCCACAGGTAGAACATTGATAGATGTCCATCAAGGAAAATTGATCTTAAGGGTAAAGGATGAGCAAGTAGAATTTGATGTATTCAAATCTATGAAGGGTCCGTCTGAGTTAGATTCATGCTTTAAGATTGATGTTCTCGACACCGTAGTGGAGCAAAGTTTTGAAGAGAACTACCCAATCCTGCCTTTAGAGAATTGTTTGATGAATTCTAGAGACCAAGAGGATGAGATTGTTAGTGAAGAGTTAAGTGAGTGTCTAAGATACTTAAGAGCCTTACCACCCTTAGGTCGCCCCGAGGGTAAATTGATCAGAGAAATTGGAGCAGTGGAGTCTCAGTCAACTTTACCAATCACGAAGGCGCCTACACTTGAGCTCAAGCAACTACCATCTCATTTAAGGTATGCATTTTTAGAAGAGGATAAATTCTTTCCAGTCATTATTAATGCTTCTTTGAGTGTTGTAGAGGAAGAAAAGTTGCTGCGCATTCTGAGAAGGTACAAGAAAGCCCTTGGATGGACAATTGCGGATATCAAAGGTATCACTCCTTCAATCTGCACGCACAAGATCTTAATGGAGGAAAGTTTTGAGCCTATTGTCCAACCACAGCGAAGATTGAATCCATCGATGCAAGAAGTGGTCAAGAAGGAGGTGTTAAAGCTTTTAGATGCAGGAATAATATATCCAATTTCAGATAGTGCATGGGTGAGTCCACTCCAAGTGGTACCGAAGAAGGGAGGAATGACAGTGGTCCGGAATGACAACAATGAGCTGATTCCGACACGAACAGTCACGGGATGGAGAGTATGTATTGATTATCGCAAGCTGAATTCTCGACTCGTAAAGATCATTTTCCATTGCCATTCATCGATCAAATGTTAGAGAGGTTAGCAGGCCATGAGTTCTACTGCTTCCTAGATGGATATTCAGGCTACAACCAAATTGCAATAGCGCCGGAAGATCAAGAGAAGACGAATTTCACGTGCCCATACGGAACATTCGCCTATCGAAGAATGCCTTTTGGCCTATGCAACGCTCCTGCAACTTTTCAACGTTGCATGATCTCAATTTTTTTCGATATGGTTGAGAAGTCCATTGAAGTTTTTCATGGACGATTTTTTCTGTTTTTGGAAATTCTTTCGATGATTGTTTAACTAATTTGTCAAATGTTTTGCAGAGATGTGTTGACACTAACTTGGTGCTCAATTGGGAAAAATGCCATTTCATGGTACGAGATGGGATCGTGTTGGGTCATTAGATATCAGCAAACGGCATTGAGGTGGATCGAGCGAAGATTGAAGTTATTGAGAAACTACCACCTCCAAATTCAATGAAGGCTGTCAGAAGTTTCCTTGGGCATGCAGGCTTTTATAGGAGATTCATACAGGATTTTTCTAAAATCTCTAAATCTCTTTGTGATTTATTAGCTAAGGATGTTCCTTTTAATTTCAGTCAAGAGTGTTTAGATGCATTTAAGTGCTTGAAAGAAAAAATTAATTTCTGCTCCTATTATTGTTGCGCCCGATTGGGAACTACCTTTTGAACTCATGTGTGATGCGAGCGATTATGCTTTAGGGGCTGTTTTAGGACAGCGAAAAGGTAAGGTATTGCATGTGATTTATTATGCCAGTAAGACTTTAACGGGCCCTCAATTGAATTATGCCACTACTGAGAAAGAATTTTTTAGCAAGAGTGTTTTTCTATTGATAAGTTTTGTTCTTATTTGCTAGGTACCAAGGTCATCGTGTACACGAACCATGCTGCACTGAAGTACCTCCTAGCAAAAAGGGACTCCAAGCCACGATTATTGCGATGGGTATTACTCCTACAGGAATTCGACTTGGAGATCAAAGACAAGAAAGGAACAGAAAATCAAGTAGCTGACCATTTATCCCGATTGGAATCCAATGAAGAAGATCGAGAGGAAGAAAAACCAATCAACGAATACTTCCCTGATGAGCAGTTGTTTGTTATTCAGGAAGGACCATGGTTTGCGGACATTGCTAACTACTTGGCAAGAAAGGTTATGCCCCCTGGAATGAACTCCCAGAGACGAAAGAAATTTTTTGCAGATTTAAAGTACTACTTCTGGGAGGATCCATTTTTTTATAAGCATTGCGCTGATTAGATGATAAGACGATGTGTGCCAGAGGAAGAGGTGATGAATATAATTCGTCACTGTCATTCTATGGAAGTTGGTGGTCATTTCGGTTGGACAAAAACCGCTGTAAAAGTTCTTCAATCAGGATTTTTCTGGCCTACCCTTTTTAAAGATGCTTTTCAATTTGTGATGAGTTGTGATGAGTGTCAACGGGTTGGGAATATTTCTAAGAGAAATGCTATGCCTTTAAATAATATCCTAGAAGTAGAATTGTTTGATGTTTGGGGGATAGATTTTATGGGACCTTTTCCTTCTTCGTTTTCTAACCGTTTCATTTTGGTTGCTGTAGATTATGTGTCGAAGTGGGTGGAAGCTGCAACGTTGCCAACAAACGATGCTCGTGTCGTTATCAAGTTCGTAAAGAAGGATATCTTTTCAAGGTTTGGCACGCCAAGAGCCATTATCAGTGATGGTGGTTCTCATTTTTGCAATCGCCTATTCACATCACTGTTAAGCAAGTATGGAGTTACACATCGAGTTGCAACCCCATATCATCCACAAACCAGTGGCCAAGTTGAAGTTTCGAATAGGGAGCTGAAACGAATCCTGGAGAAGACAGTGAACACATCCCGAAAGGATTGGGCAACTAAGCTTGATGATGCACTACGGGCATATAGGACGGCATTCAAAACACCAATAGGAATGTCGCCCTATAGGATGGTTTACGGAAAAGCTTGTCACTTGCCAGTGGAGTTAGAGCATAGGTCGTATTGGGCAGTAAAATTTCTGAATTTTGATCTACAAGCTGCGAGAGCAAAACATTTACTGAAACTTAATGAGATGGAAGAGTTTCGCAATGATGCCTACGACAATGCCCGGATTTACAAAGAAAAAACTAAGCAGTGACATGACAAACACATTGTGAACAAGGAATTCAAGGAGGGCGACAAAGTGCTAATGTTCAACTCGAGGCTGCGACTTATTCCAGGAAAATTGCCTTCACGATGGTCTGGCCCATTCATCATTCATCGAGTGTTTCCGCATGGGGCAATAGAGCTGCACCACCTAACGAAAGGCACATTCAAAGTCAACGGGCAAAGATTGAAACCTTATATTGAGAATGGCAATGCAGACGAGAGGGTTTCAATTCTTCTTCAGAATCCTAATTGACGACAGAAAAGGAGTCGAGCTTAAGACTTTAAACAAGCGCTTTTTGGGAGGCAACCCAAATTTTCGATTCCGTTTGAGTTTTATTTTATGTTATTTTAATTTTATTTTTTTTATTTTTTTTAATTTTTTTTTTATTTTTTGTTTCAGTGCATTCTTTTTAATTATAATTTTTTTTTTGCGTTATCATGTTGCATTTTTAGTTTGTTAATGCAGGATTTCGGATTGATTTTCAGGTGACTGACAAAACGCACTCAAGGATCAGGCAGAAGACTGATCACGATCGCCGCGGCGATAACAGATATCGCTGCAGCGAGCGTGATTACGCGCAAGATGGACTATTTCTGGATAAAATCACGCTCGCCGCAGCAACGAGTTTAATCATTGCAGCGAGCGCGACTTAAAGCAACGCCGCGACGATAACAACGATCGCCGCGGCGACGCATACCATCACCGCATCGATCGCACTAGAAAACAGACTACTGCCTTTAAATCAGCAGTTTTTCTCTTTTGCTTTTATCATCTTTCATTACGAGTTTTCCCCCCTTACACTTGCTCTCCACCAATTTTTGGTTCAAATCATTCCTTTTCCTTATTACGAGTTTTCCCCCTTACACTTGCTCTCCACCTCCAATTTTTGGTTCAAATCTCATTCCTTTTCCTTATTTCTAACTTGATCACTAACACATTCCTTCCATCCCATTTCGTAGATTAAAGAAACAAGAGGAGAAATTGCGAAAATTCAAGGTTAGGGTTTTCAAAAGAGATTTGGGGATTTTCGAAATTTCATCCAATCCATTTCAATTCAAGGCGTTTTTGGACATAACACGTTTCAAGTAAGTGTTTCTCAACCATTTTTCATTGAAATTTTGAGTGTGGAAGGGTGAAATCCATTGATTTGAGTTGTGTGGAAGTGTGGATGGTTGTGAATAGTGCTTGAGTTTTGGTGATTTTCGTGGGAGTGTTTATCTCTGTGATTGTGTCTGATTGAAGAAGGGTAGTTGCTTTGTGTGGGAGTGAGTTGATTTCGTTGAGCAGTGTTTGTAGTTCGACTGAATTTTTGGGGTGAGTTCGACATAGTGATAAATGGCACCCAAAAGAAAACTAAAAATTGATAGGAGAGAAAAAGGTATAGGGCAGGCTTCCAGTGATCCTCGGTTTGTTAGCCAGGCTGCCCAGGAAAGGTATGAAAATTTTGCAAAACAACCGGGGCGATTTATTGAAGAACGAGGGTTGGTGTTTACAGAAGCTTTGGAGGGAATCACTAATGTGATTCAAGCTCTGGGTTGGGTGAAATTCTACAAAGAGCCTCCAACGCCTACTATTTCCTCTGTGGTAAAAGAGTTTTATGCCAACGCTCCGGAGAGCACTGACGGGAGAACCTTAGTTAGAGGCAAAGAGATAGTGTTTAATGCCGCTGCGATCAATGAATTTTATGAGCTGCCGCAAGTTGGGTTCGATGACGATGCCTATGCCGCATTCAAGCAGCAAGTGGATTTTGATGCAGTAATTAACACTCTGACTGAGGGGAGAGCTACATGGTTTATTGCAGTTGGGGAACACATCCGTTTTGAAAGTAAGTTCTTGGACTCAATTTCCCACATGTGGTTATACTTTGTATCTTCCCGATTAATGCCATCCAAGCACATGAGTACTGTGAGCAAAGCTAGGGCAATCTTAATGTATGCTATCCGCCAGAAAATGAGGATGAATGTGGGTGAAATTATCTTTCAAGAGATTTCTCATTCGGCAAAGCGTTCCAAGACGGGCTTTTATTTTCCCCACCTGATCACTGCATTGTGTACTAAAGCGAACGTGCCATTGAATGCTGAAGAAGTTTTTATTCCGCAAGGAGTGAGCCTAACTAAGCAGTTTATGCAAAATTTAACCAGTGGGGGCACGGTAGAGGTACCCAGGACCAAATCATCTTCATCGTTAAAGCTTTCCCAAAGAGATCAATTGCTGAAATTGCATGAAGACATCCAAAAAGTGAAACAGCAACAGAATCGTCAAGAGGCCTGGATGTCATGGATGAGTGGGCAAATGCGGGTACAACATGAGATGCAGAGATTGCAACTTGCACATGCTGGGATAGTAGCACCGGGGTGTGAATGGACTGATTTTGTGTACCAGGCGGATGAGGAGCAGGGTGATGTTCCACGATGAGGTTACGAGGAGAGTATAGAGGAGTAAACTTTTGTTAATGTTGTTAGTGCAGTTTATGTCGGTCGTTGCTTATTTTTCTGTTTTGCCTGTACTAACAGTTGTCTACTGTGTTGTTTAGACATTTTGTGAACTTTTAGTTTGTTTGTTTTATTTATTTGTTTATTTTGTTTTTCTTTGTTCCTGCTCCTTTTATCCATTCTTTTATTTTGCATAACTCTGATGGCCGACAAAGTCTATTTAGCGGTTTCTCTGTGTTGATAGAACGACTGGTGTATACGACTGGACGGCTTTATTTTGTTGAGGAATGTGGTAACGTTTTCTTTCTTTTACTCTTACGCTTAACATTGGGGACAACGTTGATTTTATTCGTTGGGGGTAGGAATTTAAGAAATTTAAATTGAGCAGCATTTGTTTTTGTCTCTTGGATGAAGTCATATGTCTATGATAAGAATGTGATTGCAATAACATAGAACTAATGGAGGAAATTAATTTTTACCTTTGCTTACGGATGTGTGTGAATATTAATGACATGGAGTTGAGACCTTAGTGAATCGTGGATTGAAAGTGGTTCACCACCTACTTAGAGACGTGTTATGTATGAAGTTTTCATGAATTTTATTGTGATTTCAACAAACTCTAGAACTTATTTGATAATCACTCAAGGCGAAATCCTAGAATTCACATCACTTAGGAAATGATTTAGGCTGTTTTTGGACCGATTGAGCCTTTCAAGCCAACCCTTGTTTTTGTCATCGCTAGTTAGCCCTTTGAGCCTTTTTAAACACAATTTTGCCTTGCTTCTTTCGTTCTTTGAACTTAATGTTTACCCTATCCTGATTTTGAGCCTAAAACACAATCCTACCCGTTTTATCATTAAGAGACTTTATTGTTCTTCAAGCTTTTTACGAGTTTTGGTAAGAAAGTGTGGTTGTCACAACCCATGCATGCGAAGAAATTGATTGGGGATTGCGAAGTGTTTGTAAAATCAGTGGAGATGTGCATGTGTGCATGTTTCAGCCTTCTTGTTGTTTAAAAAAAAAAAAAAAAAAAAAAAATCATGATTAGTTTAAGGGTATTTCTGGAAACCTAACTCCCGCCAAAATTTTCTGCCTAGCAAGATTTGGCAACCTCTGGTATAACAACGCCACGTACACCTTAGACGTATCCCCCTCGCCGCATTTATGGTATCAAAAAAAAAAAAAAAAGAGAAAGATGCAAGTTTGAGGGGTGTAAATTAGTGGACACACTGGTTGGTGGTTGAGAAGAAGTGGAGTTCGATTTGATTTTAGAGTTGCATGAGGAAAATTGAGTCTCTTACTTTGTTTTCATATCCCCATACCCTGGCCTAAAGTTACAACCTTTACAAAGACCTATTGATCCCAGGTGATGTGAAATTCTACATTAGTGGAGAGTGGTTTGAAAAGCGAGCCTATGGAGTTTGATTCCATGATTCACATATAAGTCATAACCCGAATACTGAGATCAAAATTTTGTTCATGAATGTTGTGCATAACACCATCCGAGTTTGTAGACTAATGGTTTGTGGTTGTATGGATGTTCTAGGGTCGATAACGAAAATGAAATTGATGTTTGCATTGTCTGTGAGTTTTAGGCGATTTTTAATTAATCTATTTATTTTGTGTCTATGTAATTTTTTAGACATCTTTATGAATTGATCCAAGACCTTTTGTTAGTGTGTTCTTTTTATGTTTATGTTTTTTATTACTTTTAGAGTTTATGATACGTTTAGTGTGGATGTTTGTGGGTATCATCGCTGGAAACCCTCACGAGACTATAACTCATCCAACTAGGGCCGCCTAGGGGTTTAAAGGCTTGTTGCATACGCTAAATGCAATCGTGTCAATCTACGAAAGTGGTTTAGGATAGTTTAGATATAGGTTTTAATTGGTTGTTTTATTTTCAAGCTTAGAGACTTATTTTATCGCTTAGTTTGCTAGGGACTTAGCAAAAAGCTGGTTGGGGGTTGTGATAAGAGCTTGAAAGTATACATTTTATTAGTGATTCAATTGGTTTATTTGTGGAAAAAGGTGTTTAATTGTTGGAATTTGAATTTATTATTTCATAAATACGTTTTACGGGATCACGGGTGTATTTTGAGTATTTTCAGGCTCAAACAGGTTGTTGAAGGGAAAAGAATGATATCGATAGGATTCACGACGCGTAGGAACAAACGGCACAAGAATCAGGGTCGAAATGAGGGAGTTGTGGTACGTCGAAGATGTTACGGAAAATCTGGAAATTCTTCATCATGAGTATGCCTCGATGTTTCTATCATAACTTGAGCTGTAGAAGTTAGAATTTGACGATTCTGGTGGCGTTGGAAAGCTTATTCAAAGAGCTACAATGTTCATGTTGATTACTTCATCTAATTCTGAAGTTTACAGATTCTTTGGATAGAAGGAACGATCGCCGTGGCGATCATTCTTACCGCCGCGGCGATGGGTCGCGGGTTTTTGTTAATTCATTATCCTAATCCGAATCTGAATGGGCCAAGTTTTCTAATATTTTTCCTAAGCACGACCAGAACCCTAAGGATATAAAAGAGAGTCTTGAAGAAGTTAGAGGGGGACTTTTGGGAAGAAGAAGAAGACGGCTACCAATTTGGAGATCGGGATCCTGAAAGCTCTCGTTCACTGATTAGAGAAGTTTATCTTTTTCTCAATTTGATGTCATTAATGAGAATGATGGGTTTTGTTATTTTCATTATGAACTAACTTTCTTGTCTAGGGCTAAGATGTAGCCCGATTTATGAATATGTGTTGACTTGAATGGTTGTTAATCCTTACTGAGTTTATAATTCTAAGTTTTATTACTATGCATAATGCTTTCAATTCTCAAGGGCCCGAGGGTTGAATGATTTCAAGGGTTAGGTTGAGATCGAGAGATGAAACCTGATTTGTCTTAGGTAATAAAACCATAGATTGAGCGAACGCTAGAGATAGGTTACCGCGATCTGTGAGGCTCCGGTAAATTCCATAGAGCTTAATGATCTCTTAGCTCCTAAATCCAATTTAGAGATATCTTGGGTTGTTGTTTAAGGGTTAATTTGCTAATTGCTCGAGAGAGAGTTAGTGGAATAATAGGGGATTTGGCTTTTAGAATACACTCGATTAGGTCAACAACAAATGTCAATGCATAGGATTAAATTGGTGTGAAATCTATGCCCTAGGTTTAGTCATATTGATTTTTACTTCAAAGTGTTTACAAGTTCTACTTTTATTCAGTACTTAACTTTTAGTTGTTAGTTTATTTACTTTTTCATTAAATTCATTCTTAAACTTCAGTTTAATCAAATAGCAATAGAATATAATAGTTTGGTACTTGGTAGGTAGTTCCCTTGGGATTCGACACTCGTTTACTCGAGTTTTACTACTTGCACGATTTCGTACACTTGCGAATAGCCTGTCAATATGGGCATATATAAAAGAATAGCAACAGTGTTGTGTAAAGCCGCAATTTTCAAATCAAAAAAGTTAGGGTTCGTGCGAAAATTAGAGAGCAACTAGGGTTGGGTATTTGCTAAGGCTTTCTGGGAATAATCTGCGTAGATTAGAGAGAGGGTTGCGTTTCCTTCTTAAGGCTGGTTTAGTCCTTTGTTTCTTGCAGATTGTAGAGAGTTTCTTGAGCGAATAGGCCTAAGTTGAGTGTTGCTCTGTTTCGACAGATTTGTATGGTTTTCTTCTTGTAATTGTTGGATAATCTTTTAGTGCTGTGAGTATCCGTATTTCAGAGCTCAACGTGGATGTAGTCTATCCAAGATTGGATAGACGAACCACGGTAAATTCGTGCCTTGATTGTGTGTGTGTGTGTGTTTTGATCTTGAATCTTGATTGTGTTTGTTTGTGTTGCGAATTGATTAATTAGGCTTGGGTTATAACAATGGTATCATACCCAAAGTTCTAAGGTGTATTTAGGTTTAGGAATCGTTTAATTCTTGACGAATTCGAAAATTAGGGTTTGTCAGTTTTTGGGGGTTTTTCGATTTAAAGGTTCCTAGATCATTAAGACTTCGAATCTTTCTGAGTCTTGAGATTAATTCGTGAGATTAGGTCACAAACACAAGGGATCGACGAAATTCGTGAAAAATCGAAATTAGGGTTTTGTTAGGATTTGGGGGTTTTTCGAATTAAAGGCTTCTAGAGCTTTAGGGTTTCGAATCGTCCTGAATCTAGTCGAATTGGTTAGTCTGAGTCACAAACACGAGTCAGGGAGAAATCTTGGTATTGTTTCTAAGGGCTGTAGTAGTACTATTCACTTTCGTCCTATTTGATAAGTTTAAGGGTATCTCGGCTGGAAAACAAGTAACCGCCTTAAAAACTGCCTAGCAGTACTTGGCGACCTCTGGTATAACAATGCCATGTACACCTTAGACTGTCCTGTCTTGTCATTACAGTACAATGAGCACTACTCGTATGAAGATCTCCCAATATGATAGAAAGATCGATTTTAATGCATGGAAAAAGAAGATGAAGACCCTTCTTTCACATAATAAGGTAGGGCTTGCTCTGGAAAAAGACACCACTAAGTGGTCTGAAGAGAAACTGAAAAAGAAGGCTAAAGTAGATGAGGAAGCCTATAATCTAATCATAATGAATCTATTCGATGCAGTCCTGCGAAAGGTAGATGGCATGGAAACACCGCTCACACTCTAGGGTAAACTCGAATCCCTTTATTCCTTACAGTCTGCACCAAATTTAGCATTCCATAAAGGAGCTTTATTCTCTTATAAAATGGATGTTACTAAGTCTGTAGAAGAAAACCTTCATGAGTTTCTTAAGATGACATTAGTGTTGAAAGGTATAGACCAAGAGTTGGAGATTCTAGTTTGACGATGATACTGTTAAATTCATTGCCTGATGAGTACTTAGTGGTGAAAAATGCTTTACAATACATTGGGACAGTTCCCAGTGTTGACCTGATTATAGCTGGCCTGAAATCTAAGGAATTGGAGTTGAAAATATAGAAAAGGAATGGAAATAACTTGTTTGTCAAGAGTAGGACAGATCCTGGACAACTAGAAAGGGATAGTAACAAGAATTTCCAACAACACATGAACTCTAAGACTAAGAAAAAAGGGAAGAATAACAAGTCTAAGGGAGAAACTAAGAAGTGTTTTCACTGTAATAAATCAGGCCACCTTAAGAAGAACTGTTATGATTGGATAAAGAAGCAAAAACAGCACAATATAGAGGGTAATTTAGCTAGTACTAGCATTGGCATTGAAATTTTAGAAGCCCTCACTGTCCCAAACCAAGCTAGCAGTAAGGAATGGGTTCTAAATTCGGGATGCACCTTTCATATGAGCCCAAACATCCAATGGTTCCATAACCTTAGGAAAGGAGAGTTAGAAACCGTTTTCATGGGTAATAATCACTCTTGTAAGGTTCAAGGTATAGGAAACATAACCATTAGGTTTAATAATGGTAAAGTCATAATGTTAACCAGTGTAAGGTATATACCTGACCTTAAACGAAACCTGCTTTCCTTAGGAACATTGGATGAAGCTGGATGTAGTTATAAGGCAGAAAAAGAATCCATAGTTATGTATAAGAATAACGAAATTTTGCTTGAAGGAGTCAAACAAAATGGGCTGTACATTCTGTGTGGTCAACATTGTGCATTCACTGTAAATTTTGCTCTATTATATACTAATCTGACTATTGCAGAGAAATGACATTTGAGACTTGGCCACATAGGCAAAAAAGGTATGACAGTGTTAAGCCAGCAAGGCTATTTTGGTAAGGAATCCATATCTGAATTAACTTTCTGTGAAGTCTGTGTGTTGGGAAAACAACACAGAATGAGTTTCCAAAAGGGAACTCATCTGGCTGAAAAAGGGTTGGATTATGTGCATGCAGACCTTTGGGGTCCTGAAAGGGTTAGGACACATAGAGGGAATTACTATTTCCTTTCCATTGTAGATTATTATAGCAGGAATGTATGGGTGTACCTTCTTAGGTCCAAGGATGAAGCCTTAACTAAGTTTAAAGGTTGGAAAAACCTGGTTGAAAACCAAGTTAATAGGAAGGTGAAAACCTTTAGGATAGACAATGGCTTAGAATTCTGTAACATGGAGTTTGACTCTTACTATGTAGAAAAGGGAATTTTGAGGCATAAGACAGTTAGGGGAACCCCTCAGCAGAATGAGGTTGCTGAGAGAATGAATAGAACCCTTCTTGAGAGGGTTAGATGCCTCTTATTCACAACTAGTCTACCAAAAACCTTTTGGGGGGAAGCACTAGGTACAACAGCCTAGCTTATAAATAGAAGCCCTATTGGCTCAATAGACTTTAAATGCCCTGAAGAAAGGTGGTCTAGGAGGAGACCATCTCTTGAACATCTAAGAGTCTTTGGATGTGCTGCATATGCACATACTAGAGATGGAAAGTTAGAGCCAAGATCTCTTAAGTGTGTTTTTTTAGGATATCAAGAGGGAACTAAGGGTTATAGGAGTGGGAAAGGGAGGGCTGCCCAGGGTAAGGTAATTGTTAGTAGGGATGTGATTTTCAATGAAACTGTTTTTCCTTGCAAATCTGGTACTAACAGTGCAGGGTAGCTCACAAGAAGATTCTGAAACTTCTGGACAAACTGGGACAACTCAGTTTGAGGTGGAGCTTGAAACAAATCTTGATCATTACATCCAAACAGATGAGATTGATCCATTTGAAGATCAACCATAGCAAACTCAAAAGCAGGAAGATGAAGATCACCCTCCTGACAATGCTGAAGTGGATCAGCATGGTAATCTGGCCCAATATCAGTTAGCCAGAGACAGAGTCAGGGAGGGAGATCAGACCTCCTGCAAGGTACAGCTATACTGACCTAATCTATACAGCACTCCTGGCTGGTTTAGAGGTACATCGATAAGAACCTAACACCTATGATGAGGCAATGAGTTCAAGGGACAGAAAAGAATGGGTGGCTATTATGGAAGAAGAGATGGAGTCATTACACTCAAACAAAACCTGGACAGTAGTTCCAAAGCCAAAGAATCAGAAGTTAGTGGAATGCAGATGGCTGTACAAACTGAAAGAAGGGATAAATGAATCTGATCCACCAAGATTCAAAGTAAGGTTAGTGGCTAAAGGCTATACTCAAAGGGCAGGTATTGATTTCACTGAAATATTTTCTCCAGTAGTTAAATTTAAAACTATTACAATCATGCTAGCAATTGTTGTTCAATATGACTTAGAGATAGAACAATTGGATGTTAAAACTACTTTCTTGCATGGTGAGTTGGATGAGAAAATATTCATGAGTCAACCCTTAGGTTTTAAGGATAAAAAAATGCCTGATTATGTATGCTTACTGAATAAATCTCTGTATGGACTTAAACAGTCCCCTAAACAATGGTACAAGAGGTTTGATGCATTCATAATAGGAAATGGATTCATTAGAAGCATGTATGACAACCGTTTCTATTTTGCCTGTATGAATAACATGCCAATCTATCTTCAGTTATATGTAGATGACATGTTAATAATCAGTAAGTCCATGCCTCAAATTAATGCTTTAAAGGCCAAATTAAATACTGAATTTGATATGAAGGACCTAGGGAAGGCAAAGAAAATACTATGAATGATGATTGATAGAGATAGAAGTGCAAATACCCTTAAACTCCATCAATCCTCATACTTATAGAAACTGGTTTCGAAATTTGGTATGGATGAATCCAAAGCAGTGACAATGCCCTTAGCAAACCATTTCATACTTAGTAAGTCACAATCCCCAAAAACAGATTCAGATAGGCTGAAAATGTAGAATGTCCCTTATTCTGATGCCATAGGTTCTGTAATGTATTCCATGATATCCACCAAACCTGATTTAGCATATGCAATATCTCTATTAAGCAGGTTCATGTTAAATCCTGGAAATGAACATTGGAATGCTTTAAAATGGTTGTTGAGATACATTAATGGCATTGGTCAGATTGGTTTAATTTTCTGTAAAAGATATGCATCACTTGATCTGGTTGAGTATGTAGATGCAGATTTTACAGGTGATCGAGGCTCTAGGAATTCCACAACTGCTTATTACTTTACATTGGGAGGCAACTGTGTTAGCTGGAAAGCACAGTTGCAACCACTGGTTGCACTTTCCACTACTGAAGCAGAGTACGTGGCAGTTTCAGATGCATTCACGGAAGCATCATGGTTGCAAGGAATTCTGAAAGAAGCTGATCTATTGAATGGCACAGCAACAGTTTACTCCGATAGTCAGAGTACAATCTACCTGAGTAAGAACCCGATGTATCTTGAACGAACAAAACATGTGGATGTCACGCATCACTTCGCCAGAGACCTGATTGCAAAGGGAGAAATTAATCTCTTGAAAGTGCCTACTGAAGAGAATCCAGCAAACATGGGAACCAAAGTAGTGACCACAGCCAAGTTCAAGCACTACTTGAACTTGCTTCACATCAGATAGACACTTTCTCTTAGAGTTGAGAAGAAATATGGGATAGCTTACTACACTAAAAAGAAGTCCAGCAATGAAAAAGAAGAAAGGAAAATAAATGAAAGGAATAGAGTTGGCTTTAAGATGGAGACTGAAAATATTGTGAAGCCAAAAACGGGGTCGTTTCATTTAAGTTAATTGAAGGAATCCTAGCCATCAGATCAAGACAGATCCAAGGGCTGATATTTGCTGATATGGGTGTATATAAAAGAATAGCAACAGTGTTGTGTAGAGCCGCAATTTTCAAATCAGAAAAGTTAGGGTTCGTGCGAAAATTAGAGAGCAACTAGGGTTGGGTATTCACTGAGGCTTTCTGGGAATAATCTGGGTAGATTAGAGAGATGGTTGCGTTTACTTCTTGAGGCTGGTTTAGTCCTTTGTTTCTTGCAGATTGTAGAGAGTTTCTTGAGCGAATAGGCCTAAGTTGAGTGTTGCTCTGTTTCGACAGATTTGTATGGTTTTTTTCTTGTAATTGTTGGATGATCTTTTAGTGCTATGAGTATCCGTATGTCGAAGCTCAACGTGGATGTAGTCTATCCAAGATTGGATAGACCAACCACGATAAATTCGTGCCTTGATTGTGTGTGTGTGTGTGTGTGTTTTGATCTTGAATCTTGATTGTGTTTGTTTGTGTTGCGAATTGATTAATTAGGCTTAGGTTATAACATTTGATTTGTACATTTTTTCCAATTAAGGAGTGGTTCTCTTCATGTCAAGTTAAGGTTTTGAATGGCTCCTTGTCCTGCATAAGCTACTTAGCTCCTTTGATGTTCGATCAATTATCGGTTTCTTACATAGCTTCAATCTATTTTGTTATATCTTTTTTAGATCACAGAGAAAAATGATGGAACTGAACGAATAAAGAGATACGAAAACCAAAATACCAGTAAACACACAAACCACAAATAGTAAAAAGAAATAACAAATACGCGCGATTTTACACTGGTTCATCCAATTAATAAGCTACGTCCAGCTAAGTCAATATATAGCTATACTGTCTCACCTCTCTCGTTTATAATTAATGTAGTTTGCCCTATTGTTTGCTATCATTCATTACAAGAGAGTGATAATGCTGAAGTAGTCAACAACTCCAATATGAACTATGTCTCTAGTTGTATAATTAACATGAGAGTTGTTATACTAAGATATCTTTTGTCGTCTCTTTAACTAGAGCTACTTTCATTTTATGACATGTATATAGTAAAGTTCTATATATGACATCGGGTTTTTTCTTTCAAAACTGTTGTGGTAAAGGCTTGAAGCGGTGTCGTTTTGGGTTTGGTAAAGTGATGCCGTTTTGAGCAAAGGGTGAATTGATACTGATCATTGATTAATCAAGATCCAACAGCTACAACAAGTCTTCTCAGTCAACAGTATAAAAGCACACCTAAAGTCAAAAAATTTAAGCTATTATTGTCTCTTTCTTCTCTGTCGAGCACAAGGGTCTATTGGGGTTTTTCTGCATTTTGCAATTGAATCTTGTAACTGGATTTCAGTGATTGGTTTTAGATCATTCGGGTGTGGCTGTACACATAGATCATTGGGGATTCCAAGGGGAGAGTCTCTAGGTTAGTTACATGATTATTGAGGTCTGAAAGGTTATTGTACCAAGTGTGAATCTGTATTGAATTCTTGATCAATAGTAGTGCAGTGAGCTCGCCTGTTTCCCAAGCTCAATGTGGACCACGGTAATTCTTGGTATTGTTGTGTGTGTGTGTGTGGTTTCTTTGATTTTTGTGTGCAATTGTTAAGAGTTTGATTCTGGATTTTCGCATAACAAAAACAATTAATATATATATATTACAGGAAAAAATAAGGACAAGAAAATGAGAAACACAAAACATATGAAAACAAACTCTTTCAGTCAAACTGAGGAATTTATCTTTTTTTTTTTTTTTTTAATTAATAGCGTTTATTGACAGCTCTACATTACTTCCTGATCTCCCCTTGATTGCCAGTAAGAACTTGTACTGCTCCCAACTTAACCATGGCCTCACCAAATTTAGAATTAAAGTCATATCCACCTGCTATTGCATCCACAGCAGCTTTGGTTAATGAATCCAAAGCTAGATCCTGATCTATTTGGAGAATCCCTCTATGAAATTGAATTTGCTTGTAGTAAGAGTTGTCAACAAATGGAGCACTTCTTAAATTCTGGTCAAGAGTAACGACATTCAAATCGCCTGAATTTTGAGGACAGCAGCGTCTCAACGTATGAAGTAATGATAAATCCATGGAAGGGTCAGGTTTCCTAGTGTTTTTGTAATTGTAGAGACGATCCTGGAAGAGAAAACAATGTGCTACCCCAATAGTATGACCACTTGTGTGCATGAAATTATATATAACAAATATTAATTACTAGGACATTATCCAATTAAGTAATTTATGTTTGAATATATACGTGAAACAGTTAATAATATATATGAACTATATACAAAGAAGATAAACCATGTCTGTAACGTCGAGTCCTTTCTCAGCAAATAACGCAATCGACTGAGAAACTGTAATATTACCAGGTGGGAGTCTCACGTTTTTGGCAAGAGATTCAAAACCATCCCTTCTTCCTATTTCCACATTGTATCGCTCCCCTCCACTCTGCATGAACAAAAGCGTATCAGTTTCGAATTACTAGAACATTTTTGTCAGTCCTGGTTTTGATAATCTTTTAATTGAAAGAGTTGCATACAATATAACCTCTTTATAGTTATAATGGTAGAATCAAACTATTTCATTATTACGAGGAGGTTATAACTTAATAAAAGTATAGTTACAAAAATTAATATTTTGATTTCTTATTTTATAATTCACGTTTTAGGATTATGTATTATGATTTCAATTCATTGTTTTAGTAGTTATTGTCACAATTAGACAAGATAAATGAAATAATCTTGAAGATGATAGTATGGAAATACAAAAAGTTTCATGTCAAGAAACTCTAAACATGCTTCAAAAGCAATAAATATTTTGACTTCAACAAGAAAATATTCATACTAGAGAGTTAGTACATACCCGCAAATTAAAAGATGTGGTAACAACTCTAAAGTATAAATCATTATCCCAAACAACTTTAGATAAATATTTTATTTCATCTTAAACCTTTAGTGCAATATAGTATACATATTATTGTAATATACAGATCATAATTACTATATGAAGACAATTTTTTTAAGACGAGAATTAGAAATTATACTTATTATAATATGGTTTAAATAGAGATATGCGAAACCAAAATAACAGTAAACATACAAACGCAAATAGTAAAGAAAAAAAATAATACGCACGATTTACCCTGGTTTATCCAATTAACAGGCTACGTCTACCAGAGTCAATATTATTAAAATACTGTCTCACCTATCTCGTTTATAATGAATGAATTTGACCTATTGTTCGCTATCACTCATTACAAGAGAAAAGTGTGTTTATATACTAGGTTTAAAAGATTAAAACCTAGTATTACAAGGATTCATATTCCTAATGCGTCTGCGTAGTCCATTAATGCTGAAGTAGTCGATAACTCCAACAGAGTTTATTCTTATTTATAACTATCATAAATTAATAATAGAATTTTTTATGACTATATAGAGGTTATTCTTATATAGAACATCACTATAGAAATGTTTTATTGTATATACAAAGGCGGGACTAGAATATAACTTGAAGGGATAGCCGCCCTCCCTGAACTTTATTAAAATTTCCGCAAGTTAGATATTATAAGGTTTAGATAAAATATTTTGGTTATTTTGTTTTATTATTCGATTATACTCTTTGACCCTTTTAACAATAGAAAAAGAATTAAACATATATAAGATGAATACTAGATACATTAAATAGAAATACCATCAATCTAAAATATTAATGGTTAACATTTCAATTTGAGTGGTGGTCTTCATCCCTTATTCTTCATCTTATAAAAGCCCTTTCTAAATATACCCGAGTTTAGTTTAAATAGTAACACAACGATTTACCTACCCTGTGCAATTATAATTTTTATATATATCGTAGAGGGAAATATTAAAAATAATAATAACAACTAAAAGAAAAACGTTGAGGTTATAAGGATGTGTTTTTATTTTCTTACCAAGTAAACAACATCTCTGGTTGCCATGGCAATGATATCCGCACAGGAGACGACTCAAGGGCAAATTTTCTCCACTGCATGTTTAGCTGCGTCAATGACCTCGTAACCCCTCACGCTCAAATTTGGAGGTGCAGTTTTCTCACTTGAGTCCCCATCCAGGAGAATCGAAGCATCACATCCCTTTTTAACCATAATTAAACTGAGCTGATTCATCACACTTAAATGAAATGCTAATGGTAACGGGAAACAAGAGAACTTACATTGACAAAGAAGTCATGAAACTGCATCCGAATAAGGGCGGGTGCAATAGTTGGGGTCACTGAAGAACGTCGACGTCACCGCAGCTCTAACAATAGACTCAACATCTGTAAACCGACATTTTCCTCTATAAATCCGACCTCAAGTTTTCCATGGCAGCGCTCTGTAAAGTTAACAAAAAGGGAGAATGACATTTTCCCACTCAAGGTTTGGTGAAATGACACTTTTTTTTCTGTCAAGTTTCAAAATGACACTTTTTCACCCTCAGTCAGTTTTGTCAGTGTTTTCTTTTTTGAAAAAGGGCAATATAGTCAATCTACATCAAGCCACGAAAATCAAAACCATGTCCATTAAAGTTGACTGTGAAATAAATAAAAAAGAACACAAAGTTGTGTGTCTTTTCTCCCTGTTCTATCATAACTCTCTCTCTCCGCTCTCTAAAACTGAAACTACTGCGATCTAGGTTCTGTGTAACTCTCTACTCTCTAAAACTGAAGCATTTTCTCCTCATAACCCTTTTTCTGCTCATCGTACCTGGTAAGGATACACATATTGGCTTCTTTTTCTTTTGTTTTTGTTTTAGGTAATGTTCTTCTTTTATTTTTGTTTTAGGTTAAAATAAAATTGTTGTGTGTTTTTGGTTTTGTTCTTGTGTTATTTTACTAGATAACAATGTTGTATTATTTTAATTTTATTAAATTGAAACATTTAAGTTTGTAATACCATTGGTTAAAAATTGTGATCATCTTCACTTGTCTTCCATTTGAAGACTAATATATTACCTCCAAAGCTGTTCAAAGAGCATTAATTTGCTTGTCTTTCAAGACTTTAAATATATTTACTCAATGACTTATCTAGAACCGATGATCATTTGTTTAAAAAATATATAGGATATTGGGATAACTTGGTGCGACCTATTTTGAGTGTTTGAGAAAGAGCTGGAAAGATCGGAGTTGGTTTCTTGATGAAGAAAAGAGTGATGGGACGTGAAGATTTTTGGGAAGTAGAGAAAGTGAGCTATAGGTTAATAGACGGTAGGAAATAGCCGAGAGTTTGATGAGATTTGACTTGAGATATATTAATTATTTTTGTTTTCTCTTTGTCTCATTTGTGCAAAATTGGAGATAATTTACCATGTATGATTATGTCCAGTTTTCTTTAATAAAATATTGAAGAAACCTGGTTCAGCAGAGATATACCAACGAAACATTAATATTTATGTACCACAAATTTTGCATGGTCATTTTGATATTCTCTATTAAATTGATGGTTATTTTGATGGGATCAGTTATAAATTTTGTCGTGTTTAATGGATATTTTGATGGGATAGATCACAAATTTTATTTGGTGATTACTTTGATATTCTCTATTTGAATGGATGGTTATTTTGATAGGATCAATTACAATTTTTTCTTGTTTGGCAATTACTTTGATGTTCTATGTTCAATGGACAGAATATTAAAGAATGGTGTATTTTTTTGTGTATGTATCATTCTAGTGATGATTTTAAGTATAGAGCTGATGTTAGAAAGATGGAGATATCATGAAGGCAAGAAGATTGAAGTATTCTAAGAATTTACAATTTTGGTGGCAAAAATATTTCCACGACCACTTTTGTAATCAATTAGTTAGAAGAGAAAAATATATTTAACATGTTGCAAGCTTGAGTGTAATGTAATCATCGCCAAAAATCATTATAGAAATTAAATCTCCTGATCTGTAAGGTAAAGCTTCCTTTCTATAATTTTTGTAATTTGTGGTTACTTGGTTTTACATTTTTGCTTCTTTATTAATTCTACAGAACTATTTTTTTTTTATCTTTGCACTGAGTTTGTAAAAGCTGTTTTCTTCGTATTAAAATCCCTATTCTTATTGGGTTCAATTGACAAAATTTTCTTATATATATACATGCATTACAATTTTACAATTTGGATTCTTATATTTCCGATATTAGTAATGCTAATACATAATTTTATTTGGGTTTAAATTGACAAATTTTAAATATAAATGCAAGTTTAGGGCTGCAACAATTATAAGGACAAATTAAATTGGTAATTCTACAAGTTTTAAATTTTTAAAATTCCAACGATAACTTCATTCATTTAAAACATTATTTTTAATTAAAAAAATAGGAAGGATAAATTGGTAATTTAAATATCATATATAGTTGAAAACATATTAATAATTTCATATTTAAAGAATGGGTATATTGGTAATTGACTGTTGATATGAAAACATAATAAAAATTATAAAGTCAAATATTTAAGAGTATTCTTGTCTTTTCAGTCAATTATTAATAACAAACACTAATAGAATCTGACGGAGGGTGAAAAAGTGTCATTTTGCCAAACCTTAGGTGGGAAAATGTTGTTCTCCCTAACAAAAATAAGGCCAAGGGCTAGAGCAAATGCAGCTATATTTGTTGCTATCTTCATCTTCTATAATTGATAGAATAGTGAGTGAAATACAAATTTGATATTCAATAAACAAAGAAACAAAGTCTTGCGTTTGAATTTATAGGCAATAATATACCAGTAATCAATAACGGAAACCTTTCAGTGAAATCGATTGGTGTGCACCACGATCAAAGTGAAGAGCATTTCTCTTTAATGAAACGTGCAGTCATGTGTCATGTAATAATTTATAACTAATTAAATGATTATTTTATATGTATATCCAACTGTGAAACCAGCTAGGGTGTTTGTTTTAGTATTTTAAGTAATATTTTTGAAATATTATTAATAGGTAGAATTTGGTAAGTATTACGAGATAAAATTTAAAAAATAATAAAAAAACTCATGGGTTTGTTAATTTAACTAAACACCCTAATATATATATATTTTATAAAATGACAAAAATACCCCCATCCACCCACAGTGCCAGATTCCGGCCACCACCGCCAGAATCTGGCATTACGGTGCACAACCGGCCAGCCTTTTCCGGCCAGATCCACCATGGATCTGGCCAGAAAATGCCATATCTACGACCACATTTAGTCGTCGACAACCGAAAAATGCTAGATCTGGCCGTCAGCGACGGCCAAAGAAATGGCCGTTAATGACGGCTAGATTGGCATATTAACAGCGATTTTTGGCTAGTAGTGTGCCGTTGTGATAGATTCTGGTCACCACCGACGGTGGTTGCCCGAATCTGGCAACTATGGATGAGTGGGGGTGTTTTTGTTAATCTATAATTTTTTTTGTTGGCGGTGTTTTTGTCAATTAACAAACCTAAGGGTTTAAAAGTTTCTTAATTTAAGATAGGATTTTGAAAATAGGGAAACAAACGTGTATTTGTATTTGGAATGGATAGAATAGTGATAAATAGGGAAACAAACTAGGGGTGTTCAAAAGAACCGGTTGAAACCGGAACCGGCGGGTACCCTGGGTTTGGTTCTGGTTCCTACCTAGAACCAATCGTCAATGGGTAGGTTCCGGTTCCAAATTTTTGGAGCCGTTATTGTGCGATTCCGGTTCTGGTTCCTATAGTTAGGAACGGGAACAGGAACCGGAACTAGGAACCAGGAATCGAAACTAATATAAAATAAAATTAAATATTAGGGGGGTTAATAAAAACTTTTGTAGAAAAAGTAATGTGAATACATTTATATTTATATTTCATAACATTTAAAATAAGTTTGTTTGACTTTTGGGAATCTACCTTTACAAAATAATGGAGCTTGTAATTTTGAATCTATAATTTGTAATTTTATTTTTGTTAACAAGTGCCAGGTGGGGGGTATTTGTAAGTTTTTAAGGGTTTTTTTTGCCATTTTAAAAACTTTTGGGGTGTCATGTAATTTTACAGGATACCCAGAACCGAAACCAGAACCGTTGTTACAGGTTCTGGTTCTGGTTCCAAATTTCAAGAAACCGTCACTTTCGATTCCTTCAAAAAGTGCAGGGTACCCGGACCCGAACACCCCTAAAATAAACGGATAATCATTTCATTTTGCCATCTTTTCCGTGTTAATTATGGGCAAATCAATTTTTTTTTCCCAGATAGAGGTGCAATAAGAAATTGAAAGATTTTGTTGAAATTGTTCAATTGGAAATTCATCAAAAACTAGCATAGGGTCTTCCCTCAATTGGAGCAATAGGACCATTATGCTTATTATTAAACTTGTCGAAGAGATGAAACAGAATCAAAATTTATATTTTTTTATCAAAGGTTGGATCGATCATCAAAAGAAGAATTGGACAAAAAATAAGGATACATTTTAGAAAAATAAAACTTCCTTCTCAGAGAAGCAAACAAAAGACTTTCATAATTCATAAAAATTCTTGTAGAATCGAGAATGAAGTTTTCATTCATGTCATTATATTGGTAAGGGCAATTTAATCTTCTAACAATGCTAAATCAATATTCCTTGACTTAAACAATCTCTATTTATGAGGTTTTTGATGATTTGTAACTTGCAATCTTTAGTTACGGTCTTACTTTAATTAAAACCCTTTATTAATTAAAACAAGAGACAGATTATGGCCACAGAGGAGCCGACCAGTTTGGTGAATCAAACTCCAATATGAAAAAATAAAAATGTATACATTCAGTGTTTCATTTATTTAGATTGATGGATTAATTAATTCCCTTCATATTGTTTATAGAACTAGTTGGAGACTAAACTACCCTCAAATATTTATAGCTTCATTTACAAATTTCATTTCATTTCCCCACTTCATCCATTCTCTTCCGTCTCACAAACTAACTGAAAAGTAACGCTTTTCTATTTTTGAACAGAAAAAGCACAAGAAAGATTTCAACTCAAAAATACAACAGAATTAAGGTGAAGAGATACAATTAGAAGAGAACTCTTAAGACGTACTTTTACATTTCATTTCTTAAAACACGGACGATTTGTTTTTTCTCACTTAACACTTACTAGATTTAAGAGAAATTCCCTTGTACAACCATACCACTAATCTAAATGTAGGAAATAATTATTAACATGCGGAAGCATAAAATTGTAAATACCTCACATCTAGCATTGTATAACAAGATCAATGCAATGCTTCATAATGTCCTTTTCCTTTCTCACTGTGAAAATCTAATACAAGATTGACTACATTTTACACTAATTGCACCAATGTTCTAAAACTCAGCCTAGCCCGGCCCAGTCGGTTTGATCGGTCAGAGCAAGACCTGGGGCCTTCTCCGGGTAGGGTTACCCTTGTCCACTGTTTCAAAATCCCTAACCTGACTGTTGACCACTTCTAGCCACTTTCCAATGCCCCCTTCCCCTTCCCCTTCCACTTACCCCCACCCTCACTTGATCGCTGCCCACCCCTTGGTGTTAATAATGTAAGAACCATGAAGAGGTGACGGAAAATGTTGATTGGAAGCATGTAAACAAGACATGCATATAAAGATATGGATTAATAGGATTAAAAAAAAAAAACGCAAATAAAGCATAAAACCATTATACCTTCTCCTAGTGCTTAGGTTTGATGAAGCCAAGATTCAAAAGTATGAATCCTCTACACTTTAACACCACCTTGAGAGAATGAGAGAGTGGCCGAACCTAAGAGAGAGAGAGCTTGTTTTTCTTTTCAGTGAACAAAATGAACCCGTAACCTAAAATGAAACCATTTGCATTTATATATACATGGGTCATTTTGTAATTAGTTGTTTGTCACTTGCATGCCCCAATAAAATCTTATTCTGAAAGGAGCCCAAGCATTTATTAATTTGCCCTTTGAATAATCAATATTATTCAAGGGCTCATGTAAACTAAACTAGTTTACATTAACAACCCATAAGTTTACCCTTTTGCCCTTTAACTATTAAAAGGTTATTTTACTTCATCTCATTTATGTTAAGGCTTTAAGATATAATAATTAAATACAATTAATTATTGTTTGACCATTTTAACCTTTAAAATGTCACAAATAATTTTCTATGTAACTATTACCATAAAAATCTTGTCATTACCCTTGGAAGGTGCTAGCCCTCTTCGGATAATCATTTCTCTCTCTTATCCTTCTCTAACTTCTCAAGGCTATTGGTGTGACCATGTAGGTCCATCAAGGATTAGCTGTGAGCCGATTCTAGATGAATCCAGGAACCTATCCGGAGGCCCAACGACTATGGTAAACATCTAGCAATGTGCCATAGTACCTAAACCATGATGAAGAAATACTTCATCAAACCCTTTTCAGATCATATGTACCATGCAGGTAAAGTCCCTCTGTTGATATATCCTGATCGAGTACGGATTCATGGAACGTCAAAATCCTAAACTCGATCTTCTACCGAATCGTCGATCAATATGTCTGGAACTTGTCATCACGAACTTGCTTTCGTATGACTAATAATAGACTCTGGCCAGAGATTCTGATTTTTGACATTTATCGACGTTCGTCCAAGAACTCGAATCCGGATGGAGTCAACGATACTCTTGATCCTATATTTCCGAGTCAATGGATCCCTTCTTGACCATTGTTCGTTTTTGTATATGAACAACACATGACCAAATAAGCTTTATCATACGAAACATGACTAGTCTCGTACTTATACACCGTATGAACCATACACATCTATATCGGATCCGACCACAATGTCTCAAGTCAAAAGACTACATCGTGCACTGATATAACCAAACGATAAATCATTGACTACATGTTTTTCTAAGTGATTTGTCGTTATTCGATCACATTCAAAAAACAGTTCACCAATCGCTAATCCATACTAATGCCCTAGTGACATGACTATCATCGTCATCCATACTTATATTAACTCATGTTATCTTTCGGAAGCATCCAATATGCCTACTATGCAATATAGTTGCCCAAATTATATTGCTTCCGTAAGGAACCTTTTCATAAATTCATTTACCAATTAAATGAATCATCTGGACAATTCATATACATACTTTATTTTAAATGCATGACTGAATAAAGGAAGCAATTTATATATATGAATTGAAGAACTCTTTCTTCTATTATTTATGATATATATTGATACAAGACAAAATGCTCTAAAACTGACAACACGAATGGTTTCTAGGGCATACACTAACAAATAATGGTAGGAATCTAGGTGGGGCAAAACGTTGAGCACTTCGTGTGCGTTTATAAAGGAGAAGCAAATTGTTGTTACTAGCAAGGGAAACAACCTAGAAAACAAACCCAAATAAGCACCAAACAATGAAAGACCAAATCAATTTAAAAAGTTATCAAGTCAAAACCAATTCGGCTGGAAAAATCAACCCAATCGCGGCGGTATACGTGAGTCACAGCTAGTGAACAGAGGCTTACCAAGTGCTAAGGTTAGAGATGTTTTGTAGAGTACATGCCGGTGGTTCAAGTGATGGTGTCAGATTGAATTTTGGTAGCTGAAATTTAGCCTAGAAAAGTGACACCCTAATTTTGTGGTCAGATCACAAGGGTGTGTTTGCTAGATTTCAAGCCTACAGGGCCTGATATGTATTTATTAAGGGTGTGTTTGCTAAATTTCAAACTTGTTGGATCACTTGTGAATTCGTCGATCGTATTGTTAGGGCCAGGTCGAACCCAAGACCCTTAACCCAAATTTGGTGAATGACACCTGTCGGGTATTAGAACGAACTTGCATGGCACCGACCATCTCAAGAATCACACAACAGATAAATCCTATAGAGAATAATATCTTGAGTGTGAGTTTATGTCGATTAATTTATCGCTCAGTTTAATTGGTACACAAGATTATATTTAACAATGTCAAAGTTAATTAACTTATGTATTTACTATTAAACAGTTACTAAATAACCTTTTATAAGTTTTTTTTTATATAACTTCCTTTTATGAGACAATTGGGTTGTGCACTTATGGGTGCAAGCCTTTTGGGGCAACCCAAAATCCAACATCTCCCACTCACACATAGTGTACAATACTATAAAATTTTTTCCTCAATTCTATTCATGTAAATGAGACCATTCACACAAGTCAATCGGTCATGTGACCGCCAAGAACACTTGCATGTGGGAGCTTTATACTAAAACCTCAAAATAGAGTCAACATGGAGACATCAACCCTCAAAGAAATAATACAGTGTCTCAAAATGTCTTAGATATATTTAATCACATCAGTTCAAGTATCCTCCAATCCTTCTAAAAGGAACAATATTTTGGACTCCCTGACTAGGCGAACTCCACCACAAGATAACTGCAATGCTTTCAAACTTGAGCCTATTCTTGTGAGAGCTAGGGTTTGTGAGAATCAGTTGACAGTAAAGAAGAAGAAGCAAAAACGAATTTGGCTATCTGATTTGTGTATTAAACTAACTAACTGAAATCAGTACAAGAATTAGTTTTATAACTAATTTTACAGACATGAAACGACACCACTTTGAAGCTGAATACTCAGCTTCTTACTTACTCAAAACGATAGTGCTTTGGACTATCTTATATCCTCAAAACATCACCATTGAACTTTAATCTTAACAACCCCTGTCAAGCTAAACTGTGTTAACAGTTTTGCTTGTGAAGAATAAGGTGACAAACGAATACAACAATAGAATACAATTACAAAAAAATGAGATTGTAAACAAGTCTCTGTCGAACACAACATTCATCAATTAGGAAGACTGCCCCTGTCAAATGTAGCATTCATCAATCTAAAAACAACAACCCCTATCAAAATGCAACATTCATCAGCTAAAAATTAGCTAGAAACAGCCCTGCTTTTGTCAATCATTCGATGCAATAACACTGCATAGTATATTCCCTGCTCTTGCATACCATTTATGCAGTAATGCAGTAGTGAACTCAGTAAGCTAGTAAGCTGTAATTCTATAAAATTAGTGTCGCTAAACAGCACAATTCTGTAAAATTAGTGCAACTAAGCAACACAATCTTCAGAGAGTTGTACTTAGTCATATACCAAGGAACTTTCTTAAAGGATAACATTCAGTTTCTGTTTTAGAGTAAGAAACTGAGTGATTAACGACGCTTTAGTCAATATGTTAGCGATTTGTAATTTGGATGGAACATATTGGACTGCAAGTTTCTTAGTAAGGACCTACTTCTGGATATAATGTGTATTAATCTCAATATGTTTGGTCCTGGCATGGAAGACAGGATTAGCAATCAAAGCCCTTGCACTAATGTTATCACACCAAATCACTAGAGGCTTGTTAATTTTCAAGTTCATCTCACCAAATAAACTTTGTAGCCAAGCCACATCAGTGGCAATTTGCGCCAAGGCTCTGTACTCAACTTTAGTAGAGGATAAAGCAACCACTCTTTATTTCTTTGAACACCATTGAATCAGGTTTGGTCCTAAGTATATGCAATACCCGTTTGTGGACCTGCGATCTACAATATTACTGCCCCAATCAGCATCTGAATAGCACTTAACATCCAAGGCAGCTGCTAGTTTAAAGCTTAGACCTTGTATAATAGTTCCTTTAAGATATCGCAAGATGCGTTTAGATGCTTACCACTGCAGATAAGTAGGATTCTAAAGAAATTGGCTAAGTTTATTGACTGAAAAACTAATATCAGGTTTGGTTAGGATAAGATATTGTAAAGCTCCTATGGTGCTCCTATATAGACTTGGATTTGTAAGGGGTGGAATGTCTTCAAGGAAGAACTTGGTACCAAACACCATTGGTGTGGAGCAAGGATTAGCTTCCAGCATATTGGTTTTGCGTAGCAAATCTATGGTGTACTTAGTTTGCTTAAGATGTATGCACCCAAGGAAATAGTGAACTGACCCAAGTGTCTTTAAAGCAAATTTGCCATTGAGTTCTTGCACTAGCGAATGAATGAAAGTAGAATCAGAACCAGTGAGGAGAATGTCATCCACATAAATCAAAACGTAGGCGATTTGATGTTGCTCTTTATGGATAAATAGGCTGGAGTCTAAGATGGAATTATGGAAGCCTTTACTAACCAAAGCTTCCTTCAACTTTTCAAACCAGGCGCAAGGAGCTTGTTTAAGTCCATATAATGCCTTATTCAACTTGCGAACATAAGAGGCTTTATACTGATCAATGAATCCAGAGGGTTGTTCCATGTAAACAGTTTCATAGAGGTCACCATTTAGGAAAGCGTTGTTGACATCCACTTGTTGGATATCCCAAGCATAGGTAACAGCCAAGGTAGGTATAATTCTTATTGTAGAAGGTTTTACAACCTGACTAAATGTCTCTAAGTAATCTAGTCCGGCAGTTTGCTGAAATCCGTTCGCAACTAACCTTGCTTTGTACTTTTGAAGAGTTCTATTAGCATTAAGTTTGGTTCGAAATACCCACTTATTACCTACAATGTGCATATTTGAAGTCTGAGGGACAAAAGTCTATGTATTATTATCTATCAAAGCATTGTACTCGGTTTTCCATAGCTTTTTGCCATTTTGGACTGCTAAGTTCTTCAGTAACCGTTGCTGGTTCTGGAATAGTAGTAAAGGCAGTAGGACATATGGCTTTGTTTCTTGCGTTTGCTCTGGTCAACATAGGATGTACATTAAGGTGTACTGTTGCTAAGTTTTCTGCATTAGTAGGAGACTTTGATGGGAAAAGATCAACTACAAGTGGACATGTTGAGATGGATTAATTGGAGGGAATAGTTTGGGGTGAATGAATAGAAGTTGAGGTAGCAGGTGATGTTGTTGTAAGTGTAGAGTGGATAGATGGAGGCAGCGTAGTAATGTTTTGAGTAAAAGGTGATACAGGAGTAGGTAAATGTGATGTAGGCAAGGTAGGTAAGGTAGGAGATGCAGGTTGAGTGTACAAAATCGTGTAAGTAATAAAGTGTAAGAATACGAATGTCGAACCTAGGGGAATTACTATTATCAATTACCAATTTAAACTACCCTATTACTATTTGATTAACCCAAGGAAAACCTAAATAAATAAATAAAACAATTGAAATTAAAAGAAAACTGAAAAGAAAACAATTAAAATAAATCTTTGGGTTTAAAGCAAAATGACTAGACCTAGGGCATAGATTTCATACCAACTCTTATTCATATATATTGATCACTTATGCTAATTTTATTAAGCTCTTCCTAAAGGTCAAACTCCCTAAATTTCTAATAAATTTCTCTTGAACAATTATCGAATTAACTCCTAATTACTAACTTGAATTATCTCTAATCAGATTTAAATAATTGGAGATCATTACGCTCTATGGAGTTTACCAGAACCTCACAAGTCGCAGTAACATATCTCTAACGTTCACTCAACCTATGGTTTTACTACCCTAGACCAACTAAGTATCATCTCTCAATCTCAACTTAGTCCATTAATTCATCAATTCTTGGGCCCTTAAGAATCAAAAGCATTAGGCATAATAATAAAACTTAGGAAGAAATCTTAATAAAAATCAACATAAATAAATCAACACATAATCAAGAGATTGGGCTACATCTTAGCCCTAGAAAATAAAGTTAGCTCATAATAAACATGAAAGAAATAATCATCTTTATTAAAATAATCAACATGAGTTTATAAGAAATAAACAAGAAGAACTTCCCTATGTTGTGAATCAAAGCTCTAGAAATTCTAACACTTTTCTTCTCTATAGGCTTTCTTTCTCTTATTCTCCCTAAAGAATCCCCAAAATAATGCTAAAAGACTTCTATTTATATCCCACAAGGGCTAGGGTTTTATTTTCTTTAATTCTATTTAGTTTAGGATTCTTAATCCTATCTTCCTAATCAAAAATAGAAGAAAAATTCCAAACTGTCGAGACTGTGCCCTGGCACTATGATATGGTGTGGTCAATTCTGGACAAAGTGTGTTGTAGCACAATGTTGCGGCATAGTGATAACTTCTTCTTCTCTAGTTCAAATCTTGCCTCATTCCTCAACACTTTAGAGATGGTGACTTTTGAGCATGATAACGATGGAATCTGGAGAAATGGTAAACATATTAAATGTAGCCCTTTGAATCAGATTTTTAATAGTCAAAGAATTGTCTTAATTCAAGGTCTACAGCTCAAGTTATTGTTGAAACACTGAGGCATGCTCTCTCCTATTTACTTCAAAGCTCCATAACTTCTTCAATTCAACTCCGATTCTCGATCTGTTTGTTTCTACTCATCACTCATTCCTTTGCCAATGTGATTTTTCATCTGAGCATAACATTTAGCACTAATAAGCTGAAAAACACTCAAACACACCCATGATCCCATAAAAGACAATTATGAAAATACTAAACAACTTTACCAACTAAAGCCTAATTTCTCACAAATAATCCCCATAAACTACTAAGTAAATGTGTATTCTTAAGCTCTTATCACAGGTTGAACACTTGTAGAAGGGAAAAACTATGTTGAAGAAAGTTGCTTGGCCGCTGGTGAAATGGAGTCAGTATCAAAGCTCTTTACTACAAGACAGATAGGAGGCCTTACAGATACAAAAAGAAGGTGAGCAGAGGGGATAGTAGTGGGCTGATCTGTGGGACAATTATGTGTCTATGCTAAAGTTAAGGATGCTAATAGTGGAGAGGGAACAAAACCAGTGGAAAATGGGAAATCAAGTTCATTGAACTTAACACTAGGAGTAACAATGATTTTCCCATCAGAGGTAAGACATTTATAACATTTGTGAATTAAACTATACCCTACAAAGACACATTTAGAGGAATGGAAACTGAATTTGTGTTTGTTGAACATTCGAACAAAAGGGAAACATGCACAACCAAATATTTTGAGTATGGAATAGACATGAACATTGTTGAACAACAATTGATAAGGAGACATGTTACTTGTAACAGAAGATGGCATACGATTAATGAGAAATGCAATAGTTTCAAAGGCAAGCCACCAAAAGTGTAATGGCAAGGATGTATGAGCTAACAAAGTTAGACCGGTTTCAACTATGTGCCTATGTTTTCATTCACTACGACCATTTTGTTGATGCACATGGGAGCATGAATATCGATACTGAATACCTTCAGCAATTAGATATGACACAAGACCCTTGTATTCACCTCCTTGATCTGATTGGAGGCATTTCAATTTACAATTATACTGTCTTTCAGCCAAATGATGAAATGTAATAAAGACAAACTTGACCTTAGCTTTTGTTCGGAGTGGAAATAACCAAGTGAACCTATTGAAATCATCCAAGAAATGCACATAATATCGAAAGCCTTCAGTAGAGACTAGAAGGGCAAGGCCCCATATGTCACTATGCACAAGCTCAAAAGGAACAGTAGCTCTTGAGTTGGACATGGGAAATGAATTGTGATGCATTTTGCCTAAGGGACATGCATCACAAAAAGATATAGGTAAGGATGGTTTAGTGACAAGTGATTCATGTTTGATCATACTGTTTAAATTTTTATCTAATGTTGCTAAATGAGGGTGGCCTAAACGCATATGCCAGGTTATAGCATCAATTCTATGTGTATTTAAAACATTGACAGATGCATTCTTCTTAACAGAATTGATTGTAAGACATGACCATCAATAGTATTAGTAGCAGAAATAAAAGTGTCTTTTATTATCATGCACACAAGCAGTGGTACAAGGCACATCAAACTTACATACAGTGTGTCTTTTATTATCATGCAAACAACCAGTGGTATAAGACGCATCAAATTCACATATAGTAGTGTTTTGCAATCTATGATTATTGATATTACAACTCAAAGAACCAACAAAAATGTCATCAGCAAGAGAAACATTATATGAGCAATTCAAAGATAATGTTTTTAAGTGTGAGTGAGAAGGAGAGTTGGATGGAAGAATCAGTTGGTAGAGGCCTGCTTTAAGCTCTCCTTGCAGCAGGGGTGCTCTAGTGACTTTGTCCTTAACAACACAGCGGTCTGCATTAAACTCAACAACAACATTGTTATCCTTGGTAAATTTAGATATACTGAGTAAATTTTGGTTATTCTAGGCACACAAAGAACATGTTTTAAATGCAAGCATTTAGTTTGTAAGGTACTAGGTAAGAAAGTAAAGCCAGTATGTGTATGTGTAGAAACTCACCACTTCCTACTTGGAGTTGATCGGATCCATCATAATCTTTGCTGATGCTTAACTAGGACAAAACAGAGGTAACATGGTCTATTGCGTCAGAGTCCATGTACCATATAGGGTCTTGTGGAGTGGATGTTGAAGCTGTGTAAACTAACAAGCCATTATTCTGGTTTGTCGTATTAGTTTGAGCATCAAAAAGGGCCAAATTTGATGCAAATGAAGCTGAGCTAGAAGGCTGACCAAAGTTGTGAACTGAATTCATATTTTGACCAGCATAAGAAGCCTGGACCGATGACTGAGGTGCCATGCTCAAGTTGTTGGAATCACCAGAATTATGATATGATTGTGGCATCAGAATATTTCCAAAACCTTGCTGTACTAGAGGCGGAACATTTGAAGAACTGACAGCATGCATGTAGTTTTGACCTTGTTGACTGGGAACATTAAACCCACCAGGACTGTTATACGAGTTGCTAGGATATACTCTACCAGGTTGACCAGACCCATTATACATATTTGAGGAACTGATGATTCCAAGTGGTTACATAATGACATTATTATAAGAACCTTGAGATCCAAGACTTTGTACAATGCTGCTATAGGATTGCAGATTACCATTATTGTAAAAGCCTTGTGGTCCAGAACTTGGCATATTACCACAATAGGCTAAGTTGTACCTATGATAACACTGGACAACAATATGTCCAGTTTTATTGCACACTTGGCAGACAGATTTACCTTTGCCATTATTTCTTCCGTGACCTTTGCCAAAACTATTGAACTGGGCAAGTTTGTAAGAGCCAAAATTACCATAATTGGGTCCAAAGAAATTGTTAAACTCTAAGAAACCTTGCTGACCCATTTCAGCACCAAAACTAGAATGTCCTATTTGTTCAGCATCAACAGGATAGACATCTTGCAAATTATAATTTCCCAATGTGTTTTATGATGGACTAAAGTTGTGAGGTGTATTGATATGATTAGCAGACATGTACTGATTATTATTAGGTGTAGAAGTAAAGTTAACATTGACTATAGCTGCAGTATGAGTAGAGTTGCTGTGAAACCCAACAGAATTAAATTTTTCCAGCCTTATTTCATACTTCTGTAAAAGATATTGTGCTTCTTGCAACGACACTGAATCAGTTCTAGATTATAACCGCGATGTAAGATTGACTACCACCGCGTCGTACTCAGGTCCTAGCCAATCTAAAACGAATTGAAGTAAATCCTCTTTAGAGACAATTCGGCCACTGGCTGATAAACTGTCAGCTATCCCTTTCATTTTCCTAATATAATAACTGATACTGAGATTATTTTTACTTGTGTTTTGAAGCAATTTTTTCAGGTGAAGTGCACGAGCTTTAGAATCAGTTATGAATTCTTTTTCCAGTGCAAACCAGATATCAACAGCATATTGACACGTAGAAACAACTCTAAACATATTTTCGGAGATATAAACTAACAGCCAACTTACAAGAAATTTATCAGTTCGTTTCCACAAGGTATAGGCTGGATTAAATTTTTCTCTTGTAACCAATTCATCAGCTTGATTATCAGCAACATTTTTAGCATTATCACATTTTTCCAGTATCAAAGGAGTGGGACAGGGTACTAAACCTGTTAAGTGATCCTCCAACTCATGAGCTTCTACTACAAACAACACTTGAGATCGCCAGAATCTGTAGTTATCTCTAATGAGTTTCGAATTGATAACTTGGAGGCTGGAGGAAATTGTTGAAGGAGCAAGATTGACTGAACTATTGATTGAATTGTTCAGCATTTTGTCTATGTTGCTTGCTGATTGCGAGCTTTCATTGTTGTCTGCCATTGACGTTAATCAGGGTTGCTCTGATACCATGTGAGAGCTAAGGTTTGTGAGAATCGGTTGAGAGTAAAGAAGAAGAAGCAAAAACGAATTTGGCTATCTGATTTATGTATTGAACTAACTAACTGAAATCAGTACAAGAATCAGTTTTATAACTGATTTTACAGACATGAAATGACACCACTTTGAAGCTGAATACTCAGCTTCTTACTTGCTCAAAACGACAGTGCTTTGGACTGTCATATATCCTCAAAACGTCACCGTTGAACTTTAATCCTAACAATTCCTAGCCTTCCAAATCAAATGGACAACAATAACAGTCGAAGAAACTAATCTACCAAAATGAGAATTTCATTTTAGAATTCTTTTCTCATAAATTCATTCAATAAACTATATATAAATTCATTAATTTTTTTTTTCCTTTCGAGGGATCATTAAATGCCTCGTCCATAACTCCACCAATGTCTCCATTCCTTGGTTGAGATTGCCTAGCAATCACCGTGATGACATCTTCAAGATACATTTTTTTTAATCTCTTTAATTATTTTAAGAGATTTATTAATTTTTTTAAAAAAAAATTAACTTAGGTATTTTAGCTTTTTACACTCTCTTTAATCACAATTCTAATACAAATCTTTACTATATATGTTTAAAAAAAAAAAAAGACAAATCATTCAAAAAAAACTCTTATATAACTTTCGAGAGGAATAAATCAAGTGGTGATTTGAATGAGTTTACCAGTATGTGGGTTGTGGGTTTTATTCTTTTCATTTATAGATTTATGTTTTCAAATAAATATATCGAAAGTGGTTTTATCTTCACTTTTTCAAAACACTATTTTTTGACAAACATGTGAAGCGTGTTTTCATTTCTAAATATTTCGTCATCTTTTAATAATTTCACTCAACAAAAAACAAATTTATAAGAGTACACCCAAAATTTCCTTTAATATTCTTTAACTAGCAACCAAATTCCAGCAAAACAAAATTAGTGTACAAATTAACCAAATATTTGGATTTTAGAAATGATATCACAATTTGTTTTTCCTTTTCTATACTCAAGAAACAAGAAAGAAAAAGAAAAAAAGTAACTTTTTGTTAAATGAGAATATTTTACTTCTATTTCAGAACTTGAGTCCTTTGTTACATGAATGAGATACCGCTATGGTTCATAAGTGGCAGGCGGTTCCTAAAATTTAATAATATGGGCCAGGTAATTGCGGCTCCGTTTGTTTAAGTTTTTAGAATAGTATCCTATTCTAAATAACATTTAATCAAATAGAATAAGATTTTGAGAATGTATAAAACCTCTCTCCAATTAGGTATCTCTAAATATCTTTCAATAAGAATCTCGAGGATATACGTCTGGAGAATGAGTTTTATTTAGAAAAAAATATGTGTAAGGATAATAATAATAATATCCAAAACATGCATATAAGATATCACGCAGGATCCAAACTTATAATTTCAAAAACTTTAAGAATTTATCCAGAAATTACACAATCAAAACATATTTATAGGGTGAAAGCTTCCAAAGATGTTTCACAAACATTTATCATTTACATTATTTACATCAAGATAAAAACATCAAGATGACAATAAATTATCTCCCCTCACGTGTAGCTCCACTGTCTCTAGCATCATTCGCTCCTGGTCTACCTGCAAAGCAATCAACAATGAAAGGGTGAGCGCTAATCGCTCAGCAAGAAATGATCATTTTCATTCTAAATATGTTATTTGACCTTCATTTAAATATATTTGTTAATAAATCATTTATCTTTTACATCTAGGTATACTTCCCTTTTATCCCATGGCTATATAAACATTAATACATACACATACAAATAAGTATGTAAACATAGTACACACACATTACATGTCATGATATAACATCTAAATATCATCTAACATGAGTATAAATCATCTCTTGATGAAAATAACATCATAACTCTTGTAATGCAACTAAATGCATATGAAACATTTAACGTGTAGCCGATTGGACTTTTCTTAGCATCTTAAGCACTTCATATCATCTAGCCTCAAATTCATCTAAAGCTTATATCATCGGGAGGCATGCTTACGTGTTATTTAGTATCTAAAACATATATTCATCTTTCCTCAATCGGTATACGAGGATATATTTAAGCGTTTTCCATTATGTCTATATTCATCTCCAACATCTTATGGCGTGTAAATACACATTTTAGTGAGCTTAATATTTTTAATTCATCTATGGATTATCAATCCATTTACATTACCTCTTGCTCACATTCATCTTCTTAAAACATGTATTATATTGCATCTTCATGCCATTTCATAACATTAATCATGCATTGACATCATGACCATGTATATTTTTCAAAGATCATCTAACTAATGGGTAAACATTAGTACATGGCTTAATCACGTCAATATATAATCAATTCATAATCATAAGAATTAATTATGTTAAATCTTAAACTTTAATTTTAATAACTAGAAGCTTATACTTCAGGCCATTTTCCATCCATTTGATAAACAAACTGGCTCTTGGCTTAAACATAAAAGTTGTAGAGTTATGTCTTAAATTTCTAGTGCTTCAAGAATCATCTTATTTCGATTTTTATAACTCAAGTTATGGTCGAAATACTGAAGCATGTTTAACATAACCCCTAAGCTTACCAAATCCGAATTTTCATATTAAACTATGCCACATCAATTCCTATTGACAATTAACCAATAGGTCAACTTATGAATCAAATAAACCTCCCCTTAATAGTCTTTAACATCTTAAAGGAAGTGTAAAATCTCATTCCCATAACCATCCATTATTGTTATAAACTTGTAAGCTAATGCAAACAACACATCAACACTTCTAATAGCAACCATTCAACATCATGTGGCCTCCAATACTAAAAGTGTTGCCACAATCAACATCCACACTTCATTTTCTTCAATCAAACATAACAACTCATAAAACATAAATAGCAATAACTTCATGTATAATGAATTCAAGGCAATAAATAGAATAAATGAGTTCAACTACACTTGCCATCAACTAATTATATGCCTTAAAGCCTTAATTTAAGGTTTCATTAAAATCTACATATATAACATTATACCTCAACATCTACTTCAAATCTTCAAATCACATCAAAACTACGGTTTTTAATCCTTACCTTAAATCCTTCAACTTGAAGATCCAAGGCTCCTATCTTGTTCTTCTTGAAAAATTATGCAAAACTCCTTTAAAACTTAGAGAGAGAAAGCTTGTTTCATGAAAGATTTGAGAGAAAATGGAAGAAAGGTTGAAGAAATGCTCTCACCCTTGGCTAACGAATTTCCTCTCATTTATAGGAAAATGTTTCATTAATTTTTCAAAATTATGCTATTGGCCTAATTATTTTAATTGTATAACTCATAAGTCCTTAATTCTTCATATATGGGCATTTTGGTCATTTCGCACTAAACATAATCATTACTTAATTAATGTCATTAAATGCAATTAAGTCTACTCATCCTTGCCTTTTTCAATACTTATCCATAGCCAACATGACTATTTTTCCCCTAATACATTTCTATGGATAATTGATTCATACCGTTCCAAACGAATTGACTATTTGCCCTTAATTAGATTTTATGCTTTTTAACATAAAATTAACATCTAAAAGACTATTTTGAGTTAGGAACATACCTTTGACATCTTGGGTATTGCAGAATGTGTTTGGTAATTTTTGGAAAATATTTTCTAAAAATATTTAGATTATTTTAACACCCTATATTTGTTAATTTAACGAATCACCCAGCACAATAAAAGTTAATAAATTAACAAAAACATCCCCACCCACCCAACTATTGTCAACAGTAGGCCACCACCATCGGATGATGGTCGGCATTGCCAGAATGACACACGACCAACTAGATTTAGCCGGTTGTGCGCCGATATGGCCTTTTCCGACTAGATCCACCATGGATCTGACCGGAAACTCTCAAATCTATAGCCAATGATCTGGCCATTGACGATGGCCATATCTTGGTCATCGTTTAGCTTTCAACGACGACTAAGATATGACCATCATCAACGGCCATATTTTGACCATAGATATTGCCAGAAATGGCTAGATCGGTGCACGACTAGCCAAATCCAGCCAGTCATGCACCAGTTTGGCGATTTTCAGCCACCGTCCGATAGTGGTGGCCGACTACAAGCAATAGTTGGGTGAGTGAGGGTGTTTTTGTTAATCTATAAACTTTAATTGAGAAAGGTAATAGTTAAATATTTTAAGTTGAATAGAATAGGATTAGATTTTGAAGAACATTAAAACAAACATGTTTTTCATTTTTCAGGATAGGATAGGATAGTGGAATACGATGGGGTGAGAAAAGTGAAACAAACGGAGCCTGTCATATTTGTAGTAACTTGTGACGAATTCAAAGCTGAGAAGAGGAGAAGCCTTGGAAGACTATATATAAAAGCTCAAGACTAATGAAGCGAAGAGAGTTTGTCTTTTGCATCGACCCACCCAGTTGCGTACTTACGCACGGACTTGCACTTAATGAAAGGAAAATGCTACACCTACAATCTCTTCTCATAAAATTTCTCTCATAACCCCGACGTGGCAGCTCGTAATTGGTCAGTTCGTAATAGATCACACCTGATAAATTACAGTTGACCAATTATGAGCTGTCACGTCGGGGTTGTGAGAGAGTTTTGTGAGAAGAGATTGTGGGTGTAGTATTACTCTTAATGAAAACACCTCGAAGCTCGATCGGTTTTAGTGAATGTGTAGATAAGGTTAATAGAATGCGACAATTAAATTAATTTTATATGTACAATATAGAGAAAGAAAGATTCTGATAGCCTGTTTCTTGTTGCACAACACTTGCCATATTTGGTTCATATATATCTTTTGTGTAGACCAATTTCAAGATCACGGAGCAGTAAATGAATGGGGAAAAAGATCTCCATGTGGGGACGATAGTAAAACTTCTGACACACTTCAATTTCAATTATATCAACCAAATTTCATGACCCCTAGTTTCTTTGTTCATCAACATTATGTGTTTATATGGGTTTACTTGATGCTTCACTAGAGAGCAAATGACTTGTAACGGACAATTATCATGCACTAAAATATTAACTACCAAGTTCAAGGTTTAATTACTTCAGCAAAGATAAAATAAAAGTTTGAAAATAACTAATAACTAATAACTAATAAGAGGTATACTACTCGCACAACCTTTTTATATAAACTTTTTTTCACAAACTTATGTGGTAAAAAATGATTGAGTGATTTTAAATTTAAAATAAATTTTCACCAAATCATCTTTTACTACATAAGTTTGTGAGATAAAGTTTGTATAAAAAAATTATAGGTGTAGTATTATTAAACTGATAATATTCTTTCCTTTTACTTCTCTTTCCTTTATTGAAATCCTTTTTAAATGGAAAACGAATAATATAATCTTTAAATAAGCTAATATTACGAAAGGGGTGAGAACTTTTAATAGTTAAAATTTTTACTTCAACCGTGAATTCAACGCAGTCCAATAGTGTAAAAGTTGCTAAGGTACCAAAGAAAATAAATACCTCCAAGTCTTTTCTCACGTCCATTGGATTGCAAAATATGCATGGTCAAGGATTTGTGTCTCCATTTAAGTCAAAATTTTAATTTAAAAGATCTCATCCCCTTCGATCATGAACCACCCATTTTCCTTTAACTAAAAACGATACCTAAAAGCGTATTTTTTATTATTGTGATTTTCACTATTATATTTTGTTGGAGAGTTGATGGGAAGATAGTCATAAACCTTCTGGAATGCTTCATAATGTCTTTTTCCTTTTGAGTCTGATAATCTCACTGTGAAAATCTAAAACAAGATTGACTATATTTTACACAAATCACGGCAGTACACAAGATTATATTTAACAATGTCGAAGTTAATTAACTGTTAAACAGTTACTAAATAATTGTCTGCAAGTTTTTTGATATAACTTCCTTTTATGAGCTAATTGGGTTGTGCACTTATGGGTGCAAGCAAAATCCAACATCTCCCAGTCACACAGTGCACTATACTATCAAATTTCTTTCCTAAAATCTGTTCACGTAAATGAGACCATTCATACAAGCCAATCAATCATACGACTGCCGAGAACACTTGCATGTGGGAGCTTTAAAATAGAGTCAGCATAGAGACATCAACCCTCAAAGAAGTAATATAGTGTCTCGAAATGCCTCAGATATATCTAATCACATCAGTTAAAGTATCCTCCAGTCCCTCTGAGAGCGATACTTAACTCATGGGTTTAGCAATGTATGCACACTTATATTGCATACCACTTAATGCAACTTAAGTTGTTAACTGTAAATATAAAGCCAAGATGTACTTAATGGTGTCACACTATGCCATCCCCATCTATTATAAAAGCAAAAAAAAAATTGGACTCCCTCACTAGGCGAACTCCACCACAAGATAACTTCAATGCTTTCAAACTTGAGCCTATTCCTAGCCTTCCAAATCAAATGGACAACACTATCAGTCGAAGAAACTAATCTACCAAATGAGAATTTCATCTTAGAATTCTTTTCTCATAAATTCATTGAACAAACTATCTATAAATTCATTAAATTTTTTTTTTTCCTTTCGAGGGATCATAAAATGCCTCGTCCATAACTCCACCAATGTCTCCATTCATTGGTTGAGATTGCCTAGCTATCACCGTGATGACATCTTCAAGACAATTTTTTTTTTTTAATCTCTTTAATTTTTTTACGAGATTTATTAATTTTTAAAAGCAAAAACTTAGATATTTTAGTTATTCTTTCTAAAAGCCACATGTTAGTAATTAATTGAACCATGTTGAAGAGAGTGAAAACCAGTGTAAAGAGAGAAATTTGGGGGGAAAATTCGTATTGCATTGAGTAACACTATTCACTGTTTTTATATTACAACTAACTTCATCAGCTAACTCAAGTTATAACAGACATTAAACTAACTCTTTTAACTAAAGTTACATATTTACATTAAATATAAACTAATACAGTAGACTAACTACTTTAACACCACCCCACATAACCAAACCGCATACCCACAACACCACACCCACCCACCAACAACCACCACCCCCCACTGTTTTTATATTACAACTAACTTCATCAGCTAACTCAAGTTATAGCAGATATTAAACTAACTCTTTTAACTAAAGTTACATATTTACATTAAATATAAACTAATACAGTAGACTAACTACTTTAACACCACCCCACACCCACAACACCACCACCCACCCACCTACAACACTACCCTCTCTCCCACCCACCCACTCTCGCTACCCCACTCTCCCTTCACCCCCCACCCCCCACCCCCCTCTTTCTTTCCCGGCTTGGAGGGTGATAAAGGTCTAAAACCCCCAACTTGTGTAATAACTTGGAGTGAAGATTGTTTCCAAGTGCTTTAGCCAGCAAATCAGCTAGATGTTCTGCAGAAGGAATGTAAGCAGTTTTGATAAGGCCAAGCTTGAGTTGTTCTCTGACAATGTGACAATCTATATCAATATGTTTTGTCCTCTCATGAAACATGGGATTGGATGCAATATGGTTTGCAGCTTGGCTGTCACAATGAAGATGAATGGGTAGCATCTTTGACTTTGAAAAACCAAGTTCTATAAGGAGTTGCACCAGCCAAAGAAGTTCACACACAGTAGAAGCCATTGCCCTATACTTTGCCTCTGAAGATGATTTATAAATGGTTGCCTGGCTCTTAGATTTCTAGGATATTAAGGACTTTCCAAGGAAAATACAATATCCAATCACTGATTTTCTTGCCATGAGATAAGATGCCCAATCAAAATCACAAAAGGTCAATAAGTCCATATTATTATCTGCAAGAAAAAATAGACCCAAACCTAGAGCTGACTTTATGTATATAACCACTTTAAGAGCTACACTCATATGGGACTACTTGGGTTCATACATGAATTGGCTTAACAAATTGACAGGAAAACTCAAGTTTGGCTGAGTCATGCATAAATAAAGTAGCTTTCCCACCAACCTTTAATAGGTACTTGGATTAGGAAGCAATGGATCATTTTCAATAGGGAAGAGTCATCATAGGCAATAGAAGTAAGCTTTAAAGTAGAGTCCATTGGAATTGCAGATGGTTTGGAACCAAACATACCAGATTTTGATATTAACTCTAATGCATATTTCCTTTGACACAAGCTTATCCCTTTAGAAGATCTAGCAACCTCAAAACCCAAAAAATACCTTAGCAAACCCAAGTCCTTCAGCTTGAAGTTAGAATGTAGGAGTTGTTTAGTTTGACAAATCATCTCTACATTGTTCCCTATGATAACTATATCATCCACATACACTAATAGCACCACAATATGAGAATTAACCTTCTTAATGAACAAGGAGTAATCTGATTTTGATTGGCAAAAACCACCAGCAAGTAAAGCTTGTAATTCCAAGCTGTAGAAGCTTGCTTATATCCATAAAGGGATTTCTAAAGCCTACAAACTATATTCTTCCCTTTCGCACCCGCGCCCTCCCCCTTGCTTAACAAAACCCTAAGGCAAAGTCATGTATATCTCCTCTTGTAAATCCCCTTGTAGAAACGCATTAACTACATTCATTTGATAAAGAGGCCAACCATGCACAGAGGCTAAGGAAAAATGGTTCTAACAGTCACCATTTTGATGATAGGAGAAAAGGTTTCTACATAATCCACCCTAACTTGTTGAGTATTCCCTTAGCCACTAATCAAGCCTTGTACCTCTCTAAAGAGCCATCAGCCTTATACTTCAACTTATATACTCATTAACAACCTATGGGAGTCTTACCATGGGGTAAAAGGACTAGAGACCAGGTTTGATTTTGTTCTAAGGCCTAGATCTCTTTCTGCATTGCAGCTACCCAATTGGGATCCTAAGAAACTAAAGAAAAAGAGGTAGGTTCCATTACGAGAGATTGTGAAGAAGGCTCTATGGTAATAGGGGATTGCAAGATAGAATAATCGCAGGTCATATGGTCTGTAGCTCCAGTATCTATGATCCAAACATCATTATTCAAACAAGAAAAATAAACATTAATAGCACTCAGGAGTTAGCAGCTGGAGGTGTGTTTTCCTTTCCCAAAAGCTGAAGAATTTGATTGTATTGGTCAAATGTCAGAACAAGACCAATTGAGGCAATAACATTTCCAACATTCGATAACTCTGAAGCTAAATTCTGTGTTTGCACTTGATTAGTAGAAACCTTTGCTTTAGATGTCTTGCCTTTTGTGAACTAGTAGTCCGTAGCATAGCCATTCAATTTATAGCAACTTTCCCGTTTATGACCAGGCAAATGACAATACTCACACTCAACATAAGGCTTCTTACCCTTATACCTCTGGCCTTGATTCTGACTCTTGCTACTATTCTGAGCATAGAGCGCAGTTGAGACCTCCAAATTAACATTCATACCAATTAGAATTTTCTGACTTTCATCCTGATTTACTACTGAGTATGCTTGTTTAACACTTGGTAAATGATTCATCAACAAAATTTGACTTTAACTATAGAATATGAGTCATTTAAGCCCATCAAAAATTGTAATAGCTTCTATTGATTAAGGTGCTCGAGAAATGCCTAGGCAGAGATGCTGTCTAGAGTAGGTAAGCTTACCAATGAATTTAACTCATCCCAAAGAGACGTAAGCTTGTTATAATAGACAACCACGGTGTTTGTTCCTAGCGTGAGATTGACAATTTCTCGGTGGAGACCAAAATTCTAGTTCCATTGACCTTATGATATTGCTCTTTCAAGTCTTGTCAAACTTGTGAAGCATCAATCTAGTAGACAATGTCATTGAAGATTTCCTGCGACACCAAATTGAAAATCCAAGCAAGTACTAAGGCATTGCATCTTTCCCACTATGGTTCTAACCTAGAGTGAACAAACAACTTTGCGCATGTTCCATTAACAAAACCTAATATGTTCTTTGCACACAAAGAAACATTCGTCACCCTACTCCATATTCTATAATTTTCAGTACCTACTATCTGCTCAAAAACAAGAACAGAACTTGGTGTATCCGAGGGATGAATTGGAATCAATTGAAGGAACAACAGACTCTTTAATTGAACTTGCCATTATCAACAAAGCTGAAAACTTCGGAGAATTCGAGCTAAAATTGAAGAAGCTGGAGAATTTTGAGTTGCTTCGAGCTTAATTGGAATGAAATTGGGAGTTTGATTGATTGAATTTTAGATCAAATTGTGGAAGAATTGTTGCTCTAATACCATGTTGAAGAGAGTGAAAACCATTGTAAAGAGAGAAATTTGGGGGGGAAATTCGTATTGCATTGAGTAACACTATTCACTGTTTTTGTATTACAACTAACTTCATCAGCTAACTCAAGTTATAACAAACATTAAACTAACTCTTTCAACTAAAGTTACATATTTACATTATATATAAACTAATACAGTAGACTAGCAACTTTAACAAACCAAATCATATTAGCTTTTTTTTTTTTTTCTTTTTTTAGTTAACTGAGATATCCAAACCCACATTGAAATCTATTTAATCCTCAAGGCCACGGAACACCATATAAGCCCAATGGACCAAGGTAATTTCATAAATGTGGTAAGTACCTCTTCTGCGACTCGAACACAAGACCTCTTGAGTATAGGGGACCCCAATGGCTAAAGGGTATGTTTTCTAGCCACAAGGGAAGAGGTAATCATATTAGCTTTTTACACTCTCTTTAATTACAATTCTAATACAAATCTTTACTATATAAGTATATATGTTTAAAAAAAAGACAAATCATTCAAAATACTCTTATATAACTTTTTGAGAGGAATAAATCAAAGTGGTGATTTGATCATTTGAATGAGTCTACCATTCTGTGGGTTGTGGGTTTTATTCTTTTCATTTATATATTTATGTTTTCAGATAAATATATCAAAAGTGCTTTTATTTTCACTTTTTCAAAACACTATCTTTCTGAATATTTCCTCATTTTTTAAAAATTTCACTCAACACAAAACAAATATATAAAAGAATACACCGGAAACTTCCTTTAATTTTCTTTAACTAACAACCAAATTCCAACAAAACAAAATTAGTCTACATATTAACCAAATATTTGGATTTTGGAAATGAAATCTTATTTTTCCTTTTCTATACTCAAGAAACAAGAAAGAAAAAGAAAAAAACGTAACTTTTGTTAAATGAGAATATTGTACTTTCACTTCTATTCCAGAACTGGAATCTTTTCACTACAAGAAAAACTACATTCTACAACCAATTTTTTAGCAACTAACCAGAATTAGTTGCAGAAAGGCTACATTTATCAACTAAATTGCGATTGATCAGGCAAAGAGGATTAAAATTTCAAGGTCCACATGTTCCAACTTTTGGCGTCTAAAGTTAATGTTCTGCTACTATTTTGTTAGTCGCAGAACATGTTGTTTTAGTGACTAATAAATTTAATTGCCATTTTTAGCAGGTGATTTTTCCCTCCATAATTTGACAATTTGCATCTAAAATATTATATTTTGCATCTACATTATTGGTTACCAAAAACAATTTTTTGCAACTATCCCTTAGTAGCTAAATTAGTTGCGAATAATTAGGAATTTATTAATAACTATTATGATTAGTTACAGAAAAATGAAATTACCAAAATATCCCATATTTGGACAATAATTACAAGGGCCCCAAGGTATTTTTAGCAACCAATGTTTGTGTTCATATTACCAATAGTTGCAAAAAATTATATATAGCAACTAAATTCGGTTTAGTTGCCATTTTAATTGAAAAAAAAAAAATCATGGGTTGCTATGGTGTCAAGGTAGAAGTGTTAGAATGCGTTTAAGGATTGCCAATTTTGAGGTGGCGTGTGAGATGGCGTTTAAGGAGTGCCGATTTTGAGGTGGCGTTTAAGGAATCATGGGTTGCTTCTCTTTGCTCCACATCTCAAATCAATCACATCTATTGTTTGGTTGGACTATTTATGTTGGATTGACCATTTGATATCAGTAATGCCATTGACCTGTCTGAACCCTAGATTACTTTGGTGTTCTGTTGGGTTTGTGTTAAACTTTTGCAGGTGTTTTCTGGTTAGTTTCTAGACCATTGATTGACTAAAGATTGTTTTATGCCTTTCAAACCATACAATACTTGTGATATAGATTTTTGGTAGCCTGGCGTGGAAAAGTCGATAATGATATGCTGGCTTTGTAGAACCAATAACTTTGAGACTTGCTGAGTCAGAATCAATATGTGAAAAAAAAATCTGAAAATTTTATTATTCAACCATAGGCCAAACTTAATGGAGTTATATATTCAATGTTAAGATACCTTTTTTTTTTCCAATTATAATTTACATTCTCTTCTCCCTCTTTGTGTGTGTGTGTGTGTGTGTTTCTGTGCATGCCTTTCTATGGGCTGATCTTTTTATTGAAGGTTGGAACTTGGGATCACTAGCTGTTTCATTAGCTTGTCTGGTTGTTGGTGCAAACCTCATCAATTCTTGAAACTAGTTCACTTCACTGGCACCTGTTTAAACTCATCATCGGTTTCATTTGCATTGCTTTTCTGTGTTTTTCACATACACTTTGGCAACTGATCTATTTGAAACAACAATTTTATCCACCAGACCAGGTTCAAGTAGCTTGTTTTTAAACTCTTGGAAACTAATCTGAAGAACACATCAAGCAGCTTAAATTAAAATATTTAAAGAATATAAATTTGTAAAAGAAAATACGTTAAGATAGAAAAGAGAAAAGCACCATATTTTAGGCACAAAAAGTTGTTCTTTTTCATGTTTTAACTGCAAGATGAGTTGCCAACGTTTTCTTCCATTCCAACTTTAGTGAACATTTTGGCATTACTGTTTGATTATTCAGGCTTAATATTACTGTCTCATTATGCTTAACTTTAGTGGATGATGCATTTTTTTGAACAGTGACGTTACTGAGTGTTATTCAATATAGAAATTAAGGCTATTTAGTATTGCTTCTGTATTCAATTGTGTGAAGTATTTAGCCTGTTCTGGTGTGATTGGTAATTTTGAGTTGCTGAGCATTGGAGTTCAGAGTGAATTGCGTGATGGTCTGTGATTGAACTTGCAGGGAATCCTTGGGTTTCTATCAGAACCATAATGTACTTAATTGACTTGTAATGCATTCACTTAAAATTTAGAGTGTGGTATTTCTTTTCATATAAGGAAAATGATATATTCTTGATAAATTATAAAATTATAACCTAATTTTTTTTTGTTTTAACAAAGGTATTTGAGAATCTTAAAGTTGACTTGAAGACCGAGGCTAAGAAGAGTGCGGGCACCACTACTACTACAACAATAAAAAAGAAGGTATAAGTTACGTAAATTGATATTTAATTAATTTATTGATCGTTTATACTCATTTACATTATCACTAGTCCTATATTGTTTGTATGCATGAATGTGGTTTAATTAGGTTGATTATTGTCTTTGTGATAGAACATATTTATGATACCGAATTTATGTTTTGTTTGCGAACCTAGAAGGTCACAATGGATAGAAGATGGATTTGGTTGTCTAATAGGTTGTGCGATGAATATATTCAAGGAATTGACTCTTTCATAGACATTGCAAAACAACATTTGGATAGTGAGGGTAAGACCCACTGCCCATGTAGAACTTGTTTGAATACAAGATCACATGATATATACACCATTCAACTACATTTGTATAGACATGGGTTTTCAAGAAGTTATGATGTATGGACTTTTCACGGGGAACACATGAATGTCGGAACCATATTTGACATCATGTCTGGCGATGAAGTGGACAATGAATATGACGATGATGATGACATCATGGAAATGCTTAATGATGCTCGTGGTCCAATAAACATGCATATGGATGGGAATTCATCAAATGTAAGTGGTAGTATAGCCCATAATCTTAAGAGTGTAGACTATGAGAAATTTGATGACATGTTTACATATGCTCAACAAGAATTGTATCCAGGGTGCACCAACATCTCAGTCCTAGAGTTCATAGTTAAATTGTAGCATATAAAAGCGATCAGTCACATGACTGATAAATCATGTGACTTGATAATACAGTTGATAAAAAGTGTGTTGCCTAAAGGATCCAATCTCCCCGAATCCTACTATGAAGCTAGAAAAATTATGCAACAATTAGGCTTAGGATATGAATCAATACATGCATGTAGGTTTGCTTGTGCGTTATTTTGGAAGAAGCATGCGAATGCTGATAAATGTCCTATATGTGATGAACCTAGATATAAGATTGATGATGGAAAGGGCAAAAAAATTGGTTCTGGGTTACTTCCCATTGAAACCTAGACTCCAACGACTATTCATGTCAAGGCACACAGTTGAAGATATGATGTGGCATAAAGAAAAACGATTAAATACAGCAGATATGTTAAGGCATCCTACTAATTCTGAATCTTGGAAGGAATTTGACAAGATATACCCTTCATTTGCACAAGATGCCCGAAATGTCCAGATGGGTATTGCAATTGATGGTTTTAATCCTTTTGGGAACATGAGTCTATCTTATAGAATGTGGCCAGTGGTACTTGTCCCTTAAAATTTGCCTCCATGGAAGTGTATGAAAGACCCTTACTTTATGATGTCATTGCTCATTCCAGGACCTAAAGCACCTGGAAGAGATATTGATGTGTATTTGCGTCTATTGATTGAAGAATTAAAAGAGTTATGGGTTGATGGTGTATAGACTTATGATACAGCTCGAGGAGAACATTTTCGTTTACATGCTGCTGTCATGTGGTCAATTAATGATTTTCCCGCCTTAGGCAATTTGTCTGGATGGAGAACCAAACGCTATAAGGCTTGTCCTGTATGTAATGAGAATACTTCATCCCAATTGTTGAGAAGTAAAATATGCTACATGGGACATCGGCGATTCTTGTCCCCAAATCATCGGTGGAGGCGAAGCAAGCAATTCGATGGGAATAGAGAAATTAGATCTTCGTCGAAACTATATTCAGGGGATGAAATTAATGAACAACAATCTCATGTGAACGATGTGCGTTTCGGGAAAAATATATTATCAGTTGATAAAGGTAGAAAAAGGAAACATAGTCCTGGTGCATCAAATTGGACAAAGAAAAGTATATTCTTTGAGTCGGAATACTGGTGTAAACTTAAAATCAAACATAACCTTGATGTGATACACATTGAAAAAAACATATGTGACAACATCATTGTCACATTATTGAATATCGAAGGGAAATCAAAAGATACTGATAAAGCTCAACTCGATTTGGCTGATATGAACATACGCAAAGAGTTACATTTGCAACCTCATGATGATAGATATTTGAAACCACGAGCATGATATACTCTTACATTAGATGAGAGAAGACAATTTTGCCAATTCCTGAAATCAGTGAAGTTTCCAGACGGGTATGTAAGTAATATCTCCCGATGTGTCAATGTGAAAGGCGGCAAGGTTCATGGGTTAAAGAGTCATGATTGTCATGTCCAGCTACAACAATTGTTGCCCGTAGGAATACGTCCATTTTTGTGTCAAGAGGTTTGTACTGCACTTGTCGAGCTGTCCTACTTCTTCCAACAAATATGTGCTAGGACTTTATTTGTAAATGATCTAAATAGATTGGAACAAGATATAGTCCTAATTCTTTGTTAGCTTGAAATGGTTTCCCTCCTGCATTTTTTGATATTATGGTTCATTTGGCTGTACACCTTCCACTGGAAGCTAAATTGGGTGGTCCAAGTGGATATCGGTGGATGTATCCAATTGAAAGGTTTTTGGGAAAATTGAAAAAATATGTTAGAAACAAAGCTAAACCGGAGGGCTCTATTGCGGAGGGTTATATGGTGAATGAAGCATTAACATTTTGTTCAATGTATCTGCAGGGAATTGAAACTAGATTTAATCGAGTAGAGAGAAATGATGACAGTTTGCATGGACAACCAGAAGGAGTATTATCAGTTTTCTGTCAAAAGGCTCATCCATGGGGATTCAAGGAAGCTAATCGAACTTCCACCAGATGAATTGCAAAAGGCTCATTGGTACATCTTGAACAATTGTGAAGAACTACAACCTTTTCTAGAGTGAGTCCCTTTTTAAGTTTAGTTTGAAACCTATTGAGAAACAAATGTTTTAAATTGTATATAAGTTCAGCATTATAACCATAATTGTCTCTTTTCTTTATGTAACAAACAGAGAACACTTAAAAGAGTTGGAGGCCCTAAATTGTGATAACATATTCAAAACACAAGAACAGCTATTTCCTAAATGGTTTGCAGATCATGTAACTATACCTTAATCGTTTATAAAAAATAAAAAACAAGGTTTAATATGTTTTAGGTAATTTTATTGATTTGGAATTGATGTTTTTGTATAGATGAACACCTTGCATGTTGACAGGTGTAATGATACAACTAAGGAACTGTATTTCTTATCTTGTGGTCTTGATTTTTGTGTTAATTTTTTTAACAATTGTATTGTCAATGGAGTGTGTTTCCATAACAATGATCAATCACATTGTCGAGTTACACAAAATTGTGGAGTGATGGTGCCAGGGGAGCATGATGGTGATCCAATTGATTTTTATGGTGAATTAAGTGGTGTGTTAGAGCTAAAATATGTTAAAGGGTTTCGGGTTATATTATTTAAGTGTAACTGGTTTGACACTAATGCAAAAAAGAAGAGGATACAAAAAGATTATCATCTCACTTGTATTAATGTTGGCAAATTGTGGTATGAAAATGATCATTTTATACTTGTCATTCAAGCTCAACAAGTATTCTATGTTGATCATTACAAACTTGGGACTAATTGGAAAGTGGTTCGAAAAGCTCAACAGAGAAACCTATAGGATGTACAAGAGATGGATAACACAAATGAAGAAGAGGAGGATATTGTTCCTATACAAGAAGATGAGTTTGACAGGGGACATTTCATTAGAAATGATGTTGATCCTGACTTGGTTGATGCAACAATTACACATGTTGGAGCTGAAGTAGTGGGAGATGATGTCAATGTTGATGTCAATGTTGATGTTAAAGAAGAAGATGCTACGTTGATTGATTATTGTACTGATAATGAAAATGATTTAATGAGTGATTCTGATAATAACTTCTGATGGTATGCTTGTATGATTATATGTACTCTTTACTATTTTGTGTATGTGTAAATATAGTTAATGATCTAATTTCGTGAGATTAATTGTATAAAGTGACTTATATCTTACATGGTATGTTTTCTCTTATGTTGATGTTTGTAGATTTCGAAGATGGCTCCTGGTACAAGAAAGACCCTAGCTAGACGTGCAAATGTTGTTCGACTGAATCATAGTCCTGTACCGACTCTTAAAATTGCTGCAAACACTGGTAAAGTTATGATATTAGTTAATATAAGCATACTAAAATATATACTTGGATTTTAGATATTGTCTACAATGTTTGTTTAAAATTTAAGAATCCATTTTACTTTACCAACATGTAAACCGTCCTTGTGATAACATATTATTTACTAATGATGCATTATTTTGATTTTGTAGCCAATATTGTGGCAAAGAACGTGAGAGGGAAGACTAGAGGAGTTGGATGTGAAAGACTCATACAAACAGCGAAGTCGAAGTTGCATGTAGACTTTCAAAAATAAGATAGAGTACCTACTGGAGTAAATGCATCAAAGTTGAGTACTGAGGTAGGAATAGTTGTGAGGAACTATGCTCCCATTAGAGTGCTTACTTGGAAGAAAGTTCCCTATGATGTCGAAAAACAAATGATTGCTCGTATCACGGTAATGTAGTTTAATATCATTATCCATATTGTCATACTTCCTTATGAAAATAATATATAATACCCATATAAGTTTAATGCATATACATTATTGATGAATTTAGACCAAGTTTGACATTAATGTCACGGAGCCCCCTGTACTCAAATGGCCGAAGCACAAACTGTGTAAGAGATTCAACAGCTTCCGGAGTGCCCTACACAAGAAATTCAAAGCATATGCTACTAAGGAGGAAGCATTACAGAATAAACTTGAAGAAATTAAAGATCTCGATGATTGGATATATCTTTGTGACCTTTTTTCTAGTGAAAAGTTTCAGGTAAGGTCAACATGGCTTTTAATGTTATTTTATATGTATTGTATTTTAATATTAAATTTTGTGATGTTAGGCACGGTTAAAAACTTATTCTGAGAACCGGTCGAAGATAAGGTGTAACCACCGCGGTGGTTCCAAGAACTTTATCCAGCATAAAAAGGAAAAGGTATTTAATATTATTCACCTATACAAATATACAACTTTGTTTTCCAGTTTACTAATTTTATTTCAATTTATGGTCAATGACGATATGAACTGTTAAGGTGCACCAACTTGGGGAATCTGTCGGTCCTATACAATTATTTCATGACACTCGTTGGAACGCCGAGAAAGGGTGGATTAATGAACAGCAAGAGAGCTATATGTAAGTTGATCATCTTTCAATTATCGATATAAGGTTTCTTCAGTTATATGTTATGTGTTGTCATCAGGAGTAGGTTTTTCGTAAGCATAAAAGGAGTAGTGAATAAAATGTAGTAGGTATTTGTATGTTGTACTTTTCTTTTAATACCTTTTTGAGTTTGTAATTAAATGCCTGTAGTTCTTGTTGAGTTTTCTGGAAATAGTTTCTTTATTCTTCTGAGTGGTGTATCAGTTTTTTCCATGGAATTCCCGGTTATCATTGTTAGCATGCAGTGTGGTTTGTTTTCTGAAATTTGGGCCTGATTTTATTTTCTCTTTAAGCCAGGAGTTATGGTATTTAGATGTGGTAATCTGTTAATCCACATAAGGGGGCAAACTCTTATGTTCTTTAAATATTAGTTGACTAGTCATGGTCTTATGTTCTTTAAATAAAAAATTTAATGAAATGTCTTACCATTCAATTGGGTATAAATGACTTTTTTTTCCATAACTGTTCCATACTGCCATGCTTTTATTGTTTTAATTTGAGTCTCATTGCATTTCTCTGTCATCTTTTGACCTTTAATTATGTTGGTGCTTGTGCATTTGTTTGATATTGACATTTAGTTTTCTTGAGTGTAATTACCAAACTTTTATAACTATGCCCTGGTTTGCTATTGATATGTTACAAACATTGCAGGATAAGGCTGAAATTTAACTTGTGTTATACTGTTTCTCTCGATTGAACTTTACAGTTTGTATTTTTTAAAGCAGAAAGTTGGAGTTTCTTCTAGTAGGAAAAACCTGTTTCATGGTTTATGTAGATATTTCAAACTTTCTTCTAAGCATTTTTGCGTCAGTTGCCATCCATCCTAGGGACATGCTATAACTAAAAGTGCAATTTTAGGAGCCTTTAAGAGCATTTTTATTTTCATGGATTGATTTTATTTATGTTAGCATGTTGTTAATTGATTAGTAAATATTTAACTTTAAAATTTAAAACTAGGGAATTGAAGTTTAGATTGATAATGTTTGAGATACTTGCTTCTCCACTCCATCAATTATATTTTTGTTTGGTGCTGCAGTATTCTTTTATGTTGCTATTTAGTTTCTTGGTTGCCTTATTGATTATGCATTGAATTGATAGTAGGAAAAAATGATAGAGCTGCAAGATGAAACACAAGCAGGGGAAAGTGAAAAAACAGAAGCTGAAATATGTGAGAAAGTTCTGGGTAAAGCTTTTGGATTTAACCAAAATTTTGCATTTTCACAGACTGAGCATCATTCCACTGCAGTAGAAGCAAAGTTAAGTTGCATTGTGCAACAACAAAAAAATAAGATTAAACAGTTGGAGGAGCAGCCCATCTTATTTGATCAACAAAAAGAGAAAATAAAAAGCCTTGAACATCAACAATTTGTCCTGTTGGAGATGATGAAGCAGCTGACTATAGCCCTTGAACTACAGCAATCTGATAAATCTCCAACTCGGAGACCATTGCCATCTCCAAGCGATGAAGACTCGTCCTCATCGACTCTGATTATTTCAAAAACCATAAGCGGTGACACTTGACATGCTAACAATATTGATGGTTAGTTTTTTGTTGTATGGGCAATAGATATTTTGACATGGGGATAGAACCATCTTTTTAGGATTGTTTGCATGTATCAGTTAGATGGTGTACATGGGGTGGCCATTTTTTTGTTAGTTATGCACAGATAGATAGCTAGTGGGGAAAATGTGGGTGCACGCTTTTTTGTTTTGTTATGCACATGTGATAGTGCATTTTGGATTTTTATTGCTCATCATGCATAAAAATTCATGTATGGACTATATATATAAATATATATATGTATGAAAATATGATATTTGATGTTAGTGATCAGATTTTTATATTGTGTCAATTATTTTGTTGATGTTGAATGTATAAACTAGGTCAATACGAAATGCTCTAAAAAAAAAAACACATTCTGCAACTAATTTTTTAGTAGCAAAAAGTAATTTAGCATAATTGCATTCTGCTGAAGGTCAATAGGAAATGCTCTAAAAAAAAACACATTTTGCAATTAATGTTTTAGTAGCAAAAAGTAATTTAGCATAATTGCTTCCACATTCAGCGTCTAAAGTGATTAGAATTAACCATCAAATTTTGGTCACCAAAAGATATATTCGTCCACTAATAAAATAGTTGCGAAAACCTTTTGGATTTCACTTTCAGCATCTAAAATGATTAGAATTAACAACTAAATTTTGGTCACCAAAAGATACATTCATCCACTAATAAAATAGTCGTGAAAACCTTTTGGATTTCACATTCAGCGTCTAAAATGATTAGAATTGACCACTAAATTTTGGTCACCAAAAGATACATTCGTCCACAAATAAAATAGTCGCGAAAACCTTTTAGATTCCACATTCAGCGTCTAAAATGACTATAATTAACTACTAAATTTTGGTCATCAAAAGATACATTCGACCACTAATAAAATAGTGGCGAAAACCTTTTGGATTCCACATTCAGGGTCTAAAAGTATTACAATTAACTACCAAATTTTGGTCACCAAAAGATACATTTGTCGACTAATAAAATAGTTGCGAAAACCTTTTACGAAATTACCCTTACACCTTTAGCATCTAATTTTTGTGGCATTCGCGACAAATTATTAGACACTAAAAGGTACATTTTGCAACTAATTAATTAGTCGCGATACCATTTTACCAAATTACCCTTGAACAATTAGCGTCTAAGCTGGTGGACTATTTTAACCATCAATTAGCGACTAATATGCTAGTCGCTAAAAAAAAAATTTCCGCGTCTAACCAAAAATTTAGACGTGCATACATTCTACGATAGCGATTCTGCAACTAAGTGGCGACTACGAAATTTAGACGCTAAATATGACTTAGCGTCTAAATTTGACTTTCTGCGTCTAATTTTACTAGACGCCAAAAGGCATTTTTCTTGTAGTGAATTTGTTACATGAATGAGAATACTTTACCCATCTAGCTCACTCCTTCAAGTCAAAATTTCTTATACTTCTCTTTCCTTTGTTGAAATCCTTGTTAAATGGCAAATGCATATTAATTAATCTTTAAATCAGGTAATATTACGAAAGGGGGGCAGAACTTCTAATAGTTAAAATTTTTACTGAAACTTTTTAAAATAAATTTTCAACCGTGAATTCAACGCAGTCCAATAGTGTAAAAGTTGCTAAGGTAGCAAAGAAAATAAATACCTCCAAGTCTTTTCTCACATCCCTTGGATTGCAAAATATGCATAGTCAAGGATTTGCGTCTTCATTTAAGTCAAAATTTTAAGTTAAAAGATCTCATCCCCTTAGATCATGAACTCATTTTCCTTTAACTAAAAACATATTTTTTATTATTGTAATTTTCACTATTATATTTTGTTGGAGAGTTGATGGAATGGTCACTTGTTTGTGCAGTCCTCTTTCAGGCCAGTCTGGTGGTTCCTTTGAATTGTAAATCTGTGACTATTCTGCTGGTTTTGTTTTGCTTGGCTGCTTGGGCTTGTCCAAAGAATTTGACTTTGTAGAGGTTATCCCCTTGGATCCACGTTCTTTTATTTTTTATACAATTACCACCCTCCCAAAAAAAAAAAAAAAAAAAAAAAAGAAGCCTTATGTGAATTATGCTTTGTGTACAATATATTTACTTTTCTTAGACTAGCAACCGAACACCGACTGAATAAAACTAGCAGTCTGCATATAAATCGAATATTTTAATTTTAGAAATCAAATCACAATACGTTTCTCCATTTTGTAATTATTCGATTAATTACTTAAAATCACTACAGATACAGATGCAAGATTTAAGTTAAACAGAGAAAGGAACGTCTCTCTTCCTCCACGTAAAAAGTGATAACATTTTTTTTTCTTTTACTTTACCACTCCACAACATTCCTTAAATTCTATTATATTTACATTAAATAGTTGTTACTTGAAAATATTCTCTTTCCTTGTATTATTGGCGTTAGTTAGACTGTTGTAGGGAAGATACGCCGACACCTCCTGTTAAGATTCCCACGAAAAACATATATTGAAGGCAAGGCTTTTATTAACCACCGCTTACAAACACTGAAATATGGGCTTCACAAAACTCGGATTCTTCTTCTTATTGCTCTTCTTTCATCAACTTCGTCTTCTTCTTGCATATCAACGTTCTAACAATACTCAGTTGGATACAGGTAATTTCATTAACTATCTTTTCTTTTAGTTTTATTATTGCTGTTTTTCAATCATAATTCCTGCCCCCTGTTGAATCAAAATCTAATTTAAAACAGTCTCTGTGTTCTTGGTTGGAGACTCTACATGATAACAATTAGTTTATAGTTTTTTCTACAAATTAAGTCTCTAATTATTTATGTTTTCTTCTTGAGATAATAATAAATAAATGGTTGGAATTTGGAAGATCCCCCCAATGGGGGATTAGCCTAATGGTCAAGGGGATTTGTTCTTTTAAGTTTTTAAGGTCACTTATCACATTATGATTTTTCTATAGTGTAATTTATCTGGTTTTTTGAGTTTATAAAGTATTTAATAGACTCAAAAAATTTGTTAAGATGCGTATAAATTCGCCAAACACCTCGTTACCAAAAAAAAGAAAAAAAAAAAAAACCAGAATATTAAAAGGAAAATAAAAGATGAAAGAATCATTCTATCCAGCACGACTTTTACTCCAAGTCGGACATTCCTTGCTTGTAGATGCAGCATAGAAGCTTTGAGTGAAACTATTTTTCTTTACTCAATCGGTCGTGCTAATCTGTCATACAAAGATTGGCCGGCAAAAGTAGAATCATAGAATTGTCGGGCCCTATTGTTTTTGTTTATTTATTTTTATGTTACTCATTGATGAACTTAGCATGATAACTTACTTTGTAGAGTTTAAGCAGCGACAGAATGCTAGTGAAAAAGGAAACCCACAAAAATTTACGTCGAAAGAGGGAGTGATGGTATCTGTAAATAGGCGCGGAGGTGGAGGAGGAGGTCATGGAGGTGGAGGAGGAGGTCATGGAGGTGGTGGACATGGAAACGGAGGTGGTCACGGTGAAGGAGGAAACGATGGCCAAGTGGGCGGTGGAGCTGTGATTCCTCTCTATGCAACTGGTGCCGGTGGCTACCACGGCCGCCGCCACCATGGTTCCAATACTGCTAGCCCCGGTTACTGTGGCCTGAGTTATTTGGTTTTCTGTGTCTTTATTTCTATTGTTGTTTTTGTATATTTTATATAGGGCTATAATTGGAATTCAATGTGATTATAATGCAAATATATTCAGATTTTCATATGTTTTTACAGTTTAATTTTGCATTTTCGGGCTAATAGTTTCCAACAGGATCATCTAATTTAATTATTTTCTTAGTATTTTTATTGATAATTATAGTATTATAAGTTAATTAATTAATATAGATTGTTTCGTTAGGTATATAACTTCAACAGAATGAAGGCCAATTGAATCCGGTTGGATTTAAATGAAGGGAGAACGATATTTTCCCACCCAAGGTTTGGTGAAACAATACTATTCCACCCATTAAGTTTCAAAATAATACTTTTCCACCTTTCGTCAGGTTTTGTTAGTGTTTTCTGTTACAATAATACTAGATGTACAAACAAATCTTACAAAGATTCGTGTACAAACTGATGTGTCATAAAATGAATGGAATAGTGAATATAAAAAGTCAAACTCCTCATATTCACTCTTTTATTTATTTTGTGTTATATCAGTTTGTACACAAATCTTTGTAAAACTTGTTTATACATGTAACATTACTCTTTCTGTTAATATTTGACTAAAAGACATAAATACCTTTAAATAGTTTATTATAAATTAAAATTTAGTTAAAAAAAGTATTTACTCAAGTGTAAAGATACATTTTTTCATTTGTTTATTTAATTAATTAGGAATATTAACTATTAAGATTTTCTATGTTAATTAGTGAAAATGAAAAACATTATATTAATAGATTATTGAATAATAGTGATGAGATATTTATGATATTATAAATAAATAAATAACTAAATAAATATTAAGGTTATTTAATTTTAAACAATTCTATAGCATTAATCTTAACTTTTTAGTTGGGGTTAACTATTTTTTCTTTTTTGACTTTTTAATATCTTACTTTTTGGCTTAATTCAAAAATAACAAAAAATTTATAAAGTCAAATATTTAAGGGTATTTTCATCTTTTCAGTCAAATATTAACATAAAATATAACAGAACTTAACGAATGGTGAAAAAATGTCATTTTAAAACTTGACGGGTTAAAAAGTATCGTTTTGCCAAACCTTGGGTGGAAAAATATCGTTCTCCTTTAAATGAATTGGACTTGTTTCTTTGTTTAAAAAAAAAAAAAAAATCATCCTTTTTAAGGGTAAAATTGAAATCTGACATCTTCTTAATTGGGTTATCATATGAGATCTAGTATTCAATTTCTTTACATTTTTACCCTCTTCACTCAAACATTTAGGGAAAAAAAAATTATTTATTATTTTTAGATAGTTAAAATAACTCTTTTATATATATACTATTCATTTTTAATTATTTTTTATAAAATATAATTAGTTAATTTATTTGTTTAGTTTAAGAAATCTTAATATTTAAGTTTTAACGCTAATGTGGAGAAATTTAAAAATAAAAATTCTAGTGCTCAAGTGAAGGCACTCTAACGCTAGAATTACTTTAGTGTTAAAGTTGCTAGAGTGAAGACATAAAAATCGTGTAAAGGTAAAAATTAAACAAAAGTAGATGAAAAGTTTTATCTACTAAACTAATTCAAAAAAAAAAAAGGTAAAATTGGAGTTTGTCAAAATGAAAAGGGTTTTATTAGTTGTTTTCTTGTGTTTTATCTTAGATAACTAAATTTGTAGGCCCATTTGGCTTATTCATTATAATTAATTATATGATACATTAAACTTTTTTTTTTTTTTTTTTCTAATCCTTTATTGGTTTCATCCAAACCAATAGTTTTATTTTTTATTCATGTCATAGTTTTGAAGAGGTAAGACGCTTGTATCTTTCTATTATTATTATTATTATTATTTTTAAATTTGGGTACTAAACATTTTTAAAGTCTATTAATTTGGTTAAAATGCATGTTAGTCAATTGCATAACAATACATGTTAGTCAATTGCATAACAATAACATGTTCACAAATATTCATGATATTTTCTCATTAATTGTTGTGTATGATTTTTACCATAAGAGCTTATACAGAGAGAGCTTAACTCAAAAGCAAGCTCGACCTATAGTCAATTTGATTTAGAGTAAGCCCGACCTAGGTAAAGCTCGTCACAATGATAAACCCAAATAGTTGTTCAACGAAATCAAAGATAAACTCCAATCTCGAATATTTCAAAAGGGATAAGATAGACACTAGACACTATTGGCAGTGCATGATCACAAAGATCACGAGATTGCAAACCAACTCTGATTGCAATCTCGAACTTATCTCTCCCCATTAGTTACAAACTTGTATATAAACCTCCTCAAAAGAGGAGAGAGAGGTTAACAAATTTATTCAAGCATTCTATATTGTTTTGTAATCACTCAAAAGCAATAAAATAAAGTGGATGTAGACTCAAATTCTAACTTGTTGAACCACTTTTAAAATCTTTTGTGTTCTTTACATTATTAGGCATTTTTTACATTCAATCGTTGGTTATCTTTAATCACGCATATATCAGTTCTGATTCGGTCAAGGTCAATCGGTTCTCTCAAGTTGGTGCAAATTTCATATCAACATTAACACATAAATAAACTTTTTTTTTTTTTTAATCAATCATCCAATGTATATTTCATGATATATGAAGTCATAAAGTAATGTTAGATCCACAACCTTCTCTCACAACCTCTAACGTAGCAGCTCGTCATTAGTCAGCTCGCAAAATGTATCTTGCCTGCTTGTATGGGTCTCACCTACCCATATATGAGCTAACCAATGACGAATTATTACGTCGAAAATTGTGAGAGAAGGTTGTGAAAATAAGTTGTAAACCTAACACTATTGGAAGTCATAATATATGCATGACAATAATTAAAAAATAAATAATATCAGAGATTATAATGAGTTTATAATAAAGATACTATTAGCAAGAATAGAATGAAATTCTCATCAATTCTATATTTTCTAAATTTTATTAAGATATTTGAGGAAATTAAAATAAAACAATAATACCAATATTTACACATTAATCTTGTTGTTGATGTGTTTGGTAAATCAATCTTATAACTTGAAAACTTTTAAAACTGATACAAGAAACACGGAAAAAGGTTCATATGATGTCTAAAAGAGTGGTCTTTCATTGTGTTAAATAAAAAACTTAAATAAGCTTAACTGACAAGATGGTTGCAATTTTTTTAAAAGACAAATAGCTAGATAAATTGAGATATGAATAGTATCATTAACCTAAGTTAGTTATTAGTATACAAACAACTTTGTATCTGTACACTAAAACATGAATGGTATGGTTAATAAAGAAGGAAAAACAAACATATTTCGTATGATTTGAAAATTATTCTCATAGTAAATGAATCGCCTTTACATTAAAAATTCATTATGAATCTATAATACGAAAAATCAAAACTACAAATATTTAATTAGCATCCAAAATAATGTTATAATATTTAATATATACTAATTTCTTCACAACCCAACCAAATTTAAACATCCGACGTCTACATCTACATATATGTTGGGCCCGAATTGTTGTTACGCCCAAACTAACAAAAGCCCACTTGACTTAACTGAATCGTTTCTAAAATTATTTGTATAAAAAATGTGACGTGCATGTTCAATTCCATTTGAATTTTCCAACATTTACACGTGTCCTTCAACGAGCCAGAATAAACTCTTTATCCATATTCCTTACCCAGCCGACATCGCAATCCTATTTCATCCGTCCAAAACTCCTCTTATCTTTTAAACTCACTTCCATTACCAAAACCCGACCCACTATCTGCACAAGGAAAGAGGACATTACAGTCATTTCTAGTCCAATTCCCAAGTCCCACCGCAAACGAACCCGATTCTTGCATCCCACTACGTTTTAGAATCCAAAAAGCCAGGAATATCCGTCAAATTTCATGGGCAAAAAGGTAAAATGGAGCTGGACGTCTGCTTTCGTCGGAGCCGCAGCGGCCACTGTCGCGACGGCTGTCTTCAGGGCCAAGCCCAAGGATCCTACATTCCACTTAATTTCAATCAAACTCACCTCCTTTAAGCTCAAGCTGCCAGTCGCCGACGCCGATCTCATCCTCACCATACACGTCACCAATCCCAACATCACTCCCATCAACTACTCTTCTACTACCATGTCCATCTTCTACGAAGGCTCACTCCTCGGCTCGGGTCCTGTGAAGGCCGGGTCGCAGCCAGCTCGGTCCTGCCAGCTGCTCCAAATCCCGGCTCGGCTGGACGGGCTTGAGCTCACACATCACGCCGCTAAGTTTTTCGCTGACGTGGCGAAGAGAGAGATGGTGCTTGATGCTAAGGTGGATATTGCGGGTACGGCGAAGGTGTTGTGGTGGGATCATAAGTTTAAGGTACACGTGGACAGTCATGTGACGGTTGATCCAGTATTTCTTGATATAATTGATCAAGAAAATAAATCCGAATTAGAGCTTTTCCTTGGTTGAGAATTGTATGTTGGATTAGGGCTTGTTTAATGAGTAATTGAAACTTTAATCCAAGGAATTAAATTAAATTTGTGGGAATGATATATTCTTCATGTCCAAATCCATGGTCAATCTATTTCTATCCATTTATTGAAGAGTATATATGGATAACATTCTTTCTAGACTTAATTGTGATTAATAAATTAAATTAAATTAAATTGCATTGCATAGAATTTTATTTAAATTATGTAACTGGTCAACCAATTATCGATTAACAACAAATAAATAGTATTGCATTTGTTTGTAAAATTGGATTGACAATATATTATAAAATTTAAAAGATCTATTTCATTTACCGGACACAAAAAATATATATAATATATACGTCTAACACTTTAGGGGTACTATTGTCTTTTCTCTTTGGGTTTTCTTCTTTTCTTTTCCTTTCATATTTTTCTTTGTCTCTCTTCGCCCTCTTTTCCCCTTTCCTTTTCTCTTAGAACACATTTTTTATTTAAATTTTTTTACTATTTAGGTTGAATTAATCACTTTTTTTATTCATGAATTTTGTGATTTTTTTTTCATAAAAGATAAACAATGTCCAGTCGCTCAGCAAAGACTCTTCCACAAGAGATCATCATTGACATACTGCTACGACTCCCCGTCAAACCCCTATGTCGATTCAGGTGCGTATCCAAGCCATGGCTTGCTTTAATCAACGATCCTCTCTTTGTCACCTCACACCTCCGCCACACTAATACCCACAAACTCATTCTCGCTTCTCACTCACTTTACTCTGTAAACCATGAAGCGACACCCATCGATGAAGAAGTGGTTGCTGTAAAGCTTGATTTTCCGTTGAAATCGATTCCCAGAAATGACCAAGTTCAAATCTTTGGCTCTTGCAATGGGTTGTTGTGTATAATGCCTGTGCCTAAAGTTTTCTTTTTGTTCAATCCTGCAACCAGAGAGGCCAAGAGAATTCCGGAGTTTCAGTTGACTAGTTTAAATCATAGTATTATACATGGGTTTGGTTATTCTGAAGTCATTGATGATTATAAGCTTGTGAAAGTGATTGTTCCATCAATTGTGTGTGTGTTTTCGCTGAGAACCGGGTCTTGGAGAAGGGTCAAAGATTGTGATTATTTATATCCGGTTGGTGCTTCGGGTACGCCACTTAATGGGGCAATTCATTGGGTTTTGACTAGGCCTGGTGATGGTGTTGCTAATGTGGTAGTTGCTGCGTTTGATTTGGTAGAGGAGGTTTTTAAAGACATTTCGCTACCTGAAGCTTTGAGAGACTTTGGATTGTTTTCGCTCGCGACTGGGGTTCTTGGAGGGTGTCTGTGTGTGTTGCATCATCATGGGGACCTTAGAAGAGAATTCTGGGTCATGAAAGAGTATGGTGTAGAGGAATCTTGGACGAAAGTTTTAATGCAACAACCGTATCATGTGTTGAGGCCGTTATGCATGTGGAAGAATTGTAAAATGTTGTTGGCTGTGAATGAGCAGCAGTTAGTCCTTTGTAATCGGAGAGATGGTTCATGTAAAGATTTTGTGGTTTTTGACATGCCGCTTCTGTTTGATGCTGATATTTATGTGGAGAGCCTTGTCTCACCCAATTACGGGAATAGGAATTGAGATTTGCCAATGGAAGGTAATATCAGTTGAACTTCATCTATGCTTGTCTTATTTATGCTCTACTTTGTCATAGCTTTAGTGTGTGTTTATTAAATAAAATTGTCCTTTGGTTATGCAATTTAGTGGTGTATCTACTGTGTTGCTGCAATTGTTCTTATTATAACAAATTTTTAAGATTTGTTTTACGGTTAGACTTTACTTCAATGATGAAGAATTTTGTTGTTGAATTACTTGATTTATTGATGGATATCATGAATTTGATAATTAATGAAACAAAATTGGATCATGGTTCAGTTTTGTCATATTGTCCATATGCGAAGCTATTGTGAAAACCATATTTCTTGCAATCATATTTCATTTCATTCTTAGGTGCTTCCAACTTTCTTTCTCCCCCTGTTTTCCTCATTTTTGTTATCAACGGGAAATTGTAAATCAACAGTGGGAAATTGTTATCAGGGACATGGCCAGACTGATCTGACAATGTAGTTTATATTTTATCGCTATTTCGGCATGTACTAACTTGCCAAAATGGGAACAAGAAACAGAAATTGGCTTGTTCTAGTTTGTTCTGGTAACCACAGCAAACCAATGTTATATCCATATGGAAATAGATAGATGAGTCCGAAAAAAATTTAATGAGAACATTCCAATATTTCTTTGTGCATAGCAAACCAAATGTATTATATCTATGCAATTAGATATATGTAAAAATTTGGGTCTGCAAATTTCATAGTTATAAGTTACATGCATCAGTAGCTGTTGCGTAGGAGGGATGATAAATTTCTAAATGTCCTAATCTTCATTGCATTCACAGTTATGCTACAGTATTTTGCATTAGAAGCTTCGTATTATTTTCCTGGGAAATAAATGGGTTCGTAAGGTATATCTGCTATTATCTCTCTTTGTTCTTCTTGCAACCTGGATATCAAGTGGTGATTTGCATAGTCTTCCTTTTGTCTGGAGAAAACTTGGAGTTCTGGATCTAGGCTACAGGGCATGGTGACACTATTTTAACTTGAGGACTTAAAAACTTGTATCACCTAGGACTTGTTTTGTTCTGATGCTAGATCTTGACATTGGTGGGTGGCTTCTATGTAATTTTCATAACAATTTCAAATGAACTTACATTGGTTTGCACGTTAATATATTCTTTGAATGTTAAAAAATTCATCTTTATGATATCTATGTACCGTTGCCATTTCACACTTAACTGCTACCTGCGGTGCTGACCATCTGTTTCTTCATAGTTGCTTGCTTTTAAGCTTAAATTACTACCTTCAGAGGGTATATATGAATGAAAACAGGGTAGGATGATTAATAAGTTTCTGTCAATTGAACATACTGAGCAAGACCCACCATTTTTTTTTGTTTAATCATTATTGCATATGAGATGATTAAATGTTCAAATTTCAAATCTCAGTTTGAAGTTTGTTTGGATATTTATTCTATAAACATCTATTCAATGATTATCCAACTTGTTTGTAGAGAAAATTTACTTTTATATTAATTAGTACTCAAAACAAAATAGGAGTGTTTATGGTATCTACTATAAATTTAATTAAAAAGGATAGTGCATTTGCAAAATTTGAAGTGCAAAGCGACAAAGAATGAAGGGAATAATATCAATTGATAGGACTTTTGGCTAGGAACTGGAAATCAATTTGCTCTGCCTGTAATGAGTTTGGATGTGGTCAGAGTCATTATCTTGGAATTGAGCTTTGCTTTAGTTTTTGTACATGTTAAATTATCAAGTATATTTCCAAGAATAAAGATTCCGGCAGTTTGTGGTGGTATGTATGAATTTGTACATTGATATAGAATAGTATATGCCAATGTTTTGGTTGAATATATGGTTTTGTTATCATTTTCATCTTGTTAGAATTATTTGACCTGCTTTTCACAAGGGTTTCCATTGTGGATGCCAGGAAAGCTGGGATTTTCAGGCAGTAGGAGAGCAGGTGGAGTGTTCGGATACTGTGTATTCCATTTGTATATATAAGGGCATCTACGTGTATGTTTAACTGTTTTCTGACTGAAAATGTTGTCGAAGATCTTGCATGATTGGGCTTTAAATCTAATGTTAGTTGTGCTATCAGGATATGTGCACCGAGTATATATACAAACAAGTTTGTATTATGATATTTGTACCCAAGTTATGTATATAGTCAAATTGAACCAAAATGATCTAAATTTGGTTGATTTGGATTGCATTGTATGCAATCTGGGTTTGGCCTAAATCTACAAAATGGTAAATTATGCACAGGCAATTGCATTTCCTTGTTAATTCATTTATCTTCTTTACAGTCAATTTTGTTTTATGTTATCTTGTAATGCACCGTTATTTACCAACTCATCATTCGTGCCTTCAATTAATGTTGTGGGAGATGACATTTAATATTGTTATAACTCACTGACTAAACTCAAAGAATTAATTTTCCCTCCAAATTCACGTACTCCTCTAACTGAACTCTCCATTAATGAGAGTTGGCAGTCAGATAGAAGGACTTTTGTTTCAAGGTCCTCTGTCATTAGGGATTATAGTAAATGGAATTCATTAGTGTTCTGCATTCGCTGTCATTTTTATGTCAATTTAATAGTGGATGGAGAATAAGTGCTAATGAAAAAGATTCAAAGGCTGAATAAATGATATCTTCTGAATCCAAGCAAGAAACACAAGCTGGACACCAATAAATATTTAATTTAGAGACTTTACTATCGGTTTGCGTTAGTCAATAAAGAAGGACGGCAAAGAGACCAAAAACATTAGATTATAAAGATCATTAGGAATTATAATTTCCTATTTATAAAAGAAATAGTATATTAATATCGCTCCATATAAGACTTTCAAACTTCAGCTTAAAGTTGATAACTAGGAATTATTTCCTTGATAACAACCCATCATTCACCGTTCATTTATAGTCAGAGTCTCAGAGATGTTGATTTCAATTGACCTTAAATATTGCCTACTGTTATAACTAACCACAAAGTAACTCTAATAATTAACTTTCTTGATTTTCCCTCCAAATTCACATATTGCTGACTACAATCACAGAGTGAAGTACATTCGCAATCAGCTTGTTTCAGGATTCTCACAGGTAGGGAACTAGGCACTTTTAATTGAATTATTGATTCTTGTGCTTTCCTTTGATTTTCTTCGTGATCTTTATTACTTTTTTAGCCTTTCTTATGTCTTCTTGTGTTTATGGTACTGGTTTATTCTGTTTGTTAAGAAAGAATTGAAGGAAAGATCAACAAGATCAAAATTTAATCATTTATCAGAAAATAAAAATGGGCGAGGAAATGCAAGAACTTTAGAAGCCATAGACTAATGTTCATAATTAGGAATTATTTAAGACGAAAGTGAAGGAAAGAGCAACGAGAACACAATCTTTATGGCCACCATTGACTAAGGAATTTTTTCTATCGTTGTATTGTTATTCTTCGTCAAAGAATTCAGTTTCTATGATAACTTGATTTTGTTTCTGGCGGAATGAAATGATTAGAGTCTAAGTATGTTTAGGACTGCACGAATCATGATAAGTATCTTTTATTAAATTTTATTCTGAACTTGACCAATGAAATCTCTGGACTTCTTGCTGTATTAAAAGAGATGTATTTAGTTAGGGACGTCAACTACTGGATATTGTTGATTTTATATGAGAATCCTGAGTATGAACTACTGAGAATATTTGGACAATTAAGATGTTATGTTATCATTTGATTCTGATACTATTGGAGCATAGCAATGATATTGATCTACTTATGTTATCTTTTGGTTTCATAATATACGCGGATATAGGTGTTGTTATGGAAAATACAAGTTCAGATAAAGTGGATTATGCTCTAAGTTCAACTGAGAAAATTCTGAAAGCTGAAGAAATGAATACTGAAAATTCCAAACAGGAAGGTCAGTCTGAGCAGCAAATTGGTAATAATGCTGCTGGTGAGTTAGGACAACCAGAAAAAGAAGAGCAAGTTACTGATCCCACAGTTTCAGATAAAATAAATGCTAAGAAGATGGTGAATGCCGCCAGAAAATTTCGTAATGCCCAAGGGAAAATGTTAAAGGTTGCCAAAAGTGGGCGAGCTCGAAGTTCGAAAGGTAAAAATAAAGAATATGTCCCCACATTGAGAAATGCCAAGTGCTGTCTTTCTAATGCTCAAGGGAAAAGGGTAAAGGTTGCTGATAGTCAGCGAGCTCCAAGTCCGAAAGGCACAAATAAAGAATACGTCCCCAAATTGATAAATGAGGAGTTCAATTTTTCTAATGCTCAAGGGAAGTTAGTACAACTAGCTCCAAATGCGGAAGTTGCAGAAGAACCAAATTCCCACAAAATGGTGGATGTTAAACATGCGGATGCAGAAGATATGGGACGAACACCCAAACTAGTGTCGATTTTGTTGAGTGAACCTGTAAGTATTGCTGGAACGATTAATCTGCATGAGTGTGGCAACTATCAAGACTTTGCAGGTGAAATTAACCGAGTCCATTCAGAGCTAACAGGAGTTCCAATAAGTGCAAACCCCTCAATGGCTGATCCAATGCCGGGGTTCAATCTGTCATATCTATCTCCATCCGATGACTTTGATGCGCCCAGCCTTGATCCTGGAAACCAACCTTGGGAGATGTTTTCAGCTGTTCTAGATCTTATTGCAGCTGTACCAAACGAGAATTGAAGTTGGTGCGGGTCCCTTTTGTAATCCTGAAACTTTATGAGCTCGTATCACTTTATGGATTTGGAAGATGTTAATGATAAGTTTTTGATAGGTTCTTTGTGAGTTTATCTCTTTAAGAAATCTTGGAGGATTAACTCTTTCACCAACAGCTGCTGTTTCAGGATATTCCTTGTGAACTTATCTCTTTAAGAAAAGCTTGTTCAAAGAGGATAATAATACTATTATAGGAATATAATAAGTTTAAAAATAGAAATAGGAATACAAATCTATAAGAAACAGGAGTATTGGCTTATAATGAGATTTATAGGAGTCTTCTAAGGAATAGGGGTTGTATCTTATTAGGACTCAGATACATTTATTATCTATAAAAAGACGGTACATGAGAGATTTGTGTAATTTATTGTCAAGACGAAGGACGAAGGTCTCTTGTTTTTAGACGTTAAGGAAAGTAAGTTTTCTTTCATTTGGCTGTGGCCATCACTATTCACTAAGCAGAGAAATTGATAGTAATTAGGATTATCAAGTATATATGTTAATTTTTTTTTTCTATTTTCTTGACTAGATTTATATATGTTTGTTAGCTCTTTAAATTCCTTTTCCATTATTCTTTGGGCTAGCAGGTACACATAATTGCTATTTGTGTATTTTACATAGTTTCTCTTGATAATATCATTTTTCTTCACTAGTAATATCATAACTCATTCATCGTAGCTTTATTATTCCCAAATTCTTTATTTTCCTTTTGTCAAAAGAAAACAAAGTTTGTTCTGGGGACTAGATTCTTTATTTACTAATAATGTCCATGTTTGACTAAAATTGTTTCTTTCCTTTAAATGTATATATATTTTATTAATTACACATAACAATAATGGATTTCCCAAATCCTAATTGGTTCTTTTCCTTTTATAAGAAAGAAACTCCCTCTGCTCCTAATTTTAGCCAAATGACAAAAATCTTAACCCACTATTAATTGCATTAACACTACCAGATTTTTCTTTATCCTTTCACAAACCTTTCAGACTAAAACTCTTTCTCTAACTTATCTCACAATATTTGCAGCGCAGGCTCTTCAATATGGGACTGGGAGCTCAAAATCAAAACAAAACCCGTAATTTGAAAGTTAATGATCAAGAAGTTCCAGTTGTGAAAGTCACAGATGATAATAAATCAAACTCCAGGAAAAACCAGGTGCCCCATGTTGAAGGTTCAGGAGTTAAAATGGAGAGAGAAGTTCTAGTGCCCATATTGTTGAGTGAACCTGTACATGTTGCCGGAATGGTGAAGCTGAATAACTGTGGTAACTATCAAGAATTGGCGGCTGAAATTAACAGAGTATATTCGGAGCTAACAGGAAATCCGAGAAATGGATATCCCTCCATGGCTGATCCAATGCCAGGGTTCAATCTTGCGTATCTACCTCCGGACGATGATGCACCCAACCTTGATCCTGGAAACCAAACTTGGCAGTCGTTTTCAGCTCTTCTTGATCTTATTTTAGCTGTACCAAAATAATTTGGAGACGATTCATTGTGTGTCAGGCACAACACAAAAGAAATCTTTCAAGTTATTACAAAATGAAATTAATAAATTGCATATAAATTTTACTATTAAACGTGTAGGGTTTCGACATCAATTTTACAAAGAAAATTACCTGTTAAACGTGTAGGGTTTCGACATCAATTTGTAGAAAATAATTTGTATATATAATTTGTATGTGCAACGTTACTCTTCAATCTATGTATATAAACAACACTTAGTTTTAAATTTTTTATTTTTTAGTTTTTAAGCTTTACACCTCTTAAAAAGAAAAAAAAAAAAAAAAAAAATCTTTTATTGCAATTATCAATAATTTCTTCTTTTAACTCAATCTTCCATAATCAGTTAATCCTTTTAACTTTTCTAGGATGAATAATTAACTTCAATTCTCAATCAATCTTCAATTCCCTTTAATATACTGTTGAAATAAAGAGAGTTTTGAGGAATTATATGATTGTATATTTCTGTGTGTAAAAACTATACAAAGGAGGCCTCTATATATAGTGGGGAAGGCCAAAGTTAATAAGGAAATACACTATATGGAAAGATTCTAACCTAGCATAATTACAAGAAATTATAGCTTAATTACAGGAATAATTATATATTCTAGGGATATTATAAGATACTAATATATATACTAACAATATTCTAAGGATATTATAAGATACTAATATATATACTAACATCCCCCCTCAAACTCTTGGTGGCGAAGTCAACTGGAGTTTGGAAACAAGATCACCAAGTAGACCAGGTGGATGGGATTTCATAAAAATATCAACAAGATTACCTTCAGAAGAAACTGAATGTAATTGGAGGACACCCTGCTGAAGATGTTGGTGGATGAAGTGACAATCAATCTCAATATGTTTAGTGCGTTCATGAAACACATCATTATGCGCAATCTGGATGGCGCTACGATTATCACAATGAAGAGGAGAACTTATTGATTGAGGAACACCCATATCTTTCAGAAGCCAGCGTAACCACAAAAGTTCAAATGTCGTATCAGCAAGAGTGCGATACTCAACCTCAGTGCTAGAACAGGCAATATCAGACTATTTCTTACTACGTCATGAAATCAAAGAAGTACCAAGTAAGAAACAATAGCCAGTGGTGGAGCGACGATAAATACTGCATCAGAATAAGCCTGTAGCTCCAGAGATGAGTGGGATGAGAAGTGCAGACCATGAAACAAAGTACCTTCGATGTAGCATAGAATTCGAAGAACTACAGCAAAATGGGTAAATCAAGGTGCACTTATAAACTAACTGACCAGATGAACAACATATGAAATGTCAGGCCTGGTGACAGTAAGATAAATGAGACTGCCAACTAACTATCAATAAAGAGTTGCATCTGCAAGTGGAGAACCGTCAGTGGCCAGAAGCTTAGTATTATACTCAAGTGGACTAGTGGCTATCTTGCTGTCTATCAACCCTGCTTTGGAAAGTAAATCAGAGGCATATTTTGCTTGAGTGAGATAATGTCCATCCTGATTTGAAGTAACTTCAAGGCCAAGGAAGTAGTTAAGATGTCCCAAATCCTTCATCTCAAAATTCTGACTAAGAAAAGTTTGAAGATCTCGAATACTAGCAATATCATCACCAGTAATAATCATATCGTCTACATAGAGAATAAGGAGGATAGTACATGCCCCAGTAGTGCGAAGAAAGAGTGCAGAATCATATGGGCTAGAAAGAAAGCCTTGTTGAGAAACCACTGACTAAAATTTCTCAAACCAAGCTCGAGGAGCTTGTTTGAGACCATAAAGTGCGCGACGAAGACGACAAACTTTATGTGGAGGATGCTCATAGCCAGGTGGAGGATGCTCATAGCCAGGTGGAGGCTCCATGTAAGCTTCTTTAGTAAGATCACCGTTAAGGAAGACGTTTTTAACATCCATTTGAAAAAGTTCCCAACGCCAGACAGCATCAACTGCAAGTAAAGATCTGACAAATATAAGTCTAGCAACAGGAGCAAAAGTCTCCTCATAGTCAATCCTATACTACTGGGTGAACCCCTTAGCAACAAGTCGAGCCTTGTAGCGTTCAACTTATCTATCCGCTTGAGTCTTGATTTTATAAATCTACTTACATCCCACTGCAGCTTTACCATGAGGCAAGTCCACCAGATCTCAAGTATGTCTTTTGACAAGAGCATTCAATTCATCAAACATAGCTTGTTACCAAAGAGGGTCAGTATGAGCCTCACAATAATTGTGAGGTTCGTGGAGGGTGGCAAGGACAGAGAAACAGTGATAATCACGAAGATGAGTAGGAGGAACACTTACTCGACTGGAACGACGAGGTTCGGGGAGTGGAGAAGAGTGAGGAATGGGTGGTATGGTAGGTGGTCCATCAAACGCATCAATTGGATTGGGTGCGGCAGTGGAAGAACTGTCTGAGGAGCTTGGAATCTCTACAGAAGAGTCAGAAAATAGAGCAATAGAGGGATCAATGAATATGAGTGAGTGGTTAGAGGAGGAAGGGGAGAACGTGGATATGCTAGTAAATGGTTTTTGTTCCCAAAACTCCACATGACGAGAGACTTAGAGACGTTTGGAGATAGGATCATAACAACGATAACCTTTTTGAGTTAAGCCATAACCAAGAAAACAGCATAACCAAGAACGAGGTTCCAGTTTGGTCCGTTCATGAGGAGGAAGAGTAACAAAACAGACACAACCAAAGACACAAAGTAAGAAATAGTTAGGAACCATACCATAGAGAAGCTCATAAGGAGATTTGTTGTGGACTATAGGTAAGGGTGCCCGATTGATTGTGTACACAGCAGTAAGAGCAGCTTCACTCCAAAACTTTTCAGGTAAAGAAGCAGAAAGTAAAAGAGTTTTTACAGTATCAAGGATATGACGATGTTTTCGTTCGGCACGACCATTTTGTTGAGAGGTATAGGGACAAGAACGATGTGACACTGTGCCTTGTTGATTCAGGAACTCAAGGAGAGTTTTTTCATTGTATTCCATGGCATTATCTAAACGAAAAACTTTAATGGTACGAGAAAATTGAGTTTGTACCATTTTGTGAAAAGTTTGGTAAACACGAACAAGCTCAGATCAATGTTGTAACAAGTATAGCCATGTATAACAAGAATAGTCATCAACAAAGATAACAAAATAACGAGATCCCCCCTCAGTATGAGTAGGGGCAGGACCCCAAATATCAAAGTGAATCAAATCAAAAGATGCCGTCAAAAAAGAGTTACTTATATTAAAAGATAAATGAGTTTGTTTGCCAAGTTTATAGGAAACACAATCAAAAGACTCAAAACCTATAGAACCTAGGTGACCTTGGGAGGCCAAAAGACGAACACGAGGTATAGAGGCATGACCCAACCAAGAATGCCATAATTGGGAAGAGATGGCAAGAGCAACAATGGAGCGAGACAGATGGGATGGAAGCTGTAAAGAAGTAAGCTCGAACAAACGTCCAATCTTACGGCCTGTCCCAATGAGTTGACCCGTCTGTGGATATTGCACATCAACACCAACATTAGAAAAGGTAAGCTGAAGACCTAATTCACAAAGTTGACCAACTGAAAGGAGATTTAAGGATAACTTGGGAACAAGATAGGTGTTGTCAACAGATAAGGTAGGGGAGGAAATAAACCCAATTTGACTAACAGATAAATGAGAACCATCAATAGTATATATGATAGGATTGGGTGACAAAGTAGATTTTTGTGAAAAAATGGTGGAATTAGAGGTCATGTGATTACAACATGCAGAATCAAAAAACCAAGGAGATGTACCTGAGGTGACAAACAAAGCACTAGAAGACCGGGATAAAGCCTGATGAATTAATGCCTCAATGTCAGTAGCAATGAGAGTAGTGGACACTGAAGAAGGCTCAGCAGCAAACTCAAGAGCAAAAGGAGCAATTGGAGCCATGGCAGTAGCTTGCAACAAGGGTGCCCGAGCCTGATTTTTGTTCTTCAATTTTTGACATTCCATAACAGAGTGACCTGGACGTTTGCAGAAGACAATCTTTGAGGACTGAGAAGGGAAACAGCCCGAGGCTGGAGAAGATCCAAAGGTAGTTTGAGGGATGGCAGCAACAACTGAATTTGGAGTTTGTATCTTCATGGTTGAATGACGATTTTCTTCAGAAATAAGTTCAACAACTGCAATCTCAAGAGTGGGAAGAGCTGTGCGATGCAAAAGAGAGGCCCGAATAGATTCAAAATCCTCACGAAGTGCCATCATAAAATGCATAAACTTTGACGATCATAGTAGGTTGCAAACAACGCAATGTCATCAGAACATTTGAGGTGAGGATTTGCAGCAGACAAACTGTTCCCAAAGATTATCAACTTGAGAATAGAAATCAGCAATGGATTGACCTGATTCCTGACACATTTGATAAAGCTTAGTCTCAAGCTGGAACTACAATGAAGCATCATGAGTGCAGTTGTATCGTTTAGCAAGAAAATCCCAAGCAGCTTGAGCATTACCAAGCTTGGGAAGCAGGCTATGGATGGATGGAATAGAAGTATTGATAAACCAAGATGATATTTTATAATGAATACTATGCCAATCGTCAAGCCGACATGCAAACTTATCAAGACTCTCACCATCTTGCTGCTTAGAGGCAAGAATATCACCAGAAACATAACGCCACAATTTTCGTCCTCTAAGAAATACTTTATATTTTGAGCCCACATATTATAATTTGAGCCATCTAAAATGTTATCAATAGGACGAACAATGGTATCAAGGTTGGGAGAGGTGTGAGACATACCCTTTTTTTTTTTTTTTTTTTGGTTCAACGAGTCAACGGTCAATGGTCAAACGAGTCAACGGTCAATGAGTCAACAGGTGGACTTGGGCTGGACTTTGAACCGAATGGGCTGATTTATAGAAGAAAGAAAAATGGGCTGGGAAGGCTTACTTGGATTGGGCTTGAAGTTGGTTGTAACAGGCTTGAAATTTCTGCTGGAGATGTGTGGCGCGTGGTCAGACATGCAGAATATTAAGGAGGTGTGTGGGGGCGCGTGCGAAAGTGTATCAGGAAAATCTTGACACAGAAACACCGATAAAATTCTCAAGACTATTTATGATCAGATTTGATAAAAAAAAAAAAGGGAGCAAAAATCGGATGTAAAACCACGAAAATCTCACTATCAGTGTAGGGAAAGCCAAGGTTGGTGCGAAAGGAAACATCAATGAAACAGCTTGCACGGACAGGAAGATCAGAGTAGTGGCTTTGATACCATGTTGAAATAAAGAGAGTTTTGAGGAATCATATAATTGTATATTTCTGTGTGTAAAAACTATACAAAGAAGGTCTCTATATATAGTGGAAGAAGGCCCAAGTTAATAAGGAAATACACTATATGGAAAGATTTTAACCTAGCATAATTACAGAAAATTATAGCTTAATTATAGGAATAATCATATATTATAGGGATATTATAAGATACTAATATATATACTAACATATACAATTATATTATAATGGAAAGAAAAACAAAAGAAAATAATAATAACATATAAAATCTGGTAATCTTATCAACAGACAAATTTAATTATTATAAACACTCCTTTAATTCATTATTGTGACTTGTTCTTCTCCCAGATTTAAAATCACTCTATTTTTCTTAAAAAAATCTCTCAAGCACGAAAAAATCTTTAATTTTAAGATGATATATCATTATAATGAGATAAGGTTGATTATTCTAATAATAGATTATTTATCAATTACTCACTTAATCCTTCCAAAATCAGAGCAAAGAACCTTATTTCAGATTCTCAAAGGTGTCAATTATATGTGATATAATTAGGGATTTACTATTCTTGCACTTTCAATTGAATTCATTTCATGTTATGTTCTATGGTATATTGATTCTCTTGCTTTCTTTACTTTCTTTTGATGTTCATGCTCATTTTTATAACATATTGAGCCTTTGGATGTTTACTTGTGTTTATGGACTTTGCTTGGTTTATAAGAATATGAAGAAAAGAGCAAAAAAAGGCACGTTCATCCAAGATAGACCAATTTGTAAGGAAAAATAGGGTGAGGCAATACAAGAAGTTACTTTAGAAGGACTAATATACATGTAACTAGAAAAAATTTGCAGTAAGTGATCAAACAAATAGTGCATTGATCCAACCACCCTAAGAAGAAAGAGTACACAATATTAATTACCTCCATTGACTTTTGAATTTTTTATTTAAGTGTGAATATTAAAATTAATCTTGACTTTCGAATTTTTCATTTCAGTGTGAACATTAAAATTAATCTTGATAAGGAATTAAGCATCTCATGATATGTGAACATTAATATTGTTTTATGATCAAAGTTTAATTTATTTTTATTATTAATTAATCAGGTAAAAATTAAATGGTAAAAAAAGAATTTTGAACCATCACAAAAAGCAATTAATTATAAGATAGAGAAATATAAAATTTATATACAAAGTGAGGTGGTATTACTCTTGTACATGTTATTTATTGTTTTTATATGTTTGTATTAAATTCACTTTTTATACCAATCCATATGTATTTATTTTGTATGCAATACTTGTTTTATTAAATATATAAAATTATGAATAAGATTAATTATTAACTTTTTTTATATTGGTTTAAACGTGGAAGAAGAAACTATGGTATTGGGTAAATAAATGTTCGGCTTTGAGAAATTAACCTAGGGTGCATTTGATAAGGGAAATGTTTTATTATTAAAAGGGTCCGTTTGAATCGGGTTTAAATTTTTTAACAAGGGTAATATTTGTTAAATTTAGCAGATCACTGTGCTTGGCAATTTTGTAAAAAAAATTTACGGGAACAAAAGATGACAAACGGTACTCAAAGGGGGGTAAATTGCCGGGAATATTTGTACCTCATGGGGGGTTGTTATTAAAACGTTACCAAGTAATCATAATTTCTGTCCAATCTTGCCCCTAAACAGTATTTTATGCGGACAAAAATATCCTTTGGTTTATTAATAATTACAAAATAGCCAATTTACTTAAACAGATGTATTTGTCCTCAGTTTTTTTATTTCCGAACAAAACTATCCAGATTTTTATTATTTATTTCAAAAATGCCACGCTAATTTGTGTACCCATATTATCCTAAGATTTTTGCATATTGTGACCAATATGCCCTTTAACTTCAATAAAACTACAAGATAAAAGATTTTTTTTTTCCTAAAACGCACAGGAGGCACAATTTCGTTCTCAGATCTCTGCGCTAAACTCATTCACCGCCGATGGAGAAAAATTGCTTGACGATCTCGTTTGTCAGTCCATTCGCTAATTCGGGTATGTGGTTTGCCCTCTTTTCTTTGAATGTACCGTTATTTGTTTCGATTGCTTTTAAGTAAACCCTAACTTTGAAATTTTTCGTTGTTTGCCCTCTTTTCTCTGAATGTATCGTTATTTGTTTCGATTGCTTTTAAGTAAACCCTAACTTTGAAATTTTTTGTCTGTTGTTGGTCCACCATCTCCGCCACTTGCTTCATAAGTACCTCGCCACCTGTTCTGTTGCTGAGTTTTTTAGGATGTTTTTGTTGTTCTGTTGCTAAGATTTTAGGGTGTTTTTACAGTTCTGTTGCTGAGTTTTTAACGATGTTTTTGCTGTTCTGTTGCTAAGATTTTAAGGATGTTTTGGCTGTTTTGTTGCTAAGATTTTAAAGGTGTTTTTACATTTCTGTTCCTTAGTTTTTAACGATGTTTTTGCTGTTCTGTTGCCAAGATTTTAAGGATGTTTTGGCTGTTCTGTTGCTAAGATTTTAAGGGTGTTTTTACAGTTCTGTTCCTCAGTTTTTAACGATGTTTTTGCTATTCTGTTGCTAAGATTTTAAGGATGTTTTGGCTGTACTGTTGCTAAGATTTTAAGGGTGTTTTTACAATTTTGTTCCTCAGTTTTTAACGATGTTTTTGCTGTTATGTTGCTAAGATTTTAAGGATGTTTTGGTTGTTCTGTTGCTGAGATTTTAAGGCTGTTTTTTGCTAAGGTTCTAAGTTGCTGTCTTTTATGCTCTGTTGCTGCTCATTGTTAAGATTCCAAGTTGTTGCTTGATCTATTATGCTGTCGAGATTGTAAGTGGCTATCCTTTGCTGTTGTGGTATTAAGATTTGAATGAAAAAATACAAATAATGAAGATAATATGCATCTGTTTTGAATTTTATAAATCTGGTATATAGTCTAGTTTACGGGAGCATATTAGTATAAGTGGACTGATATGCTTCAGTATTGTCTAGTCTAAGGGAGCATATTAGTACAATGTACTGATCTAGTTAGTGTAGTCTAGTTTAAGGCAGCTTATTAGTATAGTGGGGTGTGTCTTGCAATTCTTTACAGTTTATATGTTTGGTACAGGAATACCTTAGTTTATGGCTTATGGAGTGATAGGAATATTGGTCAATTGGATCTCTATGTGTCTATACATGGTGTACAAAATTGTGTGAAAGATTTTGAGGTCTAACTTAGTGATCTTTTTTGGTTTCACTGATTTATGTTTGCTATTTTGAGTAAACTAGGTGTGAAGTTAAATGGTTAAGAACAATTAGAGATGGGTCCTGAAATTTTTTATGGGAATATTGCACCTCCAGTGGTGCAATTTTATAACCTATCAATATGTTCAATTTCATCCTGTTCAGACACTGTTGGACTTCATATTTTGTTTAGTTTACATCTCCTGTTTGTTTTGATAGTGAAAACCGACTGCTTGAAAAATACTTTGTCACCAAGTAGTAATTATTTGTAATGGAATTAACTTGTTTGGATGTTACATGACCTTAATACATTGTTATGCTATAATTGTTGGCTTTTAATTTAATGCATGAGAGAATGTATCTTGTCCAACTTTCTCTTTATGTTCTATTTCAACCCGTTCTATCTGCACTTTCTCTGATATGATAAGGAAGGAAATTACTTAATTTGCTGAAGAGTATCTGTAAAAACATATGCTATCATTTATGAATGTACCCCTTACAGTCAATTTCGAATTTGTTGTACATGGTTGATTGACTTCATTATGCTTTGACCCATGAATTATGTGAAACAACTATGGCCCGTTTAACAGTCGGGCAGAAGATGCACTTGGTTGCCCTTCTAGTCTTCCATTTGGACATGTTGGAAACCATGTACACCATGCTCGTCCTTCTTGGGTTGGCTAATGCACTTAATATACGAGGTAGACCTAGGGCTGCTATATCATATGCCGGTGAGTCTGCGTCTAGGTTTAAGGTTAGGTCGCTCAATTTACACACAATGCTTTTCCAAAGTGATGAGTTATGTTTTGAGAGCTGTAGGATGAATAGGGTTGTATTTCACAAATTATGTAATTTACTTACTATACATGGCAACTTAAAATCAACCCGTCATTCATCCGTAGAAGAATTAGTTGGGACCTTTCTTCACATCCTTGCCCATAACCAAAAGACTAGAGTAATGAAACGTCAAATGCATAGATCCACTGAGACGGTAAGCCACAATTTTCACTTAGACCTGAACGTCGTGTTAAGGTTGCATACCCTGCTATTTATAAATCCAAAGGCCATTCCCGAGAACTCAACCGATGAGCGGTGGAAATGGTTTAAGGTACAGTGTAATCACTAGGTTTACGATGCACATGTAGTTCAGTACCTTATTAAAATCAGAGTTATTGTTTTCTCTAAAATATTGTTGCTATTGTTCTGTGTTAGAACTGTTTGGGAGCCTTAGATGGAACATACATAAAGGTTCACGTGCCGGCTGCCGATATACCTAGGTATCAGTCAAGGAAAAGTGAAATCGCAACTAATGTCCTGGGTGTATGCACACTTGACATGTAGTTTATATATGTCCTCGCTGGGTGGGAAGGTTCCGCTGCAGATGGTAGAGTTCTTAGGAATGCCATTACTAGGAGAAATGGATTAAAGGTCCCCCAAGGTAATATAACAAAAAAATTGTATTTTTAATGTTAGGGTATGGCATAATAGTGCACTTAGTAATTGTTATTGACTTGAAATTGTTTATTTTAGGGTATTACTATTTGTACGATGTTGGATACACTAACGGGGAAGGGTTTTTGGCCCCTTATCGAGGACAATGATATCATTTGAGTGAATGGCGACAAGGTCACCAACTGGCATCACCACAAGAATTTTTCAACATGAAACACTCTTAAGCAAGAAATTGTATTGAGCGATGTTTCGGCATCTGAAAGCTCAATGGGGAATATTGAAGGACACATCTTACTACCCTGTCAAAACTCAATGTAGAATCATTACTGGATGTTTGTCTTTTGCACAATTTCATAAGGTCTGAGTTGCCCATTGACCCGGTTGAAGCGGAGCTTTAGGAAGAGGTGAACGATGAAGGGGAAGAGGATGACGAAGGTGAATTGATTAGGCATGTTGAGCCTAGTGCCGCGTGGACTGTATTTAGAGACAATTTGATGGCTGAAATGTTCAATACTTGGATGGTTGCGCAGAATGAATGATTGTGCTTCTGTTTAGTTTATGTGTATTGCTGTGACTTTTTAAATTTATGTCTTTTCTTATTTGCCATGTATGAATGAACCCAAACACTAATCTGCCTTTGTTAGGGGACTTGTACATTGACTTGCATTGTCGTAATGTGGATGCTTGATTGTTAAGTGATCCCGTTCATGTATTATTCTTCCTAATTGACATAAAATTATTCAACTCGCGCATATCAGTTGATCGGACACTGTGTATAAACTAACATTTGTAACCTGATTTTTTTTGTACAATATCACTAATCGTGGTTTTTTTTGTTTTGTTTCAGCAATATGGACAGGTCAGCATCGCGGTCCCAGGAGTCCGACAGGAACATTAGCATGTATGACGACCTTGTGCCTATGAAAAGGGGCAGAAAGGGCAGGGCAAAGGCTAAGGGAAGTGCGGTAGTCTGAGGACGTGTGAGGTGTCTGCTGAGAGTGAAAGAACGACACTTTGGAAAGGCGGGGCAAAGGCTAAGGGAAGTAAGCGGTAGTGCACAAAAAAGGAGGACACTGTGTTGGTGGAGTGTTTGTTGGAGCTGAAAGAGCAGCCACTTTGGAGAGCTGAGCGGGGGTTCAAGTGCAGTTACCTAACTGAGGTCGAAAAGATGATGTAGGAAAAGCTTCCTCATTGGGGTCTGAAAGCACAACCACATATCGACTCGAGGTTGAAGATGTTGAGGAGGCAATATAATGCAATCAACGAGATGATTGAGAAAGGTAGTGGCTTCGGGTGGAATGATGAAGAGAAATGCATTACATGTACCAAGGATGTCTTTGATGACTGGGTCTGGGTAAGTATTATTCTGTTGCTTTATTTGTGTAAATTTTAAATTCTAAACTGCATGTTTATATGTACTGTTACAGATGTCGCATATCTTATGATGATTAACGTTTTTGTAGAGTCATCCTTTTGCAAGAGCACTGTGAAACAAAACGTGGGTGCACTATGATTCCTTTGTTGCAATCTACGGCAAAGACAGGGCCAATGGAGCTGGTGAAAGACAGCAGCTGATGCTTTGTTGAGGATTTAGATAATGACAGTGCCGAGAACAATGATGAACAGATGGACATCGATGTCGATGTACAGGTCAATGTCGAGGGGCAGTGCCCCGCCAAGGATGATGTAGTTGATTCTACTTGTTAGGCGGTCGCTGCCAGTCAAAGCAGAGTTGCAGTCAGCAGTAAGAGGAGGAAAAAAGATTTCAGAAAAGCAACAGACTGGCATGCCACATTGGGCAGGTTTGAGACTGCCTTGGATGGGACCCGAGTAGAGCTCAAAGGTATTACTGACTACTTCAAGAAGGAAACCTAGGAGAAAGACCGTAAAGGGCAGGTGTATTCCATCATTTCTCAATTGGATGGTTTCACAATCACTGAGATGCTAACAGCGACCACTGAGATTTGCAAGGAACCTGTAACAACTGCTGTAAACTAGTAAAATGCTTGCATAATAATAATAGAAAATGGGCCTAAAACTTTTCTTTTTATTATATGTAATAAGTCTTTTATACACAAAGAGCATTATTTACAAAACGCCATTTAAAAAGACAAAAACAGGAGAAACAGTGTAGCTATTGCTCATCGCTTGCCGACGCCCCTCCGACTGCATCATCACCTAGATCTTGCATCCACAAAGGAAAATGACGGGGTGAGCACAAAATAATGCTCAGTAAGTAAACCCTCTATTTGTCTATCCCCGTAACTATTTTTCTTAATTCCTTCCTCACTTTTTCTTTCTATTGTTTTCTACTAACGTCATGGCCTCATCTTACCGAAGGTACGGCCAGATGGCGTTCACACAGCACCATCTTACTCTTAATGACTACCGAGTGGGGATCACAAAGCACCTACCCGGTTTTCATAACTATCGGGTGACGATCACAAAGCATCAACCCGTTTCTAATAACTATCGAGTGACGATCACAAAGCATCAACCCGTTTCTAATAACTATCGGGTGACGATCACAAAGTATCAACCCATTTCTAATGCTCTTCTCATTCACTCTACTCTAGCACTTCTTATTCTCTCTACCCTTAGAGTAGTTGCATTCACAAAGTTCTCTACTCATAGAGTAAGTGCATACACAAAGTTTTCTACTCTTTCTTAAGTCACTTCTCAATGCACAATTAATGCATATGGATGGTTCATCTCCACAAATGCACTTATGAAATGCCAACATGTAATGTTGCAAGAATTAAGGTTCACTACTCATACTCAAACTTCTATTAGACATTTCATCAAACAACTCAAGTGCATAACAAAACTCTACTATAACAATAATTCTATGTCTTTCTCTAACCATCCAAAATGGGAGAAAACTCCCTCACATAGCCATAAATCTTGCCATAGAATAACACTTCCAAAAAGGATTTCTCAATATCCTTCAATTCCATCTCAAACTACATTCCCAACCCACATCTCACTTCTCATAATTGAAGTGTATGAACAACCACAAAGCAATAATTATCTCCATTTAAATTTTAATAACATAGCATATCACATGTATATACTACATACATAATTGCTATTAACTCTCTATTCAAGAAAGTTCTCAAATCTCTACTTGGGTTGGGATTTACTTACCTTGTGATGGAGAGATCTCACTAGCACTTCCTTTCTCTTGGTTTGCTTGACTTTTCTCTACCATTTAAACAATTAAACAATTCAACCAAAAGACCTCAATATTCAAATATACACAAAATCTCACAAAACTTCACATCCAAAGCAAGAATCTTTACCTTAGGATGCCTTAGATTGATTTTCTACCCCAAATCACTCCAAAAGCCCTCTAAAAATCCTTGAACAAATGAAAGAGAAATTGAGAGGAAGTAAGAAAGGAGAGTGGCGGTGGAGAAGAAGAATGAAGGGTTTGCAATGACTTAATTCCTTTTAATACAATTTATGCACAAGCATTCCCATTTTGCCCTTACTCTTCCTTGGGAATTCCATCTATATCCTTTGATTCATTACAAACACACCCCCATATTAACATATTCTCCATGACAATTCCTTACATTTTACTCCCCACTTTTCCTACTAATTAGGGGTAGAATGGTCAAATTGCCCTTAGGGAAGAAAATATCTAAAACTTAACAAACATTTTGGTCGGCACGTCGCCGCGGCGAAGAAGCTTCTGTCGCCACGGCGAAACTGTCCAGCAGCTTCCCCGTGGACTTCAACACCTCTTCGCCGCGGCGAAGCCTGGAACACTAAACTTGTTCTATTTTCAACAAATTTCAAGGCAAGTATTCAACATACCACTCAATCAAAGGCCAACCAAACAATAATACTAATAAACCGACTCAAATAAAAGCAAAAGAAGAAACATTAGCTACGTACCTCAAGTAGGGCGTTACAGAACCTCACAAGATAGATATCTTGTTTGGGTTACCAATGCACGTGCAGACAAAATTTGTGAAGATGCAGCTTGGAGCAAGTAATGAGTACCGACCAACATTTGATTTCTAGTGAAGTCTTGTAAAGGGTTTTCTTTTTTGTGCACAGGGTTATTAGATATCTGATACAGTGGTTGTATTCCCGTAGTTGTATTTTGCCTATAGTCTAACAGCATATAGGATGATGTCTTTTGTTAATTTTTTGTGAAACCAGGTCTGTCTAGTAATTAGATGGTAATGGTCTATGATTGCAGTTACTACGGGAAGATACGAATCACTAATATGGAATGTAAAAAACTTTATAACTTTGGTAGTGAAGTATAAAAGGATGTGTACATGTATGTGCATTTAATGTTTGTTGTCTTAGTATGTTGAATGTGGCATTTTCATTTACTTATAAAAACTAACATTTAGGTCCCCAGGAAAGTACGGTGAAGGTATTCTAGTATTTATAAACTGTCATTTCAAGAATTTATGTTTTATTTCCCTATTTGATGTGCTTTGTTTTGTGGGTTGGTTTGCAGGAACGATGGGAGGACTACCACGTTGCCCAGTTGTGACGACAGAAAGCACAAAAGTTCGTGAACAATGTCAAGAGAGCCACACAATTTGTACCGATAGCAATGTGAAAGGTATTACGATTGGATAGTTATGGACTCAATTTGTTGTATGGTTAGGAATAATGCTTATTAACGTAGCTCATAATTGATTGATGTGTAGGTGTAGGCGGGACCTGTCATTCCGTACATGAAGAAAATGAGGAGATGCCTTCAGCCTTAAAGGGCAGCAAATGCAAAGGTACCCAGCCTTGCAACTCTTAAAACGACTAATGCTTTCAGTTATGAAAGATGTATGGAATGGTTTGCTAATGTAAATGAATGATGAACATATGTAGGTGCCACAAATCAACGAAGGGCAAGTAGGCGATTGGCAAACAAAATGGGAGGGGGCATGTTGAGCAGCAGTATGTTTGACCTACATATAGGGTACAAAACTGTTTTACAATTGACATGCCTAACATCATGTTTACATAATATGTTTACCTCATATGATGAGACTACATATGTATTGATCTGCAGGAACTTGTGGAGGAGTTTGAAAGTAGACAACTTGCACAATTTCATCACCCTGGACTACATGTGGTTTTTTATGTACACAGAAGAAGTGTACAAAAGGAATGTGCTAAAGTGGATTCACGAATTGAACATATTCTCAAGGAAATATGTGTTCATTCCTGTAGTCCTGTGGTGAGCTTTTTCATATTGTGGTTGTACGCATTGGTTTTATACTTACCAAACGCAGACATGAGTTGATTTTGGTTGCTTAAGAGTTGACATTGATAATATGCAACAATTATGCTGACAGGGGTCATTGGAGTTTACTGATTTTGTGCAACTTTGGTGGAGATGTAAACTTGGAAATTAAAACTCGATGCATGGTGCTGCTTGATTCGCTTGGATCAGAAAACGGAAAGACGCTGCAACCTCTGATTCGACGGTAAACTTTGATTTTTTCACAATTATTTGCAAGCACATTTTAGCACATAATGAAATTGTATTGTTGGAGATGTGGTATTGGGATGGGTTTCAAATTGTCCAAGCTTAATTATGCAGGTTTGTGAGGGATATTTATGAATCAGGAACAATGCCCCAACATCCAGCATTGGTTGACAAATTGCCTTTGCTAGTGCCTTAGGTGCTAAAACAGCATATTGTCTTGGTTGATGGTAATTAGTGCTTGATATGTTCAGTATTTCATGTATTTGTTGTGACCGATAAATGCACTCACCAGGTCCCTCAACAATGGAACCAGATGGATTGCGGATATTTCCTACTGTATTATATAATGAAGTTTGTGGAAGCTGCCCCAGAAGATTTTTCAATCAATGATGGGTATCCTTACTCTGTAAGTACTACAGTCTCGTAATTGATCAGGTTGATTTGTTTAGTCTCTATTCAATTATAATATGTGAGTTATTGTTGTTGATTTTTATTGTCCACAGATGACGCATGATTGGTTTACACAAGCTGAATTTATAGCCTTTCGTGACAAACTGTTATGTGAAGTTCAGTAGCATAGCCTGTATTTTATTCATTTATGTATATTTGTTGTGTATTGAGTATTTGTAATTAGTTACAGATGTAAAATGGATTTCATGTAAAAAATGGTGGTGATTATGTTCACTGTTGCGAAGTGCAAAATTATGTAATATTATTGGTTCACAGGTTTATAGAGCATCATTATTCAACTTCTAGTTAATTTATTGGAACATTACTTGGATTCAGCATAATGTAAATGCACAGGCACTCCAAAATATGTGATATGACAAGTGCACCAATAATTCTCACAATTTTCACACATAGTTTCGGCCCATGATAAGTGGAAAAAGTTAATAGATTTCCTCAAATATGCAAAATTGTTTCTAAATTCTAGGCATGGTGTAAACCAAAAAAAAAAGTTTATTTTTCTGTTGCCTTGAAAAATAAAAATTGACCCAGTTTCAATTGAATTAAAGTAGAAATAAACATGTATGAATTATAATTTATGGTAATACAAAAATCAGAGTTTTAGATAGAGTTTTAAATTCGGAGATGCCAACTATATTTGTTGCAATACGAGGATCAAGTGTTGAATGTATATCCAACAGAAAATACAATAGGCTTTTTTTGGAGTTTCAATAGTCTGTGTCAATTTGTCAATAAATAACTTAACAATAAAATACTTGGCTAAAATACAAGAAAAAATATTTTGTTAATTGATAATTTCTTTTATTAACCAAACATGTTAATTATTTACACCGAGTAATCATCTAAAGGGCATTTTAGTAAAAATTAATCAAGACATCTGCTATTACAGCAAACCAAACAGCTTAATTAGTAATACAAGTAATCATTGCAAGGGCAGTATAATAAAAGGTTATTTAAGGACATCTATTATTACTGTCAACCAAGCACATTAATTATTAATACATCCCAATTGAACCAAGCACAATAATAATTTAAACCCGGTAATCTACAAGGTAATCTTTCTTTCCGGTAATCTTATTATTAAGATAAAAAAATATTATATGATCCAAACGCCCCCAAAATGTAGGATTACCAATAAGATAGATTACCTTGAAGGTTATGGGAGAATATTCTATCAACATGTTTGGCTAAATTGGTGGCTATAAATAATTAAGTGTGTGTTTGATTCATTATTTTGGATAGGATTTTGGAGATAGTAGTTGATAGTTGAATAAGATGATCATTACGAGATAAAATTTAAAAATTTATAAAAAAAACCCCTAGGTTTGCTAATTTAACTAAACACCCCAATATATAAAAATTTTGTGAAATGACAAAAAACACCCCACCCACCCACAGTGCCAGATTCCAGCCACCACGTTTGGAATCTGGTCGGAATCTGGCATTACAACGCAGATTACATGGATATGGCCGAACGTGCATCAATCTGGCCGTCAATGGCCGCAAAAGGCCAGATCTGGTCGTTAGTGACATCCAAAGATATGGTCATCGTTGTCGGTCAACGACGGCCAGATTGGCGAATTACTAGCCATTTTCAGTCGTTTTTAGGCCGTTGTGACAGATTCCAGCTATCACCGACGGTGGTTTCCTGAATCTGGCAACTATGGGTGGGGGGTGTTTTTGTTAATTTTCAAACTTTTTTCTGGGGATATTTATGAAATCAATAAACTTAAGGGGTCTAAAAGTAATTAAAAAAATATAATAGCATTTCCTAAATAATTAAACAAACAAATATTTTGGGAATAGGATTGGGAATATGGATAGAAATATTAACCCAAACGCACCTTAAAATGTTTGGTTGAGAAGAATAAAATGTTATTGGTAGAAGCTTTTACTGAATTGTCCTTCCTTTTTAATATCATTATATTGTTACTATTATTTAGATAGACTACATTTAACCCCCTATATTTGAAAATTTAGCTAAAACATCTCAATAAAAAAAGTTTAAATTTTAACAAAATACCCCCAACCATTGCAGAAGAGTGTCGGCCGCTACCAACAATCACCGAAACAGCTCACGATCTGTCAAATATGGCCGGTCCATGGCCATCTAGCCATTTTCAGCTTTCGATTTAACCGAAAACGGCCATATTGGTGCACGATTGGCCAAATTTGGCCGGTTGTGCACCGTTCTAGTGATTGTCAATGATAGCTGATGGTGTTGGCCGGCGACAGCACAGTGGCTAACTAATTTTGGTGGTATTTATATAAATAATTAGGGGCATTTCTATCCAAAAAAAATAATTTATGAAGTTATAGAATTCATTTTATATAGTTAGAGTGATTGTTATTTGGTAGACATATGAAAACATTTGTGTTCGAAATGTTTTTTAGTTAGAGGCAAAATTGTATGAATGGTAGATTACCCTAGTAATCTTTTAAGAACACCCTCTAAGAAAATAATCTGATTACCTTATGTACCACCTACAGTAAATACTATTGGCTTTATAATATTAACAAAATCTTTTATTACTTCAAAACCAAACATGAGAATGTCCGGAATCAAAGATAAATTACATGTGTTATCTTCCTACAACCCTAGCCAACCGCACCCTATTGGAGATCATACTAGGGTTATAATTTAAGCCATTATTTATTAGATTTTATTTTTTCATATCCATTTCTTTCAATTTACTGGTTTTGGTGCATATCAACTTGATTCCATTAATTTAGTGGCTTTTGTTTTCAGCTCAACTAATGATTATTGAATTGTCTTAATTTTGAATTCTATTATCAAATTGCAGCATTTTTTTTTTTTTTTAAATTTTCTTAATGTATAATTTTTATATTTTACATGTTTTAAACAATTTTTAATAATTAAGTTATGAAAATCAGCAGAAAACCAAATGGTTTATATAAATAAAAGATAACTATGTTATTACAGTAAAACATCTCTATAGTGACATTCTATATAAGAATAAACTCTATATAGTCATAAAAAATTCAATTTCCAACTTGAGATAGTTATCAATAAGAATAAACTTCACATTGTAATAAGTTATAATTTTTTTAATTCCCGTTTTAAGAAAAGTTGCCTCCACATAGTAATAATTATGTGTATATTGCAAAAAAATATATTATTTGTTATATTAAAGGTTTAAGATAAAATAAAATATTTATTTAAAGTTGTTTGAGAGAATGATTTATGCTTTAGAATTGTTACCACATCTTTTAACTTGCGGAACATTACTTGCTAGCATGTACATGTTCTTGTTGAAGCCAAAATATTTATAGCTTCTCAAGCATGTTTGGAGCTTCTTGGCATGAAACTTTTTGTATTTCCGTACTATCATCCTCATGATTATTTTCTTTCTCTTCTTGTGTAATTATAACAATGATTTCTTTTTTAGTTAAAGCATACATGACTTGTTGCTCATTTGAATGATTGAGAAAAACATTAATATCCATTCGGTTAGTGTAGTGAAGTTGTTAAATCTGATCACTCAATTCTACAATTACTCTTTGATTCTTCTCATTCACTTTATTTATATATTGCTATTCATCGACATCAGGGGTCCTAATTTTGTAATACTTAAAACAATTAGCAATTGTTTGTAACTTCACATCAGTTTAACTATGCAACAACTGTATTTACAATTTCATCAAGGACACTTGTCTTTGCTAGTTGTAAGACACGATCTTCTATTCGTTTAAAAAGTAGGCAATTGAAGCGCTGAATTAAAATCCTAATACTATTAAAACATGAATTGAAATCCTAATACTGTACTACTAAAACATGAATTATAAAATAAAATTTTTTTGTAACTACACTTCTATTAAATTATTACCTCCTCATAATAATAAAATTAATTAGTCTGACTATAAAGAGATTTTACTGCATATTCTTTTTAAGAATAAAATTAAAAAACTGAAAGAAGATATCTATTTTATAATTTAATAGAGGTATTGTTGACCAAAGAAATCATTTTTTTTTTTTTTTAAATCTCTTATATAGAAATATAAACTAAAAATAAAAAAACATAAAACATTTGAATCAATTAAAATTAAGTGCATTCAAACTTAAGAATGAATAAAAAAAAAAAAATAGCAAATAACTTAGATTTTGTTTTAGTAAACATTATCATCAATTGAGGGTTTTTTTTTTTTTTTTTTTAATATGTTATGAAGAAATATAAGTTAAAAAAACAAAAAACAAAAAACATTTAAATGAATTATTATTTTTAATTAAAAAAAGAAAAGAAAAAAGTGTAAATGGCACCTAAGACCGCCCACGAGTATCTCCAACTGTAAAATAAATATGTAATGAAATGAGTTGAGAAAAAGTTTATTAAATACCTAATGAAATGAATTGAGAATAATTTTATTATTAAAAAAATGAAGAATTTCTACTAAAAAAAATTATTTTATTTGATGAGGTGCAAATATATAAGGCATCTAAAGAAGTATGCGATTGGTCATTCCACATCATTTATATTTTTATACAAATATACTACAATATTTATTTATATATGTATATCAGTATCAATAATGTTTTACTTGCAGCTGAGTCATACAATCATACAAAAAATGTACAAAATTCATGTAAAATGATTACTTTATCTTTCTTTTTTTGTTAGCATAGTATTACTCAGTATCAATATATGCATTTGATAACAACCATGTAGTTAATTTTTGAGATAAATATATAGATAGTAAGATTTTCAATAACATAATAGATTATTCTTGTCTCCTCAAGGGCAAATGAGAATCAAGGGTGTGTGTTTTTCTTTTTAATGAATTTTTTTTTTTTTTTTTGAAAATATTGAAAAATGTGAAAATGAAAAATATATTTGGTATTTTGTTTGAAAATAGTATTTGAAATCGAAAAAAATGAAAACACGTTCGATATATTTATTTGAAAAAAAAAATGAAAAATACAAAATTTATCACCTATCTACCCAATATAATCTATTCAAATTATCACTTATTTTGTTAATCTCAAAAAGTTTGCCTCAAATATGTCAATAGTTGGTTTTCATTTGAAATATTGTATTAAAAATTCTTGATTTAAAATTAAGGTTCTTATTTTAAGAGAAAGAACGTAAATATAAAAAGAGAAGAGTAATGCTATGCTTACTCACGAACTTACTAACCGCTTTACTCACATTTGTTAAAATTACATATGGTACTCGTACTATGCTTATGGTACTCATATTATGCTTTATATTTACACACGTTAGTAAGATGGTTAGTAAGATCGTGAGTAGGCATAGTATTATTGAAAAGAGAAATTGAATAAATGAATTGTTTATTAAAATTTTAAGATTTTATACTAAAACAGAACCCATGGTTGTCTTTCGTTCTCCTCTCTTATCTCCATTTTCTATAATCCAACTCTCCTAGAATGGTAACTGAACAGTTTCCCACAACTTTCAATGAAAGAAAATGAATCCCATGGGGTTGGCTTAGCGGCTGAGAAGTTTGTTTCCTTAATTGAGTTTTCGAGTTCAAACATTAAGTCACCTATTATATTGTTATCTGATCCTTTAGGTTACTTTATAGAATATTCGATGGACCCTCGAGTTGAGGTGCACACAAGATAGTGCAGACACTCTAAAAAAAAAAAAAAAAGAAATGGGTATATCCAAAAGAGTAAAGGAACATGCCTTAAAATTTGTCATCTCATGTGATGTATGCAATATTGATATATCAATTATTCATTTAAATAATATTCTTCTTCTTTGTTTGGCGTGTGAAAGTGAAATAGTAAAAGTAAATTAATAAAGAGAAGTAAAATAGGGTAGAAATACAGAAGCTCACCAACCGACTTTGTATAAACAAATATGAAAATGGAAGTATCTCACTTATCAAGTTTCCTCTTGTTGAATCATGTTCTTGGCTAATCACACCTGGTCCTACTTTCACTTTATATCATATTTTAGGAACAAAGCAACCACCATTCACTAAAATATGATGATGGTGTTCAACACATTTCCTTAATCTTGGATTTTACTTGGAATGCCACATTGACCTTGGCACGTTTTGCCCTCCCCATTGGCCACCTCTTTACTTTGGATTATCCCTTCAGCCCGCACCAATTCTTATTTTCAATTAATTCTAAGAGTTATTGTTATTTTTACCTTTTTGCTCAAGAATATATATATATATTATTTTAAACACCTTCCTCCCTTGCTCAAAAGACCCACCCAATAAAGCTGCTTCAATATTTTAAACAGAATCTTCAAACTCAGCCACCAATTCATCGTATTGCCACTCTTGTATTGTTTTTGTGTAAAACAGGAATATTATTATTATTAATATATTTATGTAAACAGTGAAAACAAATGAAATGACTTTGTTTTTGGTGAATTAATTTCCCACCAAATCCGTGTCACTGATTGCTTGTTCAACGCTCAAAAACAAATACAAAATTAAAATTAAAAAATTGGACTTAATGATTCTCACGTCCCACTCCTTTTTCTTCAATCCAACTCCATCCCAAATCTCTGCAACAAATCTTTGAGGCTTTTTTTGTTTTTGTTTTTTTATTTTTATTTTTTTTATATTTCAAGAAAACGTCTCTTTCCATTTTGCCTGTCATGACCGAGGTCCTTCATTTCCCTTCCTCTCCAACCACTTCTTCTTCTCCCTCTTCCTCTTCTTCTCCTTCTCCTTCTCCTTCCCTCTTATCCTGCGCACCCCCTCCCTGCTTATCCTGCACACCCCACTCTCTCCTCCTTCGAAATGCTGAAGACAACACTTCTGTGGTAACGGAAGTTGGAGAAGAGGACGAAAAGGATAGAGAGCCGTCCGATCAGTTGTCTGTTCTCACTCTGCTTGTCACCATTTTTAGAAAATCTTTGGTTGCTTGTAAAACGGAAAGGAGGGAGCTCTGTGCTATGGAGATCAGCCCGCCAACCGACGTCCGCCACGTGGCACACGTCACCTTCGATAGGTTCAATGGTTTCTTGGGCTTGCCTGTTGAGTTCGAGCCTGAAGTTCCCAGGAGACCTCCCAGTGCTAGGTACATTGTCTCATTTTTTTCTAATTCTAATTTCAATTGTTTTTTTTTTTTTTTGTGTTATTTATTTATTTATAATTTGGTATTGTAGTTATTGGAACTGTCAATTCCTTAGTAAACTTAATTCATGGGTCTGATTATTCTTATACCTTGTTACCGTATGGCGTATACCATGCAAATTTATAGAATTTGTGTTTTTTCACATTTAATTGGTGAGATATTCTTTCTTTTGATGCTGCATTGCTCTATGCAATTCATAAATTCGTTGCAGTTATTTGTGGATGTTGATTATTGTTCTATCAAGGTTTTCCCAATTTATGAAAAATCTGGCCTTTATTTATTTTGTCTCTGTGTTTTTAGTTTCTAAATTTGGTGATATCTATGAAGTAATTTTATATTTGTTTTTTGAAGGATATTTCAATAGTTTTCTGGTGGCTTAGCATTGAGGAGCTATTTTTCCCACGGTTCATTTGTTTAATGGATTATTTTGTATTGCCTTTATTCTCCCTAGTTGCTGCATGGCTTAAAGTATTTTCCCTTTTTTTTTCCTCTTTTATTCTAATTTGAGTTTGTTTGTCTTCACAATTGGAGAAAGAGAGAGTTAGTTGGTTTATGGATTTTGGAGTCGGTCAATGCAGAATATAACCAAACTTGTACTTAACCTTGTTTTATGATAAGACTTCGTGTGAATCTTGTCTCAAGTGTATGGTTGTAGTTAGCAGATCAACTAATGTTGCACTGCAACTCCTTCTTTGTGATGCCCTTGATTATGTCAGCCCCATCTTCGGGAACTGATATTTGACATGCATCCTGTTAGGTTTGGTACTGCTTCATGCTTGTTTCTGCGTGCAATAGTAGTCTGGAGCTGCTTTATGCTTAGATTTTGGATTTCTTGGGTATTGATATCATTGTGTTGGAGGATGTTCTCTGAAGTGAAAGCACTGAACCTTATGGACTGCAACTTATTGTAATTGAATGTTTTTTTTTTACATCTTGGGACCAAACTTTCTACATCTTTCTAGCTTCTCTGGGTGCATAGTGAGTATTATCCCCTGTCATGCACATTAGAAAGAGAAGGTTAGTTGCCAGTTTAACTGGCTTGGGTATATATGTTGTGGAATTTGAAGGTGAACCACTTCTCTAGACTTGTAGGTAGTTGTCTGGCAGATTTGGCTATCGCCAGGTGCTAAAAGCTATTCTTGCAGAGTATTCAGTCATTTGTGGCTTGTTTTCATATTTGTTCTCATGTGAAATTGTATGTCTTTAGAAAAACTATTTAATAAAGAATACAATTGTAAATAAGAATATAATTTAGGAGTCCTATTAGGAATTGGAATATGAATCCCATTAGGAAAAGAATGTCTCATATCCTACCTATAAATATAAAGTTGAGAACCAATTCAAGGTTATGAGACAATGTGAGAAGTCAGGGTAGTTGATGTAAGGTTTATTAAACACCATGGGGAGAGTATCTTAGAAATTGGGATTGTTTCCACTCTAGGTACTGGGTTGAGCGTGGTTAGAAACTAGGATGTTTCCGCTCTGTTTTATGTACTGGGTTTATAGTGTTGTGTACCTTTGTATATCGTGTTCATAAAAATATAGTGGATTTCTCTCATCCGTGGATGTAGGCGGGTTATGCCGAACCACGTAAATATCGTGTCTCTTTGTGTGGTGTGATTTTATTCTTATGTTATTTATCTCGAATGTATGTTTTCCGCTGCGCGATCTCCTAACACAATCTTTCCTTTTGAGGCCTCTGAAAATCATATACATCTAGTCAGATGTATCCCACATCTTTGGTATGTAACCCACATTATGAACAAATTTCTGTTTGATAAACATCATATTGAAGTGACAATCAGGAATGGGAATAGCAATATTTATTAGCATCACTGTAGATTAATAAAATTTTACAAACTCAACCAATAATTTCTAGGGAGCCTCATATGGCATTTATATTGTTTGAAATAATATAATTTAATGACATTTATATTGTTTTACATGATATAACTTTGACCGTTGAAGTCTCTTTGTTTTAAATCCATTGCAAAATCTCTATAAAACCTCATATGGGTTCTTTATTGTTTGTCATGATTCATATCTAACTGTGATATTGAAGGCCCTTTGTTATAAATATGCAGTGCAACTGTTTTTGGAGTTTCCACAGAATCTATGCAGTTGTCATACGATTCCAGAGGGAACAGTGTGCCAACAATATTGCTACTAATGCAAAGACACCTGTATGGTCGAGGAGGCTTGCAGGTATCTCACATTGTTTTCTTTTCTTTTCCTCCATATATTTCTACATTTATTATGGTACTTGGACGGATTTTGTTCATTAAGTGTTTACTGTTAGGATCCCACATTGGAAGGGAAAATGGTGGGCATGTGGGTTATAAAGGGCTTAGACACCCTCTTTTGGCAAGCCGGTTTTCCAAAGAGAATTCTACCCAAACTCACAAAAGGCCCACTGCTTGGCCCAATTATTTGAGTTGTTAGATGGGTCTCTATCAAACGGTATTAGAGCCAAACCCCGCCCGAGCCCATGTTCTGGAAGGGGCGACCTGGGAAAGGGCTACCTAGGAAGGGGCGACCTCTGAGAGTAGGCCACTCAGAGTGAAGCCTTCTAGAGTGGGCTAACGATGTTTTGTAAGGGGCGACCTGGGAAAGGGCTACTTGGGAAGGGGCGACCTTAGAGATTAGGCCACCCAGAGTGAAGCCATCCAGAGTGGGCAACGTGGACGTTGGGTCTCAAAGCGTGGGGGAATGTTAGGATCCTACATTGGAAGGGAAAAGAGTGGGCATGTGGGTTATAAAGGGCTTGGGCACCCTTTCTTGGCAAGCCGGTTTTTCAAAGAGAGTTCTACCTAAACTCACAAAAGGCCCACTGCCCAGCCCAATTGTTTGAGTTGTTAGATGGGTTTCTATCATTTACTGTGTGCTATCTTACCATTGTGGTACTGGTGGGGGCTTGTTTCAATTGCTATCAAATTTTTTATTTTATCTTATTGTTTTTGTTGTTGTCATCGTTGTTATGATTATTATTTTTGTTGTTATGATTATTATTTTGGCTTTCTTTATTTTTAAACCTTTGAATTCGTGAATCCAGTTAGAAGGGATTTTCAGAATAAATGCAGAAAATAGTCAGGAGGAGTATGTGAGGGACCAATTAAATAGTGGAGTGATACCAGATGGTGTTGATGTGCACTGTTTGGCAGGACTTATCAAGGTATCCAGTAACCTCTTTTGACCCTTTTTTTTACATTCATCATGCTTTTTGTTCTTCTGTGAATCATGGTTCAAATATATTTGTCATCATGCCCCTATCATGAGGATTACTGGTTTGACTTCTTTGTTTCATTTTCATACATATGCACTCATGTAGTGTCAAAAATGGAACTGAGATGGTTTCCTGAAATGGTACTTGTATTAATCTAAAACTTGCTTTTTTGGTGGAGCAACCTCACTACGCTGTACTTTAACTTTTCTTCTGTGATATTGCTTCATAACGTTTTTGACCTGGCTTAATCTCATTCATATTCATGGAATAGAAAATATACTGCATTGCAGTCAGTTATCACAGCTGAAATTATGTTTTGTCTACTATAGGCTGATTACTAAAACATCCTATCTGTTACATGGTCCTGCCCATTGGTGTTTAATCTGAAAGCCTAATAAGTATCTGTATTTAGAATTTCTCTCGCCTCCTTGGTTTTCAATCCTTACTAAAACTCCAAAGTGAAGCATCTTCCTAACTTCAGCTGCCAGTTTCCTCTGTGGTTCTCATGGTTGATATGTATCAGGAATGTGATTCAGGCATATATCATATTTGGCTCCATGCATAGGTCCCTTCTATCAAATATGGCATCAGAAATGGAAAATTAATTATTAACTTTTACTTTATCATGTACCAAATGGTCATTTTGGAACCCCAGGAGATGGTCTCCTCCACATTACATGTATTTATCTTAGCACTTGTTTGATGGAGGAACCTCCAGTAGGTGGTGGGTATAGTTTTGTTTTTACTTTTGTGAATTTTTGTTTAATAGAAAATACTCTACATTGAGGTCAGTGATCACTGCATAAACTATGTTTTGTTTATTCCAGACTGATTACTGGACAACAGTCCTGCTCATTACATGGTTAACCCCATCGATGAATAAGATGGAAGCTTAATAATCCTTAATGTTTAATGTTGCTGCTTGGATTACCATTCAGTAATCCTGTTAGTATCTTTACATCACATGAGAGAACCAACAGTGGTGAAACCAAGTTTTGCATAGGATATATAATGTATTGCATTTAGAATTTCTCTCACTTGGTTTTTTAATTCGTACTAGAACTGAGAAGCTTGAAGAACTATCTGAAATTAGTGTTTTTCTCACCTTGTTGGTTTAGAATTCTTTGTAAACCTGTAAAGTTTGGTGTGAAGGTATCTTTCCATCTTCAGATAGCGACTTTCTTTGTGATTTTCAAGGTTGGCATGCTTGAGGACCATGAGTTGGCAAATATCATAGATTCATTTGTAGCCAGAGCATGATAAAATGTCACTAAATTCCAACCTCTAACCTTGAACTTCACCCGTATTGCCATTGTTATGTGAGTAATGCCATGCATACGAAGTTTTATTTGAAATTTCTCATCTCAGCTCATGTGTCACCTATAAAGCATTTCTGTGTTGCAATATCAGCTCATCATTTACATATTAGGACCACAGATAAATACACCTCATTTGAGATAAAAAATTTGGCTTGTAATAACATATTTTATATACCAGAATTATGGTTGCCCTTGATTCCATTTAGACATTATTGATTCTAAAAAGAATCAGCTTAAGGTGCACATGACAAGAACTTGTTTTAGGCAATTCCATGTCTGAAGGGAAAATAAATTCTTTGTTGTGAGGATGCCTGATTTTCCTCTTCTTCTTGTGCAATCAAGTGCATTCCATAAAGTTGCAGGACATTTATCTTGTTTCCAAATTGGACTTCTCTCATTTTGCATCCAATGTAATATATTGACTTGATTATGTTTTATATCTTAGGCTTGGTTTAGAGAACTGCCAATTGGGGTTCTGGATTCTTTATCGCCTGAGCAGGTAATGCGATGCCAGACAGAAGAGGACTGCATTGAGCTTGTGAGGCTTCTACCCCCAACAGAAGCTGCTCTATTGGATTGGGCTATCAATCTGATGGCTGATGTTGTGCAACTAGAACATCTAAACAAGATGAATGCACGCAACATAGCAATGGTTTTTGCACCAAATATGACTCAGGTGAGTTTTCATATGTTAGAGAATTGTAATGATAAAGGCACATCCAATAATTTCTGGTTCAAAGATGCATCATTGACTCTGAACAACCCCCAAAACCAAAAAACAGAAAAGAAAAATCCTTGGGCAGAACAGAAAAGAAAAAGAAAAGCCACTATATACAGTGCCAGTATCTGATTTGGATATGTTAGGTTTTGCTTGGCATGTGTAATGAAGTCCCGCATTCTCTACTTGTTCACACCAGGTGCATACCTAGATTTTGAAGGCCATCTTATCTTTGTATTTTGTTGGAATTTCTGTTAGCTATGTGTGTGCTAAAATGCCATGTAATAAGGATAACAACTAATAAATTTTGGTCCGAAACTCTGATTCTTCTTTGCTGATCATGAATTCTCTCTCCCTAATTTCGACAGAGAAGTTGTTCAAGTTATTTTTAATTATGTTTCCTATGGAAATGCAGATGACGGATGCCAATTTCTGGTCAAATAATAGTTTCTTTACTTTATTTTTTATTGCAGATGGCGGACCCCTTGACTGCATTGATGTATGCAGTTCAAGTGATGAACTTCCTTAAGACACTTATATTGAGAACATTGCGGGAAAGAGGAGATTCTGTTGTAGAGCAGAGTCCAGTTTCACATTTGGAGCCTTTTGATGAGAATGGACACCAGAGCCCTTCAGAATCCTGTGTGCAAGTTGCTGAAAGAGATGGTGAAGAGATTGAGCAAGCCTTCATTGCTGAGGAACCTGTCATAGAAGGTTCCACAAACTTTGGCCAGAAGAATGAGATAACTGATGGAGAAGATCACGGTCCTGTAACCTATGTTGGGAAATTAACTGCTGATAATGAGCAGTCTCATCAGACTCCAGCTCAAGTTGACACCTTAACTTGTGAAACGGGTGCTTGTGAATTCAATGGTCGAAAAGCGGGTCTTCAGGCAAAAACTGGAAAGTCCATGATTGGCCAGTCAAGTGAATCAAATCTTAAAAGAGGCCCCAGAAGATTTGACAGGCAACAGAGTGTGCTTGGCATACCAGGATCTGCTGAAAAGACCAAGGGAATCAGCAATCTGAGCTGTATAGATTCGAGGACAGAGCGTATTGAAGCTTGGCGATGAAAAAGGCTCATCTTCAGTTATAAACCAACTGATCCTATGACAAAGTGACACTCAAAGTTTGAAACATGTGAGGGGAAGTTTGTGAATTGTCTTGTATGTTTTCAGTGTGCTTGGTGGTTGCTTAACCTATTCTAGTTTGACTGATACTATACTTCCATGGTATGACTAACATTCTCTGCTTTTATGTCTACCATTTACTTGACATTGGAATTTCATTGATGTGGTTTCTTGTATTTATTTTCATTATTGCATGACTATTATATTTCCTTCTGTTTTTTTTCTTTTCTTTTTCCTTTACGGGCATTGGTAAGAACTAGAACTCTTGAATATCCCATAGTTTACTATGTTACAAGCCCTATAATGTTAGAGAAACAACTTTTTCTTTTTGGTAACTTGGAAAATTATACTCTTAACATAAACTGTTAGATTCGATTATATGTTACAAATATGATGCTTCATGTAAAAAAATTGTTTTTGATAGCATTATCTTTATAGCATGGAAGCTTTAGAGATGTTGATAACATGCTAAACTTAGCTTGGTTGTCTTTTTAACTCATGAAAACCTGACTTTGATTCATGTGAGTTACATTGTCTGATTTTTCCTCAATTTTTTGTATTTCTTCATAAATTGTGAGGATAGCTAATGGGCAAGTGGTGGTATACTGATACATGTATGTATAGGGACCACAAAGAAGATGATAAAAGGAAAAAAAATAAAATAAAATAAGTAATAATATGAAAGTAGATAGAAAGTGGTAGTGATAAGGAGGTTCATCTGGTGATGGTTTGCAACAATATCTTGTTTATACATATTTAGATTGGGATAAACATAGAACACTGAAAATGAATGATAGTAACCATTCATTTTGCCCAAAAAGGAGTGGACATGTTAAAATGGATCCATGAGAATATTACTTGGATGCAATGGTGCTATGCTATTTATTGCCAATGAAAAATTACGGTCGTTGAATTGAATACCAGATATAATAACTTGGTTGTGCTTCACTCGCTTCTCTGAAACCCCTTTTGCACCCAAATATTTTACTGCCATGACCATGACTCTCCATAGCTCAGGAGCTCAACAAGTCACAGTTATATGAAAAACTATGTTTTGAGGAAGAAGAAAGGGGAAATGGGAAATTTAAATGTACAGTGAATAAGATTAGGTTGGTTGGAAATGTGATAATGTGAAATAGCTAAAATTAGATGATATGCCCAGTTGATAAAGAGTTAGTTTATAGAACAGAAAATGAATTGAAAGAATTGTTAAGAAAGGTTTGTAATGTTTGGCAATCACATCAATATCTCTGGACGCCACCACCCAACTAACTCTTGGCATCTTTTCATTGGAACTAACAAAAATCTCCTTCTCAATGGATTTGACTCACCCTTTCATGGAGAAATTCAACAGCTACTGATGTCACATTATCCCTTGTGAACTGTCAGATTGTCCTCATTTCTTTTCGAAAACATAATCTGACGGTTAAAAGAAGTTTGATAATTAATCGGTAATCTTACAGCACATAAAGAGGTTACATTACCTTTGAACTTTTTACAGCTAATCCCTTTCTGTTTTTCTTAAATATTGAGCCCTTAAAAAGTTAAAATGTTAAACCTATAACCATAAAATATAACATTGGGTTTGCTTTATTTTCCCTTTGGAAGATATTGTGAAATGTAAAAATATGAATGGATTAGCAATAGGATATTACAAGTTTGACATAAAGAAGAAATATATCTTAGTATAGTAAGTTTGTAAGACAGGAAAAAACAAAAAAGAAAGAATAAGGTAAAGGTAGGGGCGAAAATGAAAATATTAGTAAAATAGAGTGGAGTCCAGCCATGAAATGAGAGATTAAATCTGCTGAAATGGTGTTAGAAAAGATGAAAAAATAATAACCACTAGAAATGAGACATAGCTGCATCCATAACCACCAATCTCTATTCAACTCAAAACCAAAGTCAAGAAATCAGAAACAGCAACCGCCCCATTAATAGCACCTTCCTCTTGATTTTTTCAAACCCATGCTCCCATGCCCATCTCGTGCTGCTTCTGTTTCTTTCTCTCATCACTCTGATCTCCCTCTTCTGTCCTCACCAACAATATTACTTAACCTCCCCCCTCTCTTTCGTAATTTACCATCATTCAACACTAACAGAATGCTGGATACACAAAACATTGCAGCTGCTTGTGACAGCCTCCACCAACACATCTTTGAAAACTCTTTACCAGAAAAACCATCTTTACTTAATTCCTTCTCTCCATGGAACCAAATCAAACCTGACAAATCCTCCTTCATTGAAATGTTCGGTGAACTTCATTTCAAAGAAACTTCTTCACCCTCTTCCTCTTCCTCCACCACCACCACTTCTTCCTCCTCAGCTCCTTCCTTTCCCATGTCATCTTCTTCATCTTTTCTTGATATATACCCACAACCACATCATAATAATTCTGGCTATCTCGACGATGGGAACAAGAAGAGCCCCTCGTCACTCGATTTATTCTCTAACACCCCAAACATCAAATACACCAGTTGTCACACCAAAAGTGACAGCTTTTCATCGATGAATTCTGAAAGCTTGCAGCTATGTACAGAGGGGCTTGGTTTTGAAAGCTCTGATGATGTTGAGGACTTAAAGAGTGAGATAAGTGAAGATTGGCAGACGCAGCAGGAGAGAGTAAGTATTGCAAAGCATTCTCCAACAGAGAATCTATGCACTGAATTCAGAAGGTCAAAAACATGTGGTGGAGCATTCCCTCCTCCGATTTCTTGTATAGGGAAGAGCGGTAAGCCTTGGGTTTGCTTCAAGTCTTACAGGCATGATGGCAGATTTGTCCTTAAGGAGATAAGGATGCCAAGCCAAGAATTTTTGCATGCATGCAGAGAAGATGGGCGTCTAAAGCTGCAGTTTGTTCAGCCAAATGATGATATCCTGGAACTTGAAGAAGAGGATTTCGAGGAAGATGAAGGGTTTGAAGATGTAGAAGTAGATGTGGAAGAGGAAGAGGACAATGAAAGCTTCGATGACGTTGAAGAAGAGAAAAGGACGACCGACAACAGAAGAAATGAAGTTGGAAAAGATTCGCTATAGGTAGAAAAATTCAAGGGCAGACGTTCCTATTCTGCTTTTCTTTCCGACGGGATTTGCAAATAAGTAGACAACAGAAGAAATGAAATCAACTTTGCTGCTCATAGAATAGTCTGTCTTCCTTCTCACCACCCAGAAAAAAAAAAGATTTTTTAAACCAAATCAAGTCCAGCTTATCACATCTTCTTTACATTCTGCAATCACAGGGCATTGTTACATGCTAAATAATTCCATTCAGTCAAAGCACTTCCTCTGGCAAGTATATAGAATGAGAACATAAGAAAATTAGTGATTTCCTACTGACATGCTTCTATTAATTTCCTTATTGCCAGCATGCGAGATCTCATCTACCAAAGTTCCAAATGCATAAAACATAAATAACCAACATCTAACCTAAAGGTGATATGAGGATTATACCCATTATTAAATCAAATATGACAAAAAAAGGGAGTAAAACATCACGCATGGCTTCCATCAATATGTCAAGTTCCAATAAATAAAATCACAGAATAATCCTGGATTATAATTTTTTTCAACAAATGGATTTTGGATGCCTAGAGCATCATGCATATCATTGTAGCCATTAAAAAAATAAATCCAGAAATGAAGACAAGGAAATCAAAGAACGGTCTTAGTAGAGACAGTAAACAAGTGCATAAGATACCTAAGATGAAGCAAAACAAGAAAACAAATTATTAATTTTTTGCTTTTAAGATTAGAGACAGCATGTTGAAAACGAAATCAATGAAGTGCCTTTGGTAAAGCTTTTTCTTTTCTTTTTGGTGGAAATATAACAAAGACATATCTTTATTATTTAGTTATTATATTCTTAAATAAATTTAAGAATAACAGTTACTAATATTACAAAAAAATATTGTAAATAGAGGAAACAGCTAAAAGCTATTTCCACAGCTTTGAAAAATAAAAAGAAAAGAAAAGAATTTAGCTCTATTTTGTATTATATGAAAACAAAAGAAAAATAAAAAAGTGCCAGATAAGTAATTGGCATTTTAAAAAGAGAGAAAACAGATAAATAGAAAATAAAAACAGAACCAAGCAGCAGCTTAGATTTTTGTAAGTGAGAGTTTCCGGAGACCATTGGTCAGAAAAGAGTGGCGCCTAGTAAAGATTAGGTAAAGTGACTCCAAAGTCTTAAAACTCTTAACGTCACGTGACTTGAAAGGCATGGTACTCGCTATTTCAACCATGACATTCGAAACTACCACCTACGGAGATTTTGCTTACACATGTCGTACCCTAAAACACATGATCACCGTGGTCCTCTATCCACCTGTAGCTAAATTACAATTTATCACCTTTCTCAGAACCACAAAATGGATACATATATATCAAACTAAACCATAAAAGGCAATCGATAAATATATCTCCAAGGTGAGGATCCTCATAGTACACCCTAGACTTGACACATAGATAGGGAACCATTTCTACTGTTATTTCGGCAAAATGTCATGTCCTGTGTAAAACGAAAGGTTATAGTTTGGCAATGGATACCCACCAGCCAAAAGGAAAAGAGAAAGCACATAAGAACAAACCGACGCTAACCCCATATAATTCAAGACTTACAGTTTATGGTCCAGAAAAGATTTTTTAGCAAGCTTGTTTTACATGAAAAGTAATTGGAATCTAACTCTAGACTTTAAGGAAATGCTAAGTGAATAAAAGAGAGATTTATGGATATCAAAAAAAGAGAGATAGGTATCATCTATACTTGATGATGACATAAGGAGATATCAATGATATACTGAGGGTATGGCTCCCAACTACTTGGGACTTAATGATGTTTGACACGTGACCTCTACTTCTGACATCAGAATGACTGTCAACTACATTGGTATGGTTTTATGCAAGGTGGACAGAATCACTGGAATTTAGGAATTCACCAAGTTCACTATCGACGCACGCAATAAAGTTTATCAAATATATAGGTTACCGTTACTGGTTAACAGTAAAGACAAATCGATGCACATACTTTCAGTTTCTAAAAGAGTTGAGCAATCCCACCAAACAACAAAGAACTACAACTTTTTCGTATAAATGATGACGACATAAGATGATTACACAAGAGAAGACTCCGACAACAGACTACTTGATGAACAACTTGTATCTCAAATGAATGGCTTGCAATAGAACACGGGGACAGAAAATCATGGAATGATTTTGAACTGGACATCAAAAGGCAGAAGGTGAAAATAATACACTTTGGAGTTTGGACCACTTCCTGAGACCACATTATTCAGTCTAAATATTTGGATCACATTATGTTGGTATAGAAGAGAGAGAACAGCTAGAGTGCCACTGATAGACGAAGAGAGAGACTAGCTAGAGTGCCACTGATAGAACACTGACCTGTAATTCACCAAATAACACAAGAAAAATCTATCTAATACCAATTCACAATCAATAATCACAGTCAAGAAAAGGAAATAACTCTCTACATTGACGTTAAAATAGATCAGTACATCCAGAGATCATGTTCTATCATCTACCCAATAAACAAGCAACAAATAGGAGCAATTCTAAGTACAGCAAAGAAAAATAAATATAAGACTGAACTTTGAGGGTCAGTTACCTCCCCTTCCACACCTCAACCTTCTTTTCTGAATATGCTCAATTCCTTCTCTCCCTCACTTTTATTCCCTGACACCTTTTTGCTCCTAACTGAATTCTTCTTCCATCCAATCTCATTAGGCCACATGTCCTCCCAAAAACAAGTCCTAACCTCATGCATAACAAATATTCCTCTACTTCTCACCTCAACCCTTCCTACTGTAGACCAGCCTCCCAAGTTGCTCATCATTAACCCCAAGGAGAACCACCTTGTCCTCGAGGTGGAAGGAAGAAAATTGAGAGTGGATTGTGTCAAAATCCTCCCAAGTGTTTTCATAAGGAGGTAAGTATTTCCATTGAATTAGTACCTCCCATTGTCCATTCAAGAGCTTTCTTTTCTTGAGTACAGCTTTAGGTTCAATTTGCAAAATACAATCTTCATTGAGGGCTGCCAGTAGGGGTTGGCTATTGGGGAGTGGGGAAGTTGCCTTCTTCAATTGCGAAACATGGAAAACGTCATAAATACGAGTTGAGGGAGGTAATGCCGGCTGTATGCTCTTGCCCCATGCATGCTGTGATCACAAATGGACCGTAAAACCGCGGACTAAGTTTCTCATTATACCGACGAGCTAGAGATCTTAATCTGTAGGGCTGTAACTTCAAATACACAGATTCCCCTATCTCAGACGTAACTTCTCGCCGTCGATTATCAGCATAAGTCTTTATTCGGTTTTGAGCCTTGAGGAGATTCTCCTTTAACTCGTCGATGATATTGTTGCGATGCCGGAGTTGTTAGTCAACTTCTTTGATTGAGGAAGTGTGGTCAGCATACTTCAACACCGTTGGAGGGTCGCGTCCATAGAGAGCCTTAAATGGACACATACCTGTGGAGCTACTATAAGTTGTGTTGAAACCAAAACTCCGCCCACGGAACCCCCATCTCAGCCATTAATAGAGCAGTGAGTGGAAGGGCCATCTTTCCATAATCTCGAACAAATCGTCGATAATATCCCATCAAACCAAGAAAGCCTCTGAGTGCCCTGATGTCCCTTAGTTCCGGCCATTTAGTAATGCTCTCTATCTTTGAGGGGTCAACCGCTACTCCTTTTGCTGAGACCACATGCCCCAAATACTCTAACTGTTGCTGCCCGAAATGGCATTTCTTCTTATTGACCACCAACTGATTATCTAATAGTGTCTTTAAGATAATGCTTAGATACCTTGCATGCTCGCCCATCTCCTTATTGTAAATCAGTATGTCGTCAAAGAAAACTAACAAAAACTTCCTTAAATACGGCTTGAAGACATCATTCATTACTGCTTGAAAGGTGGTTGGTGCATTGGTTAGGCCGAAGGGCATAACCAGAAATTCAGAAATTCATAGTGCCCTTTATGTGTTCGGAAAGCTGTTTTGTGTGTGTCCTCTGGTTTAACTCTGATTTGATGATAGCCTGACTTCAAATCAAGCTTAGAAAACACCGTTGCCCCTTCTAACTCATCAAATAACTCGTCGATAGCTGGAATCGGGAATTTGTCTGGAACTATCACCTTGTTAACTGTCCTATAATCCACAAAGAATCTCCACCCTCCATCCTTCTTCTTGACTAATAAAATAGACCTTGAGCATGGACTTATGCTCAACTTTATAATCCTAGAGGCCAACATTTCTTTGACAATACGCTCTATCTCATTTTTCTGATAGTAAGGGTACCTATACGGTCTAAGGTTTGGTGGTTGAGTTCCTGGAACTAATTGAATGGTGTGGTCTCTCGATCTGGCAGATGGTAATCCTAGAAATGGATTAAAAAATTGACTAAATTGCTCCAACACATCCAGCAATCGATCATCAATATCCCCATTTCCATCACATTGTGTCTGAATCTGTCCAAACTCTATCAAACAACCCTACCCTTCACGTTGCAATGCCCTAATCATAGCTTTGAGAGACACCATGGTTTTGTTAAGTGATGGATCTCCACACAAACTAACTGTCTGATCTCCCAATTTAAACCTCATTGTTTGCTTTCTCCGATTAGTGACTGTCTCACCTAAAGTCACCAGCCATGCAATTCCTAAAACAGCATCAACACTACTCATGTCAAATGGAAAGAAGTTTTGAACAATGGTAACACCTTGTAACTCCATACAAACATCTCTACACTCTCATTCACACCTCACGCTATACCCATCACCCACTCTAACCCCAAAAGACTGAGTTCCTACTACCGATATCCCCAGCCTTTTAACCACCTCAGAACTGATAAAATTGTGGGAAGCCCCACTATCAATCAATACAATCAACTCCTTACCTTTGATTCTTCCTTTAAGCTTCATTGTCTTTGGACCATTGATCCTCACCACCAAGCTGAGAGAGAGTTCGACATTTTCTTCTTGTTGCTCGATTTTAGGTTCAACTATTTCTCCACCACCAATCGATTCTGGTTCACCTTCCTCTCCATCAATTAAGATGATTTGGAACTGTTTTTCACCACACTTGTGTCCAGGAAAGAATTTACCATCGTATCTAAAACAAAGGCTCTTCTCTCTTTTCTTTTGGATTTCTGCATCTGTCATCCGTCTGAATGGGAACTCTTTTCGTTGAAAAGATGGTTGCTCAAAGGGTCAAAAAGAGGACGGTGGTTGGTCGTAAGGAAAGTAATTGGTCGACGAACTCTGTATTGAGGATTCATGTGTTCGTCGATTGTAATTGGAAACAGGGGTCGATTTTAGGGATTCTAGTGAATTTGGGAATTTTGAGTTGTCATTGGGTCGGGCCAGATTTCTGGATCCATGGGTGTTGAACCCGTATGAAAGCCCAGGTCCATTCATGCGGGCAAACTTAGTTGCTCCTAATCGAGCTTCCTCTAAGGCCTGATTTCTCTCCTCTTTTCTTTGGGCCACTTCAATTATTTGAATTAAAGAGTTGGGTTGGGCTAAACGAACTTCAGCTCTGATCTCAACTTTTAGCCCATTAACAAAAGCAGCTTATAATACCTCTTCCTTCTCCTCAACCAAAAGTGCAGCCACCGCTTCAAACTGCCAACGAAATTCAGCCATTGAACCAGTCTGTCTCATCGCCATTAAGGACTCATAAGGATTATGTTCCTGTGATCCGCTAAACCTCTAGAGTAGTGCAAGTTTAAACATGGCCCACGAACCTGTCGGAGTTCTGGATTCAATCCACTGGAACCAGTTAATGGCCTCAACTTCCATACAAACGGCCGCCGCTGCCAGTTTCCCTTCCTCAGATATTTCGTTAAGGTCGAAGTAATGCTCTACTCAAAAAATCCATCCGTAAGGGTCCTCGCCGGAAAATATTGGCATTTCCAATTTTCGTCCTCCCATTTCACTGCGATTTTGGTTACTGTCACCAAACTCGTTAGCTCCATTAGGATTTTCTACTTGGTGAGAGCGAACATTTCCCGATGAGCGCATCTCTGTTCTGCCAGCTTCTTCGTCCTTTCTTCGCACCCAGGATTGTATCTCTACCAAAAATTCTCGGATAGTACCCATTTCATACCCTAACTTTGTAACCTATTTCTCAACATTATCCATTCTAGAATCCATTCTCGTCACAACCATTACCCAGAAACCAATGCTCTGATACCACTTGATAGAACACCGACCTGTAATTCACCAAATAACACAAGAAAAATCTATCCAATACCAATTCACAATCAATAATCACAGTCAAGAAAAGGAAATAACTCTCTATATTGACGTTAAAATAGAACAGTACATCCAGAGATCATGTTCTACCATCTACCCAGTGAACAAGCAACAAATAGGAACAATTCTAAGTACATCAAAAAAAAAATAAAGATAAGACTGAACTTCGAGGGTCAGTCACCTCCCCTTCCAAACCTCAACCTTCTTTTCTGAATATCCTCAATTCCTTCTCTCCCTCACTTTTATTCCCTGACACCTTTTTGCTCCTAACCGAATTCTTCTTCCATCCAATCTCATTAGGCCACCTGTCTTCCCAAAAACAAGTCCTAACCTCATGCATAGCAAATATTCCTCTACTTCTCACCTCTACCCTTCCTCCTATAGACCAGCCTCCCAAGTTGCTCATCAACCACAAACCAAAATTTGGTATGAAGCTTAATTTCAAAACACTGAAAGAAGTTTTCTTCTCGTAATTTAATGTCTATTATTCATAAATTCATGTATAATTGTTCACATTATTTTTTCCAATATTTCAAAAGTAATGCATGATGATAAAGTGAATTTACTGTTTCTATCACTCATTAAGTAAAAAGATTTCAATCTATTACCTCTACAAGGTAATAATGGTAAAGGGTCACAAAAATCACACTGAGGGATTGCTGCCATCTAATGTCAGAAGAACTTTGTATAATTGTGGACGTCGATCACGAAATACTCCCCAACTACATCTCTTGGATTTAATTTTATCAAGATCAAATTGTGCTACAAGAACTGCTTCCTCTTTATCATCAGCAGTGGCAACAATTTCTCCAGTTGGTCCTGTCACCAAAGTAAAATATATAACAGATTCACAACATGCACAAGTTTGTCATGTATGACTAAATAGCAAGCTAATAGAAGAACTAAGTACCTGCTATAAAGGAATTCCCATAGAATGTAATTTTACTGTTACCATGCTCAGTCTCAATTATTTCTGTCCCAATGCGATTTGAAGCCACTAGAGGTACCTGAATCAGTCAAGTCTAGGTCAATCTCCTTTGCAAATATTGTCATTTTCCAAAACAAACTCATATACTTAGAGGCACAACAGGCATTGACATCTAACCACTGAAATATTGGCAACTGGAGTTCATATAAGCAAGGAACATTATAAGATAGACAAATGCAAGGACCGAGGATAATCCTGTGGGAATGGTACGGGCACAATAAATAATAAAAATACATCCATATTTTTATTAAATCGTGAACACCATTAAACGGATAAGAGTTGGCAAGTATTCATATGAGATGGGACTACATATTATCAAATTTCTACTCTTCAGTAAGGCTCACAATCGTAGGATAAAGATGGCAAGCTAACCTGGAATAAACTAGATCAATTTCACTACTAAACCAATGTTGCCGGCCAAGTAGTCTACATAACTTACCACATTAGCCCCAGCATGCCCTTGCATCACTCGTTTCCAGTGATCACAAGAATCAAGCCCATCATCTTGAGGTTCAGAACCGATAGCGGTAGGGTAAAACAATATCTCAGCACCTTGCAGAACCATGGCTCGGGCTGCCTCCGGAAACCACTGATCCCAGCATATTGCTAGCATAAAAAGGAAGTAGTTATTAGCTTTTGTCTAACTTCACTTCTCATTGAATAAGATGAAACAAAACAATAGTGACCATAAAGAAAACATCAAATTTGCAAAAGACACTTGTTTGATACACCATCCTTTGGGTTTACCCAATTTTAGTTCATTCATAGTCTACCTTAGATCATTTGCTAATCAAAAACCACCCTTGAACCCTAATGCTGTCCAAGTATGTTAACATGACATGGGCAATCTCGTAAATGCGCATGGAGGATTTTATTTTAAACCCTATATGAACTTCACTAACCCAACTGTTTTTCCTCTCCTATCTTCGACCACTGCCTCAAAGATGACCACCAACATAAACTTAGAATCCCATAACCATTTGCATTAAAACCCATACAAAAAAAACCCACTGCATAAAATAGATAAAGTTACAAAGCTTGTCTGGCAGTTCCTGTATTTGACAGATTTGGTTCTAGTGGTTTATGTTTGTTATAGTTATAAATCCTTTATGTTAATGGTTTCTTGTTCCAGTATATTTTCCTTCTCTTTTCCCGTGTTTAGTTTGAATTGATTCCCGTTAACTCTCTTTTGGGAATATAGTTCTGTAAAGGCCAATCAAAACTGCCTATATGGCAAGAACACTGGTTTCTGAAGCTAATATATGTCTACTTGTATAAAACTCCTGTTTTCTGATGAATGTTGGTTAAAGATCGGCAGTCATCAAGTTTGGCTCCATTAAATTGAAGTCAAGGTTTACAATAAACCTTATGAAAGGTAACTTGAAATGCACCTGTCTCACTATATATGACTAACTTCTCCAGTATACCATGGAATTCCCTTCTTACTAATAGCTATACCCCACCTGTTGGGCAAGCGAAATGATGAAACCATATGATGGCTAAGGCTAACCTAATGTTCATGCCAGCCAGACAATCTTCTAAAATTTCACAAATGCAGAGACATTTAATAAAAGTGATGCAAGAGAATTAGATGTTTATATTTCAAGCTTGATTGTGGTTATTGATTGTAACAAAAAAAAAAAAAAAAAAACACATATGAGCATTTCTAGCATTTACAAGCTTAATTGCCGTAGTAATCATGATGAAAATTTGGGGGCACATAAGTAATTTTAACATAATATTCCTTAAGTTATTCATCACTCTGCAAAATTAGCGTAAGTGAAGGAAAAATGATATTTTCACAAATATTTCTACCTCTAAAGTAAAGAATTGGAAAGCATAAGGGCTCACGTGGTTTTTTATTAAAACTATCATAATTCCCATCTGAGTGATTATCAGCAAAAGTTTCGGTGTAGTTTATGAAATCTTTCCCTTTTTTTCTTTTGTTGATGATAGGAATCATTCATCTACTTAAAATTTACAAGCATGTCCCAACAAAATTTAAAATATTAATAAAATACAAAATCTAATAAATATACTGAAATTAAATAAAAATGCTTACCCACTCCAATTTTTGCGAATTTAGTTTGGAAAACCTGTTCATCAATACCACTAGTAAGTAAACTTGTTAAGGCAACTGACCACATGAAAACTACAGAAGAGCTTCAAGCTTATGATGAAATTATGCTAAGTACCAACCTTAAACCCAGTGTCCCCAGGATTAAAGTAGAACTTTTCCTGATACCCTGAAAAGGTAGGGAAAGTACCCCAGATTTTAAAATCACAAAAAAGACAAATCATAGCAGATTCAAGCAACAAAGCATCCCTTTTAGATACCTGGTCCATCTGGGATATGGGACTTCCTATAAAGTCCAAGATCGGTTCCATTAGCATCGATAATAGCAATTGAATTGTAATGGGCAGTGTTTGCCTCTTCAAAGAAGCTAACTGGTATCACTACGCCCAACTCTTTTGCAAGCTTCTGCATTCTGGACAATGACAATGTACACATATTTTAAAGAATTTTAACTGCATTGAGTCTGAAGCAGATGAAGTTCCACTTAAAAGCTGTTTAATTACTCTAGTGGCTGATTAATAGCCACTGTCTTAATTGGCAAGAGTTTGAAGGATCCAGCCAAACAAGCTAAATTATTTACCTGAGAATTGTAGGGTGGCCCTTATAAGGCTTAGCTCGCTGAAAGAAATCTTCCCTTTGTGCTTGACAGAAATAATAACCCTCAAAGAGTTCCTAAAGACAAACATAGGAAGAACAGCATGTAAGCTTAAGCAATATCTCGATAAAAGGTTTTGGAAATTAGAGTCACAAGAAAAAGTCGTGTCCATCATCTCCTCAAGTTTACGACAAAAAACCAACAGATGCTACCATTTATTACAATACTGAAGCATAAATTCAAACCTAATAGAATAAAGGATTCCTCCCTTTATCATCGATGCTCAATAAATCTAATTACTATTGATGATCCAGGTTCTTTAATATTATTTTTTTTTTTTTGGTGAAAAATGACTCTTCCAACATCTATTGAAGGCAGAAAAAAGATCCGAAACCAGCTCAGCAGCTGAAATTAGATCTCCATCAATCACGTTGCAACTATATGAAATTACGAATGTTGACATCATTTCTAAAAATTGCATTTTTTGCATTGAAACATCCATTGCAATCCCTTCCACATTTCAGTGGACCAAATGTTAATGATAAACTTTCTGAAAATCGTATGTATTGGATGAGATGCTTACTTGCAATCTTGACTGACAAACAGCATAAATATACTTGTCCCCTCAACAATATAAATAGGCTCTGGTATCTTCCTCTCAGGAGAAAATAAGGTATTTGATAAACCAGCCATACATAAGGTTTATAACCGTAAAGGGCACATTAGACATTAGGAAGGTTGTTAGGGGAGTAGGGTCCACAAGGTACAGGTGTCATGGTTGAGAGTCTGTGTTGAGAACATGAATTGTGTGAGTGAGGGTAATTGTGGAAAGGGGAACTGTATATAAGAGCAGTGAGGGTCTTGCAGCAGGATCATCTTTAGTTTTGATAAAACAGTGGAGGGTCTTGGCTCGAAACGCCTGTGGTTGTGGGTTACATATCAATCATTTCTGTTTCATTCATGATATCAGATTAATACATATTGTGCTGAGTTTTTATCAGTTTGTCCTTGTATTTTCTGGTTGTGGATTGACAGTGTGTGTGTGTTTTGTGTGAAGACTATTGCCTTTTGGTTGTGGTTTTAGATTGTTGGCAGGTGAACGTATCATTGGTATCAGAGCGAGGTTGGGGAATGGTCAAATCTAAGATGGAGAATAGGATGGATAACATGGAAAGGGAGATGAGTACGGTTAAAGAAGACATTGGAACTTTGAAGATTGATATGGGTAGTGTGAAGGAATACTTGACAGAGATGAGAGAATTATTGCGCATGAGAGAAGAAAGAGATGGAAGAAGAGAACAAGAAAGGGAGAAATCATCTTCATCAGCAGATAACCTGAACTCCAGTGGGAACAGGGATCCAGATCGGGACAACAATGGGAAGGAGGATAAAAAGAGTACCCACAAGCTTGAGTTACCAATCTTTAATGGTGAAGACCCATTTGGATGGTCCTTCAGAGCGGATCGTTACTTCACCATCAACCGTTATCAAGAAACAGAAATGGTGGAAGCAGCAGCAGTTTGCATGGAGGGAAGAGCACTGAGCTGGTATCAATGGGTCGAATCCAGAGCACCATTTCAGTCGTGGGAAGCATTCAAAAGGGCATTGATCGATCGTTTTCGGCCTTCATTTAAGGGATCCGCATATGAGGCTTTAGTAGCCTTGAAGCAAGATGGGACAATAACAGAATACAGGGAGCAGTTTGAAGCCAATGCAACGCCATTGAAGGATCTGGGTGAGGATCTGTTAAAAGGGATATTCGCGAATGGGTTAAAGGAAGAAGTGAAAGCAGAATTACGTCTGTCTCAGCCAACTTCATTATTTGGACTAATGGACCAGGCCCACAGAATTGAGGAAAGAAATTGGGTGCTGGAAAAACAAAAGCCCAGGGTGTTTAAAAATCAAATGGGTCGTGGAGAGGCCTATTCGCGGGTCAGCCCAAACCCAGAAAGTTCACGCCCTAACTGGTGGAACGCCAACGCAAAACCACCAGACTCCCTTGCTGCAAACACCAAGAAGCCACCCGAACGACGAGAGGGCGACCTGAGTCAGGGGTCCGCAACCGGAGGGCGACAACTTCCGGCGACTCTCCGATGCCGAACTCCAGCTCAAGCGAGAGCGTGGTCTCAGTTACCGCTGCGATGAGAAATTCGGGCCAAACCACAAGTGTAAAAACCGATCTCTTCAAGTGTTATTACTTTTGGATGATGAAGAATCAAACCCACCTGAAATGGAGACAGAAACTTACGAAGATGCCATCGGTGAAGGTAAATCTTTAGCTCTTTCCATGAATTCTATTGTGGGTATTGCGTCAGGGAACACGTTGAAGTTAAAGGGGGAGATTGGGAGTGAGAGTGTGGTGGTATTGGTAGATGGGGTCCCCGTTCCCTAATTTCCCGTGAGGTTGTATGTTGCAAGATGGATGGTGTGCACTTTGGGGTCATGGTGGGATATGGGTGCACTATTCGGGGGGAAGGGATTTGTAAGGATGTGAGGCTGAAACTTCAGGGGATGAGATACAGCAAGAGTTCTTTCCGTTTGAATTAGGAGGTGCAGATGTTGTGTTGGGAATTACATGGTTGAGTAGTTTGGGGGATGTAAACGCCAATTGGAAGAGATTGACAATGGAATTTGACTGGAATGGCAAGAGGGTAAAACTGAGAGGGGATCCTCAACTGGTAAAGACTGAAGTCTCTCTGAAATCTATGGTCAAGTCTCGCGCGAGGCTACTGGAAGCTAGCATTGCCAGGAATTTGGAGCCATAGGTATCAAGGAAGCATCCACGCAGGAAGCAACTGACCCGGGAATTCTGGAGGTGATGAATAGCTACCCCAACTTGTTTGACCAGGATCCTAAATTACCACCCCATAGGACCCATGACCATACCATAGAACTCCACCCAGGATCCAAACCACCCAATATCAGACCTTACAAATATCCGTACTTCCAGAAAAATGAAATCGAAAGGCTGGTAGAAGAAATGTTGACTGCAGGGATTATACAGCCAAGTGTTAGCCCTTACGCCAGCCCTGTCTTACTTGTCAAAAAAAAAGATGGGAGTTGGCGATTTTGTGTTGATTATCGGGCATTAAACGACATTACAATACCCGACAAATTTCCGATACCGACCATCGAAGAGTTACTGGACGAATTGGCTGGGGCAACGATCTTTACAAAACTCGATCTCAAGTCCGGATACCATCAAATTAGGGTGCGGGAAGTAGACGTTCCCAAGACAGCCTTCCGTACACATGAGGGGCATTATGAGTTCCTTGTGATGCCTTTCGGACTCACTAATGCACCCTCAACTTTTCAGGCTTTAATGAACTCAATTTTCAGACCCGTCCTTCGTAAATTCATCCTGGTTTTCTTTGATGACATCCTTGTGTACAGCCCCTGCATATCAACCCACATCCAGCATTTACAACTAACTTTTCAGATTTTGCAGGAACACCATCTGGTTATCAACAAAAGAAAATGCTCGTTTGGACAATCAAAACTGGAATATTTGGGTCATTTGGTTTCAGCAAAGGGAGTGGAGGCAGATCCGAAAAAGATCGAGGCCATGGTGTCTTGGCCGAGACCTATGAATGTAAAAGGGTTGAGAGGATTTCTTGGGCTGACAGGGTACTACCGGAGGTTCGTAAAAGGTTACGGTTCAATCGCAGCCCCTAACTCAGCTACTTAAAAAGGATTCCTTCATGTGGAATGATTTGGCACAATCAGCTTTTGATCAGCTCAAAGAAGCCATGACTACTACCCCAGTTTTAACAGTACCAGATTTCACTCTTCCATTTGAAATTCAGACGGACGCATCTGGAAAAGGCCTAGGGGCTGTTTTAGTGCAGCAAACGCGACCTATAGCCTTCCTCAGTAAGGCTTTTTCCCCGACAGCCAAGCTAAAATCGGTTTATGAACGCGAGTTGATGGCCATTGTGTTTGCCGTCAAGAAATGGAGTCACTACTTACTTGGCAGAAAGTTCATAATTAAGACGGATCAACGCAGCCTCCAGTTTTTAACAGACCAACGATCGAAAACACCGGAACAACATAAATGGATTTCCAAGTTGATGGGTTTCACCTTCGAAATTCAGTACTACCCAGGAGCTTCCAACCGAGTAGCAGACGCTCTTTCAAGAAGGGAAGAGGGGACTGAAATGGTACACTTGTCAGCCTTATCTGCGGTTCAGTTCTCAGAGTTTGAAGACATGGCTTCGGAGACACAGACAGACCCAAAACTCAAGGAAATCATCCAAGACCTTCTCCTTGATTCTTCTAGTCGACCCAACTACCGTCTCCGCAAGGGCTGCCTCTTCTATAAGGACAGGTTGGTTATTCCAAAGACTTCCAGATTTGTCCCCATATTACTGGCTGAGTTCCATCAGAGTCCTAGTGGCGGCCACTCCGGATTCTTCAGAACGTACAAGAAAGTCTCTTCAGTAGTGTATTGGGAAGGTATTCGGGGGGATATACAAAACTTCATCAAAGCGTGCACTACATGTCAACTTAATAAACATTCCTCATTAAAACCGGCAGGCCTTCTACAGCCCCTTCCCATTCCGAACAGGTTTTTGAGGATCTATCTATGGACTTTATCGGAGGGTTACCACGCTCAAAAGGAGTAGATACAATCTTCGTTGTTGTTGACCGCTTGACCAAATACAGCCATTTTTTTTGTCTTGGTCATCCCTATAATGCAAAGGATGTGGCTGCCATATTCGTGAAAAACGTGGTCAGGCTCCACGGGTTCCCTAATTCCATTGTTTCTGACAGAGACAAATTGTTTATGAGTCAATTTTGGCAGGAGTTATTCAAGACCGCCGGTACTATTCTGAAATTCAGTTCGGCTTACCACCCACAGACCGATGGGCAAACAGAGGTGGTCAATAGATGTCTCGAAGCATATCTCCGCTGTTTTTGCAGTTCTCAGCCACGAGAGTGGCCAAATTGGCTATCTTGGGCAGAATATTGGTACAACACCACCTACCACGGGTCCATCCAAATGACTCCCTTCAAGGCTCTCTATGGACGAGACCCTCCCACCCTCTTAAAATTCACAGACTGCCCTTCAGCAGTGGAAGACGTCAATGTCCACATGATTGAGCGGAACTCCATGTTACAAGAGCTTAAAGAAAATTTAGTTAGGGCTCAAGCCCGCATGAAACACAATGCTGACCTTCATCGGAGAGAGGAGTGCTTCCAGCCTGGTGACTCGGCCTTCCCAAGTTACAGCCTATGAGTTTAAATCTCTTGCCCGGAAATTGAATGAAAAGCTCAGTCCCCGTTTCTATGGACCTTATACGGTTTTGGAACGCATTGGACCAGTGGCTTATAAATTAGATCTGCCACCCACTGCCCGTATCCATCCTGTGTTCCATATTTCCCAGCTCAAAAAATCCCTACATCAATCGGTGCCCATACAACCCCTACCGGAAGCACTCTCTGACGACCTAGAACTATTCGTCCAGCCAGACACAGTTCTCTCTGTACGCACTCTTTTAGATGGATCCAAGGAGGTCCTCATCAAATGGCAGCACTTACCTGATTTTGAAGCTACCTGGGAACCATATGAAGTGATTCACAAGCAGTTTCCTCAGTTTCACCTTGAGGACAAGGTGAATCTTCAAGGGGGGGGTATTGATAAACCAGCCATACATAAGGTTTATAACCGTAAAGGGCACATTAGACATTAGGAAGGTTGTTAGGGGAGTAGGGTCCACAAGGTACAGGTGTCATGGTTGAGAGTCTGTGTTGAGAACATGAATTGTGTGAGTGAGGGTAATTGTGGAAAGGGGAACTGTATATAAGAGCAGTGAGGGTCTTGCAGCAGGATCATCTTTAGTTTTGATAAAACAGTGGAGGGTCTTGGCTCCTCGAAACGCCAGGGTTGTGGGTTACATATCAATCATTTCTGTTTCATTCATGATATCAGATTAATACATATTGTGCTGAGTTTTTATCAGTTTGTCCTTGTATTTTCTGGTTGTGGATTGACAGTGTGTGTGTGTTTTGTGTGAAGACTATTGCCTTTTGGTTGTGGTTTTAGATTGTTGGCAGGTGAACGTATCAGTATTGCAATGAAGCAAGGGCGTGCCAACTTCAACCTTGCAGTTAGTAAATTTATGTGGCTACATAGAAACTTTGAAAAGCTAGAGGGAAAATTTCCTTAAGTTTAATAGCTTCAAGTATCGCCAGGGAAAACAGGAATATAGGTGGCACTTTTTACAGTATTAAAACTTTCTATGTAGCACCGTGACATTACCACCAGTAATCCCCTCAGATTAATTTCCACAATAGGAACAAAGCCATCCAAAAAATGGTGCTTCATCTTTTCACCAATTCCACACATTCTCCCTACATCCCTTCCAAGATGGTCTTCCTACCACAGCTTGCTCCATTGAGATGATATCAAAAAGCACTATATAGGGCTGATTAGTTAGTCCCAATTGTAAGTCTGTTAGAAGTCCATTACAACATCCATAATGCACTGACTTCTTTTAGATCCACCCAAGAACAAGGAATGCCACCAAAGGCCAACCATAGATAAATAATCACTTTGAATGCCCACAAGAACTGATTAGCAGTCCACACAAAATTCACAGCAGCCCCTATAGCTGTTTTTAAAAATTTTCATTTTTTGGTTGGGAAAAAATTCAACAATTACGAAATAATTGAGTTTTCTCCACCCATCTTGACTTTTATCACCAGTATCTCTTTCTTTTTTAAATTACCTAACCTTGTTTGAAGACAACATTGCTCCAGAAATTTTCAATGAACATAAAAAATAAATAAAAATTTAGCAAGCAAAAGAACCTATCCAAAAACTCTCAAGTTGAGACCTATATGGCACGACTGTTCAAAGATGAAGGATAAATATATCAAATAGTTTAAACTCTCTACACCAACTCAAGGTAATGTATTCACAAGTAAGCCTCCTTTTACTTCTAAAATCTAGACTTTAGCAAATAAATGAGTTGTTTTTTAGTTACAGGACAGAATAATGAGTTAATAAGTGTGTAAGAAATCAGAAAAGCAAATAAATTAAAACATGATGCAAATTCAAAGATACCTCCAGTGTGCGTGCGTCCATGAAATGGAGCCTGAAGGCAAAGGAAGCAATATATATACTCTGATATGAACAATACATGATTAAAATAAAGAGCAGTTACCTGAATAAGGATGATGTTTGCACCCTTTGCATGAGCAGCTCTAACCAACCTGCAGAGATGGAAGGTTAATCCGAATACTAAGTGCAATAGTACAAAATAAATAAATAATAATAATAAAAGAGGCCAGATAAGTCATGCTTAATCATTTCCAGGAATGAATTTCACCTAAAAGAAACGTGAGTGCTTGGGTGATATTTGAAGAGAAACTTAAACTTTTTCAGAGAATTAATCAAATGAAACCCACCTTGAGGCAAGTAGCAGGCAATCATAGAACAGCGGAAATTTAAGAAAATAATGAAAGCATCCTACGAAAGTATCATATTTGAGTTAGAAAAGCGAAAGAAAGGAAAAGGACCTTTCAGCAGTGGCAACATTAGTGGAGACATCATCGGTGCAAGCAAACTGCAGAGCTGAAACCACCACTTCACCTCTCCTTCCATTCTCCATTTCTACTTTCTTGACGAGAATTCAAAACTCAGATGTGAAGAAGTGGTGGTTGTTGACCTTTTTCCCCAACTCACCGTCAATGTGGTTCTTGTCTGTAGATTTTATTTTCTGGGACAAAAACAACTTTGGGATTTTTGTGGATTTTGGTGTACGTTACCATCACGGGAAGGGTTTTAAAAATTTTACCACTCCAATTATCATCCCAATTTTATCACATAAAAAAGGAAAAAAAAATAGCCCTCTCTTCAGATTATGTATATTAATCCGTTTAAGGTATATTATAATTTAGATTTAAACTAAAAAATAAAAAGTTCATCTTAAACGTTTAGTAGTGATGCTGGTAACTTTATTCCATTGGTTTACAAGGTCATAATTAATTAGTGAAGTGAATAAATAATGTTATATAATAATTTGTATATATGAATTTATATACTGAATGTTTAAAATAAATGGCTTGCTATCCCACCACAAAACTAAATGCAATTTGATTATGTTGTAACTATAAAATGCAATGGAACTTGGAGGATGCTCAGTTCTTATCAAGCTAAAACAAAAACCCATTTTCTGGAACACCATTGCCAGACTCAGGATATAAGCAAATTGAAGAAAACTATAATCTGTCGAAATAAGCAGAGAATAACAAACAAAATGGAGACAATACATGAAGTAGTTTGATTTATTCTAATTACTACATGAATTCAGTGAGATGTGATAGTCATGGGAGCTATCGTCCATTGTTCTCATATTCATCACATGCATGTCATTCTCAGTCCTGAACTTCCTCTTCCTTCTTCCCGCGTGATTTGAGATACCATCCCAGAGCACCAAGACCAGTTAAAGTACCTGCTACAACTGCGTAGTTTCTGTATTTGTCAGTTGATACTTTCTCGGTTGATGCTCCAGCAGTTGGGGCCGAGCCACTTGGTTTGGCATCACCTCCACCCCCTGAGGTAGTAGCTGGTTTCTCTTCTGGCTTGGGTCCCTGAAATTATGATTCATAAAGCATAGGTTTTGGCTATAACCATTCTACCACAAGCTCATAAAATTTCCGAGAAAAAAATATAAATATATTAATTGGCAAAGTAGTCCAACATGTTTTCTAGATTGATCTTACAGACAGAGGAAGCTCAGAATTACTAAACACCTCAACGACGACATGATCTGGACTGTTGTGCACAGGGAATTTTACATAGATTTTACCAAAGTAAGTTTCCAAATGAGGAGCCTAATCCAATCTATCTACCGAATTAAAGAGTTAAACATGGACAAAGACACTCCTAAAAGCTCTAGAGAGTAAAGAGCTTGGATAAACATGGCAAATATACTTGTTTGTGCATCAAGATTCTACCAAATTTTTTCTATTTTCTATAAAAACCCTAAACTAATGTTACAAAAAGTGCTCAAGCAGTCATAACATCTATCTTGATGAAGCTTGCAACCAAAAGCTTTTACTGAGTGCTCAAACACTAGAACATTCTAAAAATTGGCATATAACCTATTGAGCCCTCAAAATAGACCATTAAATGCAAAAACTGGATCATACCTTTTGTGCCAGCTTCTCCAATTTCGCTTGTTCAGTTTTCTGCAATATTACAAATATTTATGAAACAGCGTCCAAAAGAATCACCGCAATATATACAAGCAAATATTTCAAACTATAACACATATTCTTGTCACTCACAAAAATATTGATAAAGCAAGCGCATGTTGTCTTAAAGAATCAACTATAAAAGTCTAACTCAGGATAAAAGTATAATAACACTGCCTCATCCACATACATAATTTTCATGTTTTGTGGTTCCTGCATACCAATACTAGTATCTACTATTAAGGATTATTCAGTTAATTTGAGCAAGTCGCCATTCTAACACAATAGAACACCATAAAGTAGGAAAAATATACATGTACGTGTTTATTGATTTTATTTTTTATTTTTTGATAAGAAACATAAAGCACAACTTATTACAGCAGGTATCTTGATAAGCTGATGCCAAGACCCTGAGTTACAGTGAATTCCAGGTAAAACTTAAGTTTGCACCCATGTATTTACCTACTTACACGATGCCCAGTTAAAAAGGGAGAGAGAATCATCACTTTGATACAAAAGAATGACACTGAATGCAATGTCCTCTCTAAATGTGCTTACACACAGACACAAAATGCAATGTCCTCTGTAAATGTGCATACACACAGACACACACACAGAAAGCTTAAGTGTATGCATCAAAGATAATATGTACATTACCTTGATGTAAACATTTTCTGCAGCTTTTTCCTCCTCACTAAGAACTTTGCCACCGCTAGAGAATCTTCGGGAAACATATCTTGCAAAATTCCTTGTTGCCATGATAGCTAATTATATAGTCCCTGTAAGTAGAACAATGGACAATGAGCTTCCAAAACAACCGTAAAACTTGATCAACTAATGAAATTAGTCCAAAACTCTAAAAGAGAGAATGTAGTTTTGTAACTACAGAAGGAAAAGAAAGAAAAAAAATCTCCCCGGATCACATATCTGGCTCATTTCATATACTTGCTGACTGCCAAATTGGCAGCTTATCAACCCTGTCCAAACTCTAAAAAGCAGAATGTGGCTTTGTAACGACACAAGGGAAAGAGAAAAACATTTCTCCAATTCAAACATCTGGCTCATTTCACAAACTTTTCAACTGAAAACTTGGTGGCAATCAACAAGAATATTACACCTTGCTAAAATAAAACATCGTTTATTTCTTTAAAGCTCATAATAAACCAGCCTCCAAAAGCAACACATAACATCAATTCATCAGCTGTCCTATAACAACAGAAGGGAATGCAGCTTCTGATGGCCATGAATATATAATTCTAGCTAAACCATGAAATCATTTTTGCACTCATGTATGCTGTATATCTGTACAAACCTACAATATATCAGTCTGCCAATGAGTTCATTGATAAAGCAAACAAATAAAAAAACAACAACAATAATAATACTAATAATGAGATGAATCCTTCACAGGTCAACCCCAATTCCTAATTTCCAAATTGAATGTCTCTAAAATTATACACATGAAAAACAGTAGAATAATTACCTTCACATTGTATTGGTATTTCCAGAGATAACAAAATTTCAAAATATGTTTAAATAGCTTCTCCAATAGCTATTCTAATGACCTGACCGAGATAGTATAATAAAAAAGACTATGCTATATCACAAATTCACAATAATTGAATCACATTATATTTGGAGAAATTACATCCAAGCTTATCAAAACTTCAACCAGACGGAGCATTATGAAATTGGGTTAGCTAAATGAGCTACTACATCCAAATAACTAAACCCTAACCCAGCTAATGCTAATGTAAATATCTAAACTCGACCCACAAATAAGAAAAAGCATTAGCAGGATTTTCAATAAATGAAATGATAAACAAATCCATCAATTACATAATAATCATTGTATTAAAAAATTGAAAAATACATCAAAGGAAAACAGAAGAGACTAGAAGCGAAATATAACTCCGATTAACCACTATCAAAAAATCAAGAGTCGGCGACTGGAAAAATTCTCAAGAACATAAAATCTAACAATTTTAAACGAAAAGAAATTGAAGTAAATTTAATTTTTAAGGTTTAAAGAAATTGAAATGGCTTACTTCGGCAAATGAAGCGGTCCACAGAGCGATGTAGAAATGAAATGGTGAGATTTTTTAGCTTAGTTTCCTAGTTGTATAGGGTTTGATGGGGGTTTTAAAGCGGACCCAATGGATATGATTTACGGGAAAGAAGATGCCCACCGACTGATTCAAGAAAGAAATCGCTAGGATAAATTAAATAAATAAGAATAAGTAAAAGTCAATTTTTAATATTAATCTTAAGTTTGTAAAAATTTATATAACAAAAAATTAGAGTAATTATAATGGGATTGAATAAAATCTGCCTTTAAATTATAAAAAGCTTAATTAATTTGACATCTAAACTCTAATTAGTTTTTAATTTTAAATATTTTAAGATAAGTAAATATTGATATTGATATTTAATTTTTTAAAAATAAAAAGAAAATCGTAAAGCCACCAAAGGTAGCTTGTGATGATATAGGATGCATGAATATTAAACGTGTCAAATGCATACACATTTAAGATAAGTGAAGATGGATATTCATACACATTTAAGAATATATCATTATTACATTAAATGCATGATACATGAGAGTTGCAATTGCATAATATGCGTGAAAGTTCACATTTGTCCCTAATGCATGAATATTAAACATGTAGCAGATTCATAGAATTTAGGAAATTATAATTAAGATTCTTAAATATGTTTCTTGTTTTTCAGATTCTTGATATTGCATTTGAGAATGAAACGGTTGGTTTGAGAAATATTATTGGGGAGGGTTTTCTGTCTCTTACTTAGAACTGTTTTGTATTGTTGGAACTATTAACATAGTTATGTAACTTATGTTTAAATAGAGGGTCAATATTCAGAATAAAACTGAACAAGTAAATTAAATTTTTTGTTTTCATTTTGCATATTTGTTCATTTCATTTGGTTAGTGATTGCAAATCAAGTAATAGTCAAGAGTAGATGGTTTTCTTTTGATTACGGTAGAAATTACTAAGAACATTAGTATTAGTGTAATATAAGGCAATAGAATATAAGTATAGTATTTGCAGATTGTACAAGCAAGTTGAGTACCCAAAAAAAAAAAAAACACTCGCTGGGTACAAACACAAAAACTAGTTAACAAGGTTATTTTTCTGACAAAAAGTAACGATAAGGAAATAAGAAGGTTGTTGGCTTAATCAATAAAATATCATTTCAACAACTTTCATTTGTGCCACTAAAAAACACAATTGAACAATTTTAATTAGCACAAAAACAAAATGGTTTCCTCCACCAAAATAACAAGCATGAAGATCAAAATTTATGGGGAAAAAATAGACTCGTCAGCATAATGGTTTCCTAACGTAAAAGATGGAAACAACCTATCTATCCATGACAAAGTGAGAATATGGTTTTCTTCCTCTAGGTATTGGTGGCTCTTGTGTAAATCTGCTGGCTAGCATGAGCTGATATCATCCGGATAGAACCTCTTGCCATCAAATCATTAATTGCACGACGTGCCAATGACCCATTGATCTGATAATGGAGAAAAAATAACAAACAAACATCATGCCAACTCTTAATGAATTGTCTAACTCCATAATTAGTCAAAAATGCATATGCACTCAAGTGGATATTAGTATTGATCAAGGACTAACATTGCACCTCAAAATTTCTTAAACAAAATAGGTGTAATTTAATCAGAAAAGACAGAACACAAAAATAGCATAGCATATGAAAAAGAAATTGCCCTCAGATCTCATAGCTTAGAATAGATCATACATGGTATACACTAGTGGCACTAATCAGAACCTTTACACACCACCAAAGAGGTACACACTAACATACACAGAGACACACACACACATAGAATAAGAGAGAGAGAGAGAGAGAGAGAGAGAGTGGTGGCATGTAAAGATTATGAATATGAACCACAACCATTTAATACTGTTGATTTGTCCATCATTGGGCAAAATAGTGATGCTTGATACAGAATATAATCAACCAACAGAAAAAATAAAATAAAATCAACAACAATACAAAAGAGGGAAACCCTTAAATTTACAATCAGATTGAAAATGAAGGGTAAGAAAAAATAAATAGTACAGTTCTATAAAGATGCAATAGTCATATCGTATTTATCATATATAGCAATGGAGCGCAGATCCAATTTTGGACCCATGCCCTCAAAGCTAGAATGACATTTTCATAAGCCAATAACCAAATTTATGGGTTGCATATCAAGCATGTGGGGCCAATTTTTGGACATATGCAACTGAAACATCGCTAGATATATGTTTTCACCATAAGCAAAATCATGGTATCAAATTGAAAGAACAAAAGAGTAAACCAGTCTAGAAGCACACTCGTTTTGTAGGGAAACCATGGTTGAACAGAATCCAAATATGGGAATTCAATTACACACCACTTATTCCATTTCCCTTCCATCATTCTTTTCCCCTCCCATTTCCTTTTCCACCAACCAAAAATATAGCCTTTCACAATGCCAATAGTTAAAACACATGATGTTAAGGCGTAAAAAACATTCTCCTATATCAGCATTAGCTTTATTTTATGTTATTCGATATAGAACCTTCTGTAATAACAATAAATCTTTGGATAAGATGTAATAAGCTAGACATTTGAGAAAATCAAGGCTAATTGAAAATATATAATAATATTCCAGATAGCTTCACATAAAGTTGCAAACTATTAATTTACTATGCAATATTTAATGTTCTAAATCTAACAAGTGAAACAATCACCAAAAATAAATCAAGTCTAAAATTATATAAGCTAAGTGCGTACTCTCAGTCTGTCAGATAGGATTGAAGGAGTAACAAGCTTGTACTTGGGAACCTCCGAAAGAAGCTTGTCATACGTTGCCTGGTCAAACAAAACCATGTTGTTCACCTTCTCCTTTTGCTTTCCCTTGCTCCATTTCTGCAATCCATCAAGCAGAATAAATTGTCCACCCATATTCATATAACATAACATATTCATGAACATGACTACTAACCTGAAAACTACAAACTGAACTCAATAAATCAAAATCCATAGACTAATTTACCTTCTTCTTCTGCTTCCCTCCACCAGACTTCGCAGGCTTTGAGGATGGAGGTGGGGCCTTATCCTTCTTCGGTGCCTGCCACGATAATATGAACACAATTTTTTTTCATTTCAAGAAAAAAATGACATGCTAACACTTAAGAAATTAAATCAAATCCACTCAAAAACTTCAGCTTCAGCTTTCTCATTTTCCCTTTCAAAAATAAAAATTAAGTTACAAGTTCATGTTGAGAAAAGAAATAAATATTGAAAACAGTAAATATCTCAGACATAAATCATAGTCACCTGGGGGCAATAAGAAAAACCTATAAGCAATTAATTACACTGAGCTAATCTAGTTACAGTAGCTAACAAATCTAAAAGCAATATCAGATAATTATCTCATTTTCTCTGTTTAATTACTAAGAAAAGACATGAAAAAAGAAAATAGAAATTATTTGGTCACTTAGAAAAATTTTGGATGAGATGAAGTACTAAACAATGGAGTAAACATTAGCTAATAGATACCCAATCTACTAAACACGATCATATTTTTCTCATTTTATTTGCGTGAGATTTTTTCAGACACCACACAGAAGGCGAAGGACTTGAAGATGGATTACCATTATGCTTGGTGTAGTCGCAGGAGAAGTCTGGAGTGAAGAAGGAGATGCGGCAGCACAGAAGAAAATACTGGAGCAAAGCAAAATATAAGGTTTGGCGTGCTAGGGTTTTGACTTATTTTGACTAACGTGCGCATATAGTGTTGTGTACTTCCGTAGTTAGAGTGTTTACTGTTTAGACATGTATTGATAATATTTTCTCCAATAAAGCTAGGGACACCGAAAAACCTGCACTGAAATTGTGTATCGGCCTACGTGTAACACGCTTTTGAGTTTTTTAATAATTTTTTTCTAGTGAACGGCCGTCCATCAAATTTGGACGGTCGTTCACTCACATGGACGTCCGTCCATATTATATGGACGGGTGGACATGGACGGGGGTCCATATACCAGGGACGGGTGTCCTATTTAAAGGACGCCCGTCCATAAGTAAAATGAAATAAAAGTTTTTTATAAAAATTAGGAACGGTTGTTCATCCATTATGGACGACCATCCTTTCATTTTGGATGGGCGTCCGTAAATAAGGGACGTCCGTCCTTAACCAAAATATGAAAATAAAAAAAAAAAAAAATTTGGGGACGACCTTCCATAAATTTTGGACTTTTAAAAAAAACATTCTAAACAGTAAACACCTCTTCTTCTTCGCCATCTCCTCTCTTTTTCTTCGTCTTCATTCCTCATCTTCTTCACCTTTTGAATTGCTTTGGAACCCATTCTTCGACATCAAATGCACCTAAAAAATTCAAGTTCATATGGTTTCCTTAGATAAAGAATCTACTTCCTCTATAATAAGCAGCATGGAATTCCTATTAGCATATCTCTGAGATATTGTCAATGGAAATGGACTTGCAACTAAGGACCAGTAACCCCAACTTTATCTTATCACATATAACAGAGTGAGACATGGATGCTTCTTGGTGTCAAAGGTTTGATTGGTTCATGCAATTCAAGATCATCAGCACCATGATCCAAGTAAACATCACAGACTCCCTCCGTCACCTTTTCTGGAAATGTTTGAGCAAATCTTTTATTTTGCTCTGCAAGGTGTTTCAGTTTAGCCTCATGCTCCATTCGTCTTTGATACTCCAAGGTTTCTTCAAGCTTTCTTTCCTCAGCTTCAAGCTCAATTTTATGTCTAAATTCCTCTTCCAAAAGTTTTAATCTAACTTTGATAGAAATTTCATAGCCTCGAAGACATTAAAAGTCATCGTTTCATCTTGGACCCTTAGGATCAACTTTCTTTGTTGAACATCAATCATAGTCCTCCTTGTAGCAAGGAATGGTCTTCCCAAAATGAGCGGTATTTCCTTGTCTTCTTCCATATCCAACACAACAAAGTCTGCAAGGAAGATGAACTTATCCACTTTAACTAGCACATCTTCAATAATACCCCATGGATGCTTGATGGATCAATCTGCGAGCTACAAGGATATGGTTGTGGGCTTCACCTCACCAATCCCTAGTTTCCTTAAAATAGAAAAGGGCATTAGGTTAATGCTGGCACCTAAATCACATAAAACTCTATCAAATATAATATCTTCTATAACACAAGGGATAGTGAAACTCCTTGGATCCTTGAGTTTTGGTGGTAGCTTCTTTTGCAGAATGGCACTACATTTTTCTATAAGCATCACTGTTTCATTATCTTCCAACTTCCTTTTGTTTGAAAGGATCTCTTTCAAGAATTTAGCATAACTCGCATCTGCTACAAGGCATTTGCAAAAGGTATGTTAATCTACAATTTTTTAAATACATCTAGGAATTTCATAAACTGCTTATCTGATTTTGCTTTCTGAGCCTCTGAGGAAAACGAACAAGAGAGGTATGATGTGCCAACTCCGACAGTATCTCTAGAAAAGATAGCTTCTTTTTTCTTCTCTTTTGCACACTTTCTTGATGAAGTTCATTTTCTTGGCTCTACATTTTCTCTTTTACTATGATTTCTTCATCAATATTTTCCTTAGATTCTCCCTTCTTCTCTGAAGGGTTCTCATCCTTCTTCCTTTATTCAGCTTCTTCTACGGATTTCCCACTTCGTAAGGTGATGGCATTTGCTTGTTCACGTGGGTTAGTCACCGTATTGTTTCACAAAGAACCTTGAACTCTCTCATTCAACTTTTCTAAAATTTGTCCCAACTGTACTTTCAAATTTCTGATGGATGCTGCTTGGTTTCTAAAATTAGATTGTGTCTCATTCATGAAGTTTGCGGTCTCTTGCATGAATCTCCCGAACATATTCTCCAACTTTGATACTCTCTACTCTATTGGTTGAAGATTCGCCGCTTATTGATGATTTGGTACTCTCCTTTGGTTCGATTGATTACCTTGATTGCTCTAGGAAAAATTTGGGTGATTTCTCCATCCAGGATTGTAGGTGTTGGAAAAAGGATTATTCTGGGGTCTCTGATTTCCGGCCAAATAATTGACTTGCTCTAAAGATGAAGATGATAAAGCAAAGGTGTTCCCCACTTGGCAGTCAATGCTTGCATGGTTACCTGCACACAAATCACATGTTAATCGAGGTGTCTGAATAGAATTAACCTGCATACCTCCTAATTGTTTCTAAATTGCTGTTAGTTTGGCTGAAATGGCCGTGTAAGCATCAACTTCATGAACACCGATAGACTTCTTCAAATGTATTCTCTCATTGGGTCTCTGATAGTTGTTATTTGCCAGGACTTCAAGTAACTCATAGGCTACTTGAGGTGTCTTATTTTGCAATGCTCTTCCAAATGTTGCATCCATCATTGTTTGCACATATGGAAGCAACCCATTATAGAAGGTTTGGACTTGCATCCAAACAGGCAAACCATGGTGTGGACACTTCCTCATTAGTTCCTTATATCTTTCCCATGCTTCAAATAGTGACTCGTTCTCGTCCTGCATAAATGATGTGATATCGTTTCTCATCTTTGCTGATTTCACTGGTGGGAAATATTTAGTTAGAAACCTTTGTGCCAATTCATTCCAGGTGGTGATTGTTCCTGCTGGTAGTGCCAATAACCATCCCTTTGCTTTATCTCTTAGTGAAAATGGAAATAATCTTAACCTCATGGCATCATTTGACACTTTGTTTGCTTTAAATGTGTCGCATATCTCCAAGAAGTTAGCAATATGTGAGTTTGGATCTTCATTTGCATTTCCCCCAAACTATACCAATGTTGGATCATTTGAATGATTGCCGGCTTTATCTCAAAATTGTTGGCTTAAACCGGTGGCCTAGTGATACTTGGACCACTACCATCAACCATGGGCAATGAGAATTCCCTCAAAGTTCTATCTTTCGCCATTTCTGTGTGTAGTGTCTCTTCTCTCTCTCTTCATTCCCTAATAAGTCTTCTAGTTGTTCTCTCGATCTCTAGATCAATGGGAACTACAGGGAGACTTCTTACTCTTCGCATAAACTACAGAAGGAAGAGAAAGAAAGATCGTGAAATTACACAAACTAAAAAGAATGAAAGTAAAACTAAAGGTAAAACTGAAATTTAAAGCTTCAACTTAGCGAAAATTAGAAGAATTCAATATCAACACAAAATCAATCCTCGATAACCATGCCAAAAACTTGATGCGTGATTTGACAAACATGCATATTTAGCAAGTGCACTAGTCACAAAAAGTAATACAATGATGAAGTAGAGTATCATTCCTACGAGGATTGCATGCTAATTACCGAGTTTCCTAATTCTATCACTCATTGAAGAATAGAAAAAAATGTTGGAATTGTGGGGGAAAGTAAAGCTAGAATTAAAACACAAAATCAAACAACTAAGATTAACACTAAACTAATCAACACAAATTCAAATCAAGGCAAAAGAGGTTAGGTTTCGACTTCACCAGGATACTCTAGTTTAGCCTATAATTTCTATTGCTTCCAAATTCACTTGCAAGGATTATAAATCGAATTCCTTAAGTTGTAGAATATACCTTTTCAGGCTATATTCCCCTACTTATCCCTATTAAGCTTCCACACCCAACAAAATGAAGGTTAATAGTTCAAAGTCTATCAAGCTAAATGGAATCCTATAAAGATTTCATAGATCACTAAACCTATCTCTAGCATTTGTTTAATCTAAGGTGTTTACTCTAAGAGGCTAACACATGAATTACTTCTTAGTCTCATCATGCTCAACATTCAATTGAATCAAAAGAAACCAACATCCAACTGCATTAAGAACAAGAATAAACACATAATCCCAGCAATAGAACTCAAAAACAACACAAATTTATAGATTAAACCATTGTAATCCAAGTTACATCAAAACCCTAACCCGAAAGTGAGTTAGTTCATGCTCAAAATAAAGAAAAAACATCACACAAACAATAAATGTGGAGTTCAACATATTAGAAATTGAAACAGGAATGAATTCTTCCCTATTTTGGAGACCCAAATTGTTCAAATCTCCTTCTCCTCTTCCCCTTATCTAAAAATGTCGACCCCCCAAAAAAAATGAACTAAGTCTCTCTTAAATAGTTGGCCAAAAACCCTAGGAACTAATACAATACAAGCAAAACGCAAAGTTTTACAAAAACATATTTGCAGTTTTCGCCAAGGCGAAGAAGAATCTCGCCGCAGCATCGATTTGAATTTTGCTGAACCATCTGACCCGAGGCTAGCTTTCTGCGGCGAAGAAAGAACCTTGTCGTGGCGAACTCTTGCTGAACTTTTATGAAATTATGAAACTGCCATTCGCTTGCTTCTTCGCTTGAGTCTTCGATCTTTGAGATCCCCAATAAGAACAAGCTTCACAGTGCTTCCAATCAGCGTCAGAGTTCCCCCAATTACTAAATTTCTCTTGATTCAGGGTCCAGAAACTCATTTCTGCTCGGTTTTGCTCCAACTGCACGTTTTGGCCTAAAACGTAAAATATATGAATTTAAATAGCAATTTTGGCACAAAACTTGATAAGAAGTATCCGAAATCCTACAAAAAGCATAGAGAAAACAGTATAATCCTAGGATTATCAACTTGCAATGTTAAAAATGGTTCAACAAAGTTCCACACCTTTATTTTTACAATGTAATGAAATAATATTATGTTTTTAAAATATAACAAACTGAATGTTTGAATTTATGTTGTCAAATTCAAAACTCACGATTGTATTTTCTACATTAGTAATTGGAATATTAGAATCAGGATCCTGGAGAAGCACTTGGAAAACATAGATTTAGTCAGCCAATTTAACTTATCAAATCTAAAAAACATAGGTAACCACTAATATGATATTTTTTACCTCTCTTCCTTTTTAATTTAGACATCTTCTCCATTCTATTTTCCTCGCATATCTCATTTACATTTACAGAGACATTTGAAGAACTTGTTGAACCCTTCTCTGTGTTTGATACATGTTGTTTCTGTTTTTTGGATCTCTCATCTAGATTTGAAAATAATAATATTAGAATTAATACTATACCATGCAACAAATTATATAATAGAAGAGCTTAACCAAAAGGCAAAAACAGTAATTAAATATCTCATTTATATTTATAGAAGTACTTAAAGAAATTCTTGGATCTTTCTTTGTCTTCGATACACATTGTTTTTGCTTTTCAGATGTGTCACCTGGAATTCAAAATAATAATAATATGATTGAAACTATATTACACAATAAATTATATCATTAAAGAAAACAAAAAGTAATTCACTCAACAATTATTTCATATGTATCAAAAAAGTATTGAGAACCATGTAATATACAAAATAATTGTATGACAATACCAAAATAAGTAAGCTACTTATTTTTGTTTGGAAGTTTATTATGGATCATTTTGCTGTGAAGTTCATACGTCAAAACACCAATTTATAGTTGATAAATAACTAAAACAACAAAGATATAGACTGAACTTGTTTACTCTCTAGATAATAATTATATGAAGTTCTAATATTAAATACCTTTTTCTTTTTGGAGATTGACTCTCTGATTGGCTTTGGAAATTTAGGCATTTTTTTGTTCCATATAAACATTCTCAATTTTCTATTCTCCTTGCATACTTTTGTTCTCAAATCAACGATATTATTTTTCCAGAATCATATTCCAATATGTAGTTTTCAATCACTTGCAAATATAATTCCTGAATATATGTCTGTATAGCTATTACATCATGATCCGTAAGAACCATCTTACAATCTTGTACCTGACCAAAGCAAAAAATATATTCTGTTAATTACATTCTCTTTTCCAACTTTGTTGAGTCCAAATTATTATAATTGTATGCAAAAATTGATAACAAACGATTTACTAAAGTTTTTTATGTAAATTTATGGATCGAAAAATGTTTTAGTAAAACTTTATAGCATAGAATATTATGGTTTTGCAGCAAGTTTTGAACTGAAACAGAGCTTCATCTATTACAGCCACTCATTAAAATGGTTCGGCAACAAAGAGATTTCCAAACAAAGGAGACATTTATTATTATAACTATGAATAAATTGTTGGTTCGGCAATGGTCTACTGAAAGTATATCATGCATTTGTTGATTTGACAACTGCATGACCAAATAGATACTTGCATCTATTACAATTATACTTATATTATGGTATTCTAATTAACTCCTCACAATTCTACAGGCCCATTATATATAAATAAATAATTGATCAATTAAATTTTGATCTCAAGGAAATTATGATGAACCACAAAGTTTTCAATTTGTACTCTATTGGTTTTCCAAGAATTTATATAAATATTTTCAAAAATTAAAATAGTCAAATTTACCTGTATTAAAAAACTTGAGTAATTTAAATTTGATATCACAATCAATATTCAATTTAACAATTGTACAAAAATAGTTCACAAAAAGAATATATTCATTACCTTTAATAGGAACTACATTGTAACTATAAGGAGCAATCATTTCATCCAACTATATTATAGCTACATTAACTTACAATAAAATAAAGATGTAAGAGAAATACATTAGTAAGAAGCACATAAATTAATATGCATAAATTATTTAAGAAATGAAAGCAGTACGATATAAAGAAAAAAGTAAATCTAAACCTTAAAGTAGATCAAACACATCATATATAAGATAACAGCAGTCTAACGTTCAGATAAATCTCTCTCTCTCTCTCTCTCTCTCTCTCTCTCTCTCTCTCTCTCTCTATATATATATATATATATATATATATATATATATATATATATATATATATATATATATATATATATATATTAACGAGCAAATTAAATTTTACAAAATAAATCATTAGGAAATTAATAGTTCGATATATTTTTATATTGTGAAATCTTTATATTTTTTTTAAACAATAATGAAACCATGAAGTTCATAATTAATTATAGTTGTTAAATTATTAAATATTTTGTTTCTGTTTTAAATGACTACAATAAATTTTTTATTAGGTGTAATTATATTTGGAGTTGGATATATTCCGCTTGGTTAAAACGTTGCCGTTTAACATGTTCATCATCTTTAAAAGCGAATTAGGGATTAAGGGCATTTTTTATGTTGATTCTGTAATCACAGTTGCACTTCAAAAGCTTTCATATGTATCAACAAACTGAAGTACATTGCTTTACTGACTAAATTTATTATTTTTATCTACTCACATCACTGTTCAACTCTGTTTTTACTTGCATTAACCAACAATTTGTGGGTAATTTCAATTTTTCTTACTGGGTTTTATTTGCATCTCATTTTTCTGTCTGACAATGTCGCTTATAGAAATTCCTACCACAATTACCTGTGCTGGTCTTTTGCAATTCCAAAAACATTACAATATTGGTGACAATTATGATTTATTACCATGCGATGGTTTTAAATTTTTTGTAGATTAGCATCACCTCCCCCAGGGCATAGGTTTTTCATGTTTTTTGAAATTTTTCTCTAGTCAGATCTTGTTCCTCCTTTCTCTTCATTTGTCAAAGAAGTCATGATTTCTTATAACGTTACACCTAGTCAGCTCTATCCCAATGCCTGGAAAATAGTTTTGGGTTTTGAAGCTTTGTGTTTGATACATGATATTCTACCCATGTTTTATATTTTTAACTACTTCTATGCATTGAAAAAGAGGCCGAATAGTCCATTCTATTTTATCAAGGGTAGAAAATGTCAAGGATTGTTAACTGAATTATCAAATAAAGTGCGTGGATTGAATGATAGATATTTTCTATTGGGTTGCAAAAAAGGTTGGGGTGGATTACCCACAGAATGGACAAAAGCTAAAATGCCCCACCACAATCTCGATAAAATAGATGTGAACGAATTTGGCATCCAAACATTGGAGAATTTTATTATGTAATAACTCCTTTATACTAGGATACTCATAGAAATACATAAAGTAAAATACATTTATATCAACAAAAATAGATGGGTCCAAAATTTTCTTTTAGTACATATAAACATTTTACAAAAAAAGTTATCAAAAACAGTGGACAGTGTAGCTATTGCTCCTCGCTTGCCGACGCCAATCCGACCGCGTCCTCACCTAGATCCTGTAAACACAAAGAAAAACAACAGGGTGAGCACAAAAATAATGCTCAGTAAGTAAATCCTCTACTCGTCTATCCCCGTAACTCTTTTTCTTAATTCTTTCCTTACACACTTCTCGTCTCATTTATTTTCTCCTTTTGTTTCTCTTTCACATAGCTCTCTTTTATTAATTTTCTATTGTAAGTCACGGCCTCATCTTACCGGAGGCACGACCGGGTAGAGTTCACAAAGCACCAACCCGCTCTTCGTAACTCTACTCATTCTCTCTTTATTCTTTCTCACTTGAATGTCATTGCCTCATCTTACCGGAGGCACGGCCGGGTGGAGTTCACAAAGCACCAACCCACTCTTCGTGACTGCCGAGTGGAGTTTACAAAGCACCAACCTGCTCTTTGTGTTTTTCTCATTCTCTCTACTCTTAGAGTAGTTCATTCACAAAGTTTTCTACTCTTTCTCAAGCTACTTCTCAATGCACAATTAATGTATAAGGATGGTTCATGCTTAAAATTTCTTACTTAAGGCACTTATGAAATGCACAAATGCAATATTGCATCAAGATAGTCATTCTACATAGGTCACACTCAAGAAGGCATAACTTGAGTTATACACATCAGATTGCTACGGTTTTGGTCTAGTTTTAAAGCTTAGAGACAAGGTTACAACTTTTATGTTTTGGTCTCAACCCAGTTCAATCTGTAAAATGCCCAAAAATCACTTAAAAGGTCACGGCTGTGACAGGGTAGTTTTCACTTAGGCTTTTCACTTAGACATTTCATCAAACAACAATTGTGCCTAAACAAACCCTAATTTAATTATCATTTAATTTGCTTCTCAACCATCCAAAAATGAGAGAAAATTTCTCTTGCTGCATCATTATACCTACACGGCAAACACACTCCCAAAATTTCCTCCAATTCTTCCAATTTCAACCCATTATAAAACCATCACATACACTTCTCATATTCAAATATATCCAACAACAAGCATAATTCATCATCAATCTCATCTCAATTTCTTAATAACCATAACATATGCATACTTAAAAAAATCTCTACTCACTTGAATTCTTAAACTTTAATTTGAGTTAGATTTTGAGTGGAATTTACTTACCTTATGCTTGAGTCTTCTCTACTAAGCTCTCTACTCTTGTTGGATTCAAAACTTCTTCTAACCCTAAGCATAAACTTTATAAGAACTCAACTTTTACACAAATAAATCATAGATAAAGAGCATGAATTCTTACCTTTTGAAGTCTTGAATCAAAACCCTATTAAAAATCACTCAAAAGCCCTCAAAATCCTTGGAGGATTGAATGAAAATTTGAGAGAAAATGGGGGAGTAGCGTGGTGGTGGAATGAAGGAAATAAGGGTTACAAACCCTTATCATCTTATTTTATAAACTCACTTTCCCATTTTGCCCTTACACTTTTTTAGAAATTCCATCCTTGTCCCGTAGTCAATTACCATAATGCCCTCATTTTTATTGCATTCTTTATTGCATTCTACCTTTTTTCACTCCCCACTTTTTCAACTAATTTTGAGTGAAAATACCATTTTACCCTTAATACAAGTTTAAGGCATTTTCTTCATATTCTCTTAAAATAACTTTAATAAAAATTAACTAAGGGCTATAAAACATAATTTAAATCATGTACCTCCATGTAGGGCGTTACATATTCGCAATCAACAAACATTTGATGTTTTCGATATGTTGGAGAAATTCTCGATTCTTCAATTCAAAAGAGGTATTGCAATTTTTTATATGATCAGTTTTCATTTATTTATTAACTGTTTCTCATGTAGCTTTTTTTTTCCCTAGTTATAGTGGATATCGAAAAAGCTTTCACAAATTCAACAGCTTCGATATCAACTTCTATGCCCAAATTGATCGGCCCTATTTCTGCGGCACCATCTACATTTGAAATTGAAGATCAAGATGAAGATATAGAAGAATTGCCACTGATCAGGCGAAGCAAGCAAAAAATGGTGTGTGATGAGGAAGCTCAAGTTTCAATTCCTCCCAACAGTTTAAAGACAATGTCTAAAAAAGATGTTGAAGAACTTACATCATAAGAGGTGAATTCTGTGATTTAAAATTGATGAATTTGGCTTACTTATAGTTTATTAAAAATATTTTATATTATTGTTGTTGTTGTTGTCATGTTTGTGGAACAAAGAGTTATGGCTTATTTGGAAATCAGGAGGCGATGGTTGGCCTCCGATAAAGTCATTGCAAATTTGGAAACAAACAAAAAAAGATTTGTTGTTCACAAGGCCAAGATCACAGAGGAAATAATGGATTTAAAGAAACAGATGGTAGAAGCTATGAATGAATCGGGGTTTCATAAGAAGAAATTATCAGTTATTGAACAATCATGTTCAAATGCAAAGTTAGAAATGATGTTCTTGAAAGAAAGGAGAAAGAATTGTTGGACTGCAACAAGCAACTGAAATCTACCCTTGTTGCAGTTGAAAAGGAAACAGATACAGCTTTTGATGTTGTCTCACGCATGTTCTTGAACACTCGAGAAGTCTGTTGTGATGCATCTAAGTCCAGATTTCCAGATGAAGATTTCAGTTTCTTAGAGAGTTTGATTCTACAAGATGAAGAGAGAGATCTGGTAAAAGAGGATTGAAACGCCGACGTTTGTGGTAATAGCGGTAACTTAGTTCAGACCTTGAGGTTTCCTATTACTTATGCTTTGTTTACGGATCTGGTTCTTATAGTACTTCCGTCAAATTTTTTGGTTTAGATTTGGATTTTTGGTTTTCGAAATGTCAGTTTTGCCCAAGGGTGATTCGATTTACATTTGAGAGATGTGGAATGAAAACCTCAAAGAGGAATTTGCTTTAATTCATGAAATTGTTGATAAGTATAATTACATAGCCATGGATACTAAGTTTCTTGGCGTTGTTTTGCGTCTGGTTCGGACTTTCAAGAATATAAACAATTATAACTACCAAACATTGAAAGATAATGTCGATATGTTGAAATTGATTCAATTGGGGCTAACGTTTTCAAACGAGAATGGAAATTTACCTAGTTGTGGTTTGCAAGTCATTCAGTGGAGTTGTTACACCAATGCGGGATTGACTTTAGGAAGAATAATGAGAAGGGTATTGATGTGAATTGATTTGGTGAGTTTTTGATGTCAACAGGGATTGTGTTGAACGATGGTGTTCACTGGGTTACGTTTCATAGTGGTTTATGTTTGTATTTGTAAAAATATTCTTTGATATATTATTACTAAACTGTGTGTAGAGCTATTGTAACTGCTATACTTGGTTAATGACTGGTACACCCTTAAGAACGTTAATTTGGATTGTATCAGCAAATATTGAAATACTGGTATTACAATATTGAGAATCTATTATTTAACCAATACAAAATAATTTATATGAGAACAGAGATTTGTTTAATATATTTTAATATCAAAATACATGTGTGCATTGCTTTATAATCAAGGTTCGACAAATGGTGTAGGTCCAGGTTTTATAGTCATCTGATCAAAACATTCCGATTTGAGATCGATCGAATACTCCCGTGTCTTAAGATCAGCAACAATAAGCTTAATATCGTCCACGATTTCAAATAAAGAATCAATCATATCGTTGCATTTTTCTCTTGTACCATTTAGATTTTCTATGTTGCTGTGAACATTGGGTAGTATCTGTTTGAACTCCTTTTGTCTGTCACCCATTGCCGCACCAACAGGTTTAAAAAAACAATGAATTTCAATAAATATTTAAACATGCTAGAAATACAAATTTCATTACAACTGTATATATATATAAATAATAGGATAGTATATTTTGTTTAGTTTTATAATACAAAATTTGTATTACCTTCTCTCTTGATGCCTTCCCATTCCAAGTCGCTCCTCATTTGTAGAAAGCAAGTATCCTTGCTTTCAAATCCAAAACAAAAGCGATTATAGAATTCATGACCTCAACTAGAAAATGCATGCCTTCTTTGATTTTTGTTTTTGTAGTATTTATATCGGTAACATTGTGGTCAATGTTGCTCAAAATCCGTTTCAGGTCTCCTATTTTTCCAGCCATTATCAAACAAATTATAGATAAAAGAGATAAAGAGAGTCTACAAATGTATAAAAGTTATATGAAAAAAAGTTGGGATTGATACTTATATATACATACAGTTTCAAGAAAAGATTAAATAAGAAGAGAAAACAAACATATGGAAAACAAACAAAATGTATGCAATGATTGAAGAACCCGAAAATATCAAAAAGCCCAACCGAGGTGATATGCACTGACTTGAAATATTTCATTGATTTAATAAATGATTACTTCTGGAAAACCAAAAAAGAAATAGTAATAAATAAGTATAATGATAAAAAAAAAAAAAAAAATTGTTCGGATAGTTTCAAAAGAAGCAATAATATATATTTAGTTAGAGTCCATTGTTTCATACAGTAGTTACAGCTTGATATTAGCATAACAATTTTTTCAGTAGACCAATGGTAAGAATGTTATAGTTCAATGAATGATATAATGTTTATAAACATTATCAAACTTAATTAATATGAAATCGTATATTAAATTAATTTGTTATTTTAATTTGGTTGATGGTTTTATATTAATCAGGTAAATAGTTTATTAAATTACTAATGACATTTTAGTTTTTCATTCCATTTATGTTTTGCCGTTGGCTTATTTGAATTAAATATATTTCACCTAATTTTTGCAATATTTAACAATAATGTTGTTCGGGGTATTCCTAAAAAATTAAATATTATTTTATTAAAAAGTACACCTGCTATTTCAAAAACATCGATCCAACCAGTTTTCTACAGTTGGCGGATTAACAGTGATTTTGTTTCATTAATATATTCCTTTACCTGGTGTTTCTTTATTTAATGCATTTTCTATTTCTTTAAGCTGTGTTTACGCCCATTGTCTGTCCAACATGCTGCCAGTGTAATTGTTTCGGCTTTCTCTTGTGTCAGTATCGATTTTCTTTCGAAGGGTTTGAAGCTTTCGTGTCGACATCTTCTACATTGCTGATTAAGTTCTTGTATATCTCATCCTTTTTTTCAGTATTGTTCTTTGTTTTTGGTAGTAGTTTCATCTGTTTGTTTGTGTAATCTATTGTTAAAATTTGTTTAATGTTATAGTATGTAACAACTGCTGTAACTAGTAAAATGCTTGCATAATAATAATAGATAATGGGCCCAAAACTTTTCTTTTTATTATATGTAATAAGTCTTTTATACACAAAGAGCATTATTTACAAAATGTCATTTAAAAAGACAAAAACAAGGGAAACAGTGTAGCTATTACTCCTCGCTTGCCGACCCCCCTCTGACTGCATCATCACCTAGATCCCGCATCCACAAAGGAAAATGACGGGGTGAGCACAAAATAATGCTCAGTAAGTAAACCCTCTATTTGTCTATCCCCGTAACTATTTTTTTCTTAATTCCTTTCTCACACTTTCTTACGAACATCATGGCCTCATCTTACAGAAGGTACGGCCGGATGGCATTCACACAGCACCATCTCACTCTTCATGACTATCGGGTGGAGTTCACACAGCACCAACCCACTCTTAATGACTACCGAGTGGGGATCACAAAGCACCAACCAGGTTTTCATAACTATCGAGTGGAGACCACAAAGCACCTACCCGTTTCTCATGACTTTCGGGTGACGATCACAAAGCATCAATCCGTTTCTAATAACTATCGGGTGACGATCACAAAGCATCAACCACCCGTTTCTAATACTCTTCTCATTCACTCTACTCTAGCACTTCTCATTCTCTCTACCCTTAGAGTAGTTGCATTCACAAAATTTTCTACTCTTTCTTAAGTCACTTCTCAATGCACAATTAATGCATATGGATGGTTCATCTCCACTAATGCACTTATGAAATGCCAACATGCAATGTTGCAAGAATTAAGGTTCACTACTCATGCTCAAACCTCTATTAGGCATTTCATCAAACAACTCAAGTGCATAATAAGACTCTACTATAACAATAATTCTATGTCTTTCTCTAACCATCCAAAATGGGAGAAAACTCCCTCACATAGCCATAAATCCTGTCATAGAATAACACTTCCAAAAAGGATTTCTCAATATCCTTCAATTCCATCTCAAACTACATCCCCAACCCACATCTCACTTCTCAAAATTGAAGTGTGTGAACAACCACAAAGCAATAATTATCTCCATTTAAATCTTAATAGCATAGCATATCACATGTATATACATACATACATAATTGCTATTAACTCTCTATTCAAAAAAGTTCTCAAATCTCTACTTTGGTTGGAATTTACTTACCTTGTGATGGAGAGATCTCACTAACACTTCATTTCTCTTGGTTTGCTTGACTTTTCTCTACCCTTAGGATGCCTTAGATTGATTTTCTACCCCAAATCACTCCAAAAGCCCTCTAAAAATCCTTGAACAAAAGAAGGAGAATTTGAGAGGAAGTAAGAAAAGAGAATGGCGGTGGAGAAGAAGAATGAAGGGTTTGCAATGACTTAATTCCTTTTAATACAATTTATGCACAAGCATTCCCATTTTGCCCTTACTCTTCCTTAGGAATTCCATCTATATCCTTTGATTCATTACAAACACACCCCCATATTAACATATTCTCCATGAAAATTCCTTACATTTTACTCCCCACTTTTCCTACTAATTAGGGGTAGAATGGTCAAATTGCCCTTAGGGAAGAAAATATCTAAAACTTAACAAGCATTTTGGTCGGCACGTCGCCGTCGCGAAGAAGCTTCTGTCGCCGCGGTGAAGCTGTCCAGCAGCTTCCCCGTGGGTTTCAACACCTCGTCGCCGCGGCGAAGCCTGGAACACTAAACTCCTTCTATTTCAACCAATTTCAAGGCAAGTATTCAACATACCACTCAATTAAAGGCCAACCAAACAATAATACTAATAAACCGGCTCAAATAAGAGCAAAAGAAGAAACATTAGCTATGTACCTCAAGTGGGGCGTTACATAGTATAAAGTTGTATTTGATGGGCATTCCTATGAAGTGAAGTTATTTCTACGCAATTATAACACCTGTAAAAAAATTTGGATCAAGGGTTATTAAAAATGAAAACCTAGGTTTACCATTCATAAGAAATTAATACTTGAAGGGTCAAAAAAGGGGACGAAACAAAAAAAAAAAAAAAAAATTTGTTACAACTACTTTTACAGAGAAATTTCTTGTTTCAAAATTTACATGTTTGAGGTAATGGTTTTTTTTTTTTTTTTTGTTTACCGTTTGTTTTTCTTGTTAGTTTCATATTTGATCTGCTTTATTATGTAATCTTGGTAGAATGGAAAAGATGAATCAATCATCAAAGATGGTAGAATCACAAACTTAGAGGAAAGAAAATGCAAAGAATTTATCTTTGAAAACTAAACGAAAGAAAGTTGGTAGAGGTCCTTGGTAGGCGCTCTACAAGACTCCAAGGAACAATTGTGGATACTCACAATGACAATGTTCAGCGTGTGATAGAATCGCTGGTTTTCAGTGACAGCGACCAAGAAGTCGAACTACAATCACCTTAGCAGATAAAATAGGCTGAACCAAGTAATGCAATTGAAAATTTGAAAGGCAAGGTTGACCATTTAATACATCTAATAAAAAATCAACAAACCAAATATAGAGATTTGTACTTCGAATCCCAAAAGAAGGTATAGAGATTCTGGTAGAATATGATTTGCTTTTATAGATGATTTCAAATGCTATATCTATTTAAGTACTGTTAATGATTTTAATGATTTTGTTTCACTCAAATTCAGGTTGAAACCTTAACAGAAGAAAATCATCAGTTGGCTTTGAAGATACAAAATACATTTGGAAAACTTGAAGCAATATGACTTCTACAGATTATCAATTAGATACATTGTTGTTTCACTTTTATAAACTCAAAATATTTTTATAGCAAAATAATATGTCTTTCCACAAACTATATTTTATATATGAAATTGGTGAAATGAATTTGAACACTTGAGAAGATCAGAAAAATTGTGTTTATTTTGTTTGTTTGCAGACAGAGAAGTACATTGGATTATGTCTAGAATGGATGAACAAACGGAAGAACACAGTCTTGCTAGCAAATTCAACAGAAGTTCAAGATACAATCAATGTATCCTCTTAACCAGCGCATGAGCATCAACCTCGTGGCAGAGGTAGACCCCCATCGAGCAAGAGAAAGAATATCCACAAATGAAGACCCAATTCGTTTATGCATTTAATCTATTCAATATGAAATGAATCCTTTATGAAAATTTCTATGTTGTTACTTTTGGATTGCTTTTATAGTTTTTATGTGAACTTAAAAAACGTTTGGTTAACTTTTTTACATGAATATTGCAATGCTATGTTGTTTCTTTTGGATCGCTTTTATAGTTCTTTTCCTCTTTTGTGATGCCCCTAATATGTTTGTATAAAAATGGTCTAATTATATTTTTAGCATTATCCGCTTGTACAATCGATATTATATTTGTAGACATATTTTTGACATTCGATGTCAGTATTTCGTAGTGAATTATGCATGATATTTAATATTACTTGAATAATATTGAGATCAACTATTTAAACTTAAAATTTATACCGACCTTCCGTAATTTCTGTAACTTGTAATAATTTTCAAGTTTGACATTGTCTACTAAAACTTTTCTCACAATATAGGATTCATATATTTATTTAAAATCAATAACCTCCAGTCCAGTTCTTAAAACAAACATCTGTTCACACAGTTCATTCAAAAACTTTGTTTGTTTAATAATTAAGAACATGATAATCCAATTAATTTCTGGATTACTATATCAAATAACATCAAAGTTATTTCGGCAATTCCGTCATACATACTCACATCTACATTTTTCCTGTTATAACGTTGATGAAAAATTTACTAAAATTAAATGGAGAATGGTCCTATTACCGGACCAACCATAAACATATGTTATACTTATTTTATTCACATAAAACAGTAACAAAAAATTTAATAATTTGAAAACTATAATTGATTAGAAATTTCATAGTTTCATTATTATTATTTTAAAAAAAATAAAGATTTTTAGATATAAAAGTATATTGAACTATTAATGTTGTGATAATTTGTCTTAAAAAATTGTACTTCCTTAATAATGTATTACTATCAATAAACTATAATTCAAACAAATCTGATCCCATAAATAAATATTGACATAAAATCACATGAATTTCAAGGGACAGCATGTATTTAATTCTTTCACAGTAACATCTATGAAGTAACTCACTATCTATTTCGACTCAAAATATCAAAACTAAACCATAACGTTTTATACTAATTGTAGTAAACAATATGTTGAATCTAGAATTATACCTTATTATTAATGACATTTTTGCATTTCTTTTGTTGTTATGTGTTTTATAATTTGATCATATTTCATATTCCAACCATACAACTTGATTGTTCATAGAGTCAAAGGTTCAAATTTGTTATTCCTAAGTGAAGGGTGCGATATATTTTTAATTTTTACACAAAATAGTTTGTTCACTGTTTTATACTAATTGTGGTTTATTGTTATATTTATTTATGTTGGCATCCATCAATCAAGATAAAGCATTTTCACAAACAAAGTCTCAATTACATTGTATACTTAATCTATCAAATGTGATATGATCACTTTAACAAGACCTCAATTTTTTTTTTTTGGGATTGCTTTTGTAACCCCTACTACTGATTTTAACATTCTCATCGCCACTTTCTTTCTGCTCATTTCCTTGTTCCCTCTCTTTCGATGTGTCTAACATGTCTATACAAGAATTGTCTATCCTGTTTTTAGCATCATCAACTTCAACTCTTGCCACCATTTTTCCAGACACAACTTTGATTTTTGGTGTCAATATTTCGTATTCAGTCACGTCTGACATCGAGGATTGTGATCCATATTCTCCATTATTTGCCTGTTGTTTTTTACAAAACATTGATATCAGTTCAATATTATGAAAATTAACTATCTAAGAATAAAAATTATACTAACCTTTTACAATTCTCGCAACTTATATTCATCCTCAAGATTCTCATCAATCAGAAAAGTTTTGTGACAGTATAAGATTCGTATCCTTCCTTCAAATCCATAATTCTAAACTTGATTTTGAAAACAAACATTTGTCTAGACAACTCACTCAAAACTTTTGGGACATTCTTCTGATCATTACCTTGTTTGTTCAACAGTTGAGAACATGATAACCCAACCAATCTCTTGATTACTGTATCAAACAATATAAAAGTTGCTTGACGCTTGAGAACATGATAACCCAACCAATCTCTTGATTACTGTATCAAACAATATAAAAGTTGCTTCGACAGTTCTATCTGACATTCTCATTTCTACCTTGTATCTGTTATAAAATTAACTAAACATTGTTAAAAATAAATGTCTGAAATTGAATATACTTCTTATTGCATTAACAATACATAATTATAAATAGTAAAAAATAAACAATGATATACCTCATCTGAGGAGATTTCGATTCCTTGTTGCATTTGTCACAATATAAATAGGTATTAATACTAGGAATTTTCTTCTTGCAATAGGTGCAGGAATTGTAACACCAACCATATCTATCATCAACTTCGGTTATCTTGGCCTTAATTGTATACTCCATCACCTGTACAATTTTAATTTTTGTTCACAAACTATGTTGTTATAATCAGTTTAACGTTTTAGTAAATACTGTACCTCATCAACATCATGCCACACGAGATTGGCAACATGTTTAAGTGATGTTCAATTCCCAAACATTTCCTTCTCAATCAGAACTTGATTCAGAATCTTTTTTTGTAATTGAATGATTGACAGAATTCCCATTCTGAAATAACAAAGAGTAGATAAAATTTTAAATATGATTCTATCCATTAAATTACTTTAAAAAACTGTTTCTCAAACATATACTCTTTCTGTAGAGAATGCACCTCCCCAATATCTAAATTTATAGAAATTCTAGATGCCGAAGTTGTATTGAGATATAATCTTCCTGTATGGAAAAAAAAACATAAGTTAGCAATCAACAATATATTAATTTCATGTAATATATTTTTATTACCTTGGAAATCTTTAATATTTGTTGAAGTAACTATTATGACAATTGGGTTGGTACTTGTTGATTGCAAATCTTCACCTATTTCTTCACAAAATTTGCCCCATAACGTAATGTCAACTGCTTCTCTGAAATTAATATTAGTGTAAATTATTTAAAGTGGAAAAAGAACATAAAAAAATTAACAAAAGAATTTACTCTGCCATCTGCAATCTGATGTCTCTTTTTTTAGTCTTTGTTGACTTGATCTCTTCAATTTCTCCTATTGCATTCAAAACTCCAATGATATCTGCATATAATTTATCATAGTTGATGTACAAAAATATTTCTCACGCATTTAAAATGCAAATATTCAAATTAACTATACCTAATAATAACCTTGTATTATTTGTTCTATTCTAAAGATCATGAAGACCAACAAATTCAAATTTATATTTCGAATAACAATTCTCAGTTCTTTTATTTCTTGTACACTCGTGATCATGAGAAATTGTATATAGTATATACCGTCAATGGGTCTGTAAGAGGGAGCAAATGGTATGACTTTTATATGTCTGATCAAATATATCGACCCTTCATAAGCTGACTTTTAAACTTTGCAATCATATTCTTTGGTATCGAGGCATGAATAACTTGATTCTAAAAAACCAAAGAAAATCACAAATTTAAACAAACCTGTATAAATCGGAAATAGAAGTCTTAACATTATTTTTAGACTATATTTTATACCTGTTGATCAATCAAAATCATGTCAAGGCTCATAAGTTCGTCACCAATTCTAAAATTCCTACATTCCCACAATCTAGATACTCTGACAGTGACTATCTAATCATCTCTTGATTCATCAATATATTTAAGAAAATTATTAGACATTGTTATGACTTGCCTGCAAAATGAAATTCATCCTTAATACAATTCAATAAAAGCAATAAAGATTCCCAACCGAGATTTTACAACTAAAGCAAATGTTGTTGTATCACAATTTTAAATAAATAAAATAAAGTTTTAATTTTATAATCTAATTCATACTATAAATATTTTTTATCACAATTTAATAGTATGCGAAATTTTTTGTTTGGTACTGAAATTTTAAACTCCAAGAAGAACTTACTAATTTACAATTGTCACTACAATATTGTTCATCAATTTCTTTATTACAATTCTATAATATTATTATACGCAAATTAATAGCTTTTATAGACGAATTCATAATCCAACATATACAGCATTACAATAGAAAGATAAAAACAATTGAATGTATCACATTACCTAAAACAGGAACTGTATCTCAACTATGCCAACGATTTATTTATTTATTTATTTATTTTTTTTTTTTTTTGGGAAAAATGATCTAATGATGTACTTTCAAGTACCTTTACGTATTTCTCTTAATCGTGTATGACAACATAAACAACTATATATATATAACAAACACATTAATTTCAAGAGTTATGTATAAAACATTTCACATTCAGATAAATACTCCTCACACTTCACATTAATTTTGCATTAAACATAATACATAGCAAATACAATATATCTATCTCTTTCAGATAAATATATATCCACAAAACTGCATCAACTTCAATAACACTTAATAAACAACATAAGAAAAATAACAAAAATAAATAACGAATGGGATTTTTTTATTTTTGTAATTTTTTCATGTTGACAGTTGTAATTCTTATTTAAGTTGCATTTGATACAAACTTATACTATTATGTGACATAAACAGTACCATTTATATCATCAACACTTTAACAAAAACACAATATTAAGAACAACATTAAATATCAGAATATCAAACATCATCATAATACCGAACACATCAATAAAAAAGGAAGTACATTAACCCATAATTAAACCAAAATTCTGATATCTTGACCATTAATAGTAATATCACATTGAAAGTATCACATAACAGTACAATATACCCATCGATTTTGGATAAATATATATCTATAAATATTTACAATGTCAACACAATGCACCTATAAAATTATTAATAGTACAAATCCAACGCATAAAAAAGGAGCAATTATAAAGCTACAAAACACGATATCAATAGACTAACAACATTAAGAGCAACAATAAATATGAGAATGTCAAACATCATCAAAATACCAAACGTATCAATGAAAAAGTAAGTGTATTAACCCATCGGGCTGCATGATTAGTTTCGCAATTTGTTTATTACAATTTATCCACATAAAATACCATGATTCAAAAACCACACCTTTGATTTATTGAATAAATTACAGCACAACAAATGGTTTATTAAAATGAAAATCATAAACTTTATCATTTATAGACTGATACTAAAATTTTCAACTGAGAAGACATTAATCTGCCTCAATTTTTTTATTAATATTATAGTTTGCTAGCTTTGCTGATATAAACTCAAAGAAAAATTAAGCCACTTTACTTTTTATTAATATTATAGTTTGACATCTTTAAAAAATTGTCTAACAAATTGTATTGAATCTGTTGCCTAACCATTGTCCATAATTATGATTATTCAAAGCCTGCTATGGTCGATAACTTTACTGTCAAACCATCAATTTGGCCATAGAATGGTAATACGGCAAATACCGATTGTGATATCATGATTTAAGAATGTTTGGAATTTACAGATCAAGGTATCATCGAGGTCTACATACCATTGTCGAACCATAACCAGGATGTAATTAATTGCATTTATAATTTTTCTAGGAACACTGATAAACCATAAATTTGAATACTTATCCATGATCTAAGGATGACTGAAATTTGGATAGCTTGATATATCAGAAAGATAAATAATTCCACCTGTTCCTATATTAGTCAATCCCAGGTTATTTTTTATAGTTAGACCAAGTATTAGGCAACTTGCCTGATACCAACTTAGAGAGACATTAAGTCGTTTAATTTTTTATTAATATTGTAGTTCGACATCTTTGAAAAATTGTCTAACAAAAAGTGTGGAATCCGTTGCCTAACCATTGTCCATAATTATGATTGTTCAAAGTCTGCTACGATTGATAACTTCACCGTCAGACCATCAATTTGGCTATAGAATGGTAATAGAGCAGATACCGATCCACAATTTATCCATAAGGTATCATTGAGGTCTACATTCTATTGCCGAACCATTATCAGGATATGATTGGTCGCGTTTATAAGTTGTTATAACTTTTCTAGGAACACTACTAAACCATGAATTTGATCAGAATTTGGATACCTTGATACAATTCCATCTATTCCTATATTGGTCACTTTAGGAATATTTCATTTGCGTAAGTCCAAAGGAAATGATAGTAAATATTTTGTTAAACCTCCAACTTAGAAAACATTATAAGAATGTCAAGATGGTTAGACCTTCTGGATGCTAATGCAATGCACACATATGACAGGCTATTCGCAAGTGTACGAAATCGTGCAAGTAGTAAAACTCGAGTAAACGAGTGTCGAATCCCAAGGGAACTACCTACCAAATACCAAACTATTATATTCTATTGCTATTTAATTAAATTGAAGTTTAAGAATGATTTTGATGAAAAAGTAAATAAACTAAACACTAAAAAATTTAGTACTGAATGAAAGTAAAACTTGTAAACACTTTGAAGTAAAAATCAATATGACTAAACCTAGGGCATAGATTTCACACCAATTTAATCCTATACATTGACTTTTGTTGTTAACCTAATCGAGTGTATTCTAAAAGCCAAATCCCCTATTATTCCACTAACTCTCTCTCGAGCAATTAGCAAATTAACCCTTAAACAACAACCCAAGATATCTCTAAATTGGATTTAGGAGCTAAGAGATCATTAAGCTCTATGGAATTTACCGGAGCCTCACAGATCGCGGTAACCTATCTCTAGCGTTCGCTCAATCTATGGTTTTATTACCTAAGACAAATCAGGTTTCATCTCTCGATCTCAACCTAACCCTTGAAATCATTCAACCCTCGGGCCCTTGAGAATTGAAAGCATTATGCATAGTAATAAAACTTAGAATTATAAACTCAATAAGGATGAACAACCATTCAAGTCAACATATATTCATAAATCGGGCTACATCTTAGCCCTAGACAAGAAAGTTAGTTCATAATGAAAATAACAAAACCCATCATTCTCATTAATAACATCAATCTAAGAAAAAGATAAACTTCTCTAATTGGTGAGCGAGAGCTTTCAGGATCCCGATCTCTCAATTGGTGGCCGTCCTCTTCTTCTCCTCCCAAAAAGTCCCCTCTTAACTTCTTCAAGACTCTCTTTTATATCCTTAGGGTTTTGGTTGTGCTTAGGAAAAATATAGGAAAACTTGGCCCATTCAGATTTGGATTAGGATAATGAATTAACACAAACCCGCGACCCATCGCCGCGACTATCGTTCCTTCTATCCAAAGAATCTGTAAACTTCAGAATTAGATGAAGTAATCAACACGAACATTGTAGCTCTTTGAATAAGCTTTCCAACGCCACTAGAATCGTCAAATTCCGACTTCTATAGCTCAAGTTATGATAGAAACATCGAGGCATACTCATGATGAAGAATTTCCAGATTTTCCGTAACATCTTCGACGTACCACAACTCCCCTCATTTCGACCCTGATTCTTGTGCCGTTTGTTCCTACGTGTCGTGAATCCTATCGATATCATTCTTTCCCCTTCAACAACCTGTTTGAGCCTGAAAACACTTAAAGTGCACCCGTGATCCCATAATTGGTATTTATGAAAGAATTAATCCAAATTCCACACTTTAAGCACATTTTTCCATGAATAAACCTAATTAATTCACTAACAAAATATCAACATTCAAGCTCTTATCAACATACTAACAAAAGAAGTAAAAAATCGTCATCCATAATTGAGCGGCATGATTGCTTGGCAATTTGTTTGTTGTAATTCATTGGCATAAGATATCATGATCCAGAAAGCACACCTTTGATATATTGCCTGAGTATTAATAAACACATCGATGATTGGGACACATACAATTGAATACATCAAAATCACCGTATATTGACAACAACCAACAAATCTTTACTTCATCAAACATCAAACCGCAAATGTTCATGCAGACAAAATAACTACAATAACAACTATCATAATCCAGCAACACCGAACCCAAAATAACCAAATCTCTTAATCACCATCACCATCATGCCGGGATACTAACCATGACACTCCCACAGCACGAATCGTTGACATCCACAATGACCAAATCTGATACAATAACATTCCATTCATAAATCACAAAATCGAACCTCAACTACTATCAGATTTTGCTACCCTGTGACAACAATGCACCAAGTAGCACAATTCGATGATAGTTGAGGGCCGATCGTGTCACCTAAAAACAGAGTTAGCAAAAACAATACTCACACGAGCCTTGTTAACATAAAACAATCCATAAATGTTTCATGTAGCTCAGTCCCAAAACAAATGCTTACATATCAGTTGGAACAAACAAATAGCATGGTCGAAAAAACAATGCTTAATCTTTAGACAAAATGCAAACCATGAACGTTTAATGTTTACTCAGCATCAACAATACAGGGAAAAACTAATTGCCCCTCATATGAGCATACCAACAACAAATACTCACTGTTCGGCCGACATTGTAAGCTAAAAATAAAATCAGCAAACATTAATGAACATATAATTTACGCTAATTGATTGCAACCACAGACATACCAAATCAATGACCTTACCGAAGACTTAATAAACAGAACTTAGTACGGAACACGCTGACCATTGTATGAACACGTCAACTTTTTTCCTTGTAACCTGAAAACAAAATCAACAAAATCAATGAATTCACATTTTATGTCGATTGATCGACAGAAGAGACACATCGAATCAATGACTCTACTAAAAAAATAATAAACACAAATCCTCATTTCCTTGAAAACAAACATAACAAAATGTAATCGATCTTCATGTTAACATTGTTAAGGAATAATTATCCATTCGTATAAAAACTGGTACCTAAAAACGGAAACAACAAAAGTTAATTAATCTTCATATTAAAATTATCAAGGAACACACTTACCATTCGGAAGGAATAACACAATCAATCATTCAAATAAATTGGCTGAACAAAAACAATCATTCAATCTAATAATAACCGTTAAAAAGGTTGGGAGATATACTTACAGTTTAGAAGAACAAATCAAAATAACAACTCATCTAACAGTGTCAATCGGACATCCTGCCTTTATTCCATGCCAATTCATGAATCTTTGACCTGTAAACAATAACAAAAATATACATAAATAAAATACCATCGATCAAAATGCACAATAGACATATTATTTTCACAAACTAAAATAACCTATAAACAATTAACAAAAGATCAGACATATTATTGACACCAACTAACAAATTGCAATGATACACAACTAAACATGAGCCCCTTGTATAACCCCTTATTAGACCTTCCGAATATCAACTCAATTAAATACGATTTCAATACAAAGAAAGTTTTCTAATGTCAATACAATACACCTATATAATTTTAGATAACAATCCTAGACAAATGTCATTAAACCACAATTAATAATAACAATACAATACATCTGTATACTTGTTATTAATGCACATTTTTGGAATGCCAATGCAATGCACTTGTATTAGTGATGGCAATGGGTCGGGCCGGGACCGGGTACCCCTTGGCCTAAGCCCAAGCTCGACTTTATGACACAGGCCCAAGCTCGGCCCGAGCCCACTACGGGTATGATAGGCAAAGCCCAAGCCCGGCCCGACGGGTTTTTTATAATCACAGCCCGCCCTTAAGCCCGCCTTTTTTAATAATGTTTATTTTTAAATATTAATAAATTTTAATTTTTTTTTATATTTTAAATTTTAGAAATAGTTTTTAAATATTAATTGAAGCCATTTCCGCAAATAATTTAAGCAATAAGTAAGCAATTAAAACTCCATAATATTTGATTATACTAACTTTTCAGCTGTGCATAATATGTTATGGTGAAATCCACTTTTATAAGTTGAACCAAACCCATCTAACTCATTTAAAGACAATTTTAATATGTTAAGCCTTCAATATGGGATGAAAATTGAGGTTAGTAAAATTAATATTAAAATTTTTGGGCCGGGCCGGGTCGGGCCTAAAGATATACCCATGCCCGGCCCGTACCCGAGGTCGGGCCTTAAAATCAAGCCCAGGCCCAAGCCCAAGCCCGCCAACCTCGGGTAAAGCCTGCCCCTTTCGGGTCGACCGGGTCGGGTCGGGTGCCCGAAAATGTCGGGTCTTGCCATCTCTAACTTGTATTATTATTATTATTAATCATTAATACATATCCTCTTTTTTTAATTAATTAATAATCATAGATAGAATAATAAATATCAATCTAACGTATTAAGATAGAGTAATTTGATTGATTTGTCAATCCAATGTGTCAAAATAGAACAATTCTAGAGCTTCTAAAATATGTCACATGGTGAACAATTCGCATGGGTATTTAACTTTATATATTGATTGTAAAACAAATATTATTTATAAAATGTATTTTTAATATCCAAAATCCCATTAATTAATTGTATTTCAATAAATTAATATATCAATAAAAGTTGAGCAAAAAATAATATCCAGGTCAGCAGCCCATTTATTGATGTGGCGTAACACCACTGGCTGTCCTACGTGGCGCTGTAAATCAGAACTTCGATATTCTCCACCCTACTCTCTTTTCCTCAGTTCTGTTTGTTTCCCGAGAAACTGAAAGAAAAAGACCCCTCTTAGGAACCATGGCGGTTCGAGCCACGGTGTCACGCTTTCCTGCGGACCCAGACGCACAAGAAGCTTCAGGCCTGCCATGGGGCGTCACGGTGACGCCTTTTGCAACCAAGGACGAGAACGGCGTCAAGCCGGTGTACGGATCCGATGGGAATTTGCTACCTCGATGCGAGAACTGTTATGCCTATTTCAATACGTACTGTGAACTGGAGCAGTGGGCGTGGTCATGTGCGCTCTGTGGGACCCTCAACGGTCTCTCTTCTCAGGCCATTGCCAGATACTCTCATCCTCAATCGTGCGCCGAGATGGTCTCTTCTTTCATTGATCTCGAGTTGCCTTGTAAGTCCAAATTGAACCATTATTTTATGAGAATTTCATCTCAGGATCTCGTTTGGGTAGAGAGAGAAATGTAGGCAATTTGTTATTCTTTTTCTTGATAATTAATGTGATTTTCTTGAATCTTACCTTATTGTATTTTGTGTCTGTGTGATTAATTTGCCTGATGAGTGGTGTTTTCTATTTGGATGCTGAGAAAATTTGGCAAAAATTGGAATGGGAAGAAATGAGGCTTTTTTTTTTATTCAAGTAGTAATCATCAAAATAGGGCCACTCAGCTGATTTAAGCTTAGTGTGCGCATTTTAGGTTTGTATTATGATTTGATGATTTTTTAATTTTTACTTGTTGTAACTTGTAAGTGGCTTTGATTTGATTAAAATAAGTCATATGTTGCCGTATTGCAGTGGAGGGATCAGAGGAAGAAATGATGCAAGCGCGTCCTGTCTATGTTGCTGCTGTTGATTTGTCATGTAAGGTTTTGTTGATTGCTTTGATATATTGTATAATGTTAATTTTTTGTTTTTCGCAGTTTGTTACTTGAGTTAATTAGAAGAACGTTATGATGCTAAGTGTTTGATCTGGGTGTAGTTTTAACTGATGAAGTTAAATGATTGATGTAGAGATGGTTTTTGTCGGTGTAACTTCTATAATACCATAGCTACTTAGATTTGTTTCAATTGTTTAATTAAGTGGGGTTTTTAACCTGAGATTACCTTTTTAGTATATATTTCAATGGAAGATATTATTAGAATATATCATAGCTCCAAAGGTGTTCAAACTTCTTGCTTTAGCAAGTTCATTAGTTTCTTATGAAATGCCAAGGTAGTTTGATGTTGGATGATCTGGAATGCTTTGATGCAGTTTCTGTAGATTGCTTGGATAGGAAGATTTTGGATCTCTATTATATTAGATAAACTGACAGTGAGCATCCACATGATGTTTGCGGCTGATATTAAGTAGAATTGAGTTCAATTAGGACTCCTTGTATATTTGTTATTTGCTAAAAAATTTACCCATCTAACTGTACGATTATTCTTGCTGCTCTTCATGACTTCACAAGAACAGCATAATGACACCTACCAGGTACCTGGCAAATGCGTGATACTTGGAATTGAGATTGGAATACAATATGCTCGGTTACCTTCTTTTTTCTGATCTAATAATAATAATAATAATAAATAAACAAATTCTTAGTTCCCCTGAGTGTTTGGCAGTGTTGGGCTTTTGGCATATCAGTATACCAGGAATTGAACTTCAAATAATGGTATAGATTTTTTTAATTAATGAACTATACTTATTGAGTTTTAAATTGAACTTTGTCCTGATTCATTCTGCAGTATAGTCTTTGTTTGGACCCTGTGTTTTGTTTTTCTCTAATATGGTTATTTACTTTTTGGGACAGCAGAAACATATATAAATAGGATCAACAGCAGTTGGTATCTCATTTTTTTATACAGACTTGATATTATTTTAGAACTAGTAGATCAAAATAGGCTTTGAATGGGTGAGATTATTTCTAATATGCATAATTAATGCACCTTGGAAATGAAATACATTAGATGTGATGGTAATCATTTGATCTAATGTTTCACTGGTGTTGTCATAATTTTTGTTGTATATAATCCATACATGAATAATATATCATTTTTTTTTTTATTTGCAGCTTCAGAAGAGTTTTTGGAACTTACTAGAAGTGCTCTACAGGCAGCTTTAGAAGGTATACAATTGGCAATTCAAATGATATTTTGAATTCTGTTTTGCTTGAGCTTTTTCTTTAAGGTTGATTTCATTTTTCTCGCAGCTGTTCCACCCGGTGCACTGTTTGGGCTTGCAACCTTCAGCCACAAAATAGGGCTGTATGATGTTCAAGGGGCTATTCCAGTTGTAAAGAATGCTTTTATTCCCACGGATATAGAGGGCACCCTTCCAGTTGAGCTTGAAGATGTCATGCCTTTGTCTCAATTCTTGGCGCCGGTATGTTAGTCAAGGAATTTTCCACTCCGAGTCCAACCACCAGAACTAACCCCCTCTGCGTCTCGTATTTTTGGTCTCTTAGCTGACATAAGGCTTAGTTAACATAGATTGTTTCTTATTTCTCTGTGATTTGAGTGTTTAGTACCCCATTTAGTAACTAAATCACACTTGTGCTGTGTAACTTAATATCAAGACTGTTTACTCTTTTACAGGTGGAAACTTTTAAGGACAACATCACATCTGCTCTTGAAACTCTCAGACCAACCACTTCGTGGGAGAGAACTGCCGGAGCAGGGCAAGGACTTGATGGAGTCTTGATGGGTGGACGAGGTTTTGGTGTGGCAATGGAAGCCCTTTTCAATTACCTTGGGTCAGAATATGGAAACACATTTGCTTTAGGTGTGTGATAAAGTTTGAAGCTGATTTTGTAACTGAAGACCATACTTGTGCCTGGTGGCTTTTGATCTTGTTCTTTTCCAGACCAGATAAACATTTGGTTTTCTTTGAAAATAACTGCAGCTAGAGTGTTTGCCTTTCTATCTGGTCCTCCTGATCATGGAGCTGGGCAGCTAGATACGAGAAGGTATGGTGAACAGTATGCTAGTAAAGGAGAGGATGCAGACCGTGCTTTACTTCCTGAACAGACACCATTCTACAAGGATTTGGTAAGTTTAATTTGGATTTTGGTTTTTAGATCAATAGCTGTGAATTTGGGAAATGTAGTATTGACATATATTTTACAGGCTGCTGTGGCTGTTCAAGCAGGTGTTTGTGTGGACATATTCGCTATTACAAATGAGTATACAGATTTGGCATCCCTGAAGTTTCTTAGTATTGAAAGTGGAGGCTCATTGTTTCTGTATTCTAGTACTGATGATTCAACACTACCTCAGGACATGTGAGTATCTGATCAATATAGTAAAACATTCTGGGATTCTATGATCTTTAAAATAGAATTGCATGATTAATTTTATCAGAAAAAGATGGTGTTACATTTTAAAATTGGATGACTAGACAACAAATGGTTTAAATTCAGTATTGGTATAAAATACAAATATATACATATTAGCTGCTAAAGTACATACAATGGCCTACATTTAAAGGTGAGGTAAATGTACTTTATATACTTATTTAATGTAGACCACCTTTTGTAGCAAGAAGTAGTGCATTTTTCAAATATATTTTTGTGATAATCTCTTAAATATTATTCATGTGCAGGTATCGAATGCTGAGTCAACCATATGCTTTTAATTGTGTACTGCGGTTAAGGACATCTACAGAATTCAAACCTGGACACTCGGTAAGTAGCTGTTTAATTTATTTTTCTTCAGAAAGTGCAAATGAATATGGAGCATTTTATTATGATATCTGCACTATTTTTTGCAGTATGGTCATTTCTTCCCAGATCCGCAATATGAAAATGTTCAACACATTATTTGTTGCGATTCATATGCCACATATGCTTATGACTTTGATTATGCCAATGCCGTTGGGTTTTCCAGGTTCAAATTATTATTTCTGTTTTTGTTTGCTTTCGCTAAATGTATCTGACATGCTTTAGAACTAATTGTTTTTTGTGATTAATTTAGATTATTGATTGCAACATTAAAAATTATCTCATCATTCTTTTGCAGACATGCAGCAGAACAGCCCATGCTACAGATTGCTTTTCAATATACAGTGGTTGTGCCCCCTGAGGACTTTACAAGTCCTGGATTGGGTTCTGCAAGTAGGTATGATTAATCTCATTGACAACTTTCTGAAGTTGGTAAATCGCTGTTTATCTTCTCTATGATATTATTTTTAAAAAAGTTTTTATGAAATTTCAAGTTTATGTGTTTTCAAAGTACATCTGCAGAAGTCCTCTCTCAAATATTGTTTGTGGTTGATGCCTGTTTGCCATACTGAATTATGGTGTTTCGTTTCATTATGACAATGAACCTTAAGGCAGGAACTTCTGCTTCAATCAGTAACTACTTGAATATACTTTGGCTTAAAATCCCAAAACTCTAATATGACATCAAATATTTCTGAGTGACTCAAAAATCTAATCCTTTAACTTGTATACTTTTTTTTTTTTTTTTAAATCTCTTTTGTTGATATTATGCTTGGTTTCTATCAAAAAGAAATAAAGAAAGAGAAAAATTCAGAATGGCATGAAATTGAATGGTTCCAAGCTTTTGATCTTGTAGCTCCAACTCAGTGGAATGATGAAGCAAATGCCATTATTAGGAAGTGAGTGGGAACTTATTCAATAGGATTAAATTTTCAAACTCAAATTGCCTAAATTTTAGAAATCATGTAAAATTATAATTGGACTTAGCATTTTCATTGGTATTTTAGCTTGTGTCTTAATGTTTTTACATTCCAGGGATGCTAACAGAGTCAAATGTTTGGGTAGGAGATATTTGTAGTTTAATGCAGGTATAGGAATTCTTAATGCTATGGAAATCTCACAATCATATTTATCTGGCATTTTTGGCATTGATATTTTAACTTCAATAGTTCCTATTTTTCATTGCATTAGTTACTGGAGTCACCCTTTGGTGTTTATGTGTTTCTTGTTTGTAGTTCTTTTTTCCTTCAGACTTGATGTATTAATTGTATATGTGAGAGAAATAAAAAATAAATAAAAAAACAAAAAAAAAACATAAGTGATTAAAAAATAGACATAAGTGATTAAATGAAGATATATTTATTTAAAAACTTTGAAATAGACTAATAAACATAAGCTATCTGTTAGTATTAGTCTATTTCAAAGTTCTCAAGGAAAGAGAGCAAATTTTGGTTCAATTTTGCTGCTCATTTTATTAGAGAAAGTTTTTATTTTTTGCCCCACATTATTGTCATTGTCTTTGAGATAATGCCTTAAGTATCCACTACTCATACAGCCATCCTTGTTATGTACTTATTTGATTTGCAAACCTTGGACAATGTCTTGCAATAATTTGCTGTGATTTTAGTACCCCTTTTGGAGCTTTTAGTATTAGCTTGATGTCATGCCTTTTCATGCAGAGGCAAGCATTCTCTTAAACGACGACTAAGGATTCGGACTTTGCAGTATGCAGCTGCTCAAAACATAAATGAACTCTATGACAGTGTTGATTCTGAAGCAGTTCTTTCAGTACTTGTTCATAAGGTATTTTTTCTCTGCCTCCATCATTAACCAGAAAAGAAAAGAAACAAAAGGTCCAGTTCATCTTATCTTTATTTGTTTTTTAATCTGGATACAATCCTTTGCTTCTGAAAACAAGTGATGCATAAAATCTTGAGAAATACTATGGTTGCTTAGACTGGTTCAAAAAATAATTCTTCTGATACGATCCTAACTACTATTTTAAAATCCAAAAAAAAAAAAAAAAAAATTCATGTTGCACTTTTTGGGGTATTCTATCCTAAACCCCCAATTGTTTTACAATTTTTTAATCTCAGATTGGAAACCAATGTCCATATAAAATTCCTTATTCTAATTCCTAACTAACAATAACTTGATCTAATTAGCTTATGGCGGAAACTAAGCCTATTTTCAGAAATTTTGGTTGATCTCCATAAAGGGAAATTTTGGTTGATCTCCATAAGGGTAAGTGTAATCTTAATTCTTAAATATCCTTTACCTTAATCCCTTATCAGCCATATCTCAGATTTTGTTTAATGTGGCAACGAAATCTCTGCTCTAAATTTGGGCTGAAATTCTAGATTTCTTTTTGGCAGATCCCACTGGGTGTGTCTCATATTGTATCAAATTGCTCCTGGTTCTTGATAAGTAGCAGTGAATTTTTTTTTTTTTTTTTTTTTTTTTTTTTATTTCTCCACATATATTGGGTAAGAAGTTTGACTGAGTGGAGTTTCTATATATTTGGTACAAATGCCAAAAGTTTCTTGGTTATGAAAAAATGTTGACCGAATTTTAGATAGTGGTAAATGGCATCCATAGCTATAGTGTAGTTTGGCTGCAAATGGTTACTTTCTTTTGGAATTTGCCAGTTTGCTTATTTTCATAATTTTTGGTTTAGAGAAGTATTAAGAAAGAGTAAATTTTTTTCTTGGTGCTGGACATTTTCACTAACTGTTGATATATACGTATGTATATTGTTTACTGAACAGGTTATATTAGCCTCTCTGGAGCAAGGAGTTCGGGAGGGCAGGATGTTGCTTCATGATTGGCTAGTAATCCTTACAGCTCAGTACAACGACACTTTTAAACATGTTCAGTTCAGGAATGGAAATTCAATAACATCTCAGATTGATGTTGAGTTCTTACAATGCCCACAACTGCAGCGTTTACCTCGTTTAGTTTTTGCTTTGCTAAGAAATCCTCTTCTCCGTTTCCATGAAGAAGGTGTTCACCCTGACTATCGGATCTATTTGCAATGTCTTTTCAGGTATTTGGTGTTCTCATTATCTAAAGTGTTCTAAGTAATTAAGAGATTCAATTTTATTTTTCAGATAATAGATATGCATTTAGTTGGTCACATTGTTTTAGAATATGAAATTTTATGGATTGTTTATGAAGTAATTCTGAGTAGGACAAGGAGTTGTATAACAATAGCATCATTAAACTCCTTTTGCTTATGTCCCTTTGTTACATTATAATGCTAGCACACTTCTAAAGGGAGATTTCAGATTATGTGTTGTCAATAATATCTTTTGCCCATGCTAGCACTTAGCATTCTAATATCTAATTGAAGGTTGAATTTATGTAGTTTGGATCAAATTCAATTAATATTTCATGGGTTAGTTTTTCTAATGATTGGGCAGGGAAATATTTGGCCTTTTTTTTTTTTGGGCTTGTTCATTGCATACATGTCGTTAGCATTGAAGATCTTGTTTTGACCCAACTTAATCTCTTTCAGTTTGTTCTTATCTAGATCTTTATATTTATTTGTTTTCTGTTGTCACTTTATACCAATGTTGAAACTTTTTTGACTTTCACCTACACATTTTTATATATCTTGTCTGGAGGATGTTATGGAACTTTACATTAAGAAATAGTTGTGCTTAATTTATGAGAGCTATCTGTGATTCATTTGCCTAAAATTATGGTGCAGTGCTCTCGAACCGAGTTCCCTTCACCGTGCTGTATATCCGCTGCTGACATCATACTCTTCACCAGATAAACAAGCATATCCACGCCACTCGTTGAGTCGTGCTGCACTGATAACCAGTGGCAGTCCTATATTTTTACTTGATGTTTTTACAACTATAATTGTGTATTATTCTTCTACATCAGATCCTTCAATTCCTTTTCCTCCGCCCCAGGATTGTAAGTTGTCCATTCCATTTCTTTATGGTTCGCTATAATGATACTGTTTTCCTTATCATCATTAGTGTCTTCTTTTTTGAAGAGTGTACTTTAGCTTTCGATAACATGCTTTCATCTCAGGTTTGTTGCGGACAACAATTAACAAAATGAAGCAAGACAGGAATATCACTCCCAAACTCATATTTATCCGGGGAGGGCAGGAGGATGCCACAGTTTTTGAGAACTATCTTATTGAGGAACAGGATGTGGATGGCAGTGGCCTCACCAGTGTCATGGGTTTTGTTTCCTTCCTTGAAGATGTCACCCAAAGTGTGTTGGAATACATGAAATAGAAGTGCCATACCAGACCCCTAAGCCTTACAGAATTCCCATACAACAAATCAGTTAAACTTCCACATTCATTCCCTTTAGAAATGGACTAAACATTTAAACAAAGTTCATACATTGGTTCGACATTGTTTGAGCAATCAAGAAGGGGAAGATTCATGGGGTGGGATGAAGATGGCAACAGTTGTTTCTAGTGTAGCATTCTTTTGAGTTGAAAGGACCTTGACGATACAATTTATATAGAGATATAATCAGGGATTCAGGAATATACTAATCTTTTTTCTGTATAAGAAAGTAGGAGGCGATGGCCATTGAAGAGTTATTTGTGTTTTTGGTTAGAAAATGAGTACAGGTAAGAAAATCTAACTGTACTAATAATAATAGCTCGTCCGAGGATTGATGTACAAAACGTTGCTATTTTCTTTTTTCTTTTTTTTTTTTTTGAAAAATGATTTATTTGAAATGAAAATGTTTGTAAGATAAATGGATTAGATGGAAACACCGTTTTCAAGTTGTATCTTTTTATAGCCGAATGTTGTAAATTGTTTGATGCAATAAATTATGTAATATAATACAATAAAAAGGTAAAAAAATTAGATTATTATAAGTAAGCCCTATAAGAAGTAAATTTATATATGTTATTTCTCTGGGTAAAATGAAAAGTAGCTCTTTTATAAAGATTTGTATCATCTACCTTCTCAATTTTATTAGGACGAAATTGCCCGTTCAATAATTTGACTTGTTAGCGAGAGTACATCTTACAAAATGAAAAAATTACTTAAAAAAATTTAAATCTAGAAAAGTGTTAGAATATTAACTCTTTGTTTTTTGGGTGATTGTTATTGAATACAAAGTTCTATAAAAGAGAGTTTGTTCTTTACTTGAATCAACAAGAAGATTTATTTAAAGAACAAGATTTAGCCTCTTTTAGAATTTTTTTTTAAAGGATATTTTTATTTAAAAACCTTGTCAAAGGTCTTTCTTATTATAGCATTTAGAAGTAGGCTATTTCATAATTTGATTACTTATTTTTAAAACAAGAAAAAAAAAAAAACAAATATTTTTATCATTCAAATGACACCTTTTAAAATGTTTCTAACAAAGTGTTGTTTATTGATAATAAAAAAGTATCTGTTTATTGATAGATTAATATCCGTTGATTGATGAAGGCGTTCGTTTATTAATACAAATGAAACTTGTGTGTTTCTTTAGTTTTTACAATACATGTACTCCCACCCAGTAATAATCCCCTTAAAGATGGTGTTTGAGAAAATTTCCCTTATAACCCATGTGTTATATTTATTTGGTCACATTAAATAGAGTAAGCGACCTTTTCCCACCCAAGGTTTGGCTTGATAACCTTTCCACCCAAAAAGTTTTACAATGACATTTTCTCACCCACAAACCAGATCTGTTAGTAAATTTCCTTCTAAAGAAGGATAAAATGGTCAAAATTCTATTATAAGTAAGGCTACGATGGTCAATTTATATTATGCATAAAAAATCAAAATTTGAAATCTGGGTTACTATAGGGTTTCTTCTCTAATCAATTTTATAAAGCCTAGAGTTTTTTTTCTCTCGTTTCTCATTCCAAGAAATGAAGAAAACGAGAATTCTTTAGGAAATGGGGTTGAGTAGAACCGAGAAAGTGAAAGAGAAAAGATTCTAACTTTCGCCAGAATCTAGTCGAACTTATCAACGAAAACATAAAAAGACTCCCAATTAAAAAATTCACCAAAGAAGAATACGATTCTACGTTATGTTTGAACCCAGGTTTTTGCGAAATTTAGTAAAAAAAATCAAATGCAATCTAGGGAATCAAGTTCAATTTATAGAGGGAAGAAACATGAGAAGCGAAAATAATAAAAGGAATGAGCTTCTTCATTAAGGGGGTTTTTTTGCTAGTTTTTAGGGTTTTTTGTGAGGATGGGGAAAAGCTGAGAGGGGAGATTCGGTGGGTCAGGGTCGAGAGGAAGAGCAAAAGAGAGGTTGAGAAGAGAAACTGACCTGTATTTTTTTTTTTTTAAGGTGATGATAATGGCGGTGATTGCAGGAATTATGCTTTACTGCAAAGTGTACAACTTGATTGCATATTTATAATTTTGCTTGATTTGTGTTAAAATTTAATATAGAATGTTAGTTGCAGTTCTAACTGGTTGCGCTTATTAATGCATGGCAGCTTCTAGCCATCTCAATTCTCCAATGTCTGGCAGGTAAATGGGAACAACAAAATAGCTTTCAGCATCTTAATGTTAAGAATATTCTAAATCTTTTCATTTGAATAATAATTGATTTGTAGACAAAAATCAATTAGTCGTATAACTACGTATCTAAATGGAAAGTGTGAATTAGAGTTGTTTGGCCGACATTGAATTTTGCTTCAATTGAAGTTTTTTTGTGAATTAGAGTTGTTTTTATTATGTTTATTAAGAAATTTAATAGTTGGGGGTATATCAGTAATTTTATAATTAAAAAGTGGATTGATAAATATTTAAATCAAATAGGGATGGTATTTTCGTCTTTACAAGAAATATATACTGTATTTAACAGAATTTACTAACGGAACATAACGGTGGGTGGGAAAGGTCATTAGGCCAAACCTTGGGTGGGAAAAGGGCCTTTACTGCATTAAATATATACGATTTACAAAAGAGTATTAAATATGCAATGATCAATCTCAATACACTAAACTCCTTTTAATCATTACCATAATTTAAGTTTGTCTATCTAAAATCGCTCTCACTCTCTCTAGGGTTCTTTCCCTCCCTGTAATTCCATCCAAATTTCTCAATTGGAAACCCTCCATTTTTACTTCATCATTTCAACCCCCACCACCAATTGTTTCCCTCTTCAAATTTCATTGCAATTATCAGCTTTTACTTCCTCCGGTACTTTCTCTCTCCATCTTTTTTATTTTGTTTGCTTCTTGTATGTTTCTGATTGTGTGCAGCTTGCGTTTCTTCACGAAATGGGTTATTTTGTTTGAATTATTATTTTTTTTAATTGAAGTTTAGGTCTAGGAGAGGTTGTTTTGTCGAATATGAGCTGGTTGCTGCTCAATGGACACAATTGGGGTTCTGAATTATGAGACTTTTGTTTTCGTTTATTGTTTTCTTCTGGGCATGCTTCAGCCGAAAAGAAATTAACTTTCAGTTCCTCAAGGTTAGATTTTTAGGAATGAATTTTGAGATGAAACAATCCTGCATGTGGTTGATTCTTTTCAGGTGGTAAAATGTCAAAGCGGGTTATAGGAATGGGACTGTTTTTGTAGTATCGATTCCCTGCAAAATAAAAATTTGATGTTTTTGACGAAGCTGTGGTAGTGGACTTAAAATGTTAAGGATAGGGTTTTAAATTGTCTAATGTGAGGAAGGGTTCTGCTACTACTGTCCATGTGAATTTATGGGGGGTCTGCTATTACTATCTAGGTTAATTTATCAGGTTGGTAGACTAGCAAGAAAAGTGAAAGTTTACCTTCCTTTCCCCCTTTCTATACGTAGTAGCAATTGTCATCAACCTGTATAGGTTTCATCCTTCTCTTTCTTGGACTAGAAATGATCATGGGTTTGAAATTGGATTTGAGCTTGAACTTTGTCAGGTCTTGCAAAGGCCTATGTGTAAAATGAGTTCAGTTTGGCAGTAGGCCTACTCAATGATCATGTCTAATTGTAGCCATCCAACTTTCATGTTTATGATTTGGATAGCTCCCACATTCATTGATTGGTGATTTTAGTTTAATTATATGTAGATATTCGACTGTATACCTTTATATTTGTGTTAGTATTTTATGTGTGCTGATTCGTTTTAATAAACAGATAATATGTTTTTGCCTCAAATAAAAGTCTTAAGAAAATTTTCATAAAAGTATGGGGTGATTGATATGCCAGTAAAGTAATTTCATTCTACTTCTGCAAGGTTTCTTAGTAATCCACATGACATAGGGTTCAATTTTGCCATGCTAATAAATTGAGCTTTAGAACATGCCTCCGTTGTGCAATTTGGAAACATGTAACTGTTGCTACGCTAATAAGTTGAACTGCCATGACACCTATCTATAATATGAATTCTTAGTTTAATTATTTGTTGTTCTTTTAATTGTTAATAGAGTACTTTATCTATTCTATTCTAGCTATATATACACACACACACACACATTGTTGGTTGAGTCTCTTATTCTCTGCTTGAAAAGTCCATATTTTTGTTAACTTTTTATCTTCATAGAACTATTAAGTGGGATCTTTTGAATTTTGATTTTTTTTTACTGGTTGTCCAAAGCGTGTTATGTGCATCCCAAGTTTCTGATAAAAGTTATTACGTGTTAATCTATGACAGGAAGGTGCGCAGATTGGTATGTTTAGTCTGGAACTGGTATATTTTTGTGAGGCTGGACAATGTTGTCTTTTGATTCAACTGTTTGTTGCAGCAGTCTTAATCCTTCTTATTTCTGAATGACCCTAATAAAATCATGGACACATATTTGTTGTATCTCCTTGCATTACCTTGAAGCATAATAATTGTCTCCATACTATATTTAGTATTTGAATATTACTTCCTTATCTCTTACATGCCACTTCTTTACTATTCGCACTTTGTTATGGGGTTAAATAAACCCCCATTAAATGAACCTAATTAAAGCTTAACTTGCCAATATCTTTTGTTTTTTTCTTTTGGCTTTTTCTTGGCAGCAGTCTGTTCTGTTTTCAACAAATTGATTTCTTGATATTTTGCACCACCTTCATAAGCCTCATAATTGTCATTCAGAAATCTCTTTTTCCTGTCTCTTTATTACTGCTACTAATGTTATCACTATACCTTTAGTTAAAAATCTTACATTGCAACTCCCTTGATTCTTATCTCATGACACTATATCAATTGAAATTCATGCTCTGCAACTCCTTTTGGCCATTCATATTGTTACCTCCTTTCAATTTGTGCATACTTCTTCCCATGAATTCTTCTGGCCTCTTTACCTTCTTCACAGTTACCTTGCAAGCTTGTACAATTAGATACCTAAGATGCCACGGGAAAAGGAAAATACATCAGCTGCTGCTGAGCCAGTGGAATCTGAAAAGCAAGTTGTCTCTGGTGAGAAGGTTGATCTTGATGAAGACAATGATCCTGAGGAGAACATGGAGGAAGAGTATGAGTATGAAGAGGTAGAAGAAGAAGAAGAAGAAGAGGAAGAAATAGAAGAGGAGGTGGAAGAAGTAGTGGAAGAGGAGGAGGAGGATAATGATAATGCCAATGAAGTTGATGCACTGAAAAGCATTAACGGTAATGATATGAAAGTTGAAGATGAGGATGAGAAGAAAAAACATGCTCAGCTTCTTGCTCTTCCTCCTCATGGTTCTGAAGTATACATTGGTGGCATTCCTCATGATGCTTCTGAGGATGATTTGAGGAGTTTTTGTGAGACCATAGGAGAAGTTACTGAGGTAAGCTCTGGTTTTATAAGTATAGTACCTTGTTTTGTGCTTTTGTTAACACAGAGTCTAATTTTGTTATGTTTTTTACTACAGGTTCGAATAATGAAAAGCAAAGATTCGAGTGAGAACAAAGGCTTTGCATTTGTCACCTTCAGAAATGTAGAACTGGCCACCAAAGCTATTGATGAGCTGAATAATGCTGAATTTAAGGTGATATAACCTTGTGTGCATCATATCTATGTTGCCTAGTCTCCACAATATATTTATGTGATGATATAAGGGCAAGTTGTATATTATTATCTTCAAAATATAACCAAGGAATTGTTGGCATGTGATATTTTGACATTTTTTTATTTTCATGGCCTCTTGCTTTCTTTCTCTTCTTTCTTTGGTCATTATTTTGAATACTTATCTTTAGTTTGTTGTTTTAACTGAGTGCCTTCCTATAATCTCTCTCTCCCTCAGGGTAAAAAAATAAGATGTTCTACATCTCAAGCAAAGCACCGACTATTCATTGGTAATATTCCTAGAAACTGGGGATTGGAAGATCTAAGGAAGGTTGTGTCGGAGATTGGGCCGGGAGTTACTGGTGTGGAACTGGTGAAGGTTAGAGTGATTTCCATTTCTCAATTGGTTGTTTCAAGCCCGTTTAATTTGATTTATGAACAGTTTTCAAATGAACAAATTTTTAGATCACATAACAACATGCACTTCTTATCAGATTTACGCATTTCATTCGAGGGGGTTAGAATTTGTCATTTTATATTTAGTAGATTGTTAGTGATGTTATAGTGGATTGACAAATAAGTTAGCAATAAGCAGATTCGTGTGCTATATATATAAAGTCTCAACAGCCACAATCATATCACGTTTTCAATTATTATATTATACTATAATATGAACTAATACTCTGTATATGGTTAAAAAGTTCTAATATATCTTTTACCAATTAATTTTGGGATTGATAATTAATCTAATAATATAATACTAAAAAAGTGAATGAATATTGAGAACATTCTTTGAAAGTTGATAGAGATGAAAAAAGAGTCTAGGAGATTGAAGATCAATAACCCTTATGGAGATATGAGAAAGCAGTGAAATGGGTTTTAATCTCTAATAAAATGTCTTGAGAAAGATAGTAAAATATTATTTGTTATAGAAAAGGAAATAAATATTTTTTGTTTTTTAATACTATTTTATAGAATATTAAGAAAACAACTTTTTTTTCGTTTTCTGTAATTGAAGTAACTTTTAGAATTGTGTCCGAAAACAATTTTCAAAAATCTCTTAATTTTTTGAGATTATTTTTTATTTTTAAATCTCTTAAAATAATAAACTTTTTTTTTTCTTCCAGGATTTAATTCTTGTGAACTAATTATTTATTCTTTTTTTATTTTTTTTTGGTTACAGGATATGAAAAACTCAAGTAACAACAGAGGTTTTGCTTTTATTGAGTACCACAACCATACATGTGCTGAATACTCGAGGCAAAAGATGATGAACCCAAAGTTCAAATTAGGCAGTAATGCTCCGACTGTGAGCTGGGCTGACCCAAGGAATGCTGATTCTTCTGGTGCCTCTCAGGTATTGTTTAATCATTTTCCACTGGGGATCACATTTTTGGACTACTACCATTCCATTCTGTTATATGAACTGTTAATTTTCCCTAAACTTTGTTTGCATGCATTCATGCTTTCTTGCCCATTTCTTTGAAATTACATTTTTAGATTTTGTTCTGCTGTCCTTTGCTTTCTGAAGTATGGGTGTGGTCATTCAACTTCTCTTATACAGGTGAAGGCAGTCTATGTGAAGAATTTACCAAAGAATGTAACTCAGGATCAGTTAAAGAAGCTCTTTGAGCATCATGGGAAAATTACTAAAGTGGTTCTCCCACCAGCAAAGTCTGGGCAGGAAAAGAATAGAATTGGTTTTGTACATTTTGCGGAGAGGTCTAGTGCCATGAAGGCACTGAAGAACACTGAAAAATATGAACTTGATGGTGATTGTTCTGAAAATGAATTAGTATAAGTTATTTTCTGATAGCAAAGGAATTAGTCAGTTATATTTGCTGATTTGTTCTGATTGACAGGCCAAGTTTTGGAATGTTCTCTTGCAAAGCCACAAGCAGATCAGAAGTCTACTGGAGGATCGGTCTCTCAGAAGCCAAGTTTACTTCAAAGTTATCCACCTCATATTGGTTATGGTTTGGCTGGGGGAGGCTATGGTGCTATGGGTACAGGGTTTGGTGCTGCACCTCTTGCACAGGTGAGAAGATATCTATGGATATATTTTGTGCTTTAACAATTTTTGTCAATACTTTGTTTAGATGATATACTTTGTGTAATCTGAGTTCAGCCTTTGCATGAAGATTGATTGATAATCTTGCTGGTTGCTTTATGTTTTGCCATGGAGTTGTGGAATATGCATGTATAATTGCCCATTTTCTCATTGGAAACTGTTTCAAGAACTGTAAGACTCTTGCTTGTTGTCTGTTGAGATGATTTTCTTATGCTGAAATGGGTTTTATTTTTTATATAAAACCTTTGAAGTTGTGAATACTCATAAGAAAGTGCTTGGATAACAGATTGCTCTCTTTTTCTTTTTTATTCTTATGTTCATTTGTGGCTTTGTTAATATTGGAAAGCATATTTCTTGCAGCCTATGATCTATGGAAGGGGACCAACTCCTGCTGGCATGGCAATGATGCCAATGCTTCTACCTGATGGGCGGATTGGATATGTCCTGTAAGCACAAACATATACCTTTGTCTTGCAACTTCATGCAGTCTTTAGATTTATATCTAGTACCTTCGCCCTATAACAAAGTGGGAGACTTTTGTATATGTTTTCGTCTTAGGATCAGAGGAAGAGAAGTCTTATGAACACCCTTTTATCTACCTCTCATTAAGCTGTAGTGTCCACTGCCCAGTGATTGGCTTGGCAGGTGGATGCAATCAGCTGCTATTTCAATGAAGCATCCTTTTTCTTTTTCCTGGTATTGTTGGGCCTTAGAACACTCTCACAGGTCGCGAACCAGGTCTGCTAGTTCTGGTTGATTAGATCACTGGTTTGTATTGTTGAAAGTACTAATCTGGTTTGATCTTGGTGGCATTGTTCAGTAAAGTAAGATATTTTATTAGGTTGGTTAATTTAGTTCCCCTATCAAAAACACAACTTTTGTAAGTGAGCTCAGAATGTGAGACATGGTCGGTGTGCTAGCATATGGAATATGGTCTGTTGAATTTAGATGGATGGCTAATATTTGAATTTATGAGGAATGACCTTGGACTGCTCAATGTAGTAATCCGATGCTCCAACTTAAGCAAATCAGTTTGAATAATTATTGTAGAATTTTTGAATTTGCCATTGTGAAATAAATAGGTCTATCATATGCGTATTTAATAGTAATATTTTTCTGAGGAAAAGAAATATAGTTTGATATGAAACACTGATACCATGGTTCCATGTGCCTTTTTGACTGAATGCTGTTTATCTTGTCGTCCTTGTAGGCAACAGCCAGGAGCTCAGCCACACAGTTTGCCTGCACATCATAGGAATAGTGGCAGGAGTAATGGCGGGGGTGGGAACAAGAGTGGTGGGAGTTCAAGCAGGGGGAGGCACAGCAATGATGGAGGCCGTGGGCAAAGATATCGCCCGTATTAGTGGCATCTGTTAAATGCTTAAATTTATAGATGGGAATGTGTTACTACTAAAGCCTATAATTGTTTGGTATTTGATGATAGCAGCATCTTATTATTTAACTAAGTTAAGAGTTGTAGAATCCTGCATACAATGTGATTATAATATATGGTATTAGTCATTTAGTTCCATTTTTCTGTGTCCTTTGATGCTGTGGTCATCTAGCATCTGATCATTTTATTGGTGGTGCACACATGTATATGGCATATTTTCCAGTATATGCATGTGATAGAAAATGTTATGCAGTATCAGTACTCAATTCCTGCCCTCTTTTCAACCTTATTCGATTGTCATCTCTTTTTAAAGGGACGGTGTAAAATAAATTGTTGAAAGAAATATTCCTGAGTTTACAAAATGCTTAAGATTTGATAAGCCCACTTCGAGACAGTCATAATCATTCGATATCTTTTAAGCAAACGAAACAAATGATAATTTTCAATAAAACTATCAGCCTGCTAAAAGTTACAGAGTGAGTGAATATGCCGTAGGTTTCATCCCTACGCAAGGACAACAGAGAACGGTTCATTAACATTCTTTCCCCCACCATCATCCTACTCTTCATTTTCTTCACTGTCTTTATCTTGTTTGGTTTTTTTACTTATCTTTGATGGCTCATCTTCGACTTTCTGTTTCTTTTTCTCTTCTTTTGACTTTGATGCTACTGCTCTCTTCCCAGCATTTTTCTGCCTAAATTCTGAAAGTAAACTAGATCTCGTAAGAACTTCACAAAGTGGGGGTGAAGAAATTCTGGAAACTGTTACCAATAAATTGGTTGAATCTATTTATATTTATAATTGCACTTTTGAACATGTGATTTCCAAGTTCCATAAACAGTATATTGGCAGGCCTTCAAGACCACTATAGCTGGCAACAGGTGCTAGCCACAAACATGAAACAGAAAGCATTGCAATAAATTAGCTGTTTGCAGAGAACCAACACAAAACTGTAGTTTCTAAGCTAAGTTCATGGCAAAAGAAGAACATTAAAAGGACAATCATGACTTGCTAAGCAAACATTGAAAGCAAGTTCCTGTCCTTTTAAAAATGACCAAAGGCTAGTGCAAACAGAATTGTTTTCAATATAAACTTCTTATTGACAACTCCATTAATGATTATGGCATAGATCAGAGACCGAAGGTATACTTTGGAAACTACTTGATTTCCCAAAATAATGTGATCAAATAGTAGACATCTTATCATATCTAATTCGAAACCATTGTGGCAAGTGGTGCAAGCACGTAAACAAGAAGGATAACAGGTAGCCTACAATATTCAATTACTATAAAAGACAGAAAAAAGGTCAGTTACTCTTCAATTTCGTAAAATAAATCATAATAATTGATTTTCACACCTTAAGTGCTTAAACCACATAATAAGTATGGGCCATGGCTGAGTGAAATCGAAGATCAATTACTTTCTTCAATGATATCTTTTGAGAGATTAAAAATTTGTAGGGCTCTAAGATAAAGTCAAAAGCACTCTAATGGCCAAATATTCTATATAACAGATCTTTACAGATCTTTGTTATTTTATTAGATTTAATAAGTATGGCCTAGAGAGAAAATGAAGGAAAGCTTAAGAAAATTCAGCCAAAAAAAAATTAATTTTACAGAAATCTGTGGAAGAAACCAATACTTAAATTTGCAAAAAAATTGGAAACGGTCATATGCTTTATTTTCCCAGCTTAGGAATATTTTATAGATACCAATTTGGATGGAAGCCCTCTTATAGCTAACATATTGACTTTTACACGTTATACGTTTTAGTGACTTGTTGACATTGACAATTTATTCCGCTTACTACTCATCATTTCATTAGAAAAGAACTACATACAGATACCAACTACTTGTCATATACACAAAATTTTAACTCCAACATAACCTGTCCCCCCTTATTGTTCTTTTGTGATGCCTTCTTTGTACAACTGGTGCTGATTATATTTCCCTTTTGTAGCAAATTTTACGTCGATATTCACAAATATCTTTGTTGCCTACAATATCTGTTTCATAAATATATGGAGAAGACTATTCATTTATAAGGCATATATGCAGTAATCTGATTTCTTATCTCAAAAGATCATAATCCTAATAGCCAGAAAATAAAAAGTCTTGTTCAAAATAACCTTCAAATGCATGTTCCTCTTTATTGATTAATAAAATCTTTTCTTTAAACACATTTTCTTCTTCTTGATCTCTCAATTTAATTCAATTCTTTCCCTATGTAGTTACATACTGAAAAATCTATTTGGCTAGGAGAAGGTACATATGGCTTCTTCTAATGAGGTTGTGAAAATCATTCTTCAGATAGTGTATTTCATACGGGTTCTGATTTAGAAGATAGTGAACTTATTTTCTCCACTGTTCACTTAAGGTGCTTGATTTTCTTCTTCTTCTTATTATTCATTATTTCCCCATAAATACAAACACGGCCCCAATGCAAGTGAATCCCAATACTGTAAGGTTTTGGTAGCAATGTTACTTCTGATCAACATGGATAAGTACAGATATTTGTATGAATCTAAACTCTAGGAAATAGGATACAAGATGGAGTGATTCAATCTTACCCCTCCTTTGAAAAGATATAACACTTTGGCTTCGTTAAAGGATTGATCTTTCCAAAAGGAAGAGGAGAAATAATCCTATAGCCATTAAAGGTAATGAGATTGATAGGAAATGGGTGATCCATAGAGAAAACTATGAATAACAAGATGATGTAAAAAATCTGGCGGCTAAGAGCGCTGCATCAAGAAAAAAGGTTAACCATTTTCCAAATGAAAGCCCTTGTGAATCTCTTCCTTCTGATGATAACACTTGAGCTTGATTCTCTTAGATAATTTGCATAATAGCAACTGGAGAAGGCACTTGATACCTTTCTAAATCATAATATATCTACTAATCTTAATCTATAACAAGAATGCAGGACAAAGAATAGAAGAAAACCAAAAGATAAAGATGTAGAACAAGTGTTTGAAGAAAAGACCACCTAAAGTAGTATATAGGAAAAAGGTAATTGAAGTTTATTCTTAACTAAACATTTCCTCTTTTCCAACTCAGGATGCTTTCCAACTGAAGAAAAGGAAACCTTCGCAAGCCATATTGAGAAGGTATAGTAAAGATAAGAATCAATTTGTCATGTGTATTGTATTACCAGTTGATAATTTCCTGCCTAAGACAAGGATTAATAAGAGCGAATTGTGAGAGCTATAGTTCTATGTACATGTCAAGTAATTGTTATGTGTATAACATTCTTTTTAATTCAAACATTTACATATTGAGAAGAATAAAGTATAGACATCAACATGTAAGAATCAATATGATTGCCAATAGGAGAACCTTTCTTCAAATACTATGAAGGCTTTTCTTCAATTTTGTTATCTATAAATGCCGCTAATGAAGAATAAATAGTCTAACACTTATAACTTCAACAAAAGTCTGAGCACAAGTTTCTTCCAGAGAATTCTCTAGAATCAATTCTTTTGATTGAACATTGTTTCATTTCCTACATTTTCTCATTGACCATTCTTATTAAACCTGATAAACTAGAGTAAATCATAAATGAGTAAAACCGACCACAAAATAAACATGGACTGAAATAGGCCAGAAATCCTAATATTTCCTTCTCTATTCAGACATACAAAATGACTAGCATGGAAAGGCATGGATGAAAATTAAAACTCAAATATTGACTAACCATCAAGGGAAGCTTTAAGAGGCCCAACGAACTCAGGAAAGTCAATTTCTTCAATTGCTTTTAATACATCATCAGCATTAATAGTTTGCCTCTTTGACTCCTTGCATATATCATTAGCCCTGCAAGTAATTTTCACCCCATAAACACTAGCTCACAACAAAAATTCATACCCAAATTCGCTTAACAAAAACTTTGTACTAAAAACACCAACGTCATGCTGCAAAAACCACATAAGAGCTTCCATATAGTCATCAAATCCCAAGCAGTTAACTTAATTTAACCAATACCCACTTGACAAACCTTCCAATCATCAAACTTTCGAAGAAAAAAATTGAACTTTTGCGATAAAATTTCAAAACATCCAAGATTCACCTAAGAAGTAAATACAAAAACTCTAAATGGTTGAGTTGAAACAATGAGATGGTTGGTTATTGCTTACGTGGCGGAGAGGTAGTGGATAAAGATACGGGCGCTTTCGGAGAAAGCGAGAAGGGAGTCTTTGTTGACGGTGATGTCGGTATCGGGTGAACACTCGTTGAGCTTATCCTTAACCACTCTGCGCACGATAGTCTTGGGCAGCTCTTCCATCTCTGATACCACTTTCTCCGTTTCCATCTCTGAAGAAACCTTTGATTTTTCGTTCAATTTTTGGGGGCTTTATGGTTTTACCTTTAACAAAAACGCGATTGCTATAAGATCTTGTTTCCCGCCATTACTGTTGGGTCCTGGTGAAAGGAATTGGGCTTGGGATACTTTCAACCCACATCTGGTTTGGTCTCGACTGGCCACATCGGCCCAAACTCAGGGCTACGGTGCAGGCCTCTGTTATTTGCATCGTCCGCGACGAGATTTTTGTTTTTTAGCTTTCTTTTATTTCTTTTAGTTTTTTATTTTTTTTTTTTAATGATAAATTTAGAATTCAAGTTCTATATTTTTATTTATCTAATTTTTTTTATCCTTTTTTAATTTTTTGTAGTTTAGAATTCTAAACCAAAATTTAAAGTTTTTCTTCTTTTTGAAATTTCTTTTCTATCAAAAGTTAATGTCAAAGACTTAAAAATTTGCTCTTTTATTAGTAACTCAATTGATAATCTTGTACGTATAAATAATTAAATATAATCACAACCGAAATGATTCATATATAATAAAAAATGTGAATTGATCAAGTATGGTGAAAGCATTACTAATTAATTATAATTCCTAATTGATTGATAAGCGTGTAATTATAAAAATAAATATAATATTATAAAATAACATCAACTTGCACAACTTCTTTTGGTTTTCAAACATAAAATAATTAAGATAAAGATAAATGTGGCTTCCTCATCAAACTAACTTACACGCGCTTAACTTAAGTTCCCTCTCACACTTATCAAATGTGCCTTACAGCTGTAACCTTGTGTTACTTTCATACACTTTTTTATTTATTTATTTATTTATTATTATACCTATGATCCATTTCACTAAATATTACATCAATCAAAATATTCTTTATAATATGTATTTTTTTTTATGTTTATTAATTCTTAATAATTAATTTATTATTTTTTATATATTAATTAAATATTAAGAACAATATTTTTATTAATTAATAATAACTTTAAAAATTATACTAATTTAATAAAATTAAACATTTACTAAATCAAATAAATATTAAAAGATTTAAAACTAATATGCTAAAATATTAAATTATTATTCTAATTTATATTGTATATTTTTTTAATTTTAGTGTTTTTAGATTAGTATTAATTTATTTTGAGTTATTGAAGTTTAACATTTGTATTGAATGAAATTTTGTTTTTAAGTTTTCATCATTTTTTTTAATTATGAATTTATTGTTAATATAATATAAATAATAATCAAATTAACATAAATAAAAAAATAAAAAATAAAATATATTTTGTAATAGACGAATAACATCACATCAAATTAGTGTAGATAAATAATATTTTACCAAATTTAGTGTGATAATATTTATCCACGCCAAATGGTTGGGTCAAAATTTGGACACTGGCGTCCCATTAAAGATGCCCTTGGGATGGGTAGGGACTTGAGTGACGAGTTTTTACAATAAAATAGAGTTGGGAGAGGCATGGTGTAACTGACGTGAACGGAGTAGTGGTGGGATATGAGAAATGTACGGGGGAAGATGGTAGGGAGGTGTTCCAAGGTGATTACCATTCTTTAATGGAAATAATCAATTATAAAATTTAACATATTTAAAGTTGTAGTTTTGAAACTAGTGAGGGTAACTTTAGTAAATTCGCAAATAAAACGTTAATCATATAATTCGCCTATTATTTATGAATTTCTGTATTTTATCAACCAAATTATATTATTCGCGAATTATATGTCTCGGACGATTTATTTACGAATTATTCTTATATTTTTCTCGTATCTGAATTTTTGTCAAATTTTTATAAATGTATTTTTTACCATTTATCGTATCATATTCATAAAATTTTTGTACCATTTTTTTGTTATACCCATATATTTAAAATGGTATATTGATTTTAATCAGGTAATTTATGAAAAGTGCTAAAATTAAGATTGATATTATTATATTTTTTAAAACATATTATTGATAATATATCGTATTAAATCTGTATATATATGTATTATATTTTTGTTGTATCTAAATTTTATTTCCAAATTTTTAGAAATGTATTTTTTACTATTATACCGGTAAAATTTGAATAACCTTTTTTTCCCGTAGCCGTGTTTACTAAAAAGGAGGGTCAATATAATTTGCTAAAACGTGTGGGGGTTTCCCAAAAACAAAAATGAAGTTCATATTGTCTGACGCAAGACATCCCTCCGTTGAATTTTCTTCCGGATTAAAGAGAAGAGAAGCTTCCACATAACCAACCTCCATAAGTCTCTTGTCCTCTGCTCACCGCCTTCCATATTTAAATAAATCCCTTCAAGAATCATTCATCTGTTATTCGAAAGTGAAAGTTTAAGACTTTGGTAGATTTATCACTTCAATGGAATCTTACGGTAGATCCTACTCCTCCCAACCCTATGCTCCCTCCGCACCCTCTTTGCCGGACTCCTACGCCCAGCCCTCTAACCATTCCTACAACACCACCACTTTGCCGGACTCCTACGCCCAGCCCTCTAACCTTTCCTACAACACCACCACTTCGCCGCCGCCACCTCCAAGCTACTATGGCCAACCGCCGCCTCAGCCGCCGTACCACCACCAAGCACAGGGTTATGGCTACCCACAGCCACCGGCGCCGAGTTATGGGCATTATTCATTTCCTCCGGGGACAAACCCGGATGTTATAAGGAGTTTTGAGATGGTTGATAGAGATCGGAGTGGTTTTATTGACGATAAAGAGTTGCAGCAAGCTCTATCTTCTGCGTACCAGAGGTTTTCTCTCAGAACTATAAAGCTGCTCATCTTTCTTTTCAAGGATCCGCATGATTCTTCTTTGCGAATCGGTTTGTTCTTTTCATCTTTCTTACTTTTCGGCTTTATCTTGGGTTTGAATTATGCAATTTTAATTTAGGGCATCTTTACGGAGAAAACCCTTAAAAAAAATTCTATCAAAAAATGATAATCCTACAATTATTTTTTTCGATCGAGGAACCAATGCACGCTTAACTGGATTTTTATATACTCAGTAATTAGTTGACAGTCTATTGAATGAACTGGGGTATTGCTGCTGATGTTATTTTTGGACTGAGTTTTAATTAATTGTATGCAATTATGACATGGTTTTTGAGTGGGATTACTTCTATGGGATATGTTCATATTGGTTCTTTATATGTGTCAAGGGTTTTGACTTTTATACAAATTCTCTTTCTCCTTTGATTACTTTGACCAGTTAAAGCAAATAAAAGCTTTGCTGCTTTTTTCTTTGGCTTTATAGTCGTTTGTTTCAGATTCACTTTGTTGAAATTTTTCCATGAGCTGATGTGAAGCTAAATTCCTGTGACAGGGCCCAAGGAATTTGCTGCATTGTGGAGTTGCCTTGGTGAATGGCGAGTGAGTGGTTTTAACCTTATTGATATTTTTAAATAGTTTTTTTTTAAGGCATGGGAGAAATTTTGGGAAAATGAACATTTATGGTCTTTAAACCATTCTATTTCGTTTATCTTCCAACACATGACAGAGACCACAAATGAAAAGAAAAAAAAGAAAAGCAATTTCGCTCTCTTTTGTAGGGAGATTTCCCATGAACTCAGTGGTGGTACATATCTAATTGTGCAAATTCTTTATGTCTTAATATTTTGTTTATAAATTAATTGTATCGATTCTACTAGACCAATTATTGCAAAATGAAATTTGACATTTTTGGTAACATTTAGGAAGGAAATGCTTTTGTTATAGCATTATTACAATGTTAGGCTATTGCAGTTGTTTGGCATGATGGTGCATGTATTTATCTATTTTGCTGTCAAATTTGTCTACGTACTTGTATCAAATCTTACTAAGGAAGAAAACAGTAAACTAAGAGGAACAGTTCCATTGTAAATTTGATATTCTAGATGAAGGTATTGATCAGTGTGCTTCTAGAAAATACTTCTGACTTCTGAGGTCTTTGCTCATCAAGTTTCCAGAGACATTCTGGTCAATATGTATTGCGTGCATTTTTGCCTTGTTGGGACACCCTTCCCCTTGCACAGGATAACTAAAGATTGAGATGCACTTCAATGCCTATATAATTTCTTTTGACTGTCGTCTTTTTTTCAATGCCATTTTCTATTTCATGAAAAATTAAGTTCAATTTTCAGTGCTTAATGTCAAGTATGGAATTTGTTCTTGTAGGGCATATTTGAGAGATATGATAGAGATAGAAGTGGGAAAATTGATTTGATGGAATTGAGGGATGCTCTCTACAGTACTGGATATGCAGTCCCACCTTCAGTCCTCCAACTTTTGATGTCCAAGTATGAGAGTGGAAATGGCAGGAAAAATGAACTCAGTTTTGACAGTTTTGTTGAGTAAGGCTCCTATTTTATTATACTTGTACTTGTGCTTTTACTTATTTACTTATTTTTCTTTGTTTTTGAGAGTTTTAGCATGTTCTAATGACAATCTTTTGTTTTACTGGATATGCAGGTGTGGGATGATTGTGAAGGTGAGTCCTCAAATTGCAACTGCATTTCTTTCTTTCTTTCTTTTGTTACTTACCTTCTCAATTTAATTTTAATCAATGAATCAGTCTTCCCTAATCTTCGGTTATCAGAACAGTTTCTGTGATGTTCTATTCATCTTAAACATATGTGCATGTACAAAGTCAGAGCCCTGTTTCTAAATCTTTGTGCTTCTTAGAATGTTTAGTTTAAGCATATATTAAAATTAGATAGAATTACACCAAACTCTTTTAATGTTGATGCATTATTTGATCATGTGAAGCTATTGTGGTTTCAGGGTTTGACTGAAAAATTCAAGGAGAAGGATTCACGTTACACTGGTTCAGCAACACTTACTTATGACTCATTCATGTCTATGGTCATTCCCTTCATTGTGCAATATGATTGACTTAATTGGTAGTATATGTTTTATAACCTTGATTCTTTCATTCAGTTGTATAATTTAAAGGAGAATTTGTATATTGATGAGTGGCATGTGTGAATGAAATTTTAATGCAAGATTGAGTTAGGTTTCTCTTCTATGGAAAGCAAGCGTGACTCTGATTTCTTTGATTCATGCTCCTTTTAGAGAGAAACTATAGATGAAAAAACCAAATAGCGATTAGAAATTTTGTGCTGCTTAGACCAAACCATCAATTGATCCTGTTTTCCGTGTGTAAATTTGAAACAAAAATATATGTATAGTGTTTCAAGTGATGTGTTTTTGAAGTTGGAAGAAATATTGGTATTGAGGTAGAAAGTTGGGAAGTATAGTGTTATTTGTGAATTAAACATGTTTAGCCAAATTCTAATATTACTCATTGATCATATGCCAGAATCCTCTAGAGTGCCACTTTTTCAGCTTTGAAATGATATGCAACATGGAAATTGGAATTATCATACCCCTTTTTTTCAATCATCAAATTCACATTTCACATAAGAAATTTAAAAACAATCCAGTCTCATTAAGGTTCTTAAGCTGTTACAACCAATAAGTCTATAATCTTAAAAACAATACCCAGTTTATATTACACCAATACCAATACCAATATCAAGATCAAGATCAAGATCAAGTTCTATTTTATTAGGCATTACTTTGTTAAAGAATCGTATACTAATTCCTTATTGGTATGTATATATATGTCTTTATTTTTTTAGACTACCCAGAATACAGCTCTCGGATGTATTAGCGAAAAAAATTTATCTGTTGTAAATGATCCTGCAAAGTTGATAAACTATTACTCCAATTCCGATCCACTGCTGCAAAATTAAAGCTATGCTACTGTTTTCCCCTGCACATAAATACTGCAATATGTCGATTAAAATGGTCCCAAATTTTGAACAACTATTTAAATACCGTGTTTCTAGATAGTCAACTCAATCGACAGATTATAGATTTATAGTTCAACACCTTTAAAGGGACAGCCTACCATCCCCTGTAAATTAAATTATGGGTTCTCAAATTTTGAAGCAGCCAGCTCTCTTTTTCAATAGACATCATATCATGCACGTTAGTAAGCTACCAAACTACCCAGTTGTTGATCTGTTCCAATAAACAAAATATTAAGATTTCATATGTTTGATGTTTACCTCGGGCCCAATATTGATTTGAAGGTCATTAAGTATTTCTTGGTAGTCATGTTGATGTTTTAATGAAAGATTAGTGTCAAACACTTGGGTTTGATTTGCCAGAGACAGACCACCACCATTGACGGCTACAACTATGACTACAAGCTTAGGCATATTGTGGTAGATAAGACGTCATTATGTTGAACAGTCATGGGGAATTCGTCTATGATCTGTCAACCTTATCCTTTTGCTGAGGCAGGCGTAACCATAAAGCAATAAACATAAGGTCCACGATGTTGAAACCCACGACCCCCCACCACTTTGATCTCAAGTATCAGCTGATGTTACATTTTTAACCATTTCTAACATTATTTTCACCCAGAAAATTGTTTCAGAGATTATGGTGGGATAAGTACAACAATGGTTGATGCTAGGAGTTCTCTTTTGGTGAAAGAGAATCAAAGATACGGACAAAGAGCAAACCATTCAAAAACAAAGACAAAATTGATGAGATTGATATAATTGAAATTATTTAATGTGGGCAAAAATGAATGCGTCAATGGGCTGCCGAAAGGAAAGACGGTGGCTGATAGAGAAGCCAATTTGGACTTTTGTGAAGGTTAAGACAGCGAGAATTTTTCAACTCTGGAAGATGCGCATGCATGATTGCAGTGGACATAAGAAAGAAAGAGACCCCTTTTCATATCTTTAGTAAACAATTCAAAAAAGTTTTAAGATTTAAATACAAATTTCGGAGTTTAATATGAAATTAAGCATCATTTACTTGATGCATGTAACAAGTAAAAAATGGACAAGTTTGGTACTATGAAATTGATTCCCCAAAATCTCAGCCGTGTAATGCCTAAACGTCAGATAAGAATCTAACGACAATCTGCAGGATCTGACGGCCCAATTGCAAAATTCATTTTATAGATGAAAAGTGCCTCCGAATTTGAATGTGTGGTTCTCCTGGGATACTATTAATTAACATTTGTCAGTGTGTATACGAAAGAATAATAGGAATTTGTATTCTGGTTCAGAATTTTGTGTTACTGATCTGACAAATAGGAGTTGAATTTATAATATCTTACCTCTAAAATTTCTTCTCTGGTATATGAAAGATCACTAGGAATTAACTATGTTGTTTTTGCTTTAACTCTATCTCCCTCAGTTGACAAATTCAGAAGCTTTTACAGTAAAAGTAACCATGCTATGACATAGATCAGAAGACCGAAGACAGGAAAAACCTGCAAAATACCCAAAAAGGAAAAAGGAAAATGTAAGACACGGTGCATTGTAAAGGTGATAAAAAGGGAAAAAGAGAAAGATCTTACATTAATCTTGGAAGCAGAAGCCATCTGATCTGGAACTGGAAGATAACCCTGCAATCCAATGTTATAAACTGGCCTACCATCAGGATAATACAGCCCATAGTTCCTCTCCGATGCAGGACCCGGTTTTAAATTCTCGTTAAAAAGTGCAAAAACGTATATATCAATCGGGACTGATGGCTTTGCAGGTGTACCTTGCTTCTGGTCAATCCTCTTCAACAAATTACCATTATAAAGTCCTGCATTTTCTATGGTAGCTCCGGCCTCATCTTCATCTCCGTTCGATGGCCACCCTGTCTCGGAAACCCTGACTTCGATATCTGTATGTCCCATTGCTTTAATGGCTGAATAAACAGCATCAACTTGAGCATATAACATGTTGTCATAGTTCAAATTAGTGTTGGGATCTATCATCCCTTGGTTAGGCTGAAAGAGCACATAATCTAGAGAGACCTCGTTGGGGCTACCCTTGTATGCAAAATAGGGATATGCATTGATCAAGAAAGGAGATTTCACTTGAGCATGAAAACTGAGAAGGGGTTGGATGTATTCAGCGAGATCGGGCCTGAAGCTTCCAGCCGAAGGAGGGAAAGAATTAGCCAAGATGTCGAGTGAGTGAGCGCTCGTGACGATCACTTGTTTGTCGAGTCCAAGATCAACGAGAGTCTTATACACGGTTTGCATTGCCGGGAGGAGAAATGAATAGAGCCGGGTGTCATTGTCTTTGAATACTTCATTTCCAACGGTGATGCAAGCTATTCTCGTTTGAGGGATGTGAGGCTGTAAACTTTGTTGAACCCAATTTTGAGCCTTGATTGGATCAGTCATGTTCTCCAGGTACTCATTTCCGAGTCCAATTATAAACTCTACTTGTGCATTTGAGAATGCGAGAAGGACATTGGGATCGGCATCGTATAATTTCACTCTGCTTATGTTGAGGGATCTTAAAAGAACTGACACTCGAGAGGGAGACGGAAGATTGTTTGCTATCTGACCATAATTGATTCCTACTCCCAGGCCAAGGATTTGCACCACTGAACCTGAAAACAGAGTTGGAAAGAAGGTAAAAACAGAGAAAAAAAAATTCCCTAAAACAAAAGAGAGAAGAAGAATAAAAGTATTATGGTTAAATTCTTGGAAAAAAAAAATAATAATAACCAGTGAATATCATTCAATTCTGAAAAAGGAATATCAAGATAAAAAATTGAAGACATGATATTCAGAAATTTAAAGAAGATATGAAGAGAGCATCTGTCTTGTACAAGAGAAGCAGAAAAGATTTTTGAATTCTGAAATTTAGTTTAAAAGCAATGAAAAGATAAATTTTCAATAACTGCACATACCATAGTAAAAGGGTGATGCAATTTAATAAGAATCTAAATTAAGTTGGAAGCAAAAAGATGAGTGCATGAAAAGTTACTTTGAATAGACAAATCAGATCAGGTATTGGAATCCAAAACATAAAAAAATTTCATGGTTACATTCATTGAATGTTAATGGAAACTCAATCTTGATACTCTAATTCATTTGTGTTCCTCTTCCTGCATTTTTCTTAGCAGCCAAATAGAACAGAGCAGAGCAGAAACAGAGTACAAGTAGAGTCGAAAGAGAACAAACCTGAAAAAGTGAAAATAATGAGAAAGATTGTAGGAAGGAGGAAGCTGCAGCTGCCCATTAGTGATCTGATCTTGGGTAAACCAAGACAGACAACACCGCCACCACCACCCTTGAAAATTATTTGTGTGAGAGAGGAGACTATCTGTCTCCTCTCCTCTCTTCATATATATAATTATATAGGGCGGTAAGAGCTACTCTGTTTTACGTCCTCTGTTTATCTGTTCACAACCGTCCCATATATTTTTTTTATTCATTTCATTTATTTAATTTTTAATTTTGGGTCAATTACAGTTGCCTCCCATGAGGGCCGCGCGTGGAAAATATCTTTATCACCTCTTACGTTCGAGAAATATCTAGGACCCCCTGCTTTTTGTTGACTAGAAAATTCTTGAGCAATGATAAGTTTACTGAAAGTGCATTTAGCTTCTAAATAGGATTATTCCACTTAGATTAACAAATTAAGGTCTACACTCACAATCAAAATTAATGATCGAAGAATGACTTATGTTGATTGAATTTGTGCCTTGTTGTTCCTTTGTTCATGATGTGAGCTCACTTTCATGTTTATAATTAAATAGGGGCATATGTTAAGACTTAAGACAACAAGCGTATACAATTTTTATTATATCAATGCATTGGAACATGTTTTTACTTTGTCTTTTGTATATAAACTTTGTCCAAATATAATTACCACTGGGTGACCTAATGGTAAAAAAAAAAAGGAAAATACTAACATGATCTCTTAATTTTGAGTTCCCTTGTTGGTAAAAGAGTAAGAGAATGATCTAATATGGTCTTCTAAGTTTGAGTCCCCACGACCCCTGATAAGAGTGATCACTAAAGCTCTTACACAACCGATAGTTCTAGGATCTCAGGAGATTAGTTAAGGTGCGCATACAAACTGGTCCAGATACCCCTGGTCATTAAAAAAAAAAAAAAAAAAATTTGTCGAAGTAATTAAATTTTTTGTATATTTCTAGTTTTAACATGCCCTTTAAGACATGAGTGAAAACAACTCTTTATCATTATATAAATCTTAAAAATGGGTTTTATTAACACTTATAGAACCAAAGTTCTAATAATATTTGTAATTAATTCATTAAAAAAAGAGCATAGCTTATTGTTTATGAAATATCACAGTCTAATCATTTAGTAAAGAAAAAGTATGGTTTTAAACAGAAAAGATGTAGAGATATTTATTAAACCTAAAGGGGGTTAAGGATAATTTAGCATGAGTTGTTTTCTTACACGTAACAAGCATTGACCAATGTGTTTCGGGTGATTTACCGACGGAGTAATTTCGGATTTTTGTATTATTATTATTTATTTCAGGAAAAATAAAATAAGAAGCCTGAATCGGGGTTCCTTTCAAGTGGGAAAGTTGATAGGACCATTCCATTACTGGGAACACCAATTTGAACTGTCCTCTACTATCACATCTGTCTTTTGTTTTAATGTACAAGATAAAAATATATAATGACATACATAATAAAAATTTACAGTAAAGATGATGAGTTTTGTTGATACAGATTTTGACATCAACTATTCGTACATATAAAGTGTTAAGTTGTTTTTAAAAATTACACGTGAATTATTCATGAGAAGTATTTATGGTGCAGAGATTATATATATTTGCAGAAACATATATATAATAGATTGACAAAAGAGATTTTTATAGTAGTTCAGATGCTTAAAACAAATTCTATATCTACTGTTATTTTATTATTCTCTGGTTATTTTTTTGATATTGCTTGTAAGGCATACAAAATGGAAAAATGTTTTGTTTATAAAAAGAAAATAATAAAGCTCAAATATTTGTCTAACTCTCATATGTCTAGCCAACCTATTTTCTATGAAGAGAATCTTTATACCTTTGAGATCAATATTATGGGTGTTTTTATAAGTTGTCTTGACCTGTAAAGACCACTCTTTAATTATTATCTTAAAATAGAATAGAATTGATATAAAATATATCTTAGAAGCGGTTTAGATTTTTGACCATCAATACCATCTTATTTGTAAGTGCTTGTTGAACTGTGATGAGTAATGCTGACCCTATTATGTATTTTTGGCGCAATAATGTTGTTACTATGTGAGATTCATGTTCCTTAGGCCATCAAATCAAGAAAATCAACCATTTGATTTGATGAGTTGATGAATTCTCCACCATCCCTAAATTCTTTAGATGAAAATGAAGGCATAAGACAAGTGGCAAGCAGTGACAGGTGTTGGTCAGAGAATCTATCATTGGCTTGAAATATACAAGAGGTAGGATAAGTGAAGTAACTTTTAAAGGTTCCAAAAAGTAATCATCTCAATTGCAAATTGAAATAATAAATAAATAAATGAAAATGCTGACTGGAATCTTATTAGAGCGCACGTGTTAACCACCGTCTTCCAGTTCCAGGCGCCATCCTCGCTTCCATCAATTTACTCGGCTCCCACCCCCCACCATTTGCACGTGTTGTGCTTCCTTATAAATCGATGGCGTTTACAAAAAGGAAATTTCATAGGGTTTTCTTAGAGATGGCAATGGGCCCGACATTTTCGGGTACCCGGTCCCAGGCCCGACCCAAAAGGGACGGGCTTTACCCGAGGTTGGCGGGCTTGGGCTTAGGTCTGGGCTTGATTTTAAGGCCCGACCTCAGGTACGGGCCCAGCATGGGTATATCTTTAGGCCCGGTCCGTCCTGAAAATTTTAGTATTAATTTTACTAATTTACCCATTATACTATATATTTAATTACAATATTATCATATATATATATCATTTTTCCCAAACCCTAACCTCAATTTTCATCCCATATTAAAGGTTTAACATGTTAAAATTGCCTTTAAATGAGTTAGATGGGTTTAGTTCAACTTATTAAAGTGGATTTCACCATAACATATTATGCACAGATGAAAAGTTAGTATAATCAACTATTATGGAGTTTTAATTGCTCACTAATTGCTTAAATTATTTGTGGAAATAACTTCAATTAATATTTAAAAACCATTTCTAAAATTAAAAATATAAAAAAATTTAAAATTTATTAATATTTAAAAATAAACATTATTAAAAAAGGCGGGCTTGGGACGGGCCTGCGGTTATAAAAAACCCGTCGGGCCGGGCTTGGGCTTTGCCTATCATACCCGTAGCGGGCTCGGGCCGGGCTTGGGAGCTGTGTCATGAGGTCGGGCTTGGGCCTGGGCCAAGGGGTACCCGGTCCCGGCCCGACCCATTGCCATCACTAGGTTCTCTTATTGTAAACACGTGTGTTTAACTTTTTTTTATTTTTTATTAGGAAATACCCATAGTTTTTAGAAATATTATCGGTCATGTTTGGCTTATTATTTTTATCCCTATTCCCAATCCTATTCTCCAAATAATGTTTGACACATTATTTCAGAAATATTACCCTATTTTTTTAATTACTTTTAGACCCTATAAGGTTATTAATTTTATCAAATACACCCTAAAAAAAAAGTTTAAAAATTATCAAAAACATTCCCGCGACCCATACTTGCCAAATTATGGCAACCACCGTCGGTGGTAGCTGGAATCTGTATAACGGCCTACCTGACGACCATAAATGGCCGGAAGTTCACCGATCTGGCCTTTTCCGGCCAGATCCACCACGAATCGGTGAAAAGAAAAAGGCCAGGATCAGGCGTGAAGCAGCGGTCATATCTTTGACCGTCGCTGACGGCCAAAGATAGCCGTCATTTTGGCCTTTTTCAGCCGTCGACGGCCACGGCAGGCCTTAGATCTGGCCTTTTCCGGTCAGATCCGTGATGGATCTAGTTGGAAAAGGCCATAAGCAGCGTTACGACACGATCCGGCCGAGTGCGTGTGTAACGACGATGATCGATTCCGACGGTGGTGGCCGGAATCTAGCACTGCAGGTGGTGGGGGTATTTTTGTCATTTTACATGTTAGGGTATTTATTAAATTAGCAAACTTAGGAAGTTTTTTTTATAAATTTTTAAATTTTACCTCGTAATACTCTCATATTCAATTATCCAATACTATCCCCAAAATCCTATCCAAAATAATAAACCAAACGTACCCGAATTTTTGAATTTATTAACAATTTTGTCAAATTAATCTTTAAAAAAATATATTAACCTCTTAACATTATTGACAAATTTTGAATGTTAAATTGATTGAATTTGGGGTAAGTAGTAAAAAGGTGATTTCCTTCAAACTTAAATAAAATAATCTAACATCCCTTTAAAGAAAATAGGAATTCTAGTATATTATTTATGAAACCAACGAGTTTTCATTACATAAGAATTAGGATCGTATTTCTAAAATCAGTTAGTACTCGTTAAAAATATCAAACACACAAGATATAATAAATATTTAGCTAATGTTAAATGTTTTTATAAGATAACATTAAATGTTGATAAAGTGTAGAGCTCACCTAAAAGACGGCCTTGGTTGCTACTATGCAAGTTGGTGTTGGTGGACAGGTGGCGGTGAAAATAGTTTATAGTTTATGGTTATTGTTAATAAATTTGTATTTGAATTAAATGTTTTAGGTATGATAATAACAATGAAATGAAATTAATGTCAAAGGACGGTGATGCCTCCCTTTCAGTTACTTATAACTCCAATAACTATTACAAAAAAACAAAAAGATGTAATGACGTTTAAAAGTCTCCAAAATCATAAGTATGGGAATCAAGCCCTCAATTGTTTTTTATTCTTAACCCTTCATTATTATTCTTTAACTTTACGTGAAAGAAATTAGAGAATATTAGTACCAACTAAGATGCCATTTCCCTAAAGTTAAATCTTTAATCAACACATTTTATGTAGAGATTATTTTTATAAACTCTTAATAATAATAATAGTGAATATGTAATAACATTGTTTTTGATATAAAATATGAACTCTATTGCAAACTTTACAGTAGATTGCCACCTACCAATATAGTTATTAAATGTTTTGAGACTTTTGCATGGCCTGAACCAAAAACATATTGAATATAATAAGGTGCACTTTTGGCAATGTGTTCTGTTAGGGCAAAATATCATCCTTGGCTCAAATAGAAGAACGACTGAATGAGGAAGAGACCAAACCCAATCCCGATGCGGCTCCATCCGAATTAGGCCCATTTTATACGAAATATAGTCAACCCAAACCATTCGGGCACAGGCCTCCCAATCCCAGTTCACTTCCTAGACCTATGAGCGAGTTCAGAGCCCATGGCACCCATAGATCACCTTTCCTATTCGGGATCAATCTCCTATTCGAGGTTACTTTCCTGTTCGGATAACTTTCCTATTCGAACACTGGTAAGACAGCTCACCACCGCCCTAATTCCTCTAGGCTCTAGGGTTCGTATCAGAGTCACACTAGGACTCCTACTCCCACCAGGATTGGGAGACCAGACAGTCACTATATAAACAGAGGTCAGCCCTCTCACAAGACACATTACATTACACCTTCACACCCGAAGCTCTTACTTGAGAGCTTCACATCATTGTCGTAGTCACAGTCTCCCCGACTAGACTTCCAGTAACTTCTCTACTCCTTACCCCTTACTACACTAGCCTCTTTCAGCCTTGCTGACTTGAACGTCGGAGTGCCTACGGCCAACACCACCCCGGTGTTTCCCGTTCACTTCACGCATTTGTTTCTTTACGTGTGTAGGTGCAGTGGATCGCTAGTGGCCTCAACCCTATGGGATCAGACCCCCCTTCCATACAGGTAGATTTTTACGTCTACATGTTCTACAAACTAAATCTCTAGAAGCTAGAAAAATCTATATTTATAATGAAGATGATGATCAAGAGGCATCCCCTTTTGACTTGGTTGCTTTCCTTTTTCCTATATATGTTCATAAAATAATAAGAGCCCACAACCAGGAGCATAGGGTATATATTACGAAAGAAGCCAGGTAGAGATACAAATGTACAAGGAAAAATGATTAGGCATCTACTCGCACAGAAAAGTCTTATTAAGGAAGATGAGTCAATTTTCCTTCCCTTACCATTATATTCTGGACAGTAATGAGAACACTCGCTTTTGACAACTCTGAGATGATCGTTTTTCAAACCAAGAAACTTTGATTGTTATACAAGTAAGCCCAGCCAGGATTAAGAGGTAATGGGTGTAAAACATTAAAGTTGATAAATTTACAATAAAATATATACTAAAATAATAAACATAAAAAATATATTTTTAAAAGTAATGTTTTTCTCACTTTGTCTCTATCATTAGGATGATATTTTAAAATTTTAATCCTCAATCTAGGATCTGCATGAAGATTACTTAAGTTAAGCTTAACATATATTTGTCTTGAACTAGATTCCATAGGCTTATTGTGAACACTATCGTAGCACTTTATGTTTTGTTCAGTTGATGGTTCCTCATTATAAAACTTTTTTTTGATAAAAAAACTTGTCCATAACTAAAAAAAATAAAAGAATTTTTATTATCAGAAATATAATTTATTTGCAATTATAATTAAAAAACAACACAAATTTATCAAAATTCAACTCATAACTTAGGTTTTCCAAACAATTTCTACTAATCTAATAAAATTCAACTCATAAATCCATGAAAACTCATCAAATCTAACTCTAAATATCAAGCAACTAACCAATATATCAAAATTAAACTAAATCCCCAAATCTCTACAACTTAGGGTTTCATCAATTCTTCAAACCATATTCAAAATTAACTCAATAACTAACCACAATTTATCAAACCCTAATTTAAAACAGCAATTAATTAACCTATACCTCAACATAAACAAGATTAAATCAAAACCCACATTAAAATCTATGAATTATTTCAAACTCATTTATTAAACTTAACAAAAACTCATAACTCGTGATCTTTCATCAATTAAGAAAGTTTAAAGAAAAGAATTAATTTTAAGTAAAAACAAAAAAATTAGTATTATTTTACCTTGCAATCCAAATGAGTAGTCTTTTTTGAGTATCCAATAAAAGAAAAAATATAATATGAGAGTAAAAGAGAGGAAATAAAGAAAAGAGAAAAGTTTAAAAAATATTAATTAATAATTTATTTTGTGAGGTCAATATATGAAGTTAAGTGAGGTTAAAATTATAAAATATATAAACTATTAATACTTTTTCAAAATTTTAAAAAAAGTTCAATAGGTTAATTGAACCCACTACGTGCCTGATCTTAATTTTTTTAATTGGCTATAAGCTTCAATCATATTTATAGATTTCTACGTTGAAAGAATAAGATGCATGACCCCAGAGGTTGATTTATTTTAACGACTGAATAAGAGAAGCCAGTTGTTATCAAAGTGGCTTCTAGATAACAATATGAGGAATTGGAGAATCTTTGTGGAGAGAATATTTCGGGCATTCTTTGGTCTTTTTCAATGCATAAAGTTGATCCTTCTGGGAAAAAAATACACAAACTTTGAAAATAACTCTTAGTAAGCAATGAGAAGGTGCATGCTTTATATAATTAATTGTGTTGATATGCTAGCTATCGTTTCGTAAACTTGTGCTGGACGGGTCTTCTTCTCGATCGTCAAAAGTTGGATGAAGATGTCTTGCTAAGCTCTAGCTTTTTAACAGTCCTTCTCCTTAATTCTTCATAAATGGAAAAGATTATTGTAGTCAATTGAATTTGAAGGTAAAGTAGGGACACTCCGATCCTGTCCCAGTCCTACTCCTATGATAATGCCATCCCCTTTCTTCAAAAGGAGAACACAAAAATCTATGTAAATAGTTTAAGTAATGTTATCTACTTGTAGCAGAAGATGTTTAATTAGGTTGAATAAGAGTAAACTTAGACTTCTTGCTTCAGTTTTCACCTTCTTGTAATTGACCGCAGAATAATTTTGTTGTGTTGGAAATTCGATTGACCACAAAAAGCGTGGATTTGATTTCTAAAGACCAGAGATTGATTGGTTTGATTAATTGTCTAAAAATGGGTTTTTATGTTTGAAAGGGTTCTTCTTGTAGTGAATTTTTTTTAATAACCGAAGGTGTCTGGACCAGTTTACATACACATCAACTAATTATTTGGGGCCTTGAAACTGTCGACCAAGTAAGAGTCTCAATGGCAACCTCTACTAGGGCTTGAAGGACTCGAACTTAAGAGCTTATGAAACCTCCTTTTGTTTTTTTACTATCAAATCATTAAGCGGTGGTTTTGTAGTAAATTCTTTATGTTTATATTCTTCTTTTTCATGGCATTGTCGTTTAGCTCATTTAAACTTAAAAATATATGTTTAATGTCATCTGATTATAAATGTAATCAAGACAAAGGAGCCTTTACCGAAAGGTTGAGGGAAGTAAATTATTATCAAAATTAGTTGATGTTTGTTTGACTCATTGATGTGTTGAGAAGTTGAACTTCAAGTGCTCAACTTGATTGTGTTGATGGAGCATGCTGTGGTCGTAAGGGGTTCATTAATGAGATTTTGGGAGAAGTGAATAGTTCAGTAACACTTGCGCTATCTCTCCTGTTTTGTTGATTTAAAATTCAAGGGCATTATAGTCTTCATGGTCAACCATTGACAGAAACTCGTGGTTCAAGACTTGTAGGGGCTAAATGATTAATTTTTTAAGAAAGCAATAGTTGTCATCCGCCTGCCAATTTCTGGAAACACCCCACTTTCAACCCTAAAATTAAAAGGCATGGTTACTGAAGTACTCTAAAGTGCTACACTAACAAAGCTTTACCACAAAGTAAATGGCATCTAGATTCTAGTGTGGCCCAAGTTTCGTGGATGACTCTGGACCAAACAGTTTCCTTGCCGTTTAAAGTTATAATTTCCTCCTATATTGGTTCGTTATTAGCGGAAATTCCTTCCAACTCCTCGTCCCTTTTGGCCAATGATAAATTAGTCCCTGCACATTCCATAATCATACTGAAGAAGTTGAAACTATTGAATAAGAATGATATGTTTCACATAAGGATTCCAACTTCCTGGTATGATACCGCTTTCTATAATGGTAGAAAGATTATCATACAAACCACAATTAACACTAAACATACTAAATGAGATTGCATTTCCCATAAGATAACCATCACACTGAAAAACCAACAAAAGGTCCATCAGAGTCCCCACCAGACTCTCTCTCATTACTTGACCATTATCATTCTAGACAAAATTTAAGAAAAACACTCCTCATTTCTCACAGAAAGAACGCTCAGTAAAGGTCGCCTTCCTTGTGGGTGTGAATCACACAGTCAGCAGTTGGGTACGAAACGCACGTCAGCAGATAACCCTCCTTCATTTGACCATCATCAAGGAAGGAACCATCGGACTGATCAACTGCACCTGACGCCAATTTCCCCGCACAGGTCGAGCAAGCCCCAGCTCTACAAGAATACGGCAGCTCAACTCCTGCATTCTCAGCAGCATCGAGGATGTAGGTGTCATCAGGGGCTTCAAACTCAGACTCTTGACCCTCCGGTCCAACCAGCTTAATCTTGTATACTGCCATTGATGCTTTAAAATTGGGAGAACATCTCAGCCCAAAAGACTTGGAGATACTCTTAACTGATCCAAGCGAGGATGGACTCTTGATAATGGCACTTGACAACCGATTCTGCGGTGCAGCTTTAACCATGCACAGGGAGTTAAGTGTCACAGTTGCCATCTTCACCCCTGAATTCAAAAGCAATTGTCAGAGTTTATCGATGGTGCTTTCATAACTACTTAGAAGTTCAATTTACAACAAGTTTTGTCACTCTGGAAATGTGAAACTCTAATCTAATAAGCTAACCAATAGTAAATAAACGCACAACAGCATAATGACAATATAGCACAGGAGAAGAACTTAAAACACAACCCATGCATCTGACAAAATAAAACTTATTAATATACTAATGGGGGAATGATTATTAAGTATTCCATAGTAACATGCAAGAAAATTACTTCTCCAGATCAGACTTAAGACTCTTCCATACACACTTAACACATCATTCTTAAAGACGATTTAGTACACATTTGTCCACCTTGTACAAAATTACACAAAAATGGAAACAACTAATCCATTTCAGTAACGACATGGCAATTAATGTTTGGAGCACTATGAGAAGAGCAAGCTGTAGGCTCTCTGATCTTCACTCGAGGCTCCATCTTATAAAACAAGATAAAAGTACACTCTTTATATCCATTTCCAGCATACAGTATATTTACAAAACAACAAAGGAAACAATTTATAATTTGTCATAATTCTGGCGTCCATAATATTTATGCATTTTATATTCATAAACTCCACAAATCTGATAATTAGAAAAAATTTATGGAGACTTATCCCCAAAAGTAACTAACATAGCTATTATGAGTAATATGAAAAAGAATAAAGCAAAAGAAAGGTTGTGGATTTTAAAATAATGAATTCCATAGAGATCAACTCCAGTATTAATACTGGCAAAGATTTGCTAAGCTAATGTTCTAAACTAAATAAAATTGACACACATACAAAAAATAAGTTTAGATTTAAAGTCAGCAAGCAATTTTCCTACTAAGATGCAAATAAACTTTTGGCATTTGATTTGATGTGCGAGGTAACAGTGAATGAAATTCTACAGAACTAGATGCTCAGTCCAAAAACACTGAAGTTTTAGAAGTTGTTTGGCTATAAGACATTCAGGTGTCTTTTATCAGACAATAAGAAATGATGGAATAGCTAGATTTGATAGTGACTACCCACAGATGAATTCTTATATAAACACCTAAATTTCTAATTGATTTGAAGTCTTACTTTTCACCCACTATGCAACATATACCATTAAGTATTTGAAAAAATGATCGGGAGATGGAGCACCAAGCTATTTGCCAACTTGATCTTATTCCCCAAATCCACCATATGAATAAAACCCTATGGGAGCTGAGACAAGTTAACATTCAGTTAAACTTTGAACAATCAGAACACAACATAAGAGAAACATCAACGAAATGCAATGCAAAGAAAATAATAGGAATTATATACTACACCCAAGCAAAATAAAATATCACAAGGACCCAAAAGAAGCACTATCATGACGTGAACAAATAACCAGAAAGGAATCTTCCAACAAATTTAAGTGACCTCACGGATACTAAAGAAAATTTAACCGAACAACGATTAATTAACACAGCCAATCAATTTGCACTTATTGCATAATTATTTGCCTATACCAAACAAGCCAGGGAGCATTAATCACAAATTTTCCTATGAATTTTAAGCTTTTAACAGACAAGATTTAAAAAAAGAAAAAAGAAAAAAAAGAAAACAAGCAGTAGAAGATTCCAGAAACACGGCCTCGTAAAAACTTTCCACATAGAGCACCGTATTTTTTGTTTGTAGTTTCCGAAAGAAGAAAAACTAAAGGAAAGCGACACACAGCAGCAGATTTAAAGAGACAAATATTGCATATGAATGAAAAGAGAGATCTTACAGAAAAGAGAAGAAGAGATCGTCGGCGGACGTTGTTAATGTTTATTCAAATAGAGGGAAGAAGCGGAGAATTCGAGGGGGCGGCAGTTGTTATTTATAGAGGGAGACAGAAGGCAAAATGGGTTTTAGTTTAGAAATAGACTCATTGAACCCCCTGAGGTACCAGCAAATATTGAAAACCCTCTCAAGTTTTTGAAATAGTAACCTTCCCTGTCTTTAAGTTTGAGGCGTTAAACTAAACGGGTTGAGGGTAATTTGGTAAATATATATTAACTTGTGTAGCATAAATTCTAACTGTTCACTAACAGTAGGGTAGTTTTTGTAATTTTAGAAACATTAGAGAAATTTTGTTATTTGAGAGATGACCACCCAACTAAAACCCTGCCTCTGCCCAACCCCAAAACCAAACCACTTACCGCCCCTGGGTTTTGTCTTACTACTTTTTACTCTATCATTATTGAATATTTGATTATTCATTTTTTAAGAATTACTCAACTATTTATTTTCATTTTTTAAAAACAAACGAAAAATACGTTTTTAATATTGTATTCATATTTTTATATTATTTGTACGATTAATTACATCAGTTTATACAAAATAATGAGAATGAATTGATAAATAATGCGAATGGAATGGAAGGTAAGCTGAAGGTCAAAGTAACGAATTCATTCATAAAAATGTTATAAATATTTTGTCTTTTGGTTGAATTGAGAGACCAAATAACTACTACCAATTACCCTAATACACAAATGGAAAGCCAATGGACCATAAAAGGAAAGGCAAACGCCTCCTAACGCACACCATAAGCCATGCATGTATTTATTTAATGACCAATTTGTTGTAAGTAATAGGCTGCTTACATTGTACTTGGACAATTCTCTATTTTCAGTTTTGGTTAACAATTTATTTGTCCAATCATAAATTTAGACTAAAATAATTCCCTATAACTATATTTTAGTTGTAATAAAGTTAATAACTTACCTTTATTAATTGTAATGGACATAGCCAATTCAGATTTCATCATCTTTCTTAACTTTCCAAACTTTTGATACAAGTAAAATCTAGTATTTTAAAACCTCACCTGGCCTAACCCGATTGATTGAACCGGGACTCGGGGCTTTCATTGGGCAAGGTTACCAATTTTATTGTTGATGGCAAATCCTAAAAATTAGGACAATGCGAACAATGGTGGCTGGATGTTGGAGGTTTTGACAAGGAAGGTCTGATGAGTCAAAAGGTGATAGTTAAGATGATTTCTGGTGAATGAAATGACCGGAAATCGTAAAAATAGATTGAAGGCAACAACAGACTATTGCTAACAGTTGGTGAGACGAACAAGGGGGGAACGAGATAGGTTTTGGTCAAGAGATTGAGAGGAAAGTTTTGTGGTGATGGAGTGTGTTTGTCAACACCAGAAACATGCCCTATTTGATTTGAGTTGTCGACACGGAAATGTATTTTAAGAAGTTTTTGTAGGATTTTCAAATCTATAAAGATTTATGTATAAATTTAAGGAATGTTTTTACTAGATTTCAAGCTTATTTACATGCTGCCACATCACCAACTCGCCGATCAACCCGGTCCAACAAGTCAACCCTGAACCTGACCACTTATGCCAGGTTTTAAGACCTTGATTAAAACCATGGTTTTGAAAATTGGATCGGACCGGCCAGTCCAACCAGTTGGACCGGGACCCGATCACACGTCTGGTTTGAGTCAATATAAAACCCGGTCATATTTAATAACCCTCTATGAACCGCCATTGAACCAGGAAAATAGTGTGAACCGTCGGTCCAACTAGACCGCTTGATAAACCGGTCCAATGTTTCAAAAGGGGAAAAAAATCCCTAACTCTTTCCAGTTTCTCACTTTCTCTACTTTCTCAGTTTCTCTACGCAAAATCCTCTAAAAATCTGAAATCCCACTCAATCTCAATGAACTCCACTCTCTAAAGTCTGAAATTGCAACCATTGTGTCAATCGCAACTCTACTCTCTGAAATCAACGACGACGCCTTCCTCCCTTGCTGGGAATCGACAACGACAACTCCATTCCTTGCTGGAAATCGACGATGACGACAAGAGCTCCATTCCTCACTGGAAATCGACGATGACGACAGCTCTATTCCTCGACAACGATGACGACGACGACTCTATTCCTCGATGATAATGACGACGACAGCTCCATTCCTCGTTGGAAATCAATGACGACACCTCCATTCCTCCCTGAAAATCGACAACAACACAGCTCCATTTCAGAAAGTGTAAGTTTTTCATGAGTCACGACCTTTTCCATTTTTGCAGATCTAGTTGATGTATCTAAGTTCTTGTTATATGATGATTGTAAGTGAGTGAAACATATTCGCGTAGTGGAAAAAGATAGAATATAAAACAAAACGAATCTGATCATCACATTAACAACCCAAAATCCGGCAAAGACTATAACGTTATAAACAAAACACTGTAAACAAAAATCTGTATGAATCAAAGTCTAACCCATACAAGGATTCGGAATACATTACCAACGTTTGGAGGCTCCTTCAATATCTCTAATTTGATCTCGCTCTCGATTCAAAGTAGAATCGTACTCACGTCGTCCACAGGAAGATAATCCGTAGAATTATCAAGGGATTTGCTAGATCCTCTTGATGGCTTCAAGAAGCAATGTTTTTCAATTAGTCAAGAAGAGAAAGAATATTTTCTCTTCAATCAATGAGTGGGGCGTGAGAAAGAGAGGTAAAAGGGTGGCTAGGGTTTTTTTTTTTTTTTTTTAATTATTGAATGAATGAAAATTAATTCACTTGTTTTAATTTAAGTTGCACTTATATATTGCAACAATTAAAACCCTATTCCAATAAAGAATAGCCATGGGCTCCAACCCTAATTTACCTTTGCAACCAAACACACTCTTTATGGTATTTTAATTAATTAATTATTATTATAATTAAAATCTATTAATATATAATAATATATTAACATTTAATTAATAATAATAATTCATTTAAATATATGCATAGATATATTTAAATATAATCTCACTAATTAAATTTCAATATTAAAATTAAATACAGGCAACAACCTCAGCGAATTAAATTGCACTGTGAAATTACCAAAATACCCTTTCGTCATAAAAGACAAAAATTACCCTTTCACAAAAACGATTCTTAAATTATATTCTAAGTGTGTGACCCGTAGGCTCCTCACCATATCAGCAGTGTGTAGTATCGCGATTAACACTAATTAATCGTCTCACTACACACAGACCAAGATTTGCCCATAGCAAGGCATCATGGCCACCCTATAGATTCGGATTCAGCAAAACCGCAGCCTGTCAACGATATGGTTACCGTGCAATCAAATTCTTTCATCAACTGTTATCTCATCAAGACTGAGATACATAAATAGTGTCAATCTCAGATATCCTTGACATGTTTGTATTTAGTTAATGGACCAATGATCGGAATAATAAATTGGATTGAGTAGCAACTCAATCCCACTGTGGCCTCAGATTTAGTGTCATTGCTATTTACTAAATTACCCAATGAGATAACTTCTCCCGTACCCAAGAGTGATGAATCTTTTGTCGATCCACCATAATCTCGATACACTTCTTAATGTAGCCAATCATTATCGTGTTGATAGCTCTGAATAAAACTACATTGGGCTAATGTCAAACTACACCAATTGGTGCACAAGACGCTCCGGTGATCTCAAGTCTAAGGATCACATGCACTACCATCTGTTAGAAGATTTATTCCATAGACACTAGGGTTACCATCCATATGGAATCCTCTGGTGGGTCTATCTAGTGAACTTGCCTTTAGCAAGCATCCATGCGTTGCACCAGGTTATCGGCAAACAACCTTGACAAGTGAGATCAATCACTACCTTTCGACAGGGTCGTTCAACACTATGATAGCCTTATCGTATTATCTATGTCCTTAGTCAGAATAATATTGGGGATACAGACGTTTCTAGAATGGCCACCATATGTGATCATAGGGTTCTCACTATCAAGATTTAAAACACTTGATACCCTTGTCACGGTTATACCATCCTAAGGACATATATCATTATATATAACTATGATTTACATGATATAGAAGAATATGCCTTTTATTGATAAATAAACATTTATTACAGAGTCAATTTTACAATAATAGATTGGATCTAGGGCACCTACTCTAACAATCTCCCACTTGCACTATAGCCAATCATTCATGTATTTAATACCAAATGACCTTAAGTGTTTTTCATGCTCTTGCTGCGACAGACGTTTCGTCAGTGGATCGGCGAGATTGTCATCAATATGCACTTTACTGATCAGTACATCTTTCTTCTCAACCATTTCTCTGATGAGATGAAAACGCCTGAGTATGTGTCTGGACTTCTGGTGAGACTGTGGTTCCTTTGCTTGAGCGATTGCTCCATTGTTGTCGCAATAGACATTTATCGGATCAACAATCGTGGAAACCACACCAAATTCGACTCCTTGGCCACATCGGATAATGCAATATACGCAGCCTCCATTGTAGAGTCCGCTACAATGCTTTGCTTATAGCTCTTCTAGCTCACTACACCCCCATTGAGACAAAGTACAAACCCTGATTGCGATCGATAATCATCTTTATCCATTTGGAAACTAGCATCATTGTATCCTCTTACAGTGAGCTCATCTTCCCCTCCATAAACCAAGAACATGTCCTTAGTCCTCTTTAGGTACTTAAGGATGTTTTTGGAAGCTATCCAGTGACACTTACCTAGATCCGATTGATATCTACTACAAGTGCTCAATACACATGAGACATCAATCCGAGTACACAACATGTCATACATGATGGATCCAACTGCTGACACATATGAGATCCTCTTCATTCTATCTCTCTCATCGTGTGTTTAAGGACACATATCCTTAGAAAGATAGACACCATGTGACATCGGAAGAAATCCCTTCTTGGATTCTTCCATACTGAATCTCTTCAGTACCTTGTCAATGTATGTATTTTGACTTAGGCCAAGCAACCTACGTGATCTATCTCAGTAGATCTTTATTCCGAGGATGTAGGCTGCTTCTCCTAAGTCCTTCATGGAGAAGCACTTAGATAACCAAGTCTTTACCAACTGCAAGTTCGATATATCATTCCCAATCAGAAGTATGTCATCGACATACAACACTAGGAATGTCACTGCGCTCTCACCCACTTTCTTGTAAACACAGGGCTCATCTTCATTCTTGATAAAATCGAATTCTTTTACAGCTTTGTTGAAACGAATGTTCCAGCTCCTTGAAGCTTGCTTGAGTCCATAAATGGACCTCTTCAACTTGCATACCTTATCAGCTTGACCATCAAGAACGAAACCATTGGGTTGTGTCATATACGCATCCTCTTCAAGGTTTTCATTCAGGAAAGTAGTTTTGACATCCATTTGCCAAATTTCATAGTCATGATATGCAGCAATCGCAAGCATAATCCGGATGGATTTAATCATGACAACGGGCAAAAAGGTTTCTTTATAGTCAATACCATGAATTTGTTTGAAACCTTTGGCAACTAGTCATGCCTTATAAGTGTGCATCTTGCCATCCATGTCGGTTTCTTCTTGAAAACTCATTTGCACCTTATGGGTTTTACCCCTTCAGGTGACTCCACTAGAGACCATACTTAGTCATGGTACATGGAGTCCATCTCAAATTTCATGGCTTCAAGCCATTTAATAGAATCTGGATATGATATAACATCTTTGTAGGTTCTGGGTTCATCGTCTTGGTAGACTAGTACGTCACCATGTTGAGTCACGAGATAACCGTATCTCTCTGGCTCATGACATACTCTCCTAAACCTACGTAGCTCCTATGCTACTTGAGGTGGTTCACTTTGATCCATGGATTGTGGAGTGACCTCCTCACAATGTTCAACCACTTCCTGTGGCATATTTTCCTGTCTTGCATTAAATGTACCTTGTGGTTCTAGAACTTCATTGAGCTCAACTTTTCTCTCACTAGTACTTCTTAGAAAAAATTTCTTTTCTAAGAAGATACCAATACGAGCGACAAAAATTTTGCGCTCTTTTGGGTAGTAGAAATAGTAGCCTTTGGTTTCCCTAGGATACCCCACAAAAATGCATCTCTCGGATTTTGGGCCCAGCTTATTCGAAGTCAATTTCTTAACATAAGTTTCACAACCTCAAATCCTTAGATAAGATAAGTTGGGTTTTCGCCCACTCTATAGTTTATATGAAGTCTTATCTATAGACTTGATGGCACATAATTCAGTACGTAAGTCGTAGTTTCCAGGGCATAACCCCAGAATGATGCAGGTAGATCACTAAAACTCATTATGGACCTAACCATGTCAAGTAAGGTCATATTCCTCCTTTCAGACACTCCATTGTGTTAGGGTGTATATAGAGGGGTGAGTTGTGATATCATCCCACATTCTTTCAGGTATTTAGAAAACCCTGATCAGCTCAAGTATTCACCTCCTCAATCCGACCAAAGAGCCTTAATACTTTTGCCCGACATATTCTGTACTTCATTCCTATTCTTTGAACTTATCAAAGGCTTCAGATTTATGTCTCATGAGGTAGACATAACCATATCTACTGAAATCATCAGTAAATGTGATGAAGCAGGAATATCCACCTCTGCCTTCAACTGTTAATGGACCACATACATCACTATGGATGATGCCTAACAGTTCAGTAGCCTTTTTACTTTGTCCTGTAAGGTGACTTGGTCATCTTGCCTAAAAAGCATGACTCGCATACCTCAAATGATTGGAAGTCAAAAGGGTCCAAAACTCTATCCCTTTGAAGTTTTGCAATGCGGGTCTGATTAACATGACCTAATCTACAATGCCAGAGGTATGTATGGTTTTGGTCGCTATGTTTAGCCTTTTTAGTTTCAATGTTGAGAATATCTTTATTGTTTAAATCAAGAACATATAATATGTTAGATAACCTTGCAATTCCAAAAAGAATACCATTCAAACTAAACGGCAACAATCTATTAGAAATTTCAAAACGATATCCTATATTATCCAAAGCGGATACTGAAATAATGTTTCTAGAAATTACAGGTACAAAATAATAATGTTTTAGTTCTAATAATAAGCTCATAGGCAAAGATAAACAATAAGTCCTTACAGCTAGTGCAGCCACATGTGCTCAATTTCCAACTTGTAGATCCACTTCTCCCTTGGCGAGCAATCTATTTTGTCTTAGTCCCTACACATCAGTACAAATGTGAGTACCATACCCTATGTCAATGACCCAAGATGTTAAAGGAGAGAAGTTATTCTCAATCATGTACATACCTGAAGTCGATGTGTCTAAGTTCTTCTTGTTCGCGAGGAAAGCCTTGCAGTGTTTTCTCCAGTGGCGAGGCTTGCCACAATAGAAGCAGACTACCTTCCCACATTTCCCAACGCCACCCTCAGGCTTGAGAGCATCCTCTCCTTTGGGCTTGGGATTGGCTTTGGCCTTTCCCTTCTCCTTACCCTTACCCTTACCCTTACCCTTACCCTTTCCTTTACTGGCAGCAACCAATAAAACAGGCTTGGAATTTTTCATGTTCTGCTCTACAGTCCTCAACATGTTCAGAATCTCTGACAGAGGTTTCATCATGGTGTTCATATTGAAGTTCATTATGAACGATGAAAAAGTATTAGGTAAGGATTGCAGAATTAAATCCACTTGTAATTCTGCATCCAACCCAAATCCCAAAGTCTCAAGCCTCTCTATGTACCCAATCATCTTAAGCACATAAGGACCAACTTGGGCTCCCTTAATCATGCGACTTCTAAACAACGCACTCAACACCTTATACCTCTCATGTTGAGCGTTTCCTTCGAAAAGCTCATTGAGGTGCAGAATTATGGTAGCAGCGTCCATATTCTCATGCTGCTTTTGCAGCTCAGGTGTCATCGATTCTAACATAAGGCATTGAATAGTGTCAGTATCGTCAAGGAACCTTTGGTAAGTTTCCTTTACTTCCTGAGTAGCATCAGGATCAGGCTCAGCCAAATAAGGCTTGTCAATGATATATAATTTCTTTTCGGACTTCAATACAATCTGAAGATTTCGATACCAATTCGAGAAATTAGATCCATCCAACCTGTTTTCTTTCTCGATTATCGATCGTAGGTTGATATTGCTTATTTTAAATGAATCTGCAATACCAAAAAGTAAAGTTATTATTATGTTTATTTTCATTATTTAATAAGGCCTTTTGTTAAATAATCGCTCCCACTATTTTCCTCAAGCCAATAGCCCTCACTACTAACTCGGGAAAGCCCGATGGCTTTCCCAGTGGACTGAGATCCCATATAGCCCATTTCAAACCTTTGCTTTGGCGAATAAGCCAAAATGGGTTGATTAGGTAGGCCAACAAACTTAATCCACACCAGTTAATAGCTCCCACTACCAACCTCAAATGTGAAGCAATCCAACAAGCCAATCACACAATCCAACGGCCTAGCCGTCGTCCTCAAGTGTGATTTCCAGTATCAGTAGAGTGAAAACTACATGTCGCCACGTACACAGAACATGTATACTACTCTACTATGCCTATGACGTGTTTATCAACCTTCACTTTGGCGAACAAGCAAAACTGTCATTTTAAGTCGACCCATCACCATTAAGGAAAACTCCAATGAATTTTAACCTCCCACTGGTAGAAGAGTACCCTTCGCTTTGGCGAACAAAAGGTTCCGACAAATAGTGGTTTGATTAAAACCATGATGATGGAAGGCATACGTGACTTAATATACTTAAGTTGAGGGTTTTTATTTAATATCTCACTAGATTATTATCTTTGTTAGAATGTAATTGTTTGACATGTTTTTGAACATTCAACCTTAGTATGCATTCTAGAGAAAATAAAACGTGTCGGTACATGACCCACTAAAATCGATTTCCTCGAGCCTAGAGGAATCGATGGGTCAACCTAGGGGTTTAAGAGTAAATCTTGGGTCTTCAAGTTATTCATCTTCATAACTCCTTCGTTTCTTTTTCACGATCATTACAAAGTATTTTATAATACAAAACCCTATTCTAATTTACATCGATAAAATATAAACCTCGCGTTACATACGAGGGGAGTGAGATGAAAAGAAGAAATACATGGAGATATAAGAGAGAGAGGCAGGATCGTATGTCCTATTTCTTTATAAAATTACAAGCAAACCCAAAGTTACAAAAACATACCAAAGGTCTAAGGCTTATGTACCGGACACCATGCAATTTCAAACAAGAACATTGCATACATCCAAAATTAACATTTTGAATTTGGGTGGGTGAAATTATTAAATTACCCTTCTTATATGTGCAGAATTATTATTGGCTTTATAGGTTCAAAAACTGTAATTTGGCCCCCTCTGCGAAAAACAGAAAAGAAAAAATGGAACAGTAGCTTTCTTGCCGCGGCGAATAAATTATTCGCCTCGGTGAAGTTCATACACATGGTCGCTGTAGCAAAGTTCTATTTCGCCGCGGTAAACGCCATAAACTTCTAGAAAACATAAAACGTTCCAGAGAGTTTCATGTCGCGGCGAGATCTACTTTTCCGGTAGGTTGCCGCGGTGAAGGTTTATTTTGCCACGGCTAGATTCACTTTTTGCCTCTCGCCGCGGCGAAGTGTTATTTCGCCACGGCTAACGTCATAAAATAGTGAATCGCACAATACACCTTTTTGCAATTTTTCACATAACAACACAGATCCAAATCGGATCGAATGCACAAGCATTCGACTAGGACACCAACCAACCAATAAATCATTCATCAACACATTATTTATTCAATTGATACCAAATCATGCAATGAACGCAGATTTTACAGATTTTTAAAAAATTGTTTACACTAACATGTTATCAAACAAGCCACATGTTATCAAACAACATAAAAAACAGTATAATCAATTACCCGAGGCTCTGATACCACTGTAAGTGAGTGAAATAGATTCGTGTAGCAAAGAAAGACAGAATATAAAAACAAAACGAATCTGATCATCACATTAACGACCCAAAATCCGGGCAAAGATTATAACATTATAAACAAAACAGTCTAAACAAAAATCTATATGAATCAAAGTCTAACCCATACAAGGATTCGGGATACATTACCAACGTTTGGAGGCTCCTTCAATATCTCTGATTTGATCTCGCTCCCGATTCAAAGTAAAATCACACTCACGTCGTTCACACGAAGATAATCCATAGAACTATCAAGGGATTTGCTAGATTCTCTTGATGGCTTCAAGAATCAATGTTTTTCAATCAATCAAGAAGAGAAATAATATTTTCTCTTCAATCAATGAGTGGGGTGTGAGAGAGAGAGTAAAAAGGGTGGCTAGGGTTTTTTTTTTTTTTTTTTTAATTATTGAATGAATGAAAATTAATTCACTTGTTTTAATTTAAGTTACACTTATATATTGCACCAATTAAAACCCTATTCCAATAAGGAATAGTCATGGGCTCCAACCCTAATTTACCTTTGCAACCAAACACACCCTTTATGGTATTTTAATTAATTAATTAATTATTATTATTATTAAAATCAATTAATATACATAGTAAAATCTCTCTATAGTCATAATAGTGGGATTAATTAATTTTATTACTATGATGAGGTCATAGCTTAATAGAGGTGTGGTCACAAAAATTTCTTTATAATTCATGTTTTAGTAGTATAATATTAGGATTTCAATTGATGTTTTAATACTATTAAGATTTCAATTTAACGCTTCACTTGCCTACTTTTGAAACGGATAGAAAATCGTGTCTTGAAACCAACAAAGATAAGTGTCATTAATGAAATTGTAAATGCAGTTGCTGCATGGTCAAATTTATGTGAAGCCACAAACTATTGCTAATTGTTTTAATCATTACAAAATTATGTAGCAAATTGATGTGAAGCCACATACTATTGCCAATTGTTTTAATCATTACCAAATTAGGATCCCTGATGTCGATGAACTGCAAGTTATAAATGAAGTGGATGAGGAGAATTAAATAGTCATTGTAGAATTTAGTGATCAGATTCGACAACTTCATTACACTAATCGAATGAATATTAATGTCTTTCTTAATCATCCAAATGAACAATAAGTCATGTATGTTTTAACTAAAGAAGAAATCATTACTACAATTAGACAAGAAGATAAAGGAAATAATCATGATGATGATAGTACGAAAATACAAAAAGTTTTGTGCCAAGAAGCTCTAAACATACTTGAGAAACTAGAAATATTTGGCTTCAACAAGAAGATGTTCATGCTAGCGAGTAATCTACCCGCAAGTTAAAAGATGTAGTAACAACTCTAAAGCATAAATCATTATCTAAAACAATTTTAGGTAAATATTTTATTTCATCATAAACCTTTAATGTAATATAACATATATTTTTTTGCAATATAAAGATAATTATTACTATGTGGAGACAACTTTTCTTAAGACAGGAATTAGAAAAATTATAACTTATTACAATGTAGAGTTTATTCTTATTTATAACTATCCTAAATTGGAAATAAATTTTTTTATGACTATGTAGAGTTTATTCCTATATAGAGTATCATTATAGAAAGGTTTTACTGTAATAATATATTAACATTTAATTAATAATAATAATTCATTTAAATATATGCATAGATATATTTAAATATAATCTCACTAATTTAATTTTAATATTAAAATTAAATACAGGCAACAACCTCAGCAAATTAAATTGCAATGTGAGATTACCAAAATACCCTTTCGTCATAAAAGACGAAAATACCCCTTTCACAAAAATGATTCTTAAATTATCTTCTAAGTGTGTGACCGGTAGGCTCCTCATCATATCGGCAGTGTGTAGTATTGTGATTAACACCAATTAATTGTCTCACTACACACAAACCAAGATTTTCCCCTAGGAAGTAGGAAGGCATCATGGCCACTTGATAGATTCGGATTCAGTGAAACCGTAGCCTGTCAACGATATGGTTACCATGCAATCAAATCATTTCATCAACTCTTATCTCATCGAGATTGAGGTAGAGAAATAGTGTCAACCTTAGATATCCTTGACATATTTGTATTCAGTTAATGGACCAATGACCGGAATAATAAATTGGATTGAGCAGTAACTCAATCCCACTGTGGCCACATATTTAGTGTCATTGTCATTTACTGAATTACCCAATGAGATAACTTCTCCCGTACCGAAGAGTGATGAATCCTTTGTCGATCCACCATAGTCTCGATACACTTCTCAATGTAGCCAATTACTACTGTATTGATAGCTCTAAATAGAACTACGTTGGGCTAGTGTCAAACTACACCAATTGGTGCACAAGGCGCTCTGGTTATCTCAAGTCTAAGAATCACATGCACCACTATCCGTTAGAAGATTTATTCCATAGACACTGAGAATACCATCTATATGGAAACCTCTGGTGGATCTGTCCAGTGAACTTGCCTCTAGCAAGCACCCATGTGTTGCCCTAGGTTGTCGGCAAACAACCTTGACAAGTGAAATCAGTAATTGTCTTTCGACATGGTCGTTCAACATTATGATAGCCTTACCGTATTATCTATGTCCTTGGTCAGAATAATACTGGGGCTACGAACATTTCTAGAATGGCTACCATATGTGATCATAGGGTTTTCACTATCAAAATTTGAAACACTTGATAGCCTCGTCACGGTTCTACCATCCTAAGGACATATATCATTACATATAACTATGATTTACACGATATAGAAGAATATGTCTTTTATTGATAAATAAACATTTATTACAGGGTCAATTTTACAATAATAGATTGGCTCTAGGACACCTACTCTAACAATGATGAGTTAGGAAATAATTTATGGCTTATCTAGATTGTTTCACCAGTTCAAAGCTTACGAATAAAACCATGGTCTTATTATGGAAAGTAGCTCAGCCAACTGTTCTACCCTGTAGTGTTTTTTGTTTGATTGACTTAGTGTGTTGAAGCATGCAACATATGTTTATTGAACAGATGCTTTAGGAATTGTAAATTCTCTAATCATGGTCGACAAGCAAAACGTTATCTCTCAAGTTTGAATTGGCCAGGCTTTCTAGAAGGATAAGATGATTGTTCCACCACCTTCAAGTAGGCTGTAGTATGACATTGTGTCCTCAAGTTCAACAAACAATTTATTGAACTTATGAACTGCAATCTGCCTTTATTAGTTATAGTTCAGTTTCTGATCTAATAGAAATATGAATTCGAAGGAATTAAATCACCGAGTCAATTGGCAGAGCTTACAGATGCAATCTTAAACAATTTCATTCACTTGATATATGATTGCTCCATTGACGATGACAACCCAGGTTCAATCATTTCTTTAACCAGAATCAGATTTTTCGGACACAGCAACCTATAATGAATGTAAAACGCATCATATTGTCAAATGCCCAAAGGCTAAACTTTTATTTTATTTTTTAAATCAATCAACCAAGTCTAAAGACCATATTACTCATTGTAGATTTTACTCAAACACATGTTAAGTTTATGATTCATTATTAAAATTAATAACAGAATAAATCATAGAATAATTTTTGAAATTCTTTAAAGCTCAATTAAACTGAGATTAAGAGTCATATTAAGAAATTTTTTCTAGAATGTTAGGTTGATAATTTTACAGCTCTTTTTCTTTGGCATAATTTTATGATCTTGTAGCTTTTATCATGTTTGTCATTTCTTTTCGATGCAGATTTGCATTAATTAGATTCAATCCTTGAATGCGTCCATAATATGCTGATGTTTTAATATGCCAAGTATATACTAAATTGTTGTTATTTCTTGTGTGACAGGTAGATAAAGATTAAAAACAGATAATGTCAATCTCTGGCTATGGGTCTTCTTCACAATCTAGTAGAGGTAGGATTGATATAACATGGGTACATGTTATTGAGGGTATAGATCCAAATGGAAGGAAGACATTAAAATGTCTTCACTATGGGAAAGTAACTAGAGGAGGAGGTATTTTTAGAATGAAACAACATCTAGTTGGAACAAAGAGGGGTGTTGGTGTTTGTTTAAAAGTTTATTTTGATGTTCAATACTTGATGAGAAAATCACTAAAAGACATTGGGATAAAGAATAAAGAGAAGGCTGATTCTAGTAAGTATAATACTCCATACGGTGCTCCTGTACATGGATTTGAGGGAGATATGTTAAATAAAGATAGTGAAGAGTTCCGTCCATCATAAATTCACATAAATGAAGGTAGGTTTGGCAGTAAAAAACAAAGTACAATGCTAGACAAATCAAAAAGAAAAAAAACCTATTGGGGTTGGTGACTATTTTGCTCCAAGGACAATTGTTGGATCTTAACCATCAATTAGTTGTTTAGCTAGAAAAGATGCGACATGGAGAGCAGACATGACTTTTGCAAAATTCTTTTACGATGCTTGCATCCCAATTAATGTTGTACATTCAATTTATCTTCAGCCTTTGGTGGATGCTATAGCTGCAATTGGGCCTGGGTATAAACACCCAAATTATCATGGTTTGCGTGTCAATTTGTTAAAAGATGCTAAGAAGGAAGTGCAGTTTCTTGTTGATAGTTACAGAAAGATTTGGGAAAATGTTGGATGTACCTTAATGGCTAATGGTTGGACTGATAATTCACATAGGTCATTGATCAATTTTATGGTGTATTGTCCTAAGGGAGTTTGTTTTGTGAAATCAGTTAATACTTCAGATGTTGGGACATTGTTGAAGATGTTTGAGGAGGTAGCTTTATGGATTGGACCAAATAGTATTGTCTATTTTGTCTTAGACAACGGATCCAATTATAAAGCTGCTAGAAGAATGTTGTCTGAGAAATATCCGAGTATTACTTCGTCGCCTTGTGCAGCACATAGCATAAATTTGGTGTTAAAAGGCATAATTGAGATTGATCATATAGTTTATCTTGCTTGACGTGCTTCTGAGGTGACAAAGTTTGTATATAATCATACATTCTTGATAGCTTGGTTGAGGAAAAGACAAGTAATATATCTTTAGCTCATGTTCTTGTCAATCATAACATAATATGCATTTTTTATAATTGACTAACATCTATTATTTATCAATTGAACAGGGTTAGAAAGAAATTGTCCATCCGGGCACAACCTGTTTTGCTACAACTTTCATTGCAATAAGAAGCCTTCATGAGCACAAACATGACTTGCAAGCCATGGTGACAGATAAGTCATTTGTCGATTCTCGATATGCAAAAAGTAATAAAGGCAAACATGTTATTGGCATAATTCTAGATAACGATTTTTGGGATGATATGGGTAAGATATCCAAAGTTGTGAGTCCATTGATGTGCTTGTTACGGATTGTTGACTCAGATGAGATGCCTGCAATAGGATATGTGCATGATAGCATGTACAGAGCGAAAAATGCAATTAAAAAGTTGTTTAAGAATAAAAAGAGATTGTACAAGCCTTATACACGAATCATTAAGCTACACTGGGATAGGACGTTGTGCTGTGATATCTATGCTGCGGCTTATTATTTGAATCTTGCCTTTAAATATGACGAAACATCTTTTTGCTCCAAGCCAGAAGTCATGAGTGGTTTCCTTGATCCTATTGACAGTAAAGCAAGTGCGTTCAATTTGAACAAAACAAGGTTAATGAAAGAGAGTAGATTATATTCAAACCAGGAGGAAAACTTTTCTCGTGGGCTTGCTCTTGAAACCGTCGAAACCACACGTCTTGGTACGTAATAGTTATAAAATTTATGAGTTCTTTTGTTTGTTAAGTCTAATTTATTTATTATGTTTAATTTTCAATTAGATGAATTGTGAAAATCATTTGGGTATAGTATTCCAAATTTGTAAAAGTTTGTAATAAAAATTCTTAAACAAACTTCAAGTTCTTCGGGATGTGAACAAAATTAAAGCGTTTTTTAACGCATACATACTAAAAAGAAGAATAGATTAAAGCATAAAAAATTGAATGATCTTATTTTTATTCACTATAACTTGCGTTTGCAAAATAAGTATAAAATATTTGCAAAATAAGTATAAAATATTATCAATTACTCAATTATGTATCACTCTTATTGTTATTACCTATTATTTTTTCTTGATATTTTACTTGTCATGCTTTCAATATTTCATTATGATATTTTATGAAGTGTTACAAGAAAATAAGCTTTGATCATATTGATTATGAAAATATCGACAAAGTTGAGGGTTGGATGGTTGACAATGAAGAGGATAGTTAAACCAGTCACTAGGTATCATTTTAATAAAACCCATTAACAATATCAGTTGATATTCTCATAACCAAAAATGAAATGCAAAAATGCTCATAATATGATAAAACGAAAAATTTAACAGAATGCAATCATTCAATTAAATTTAAAATCTCTCTCCAACAAAAAACTTGATATAAGTCTACCATTATAAAATTACTAAAACATTCAAGTTGAGACACCCAAAATAAACATTCAAAATATGAGCATATCCAGAGTTCGACACGTTTTCGGTATTAAGCTCACACTAGTCTTTTCCTACACAAGTCCAAAATACCATGCAAAAATAATTTCTTAAAAGATCCGGTTTGACGGACCCATAGTACTCTTCAGATAGAGGCACCTCACCTGTTGACATAAATAAATGTCAGTCAGAACCATTAATAATTTACATTGTTGAAGAACACAAGTTGAAATGCACAAGTAAAACAATGGCCAGCAAAGAGAGAAAATAACTCCTAATCAAAATCAAAAAAGGGAGAAATAGAATCTTTTAATTTATCCAAGAATAGAGTAAGATAACTCACATTTTGCCAGTTCTTCTTCAACAAGGATACTAGGAAATTAACGCTCATTTGCACATTCTGGAAGATTTGCTTCTCCTCCATGGCACAGTTTCCGACGGCAACTCCCATACAGAGCACCTTTTTCAATTGGAACTTCACTGTTGCCTTGGTCTCATTAACCTTCGACTCCAGAGATTCTTGGTGAGTAACAAGGGTAGGGAACTTTCCTGCATTTACAGATGAACCAAGGTAAAAAATATACAAGCAGCACAGAAAACAATAAAACAGCTCTGTAAGACCATTTACGCAACACTACCCACTCAAGACTCAGTAGTTATAAACTATTTGAAAATCAATTATTCAATAGCAATCTATACAAAATGTGCATTACCAGACCTGAGTGGACAAGCATGATCCAAATAACTAGGCCAAAATAATTTAATTCTCTAACTCAAAAAGTCAACAACAATTGATCATTTTGACATCCCTCAAAAATTGCTTTACTACCATCAATCCTCAGAGTCAAACATGTAGGTGATGGCTAATGTACAACCACAATTCGCATTCATTCAAAGCTATTTAACCTTTAATGTCCCTCCAGCAAGAACATAGCATCTCAATCAATATTAAATTTTTAGGAAAAAGCAACCAATATGATCAGTAAAGTAGCCAGCAAAAAACTTCAAACCATCCTTGTACACTTGCCTGCCTTGTTAAGACCAGGTCCCAACAGACGAGGGATCTGCTTGATGACAGATTCTGATGCCAAAAAGGCATGGTACTTCTTGGCAAGCTTCTTAACAAGTTTCTTGTTCTTGTTAAGCTTTTTCAAGGCTTCAACATCCATGTAATCGAGGCCAATTTTCTCTGCCTGCAAAACATAATACAAACATTTAGATTAATGTAAAACTAAAGTGTATCGCAGAACAAGAAGCTGTTCTAAACTCTAAACTATAAGGAGGAATTGATAGATCAAGAAGGAGCCATAACATGTTAAACCATGTAAGCAGTCAGATGAGGCATTGTAATCAATTACAACATAGCTCGACTACTGACGTAGAACAGTTTTAAGACAAACACTAGAATTAAATCAATGCAAAGATAAGGCTGTGACATAACTCGAATACTGATGCAGGAGCATCAAATATGCATGAAGATATTAATAAAATACTATAATAATTATATAAGGAATACCAAATATTAATATTGACAAACTTCCAATTATAGACATAATCTAATGGAATATAATTTACCTCTTCAACGTGTTGAGCGTCACCAAGCATGCAAACCTTCATCTTAGGGCGAGGAATGTGTGGCAACTTGACAGAACCACTGAAACGCTTGTCCTTTTGGGGATCATAGTTCTTGAGCCCAATCTGGAGCTCAATGGTCTCAGTGAAGTTCCTTTTCTTTGTCTCCTTCGAATATTGCATAATGGTTGAGATAGCTTCTCTCAATGCATCACTCTGAAGCTTACTGAAAAACAAGACATATTCACAATATTTAGAGCAGAGATCAGAACAAAAATACTAACAAGAATAACTTAGTATGCCTGAGATGAAATAACACAATGCAGATAGCTACACCTATTAACTGTGTAAACAATATCGCAAATGAAAGCTGAAACAGAATCATTTAAACAAATTCATGAAACAAAATCTAAGTTTCTCACAATAAAAATATAAAAGACGCAAAAGATCACACAAGATTTAAACACAACCAGTCTCCAAAATTTAGGTTGAATATAACACAGAAAATAACCCAACTACTAAAAAATTAACTGCCAGGGAATCGCCTAATAAACTTTTAACAAAGAAAAGCCAATAATTGCAAAAGATATACCCATAACATTAATGTTATATGACATTGGTTTTATAGACATAAATTTCGCCAACAATAACAACAACTTTAACACTAAAACGGTCTATATAATCTCTAGATTTCAAGCTTCGACTATATTACATGAACATAAAAATAAAACTAATAAACAGCGAAATACAGATAAAAAATATTACAACGTACCTCATGATTGATTCGCTAAAAGCTCTTCACAGATTTCCCTTCTGCAAACAACAAAAAAGAAAACAAATAAATGAAATGAGAGTTCAAAAAATATAAACAATGAATCAGAGCGAAACCATGACTAAAACAGTAGTTTAATAGTTTTATGAGCATTTTTTTGCCCACAATTGGCAGTGCTAAGATCTATACTTTTTCTTTTCGTTTTTCGCCTTGTAGCGTTTTCTCGAGAAACAAACAAAGTTACGGATCTAACGAAGAAGATAGTAACGTACAAAGAAGACAATTAAGCTTGACAGTAGAAGAGAGAGTGGGTATGTTTACCAGAAAGACGATGAAACCCTAAGAGAGGCTGTAATTGAGCGGCGAAGGAGGACTTATATAAGGACGCGATGAGCTCTTTTAAGTCATAAACCCTAGTAGGGTTGACAAGTGACAACACAACCAATTGGGCCGGATTCCAGCTAGCCCAATTGATTTGGCTTGGGTTTCATCCCACCCATTCAGAATTACAAATTATAATGGATTGCCACTTGTTCTGTCCATATTCCTTTTTTATTTATTTCTATTTAATTATGATATTATCAATTTAATTTCATTAGAAGGCTAATATGATAAAAATAAATGGGATTTAATAAAATCTTCCTTTAGATTATAAAAGCTTAATCCAATTTCACAATGAAGTTTTACATATAAATTACAATCATACTATACTTAAACTCTAATCAGTTATTAAATTTAATTATTTTATGATAAGTGAATATTAATATTCATATATATGGTCAAAAAATTATTTATTATTTATATTAATTATCAATTATAATCTTCAGTTTTGTTAAAGTAAAAATAAATATGAAAAAGAGAATCTTAAGCCAAAAAAGTGAGATTGTGATATGTATTAGACTTAGACAATTTTATATGCAATAAAGATCGGCTCATAACACAATCTTACAAACTTTCTCTCACAAATCTGATATGACAGTTCGCAATTGGTCAGCTCGTAATTGGGCAAGCGGAACTCATTTGCGAGCTAATCAATTGCGAGTTCCCACGTCAAGGGTTTTGAGAGAAGTTTATGAGATTGAATTATAAGTGTAGTATTATCCATTTATATTTGATACTTATTGGATGCATTAAATATATTGTACATAATGTGGATGGAATTTCATGATACATAACATATACATGTATGTTTCTCTGTAATGCATGAATATTAAACACACAACAAAGCCATAAAATTTAGGAAATAAGTAGAGATAGGTGTTTCGCCCACCCCGATGAGGATCCACCCTGACCCCGCTTGATTGGGACGGGGATTCCTTGAATTTCACGGGTGATGGGTTGGGGATGGACATAAAAAAAAAAAAAAAAATCCTCACATCCAAGGACGAGGCAGGTATGGGGGTCAGTTTGCCCCAACGAGAACTCGCCCCACCCTGCCCTCAAAAAGCCCAATAAAACTTTGACCCGTGTCGTCCCTAACTGCCCCATGAAAACCCCGCCCCGTCCCTGTCCCCTCCGTGCCCCGAAATTTAATTTTGATATTCTATATAATATTTTAAAATTTAGTCAGTTTTCAATACAATTTAATTACTTAATAATCTAATCACATTGTAATTAAGTAATTAATTACAATTTTATTAAATAATTAATTAATTCCTTAAAGATTTGCAATTTGTAAATTTATTGCAATATTACATAAACTAAGGTAATTGAGTTTCTCTTCTAAGTAAATTATCTAAACTTTAGGAACATTTTAGGAGAAATCTATAATAGAAAAATAAATATCAAATTGCACAAATTCTGTTATCTTTAATTCTAATCAATTAATTAGTTAATTAATTATTAACATTGTTTTATTTTACACAAATTCTAATATCATGTCTCTCTAATCAATTAATTAGTCATAAACTTTAAAATGTTTTATTACAAATTTGATATCCCCTTACTATATTAATTTTGATGGCTGAGGTTTCCTGGGGAATTAGAGCTTATAACATTATTTGAAAAACGTTCATGTGTGGAAACCTCTTATATATGCATCATAGAGTATTTAAAAGAGTAAACGACTTCTTCCCACCCAAGGTTTGGCGAAATGGCAAGTTTTCACCCCTAGTTTCATAAATTATAGATTTCTACCCTTAAATTAATACCGTTAGTTTCTCTTAAAATAACCTCTGCATCTCAAATTTCTCTCAAATAACCCCTACAAGAGATCCCGGCCAAGCCAAAAATCTAGCCTAATTCCGACATTGTTGGACCTCCCTGATAGAACTATCCAGTGTTCTGAAACCCAGGCAAGACCTGGCGATCGAACCAGTCTGATCGGTTTACGTTAAGGCTTTCGGTTTACAGGGGAAAAACCAAGATTTGTTATTGGACCACCTTGGATCGCGGTTGGACCGACGTTACTATGTTAAACCACTGGTCTAGCACCAAATCCAGTCTAATAACCCTTAATACAAAAAAACCCTAAAACCAATTTTGTTTACCCATTTGCGATTGCTCCTCCATTCGCGACTTCCTTCAACTTCAACCTCTTCAGTCTTCACATTTGTCATCGCCGTCTGCATTTATCGTCGTTGTCTACGTCTTTCGTGTACATCCGTAGTTTGCCTTGCTATCTGCGAGCTGCATTCGCGACATCCTTCAACTTCAACCTCTTTAGTCTTCACATCTATCATTGCCGACTGCGTCTGTGAGCCGCTGTCAACCGTCGACCAAGTAACGGATTGTAAGAGCTTTGAGTCATCCTATCTTTCTCTTTCTCGTTTGTTTTTGCTTCTGTTTTTCTGTTTTTGTTTTGTGACTTTTGTCTCTTTTTGGTCTTGTTGTGTTGATGAGTGGGTTGTTGGATTATGAGTTTAACATAGATGAATGACATGTTGTTGTAGAATCTTGATCTATAAGTGTAGAAGTTTGGATAATCTAGATGAAAGTGTAAAACTATTTGTTATAACATGTTAGGGTGCATCAAGAACAACAAAATTCAATCAATTCATGATTAAATAATTGATAGATAGTCTAATTGGTAACAATGAATTACTGTCTTCTTGTGTACAACCCATATGGTTTTGCAGGCCAAGATTCAAATTATATAGCCATAACAATCAGGATGAGTTGACACAATAGTTGTTTGTGGGAAGGTTTCAGTGAAGACAATTGGTTTTTTAAACTTTTTTCGCTTTAGTGTGTCATGACTTGGCAATAAGATGTCTCTCTCAATCAGCTCGTGAACCACTGTATTTCGAATTTGCAGCCCATTGATGATGAATGTTGTTTATATTAGTTGTTTGTTGAATGTGAAATAGTTTGTGTTGGTTGTTGGTTACATAACAAATATATGTTTCTTTTAATCAATCTCAGTATGTTTATTCATAATTGTTTCTTATATATAATATGAATTGATTTTATATTAATTAAAGTTATAAGTTATAGCAAATTGGTTGTTGGTTGTTACTTGCTAAGGGAGAGAATGTCATCATCTTCGTCTGCACAAAACTCATCGGCTGCATCCATTTCCTCACAATCTTTTCAAGGAAATACTGATATAGCATGGGGACATGTTATTGAGGGTGTTGATAAAGATGGAAAGAAAATATTATCTTGTCTTCATTGTGGCAAGGTTACTAGAAGGTAGAGATATTTTCTGAATAAAGCAACACCTAGAAGGAGTAAAGGGGGATATTGGAAAGTGCCTAAAGGTTCCATTTGATGTTAGATTCCATATGAATGAAGCACTAACAGAAATAAGGGTAAAGAATAAAGAAAAAGAAGATTTCCAAAAGTATGCAAGTCCTTATGGTGCTACGTTACATGAATTTGAGGGTGATAAGTTAGATTAAAAATGTGAAGAGGTCTTCTCATCACAAATGACCATGAATGAAGGTAGTAGTGGTGGTGGTAAAAAACAATGTACAAATAGTAAGAGAAAGAAACCTATAGGGATAAGTAATTATTTTACTCCACGAACTACTCTTGGGTCTTAGCTCTCAATTAGGAGTCTTTTGGCTGGAAAAGAAGTGAAGTGGAGAGCACACATGGCTGTTGCACAATTCTTTTATGATGGTTGCATCCCGATGAGTGCTTTAAATTCAATTTATTTTCAGCTTATGTTGGATGTTGTTACTGCAATTGGCTTTGGGTATAAACAATCTACTTATGATGTTATCCGTGTGAATTTATTGAGAGATGCTAAGAAAGAAGTGCAATTACTTGTTGACAATTACAAGAGTATATGGGAAGAGGTTGGATGTACATTAATGGCTGATGGTTGGACTGATACTTTCCATAGGTCATTGATTAATTTTCTCATCTACTGTCCTAAAGGTGTTTGCTTTATAAAATCAGTGGATGCTTCAGATATTGTAAAGGATGCCTTTACATTGTTCAAGTTGTTTGAGGATATGACTTTATGGGTTAGACCAACCAATATTGTCCATGTTATCATGGATAATGGAGCAAATTTTAAAGCTGTTGGAAGAATGTTGTTTGAGAAGTATGAGAATATTACTTGGTCGCCCTGTGCAACACATTGCATAAATTTAATTTTGAAAGATATAGTTGAGTTAGGCCACATAGTGCATCTTGCAAAACGTGCATCTGAAGTAACCAAGTTTGACTATAATCACACAATCTTGATAGCTGGGTTGAGGAAAAGAGAGGTAATAGCTTATAAACCTTTAACTCATGTTCTTGTCAATTCATTACATAATAATCATTTTGTAATAATTCACTAACATCTACTATGTATGTATCACTTGAACAAGGTTGGAAAGAAATCATATAACCAGGTGCAACTCGTTTTGCTACTACTTTCATTGCATTAAGAAGTCTCCATGAGCACAAACATGACTTGCAAGCTATGGTGACGGATATATTTTTTGTGGACTCTCGACATGCCAGAAGTAGTAAAGGCAAGGATGTTATTCCCATAATTCTAGATAATGAAGTCTAGGATGACATGGCCAAGTTTCCAAAATTGTGGCTCCTTTGATGTGTTTCTTGCAGATTGTAGACTCATATGAGAGGCCTGCAATAGGATATGTGTATGATGGCACGTACAAAGCGAAAAAAGCAATCACGAAGTTCTTTAAGAATAAAAAGACATTGTAGAAGCCTTATACCAGAATTATTAAGCTGCAGTAGGATAGGCTTTTGCACCGTGACATTCATGTTGCAACTTATTTTTTGAATCTAACTTTTCAATATGATCGTGCAGCTTTTGACAAGAAACTAGAGGTCATACGTGGTTTCCTTGATGTTGTCGATAATAAAGCAATTGCATTTAAGTTGAACAAGTCAAAGTTGGTGGACGAGAGTAGAATATATTGAGACCATGAGGAAAGCTTTTCTCGTGAGCTTGCCATTCAAACTTGCAAAACCACACAACCTAGTATGTGATACTTATTAAATTTCTCCATTTTAAGTCTGTTTTCTGAGTTATGAATTTATATTTATTTCATATGGTTAACACTTTAACTTTAATTAGATGAATGGTCGAGGACATATGGGTACAATACTCCACATTTACAGAAGTTTGCAATTAAAATTTTGAGCCAAACTTCAACCTCTTCGAGATGTGAGTGAAATTGGAGTGTTTTCGAACGCATCCATACAAAAAGAAGGAATAGATTGGAGCGTTTTCGAACGTATCCATTCAAAAATAAAGAATAGATTGGAGCATCAACAATTGAATGACCTTATTTTTATCCATTATTACTTGCGTTTGAAAAATAGGTATAAAACATTGGCAATTTTAATATTTTTATTGATATTTTTATTTGGTGTGTCTTTCAGGATGTGTTATAAGAAAAGCAGTTGTGTTCCTATCGATTATGAAAGCATCGACAAAATAGAATTTTGGATTGCTGACGATGAACAGGTGGGTGATGAATTCAGTTTAGATGAATTGGAGTAAACACTTTATAAAGAAGGATCTATTCCTATCGGTGTTGGTGATCAACCATACTATGATTCAACAGATGTTTCACAAGGTTGTTTTCCAACTTTTAACCAACTTGGTTGCTATTTTAAATTATAATATTAAAAAACAATATACATCATAATTTTTAACTTATGTTTTTAATTTTTGCTAAATTTTTTCTAGATGATGGTGATGATAATGATGATGACTCGAACGATAATGTGGATAATCAATTTAGGATGGGTTGAACTGTTGAAGATCATTGGAAGAATAAAGTATGTTTCTGTTTTAAATTTGGGTTATGGAAATGATTCAAATGAATATAGGAATTGAGATGGATTATTATATTAATCAATGTAGTAATTTATCTCATATTTTCTTTCTAACTCTTTTGTCGCATTTTAATTCATTTGTAGAAATTGAGATGGATGATGGGACTCACAGGAGTTGATTCAATTGAATTTGGATTCAAATCATTTTACTTATGGCTGATGGATGGTGGTTTGGTTGGTGGATTGATATTTTATAATTTTGTATGTTGGTTGGTGGATTGATATTTTAACATTTTGTAATTTTGTTTGTGTGCTGGTTGGTGGATTGATATTTGATATTATTTTGTATGCCTTTCAAGTTTGAATTTTGTAAACTGTAAGTGGTTAAAAACTATTAAACTTTGATGTTTTTATTATTGTTACAGGGTTTGTTTAATTGTTTTTACAAAATATTAAATTTTAGGGTTTTTTTGATGTCATGATGATGTCATCATGAGGATGTCATTGATCTAACTGGTGGGTCAGATTGATCCAATTGCCAAAACCAGAAATTGGGCCCTTGACTAGGTCTAGGCCCGGTCTGGTTTTTAGAACATTGCCACCATCAACATCCTCTTATCCTCCTCACCAAAAACCCTAACTTTTCCACCTGAGTGCACCCGCCAATCACTGGTTGCCGCTCCTTGCTGATCTGCTCAACTTTTTAGTTTTCAGCCGAATTCCGATAGATTTCGGCATAAGAAAATCGCCCCTAACACCACCATCAGCATCCCTATCTCCTCTTCATCAAAACACCTACCTCCATCGACTATCCCCACGCGTGGGTGAAGGTGAAGTGTCATTGGGGAAATTTGTCGAACACTTGGTGGGTGTGGGCAGTGGTAAGGTTTGTGGTGGTTGGCGGCCTAGTGAAATGGTCAAAAAAAAAAAAAAAAAAACCACAATCAATCAACAGACCACAAACACTTTAAAACCAATCATTCTCCTTTCAAAACAAACTCCAAATCAACCTCCAATCAACCCAAAAACAACAATTTTGCAAAACACCTAAAGGGGGAGGCAGACGGCTATCGACAGACAATCGAGGTCCTGGGTGTTGGGGTTTTGGAAGGGTGATGCTTGTTGTGCTATTGATGGTGTCAAGGGTGATTTCCAACACTAAGATTTGTCAGAATTTGACTGGAAAGGCGCGACAACCAAGCGAAACCCTAAGGGAGAAGTGGCGGCGAGGACAAGCAATTGTGATCGATTTTGGTGGGGGGAAGCTGGTGATGCTATTGGTGGTGTTAGGGGTGGTTTCCGATGCCGGGATTGGTCAAAATTTGGATAAAATGTGCTACCAAAACTAAGAGCGGCAGTCGACAATTGGGGGGTTCAATCAGGCGGGGAGGTTAGAGGTTTTGATGTGGGGGTTGAGGGGATTGTAATGATGGTGTCGAGAGGGATCGACTATACCGAGAACATGCCGGATTGGCCTTAAATCGCCAGTCGCTCGATGGGATGAATTTGAGATTTGGAGGGTTATTTTAAAATTTTCATTTTTGAAATGACTATTTTACCCTTTTAATTGTTACATTAAACATTTTTCTCTTAATTTAAGGGTGGCAATATGAAATTTATGAAACTAGGGGTGAAAACTTACCATTTCGCCAAACCTTGGGTGGGAACAAGTTGTTTACTCTATTAAAAAAGAACTTGATATTAGTGCAGGGTTTTATAAAATTTAATTCACTCTTCAATTGCCTAAAATGGTGCCAAGCATGGGACAACTTCGAAATAATGCAGTCTCACCCTTTAATGCAGTCAAATGCTGTCAACTAAGAACAGCCAAACACACCACTACATGAAAGGGTTTAATTGCATTATTTTAAAGTTATCCTTTGTTTGGTTTGAAATTTCGTTAAAGGGGACTACATTAAAGTTTGAAAAATTCATTAAAACTAATCCCTAACCCTCCCACGGGTTTACACAGTATTATCTTCTTTTAAAAAAAATTAACCTTTTTTTCAAAAAATAATTTCCTTTAAAACATGTTTCTCAAAATCAAAATAATAGAGAAGTAGGCAGCAAAGTCGCCAACAACTGCCGTTTGTCGGATCTGTGCTTCGTCTTTGGCGATGCTTCTGGAGACATCATCAGCGTCGTTAGGTAGATTGCCAGTTTATCTACTCAATGGTAGTAACGGGGAAGTCGCCGACAGAGGGCTTTGGTTTGAAAAAGCCAAAAAAATTGAGGAATCTTTTCAAACTTTTTTGGCCAAATTCATCTATTGGTGACATTGCCGGTACGATTGAGTAGATTGCTTGGTGATCTATCCAATACATGTAATGGGAAAGTAGCCAATTATTGGGTTTAGTCGAAAAAAGCAGGATAAGATTCCTTATAATTTTTTTTCGATTTTTCTTGGCAAAATTTGATCATTGGCGATTTTTATGTTACCACCAGTGGATAGATTGCCCGGCGATCTAGCTGGTGGTGCCGGCGGCAGCTGGCCAGCAACCTTCCAACCATGTTTTATTTAAATAGTTATTTATAATCAAGGTTCTGAAACCCGGACCGGACCGGCGGTCGAACCGTCACCCGCTTGTATTTCCGATTTAAAAAGAGCAAATAACTGGAATTTACGGTCAAACCGTTTCAAACCGCGATTGGACCGTCTTACTGTAACAAACCGGTCCAACCGGTATTTAACAAATTTTCGGTCCACACCCCCATCCGGTTTAACACATGAAATGAGAAAAAAAAATTTTAAAAATTAAAAACTACAGTTGCTCAATGCTCAGTTGCTCACAGCCGCACACACAAACTCACAAAGTAAAAGTGTCAGACTTTAACAAATTTAATTTTCATTTTTCAATTTGCTATTTTGCTTTTGTGTTTTGAGCTACAGATCAGATACAGAGTCGTCTTGCACTCTTGCGGTCTTGCCCCTTCTTCAGTTTTTCATCTTGGATTGCTACTGTCAGTCTGCCATTCGTGATCTTCTCCACTCTCCAGTCTATCACTTTTTCATCTTGGTTTGCAGTAACATTCGCGATCTCCTCCACTCTCCAGTCTATCACTTTCTCTGTTTTTCACCTTGGTTTTGATGGTTTTTAAACTTTAATTAGGTGGAGAATCTGAATTTTTTGCCATTTTTGCGTTTTTTGCTTATTTCAGTATGCTGATATTAGTATGACATCATGCTGACGTCACCGGTCAGACCGACCGGTCAGACCGTTCGAACCGGAAACCAACCGTTTGGCCGGATCAGCTCTCGATCCGGTTTTTAAAACATTGATTTATATATATAGCACGATGTTCCACACGTGATAATATAACATGTAACGAGTAATAGTATATTTATAAATAAATTTTACAAAGATTTTTATGTAAAGTGATGTGAAAAAAAATAAATAGAAGAGTGAATTTAATAAGTTTGATTTTTTGTTTTACTCTTTTATTCATTTTTTGTCACTTTATTTTGTATAAAAATATTTGTAAGATTTATTTCTAAGTATAGTATTATTGAAATATAATTCATTTTCATTCTTGCCAATTCACTCCAGTCCAATACGAAATAATCAGTTTAGTCCGGTTCAGCATGCAAACGTACCCTCTATGTCATATTATTTAAGTTTAACGCAATGTTAATATTTGTATAAAATTCCATTATCTTCAACGATAATTAAATAACAAATTTTTTTTTTTTTGAGTGGTGTTCCAATAATAATTTAAAAAAAAAGTGACATTACAATTATTGAAAACTTTTTTCTTAAAACCCGAAACCCATTATTCATTGTAAACGTGGTTTACTATCAATTTGAAATTATACTTTTGAGATAAAAACTATTTGAAGCCAGAAAATAATCATAAAAAAAAAGTAACTTCTCTTCTGTTGAAGTTTTTGCTATCCGTGTTTTCTTAATGATAATGGTTGTTGCTTAATGAATTGTAGAGGGGACATTCAGTAAAAAGCCTGATGGGGAATTGCCCAACAATATACAAGAAGCAGCCCAATGAGCTCTTTGTCTAAGTTCCTGGGCCTAATGGGTTCTTAATAAAATGATCTTCTTTTAAATAAAAAAAACTTATCTTGAGAGTCGTGAAAGTGTAAAAAAATGCGAACAAATTATTATTAATTAGTATTTATTATGAAAAAAGAGTAGTGAAGATTAGAGGAACATATTTTTCAATTTAAAATTTCTTAACAATAGTTGCTAATCTTATAATTAATCCACCCAGTCTAAATTAACTCATCAGAACAAAGATTCTTATATCATCTTAATTTTAATCCTTTCCTTCTCATAATGTTTGTTAAAATTAATCAAATATGGCTATTCATCTAAACATAAATTAGTTGCTACATTTAATTAATGCTATCTCATTTACACCAAAGACCACAAATTAAACTAATTTATTTAACATCATCTCTTTCAGATTCATTTCCATAATAGGGACAAAAATAATTATAATACATGAGTATTGAATGATAATCTTCGTCTCAAACATTGATCACTATTGTGAATTTTATTTACAAGCTATATGTTCATTTAAATATATTGTTTCCTCTTTTGTGTTGTGTGCAGGTGCTGGTGAAGAATAAACTTATTTATAATTACTGCTAGTGGGTTCAGGAATTAATCAACATGGATTTCAGTGATAACTCAATATCCTGGACTGAAATATTGTTGAGTGAAATGCCAGATACTGAAGAATATTTTCTTCAATATTCAAAGAAAAACATGGAGACAACTTAGAAGAGATAGGCGTTACTGTTGCAGAAAACCAGATCAATGTTGGACATCAGCCCAATAATAATAATAATAATAATATTCCTAAGGCTATAAAAAATGGTGTAACATATCAAGGGTGTCTCATAAATCCATTAGGGAGACCACAGTTGTCAAATGGGTTGCAGAATTCAAAAGGATTAACAATGCCAGAGGCACAGGGTGATAAGCATAATGTTGATGATGTTGTGCATAGTGGGAGATGAAGAAAGAAATAGAGGGTACTGAAGAGGCTGAGGCTGAGCAAAGGAACAGGAAGAATATGATAAGTAGTAGAGCTTCAGCTGCGCGATCTCGAGCCAAGAAACAGGTATATACTTATTAATATACGTGATGAGAATTGTTAATTGGTAGATAAATTCATTATCAAATTCTCAGAGATTTATTTTAAATTTTTTGTCATTTGCTTATATAAGCATTTAAAATATCTGGAAGAGGAAGTGGAGGCATTGAAAAATGCTTATTTGCTATTACATATGAAGGAACTGATACTTGTAAGTTCATTAGTTAATATTTGCTATTACAGAGATCTTCTGTTACTTCAAATTGCTCACACTGAAAAAGATTGAATGTTTAACAATATCTCTTCAGCTGCTAATTCATTAATTAAAGAGAGAATTTACATATAACCACGATTTCATACTAGCTACGTGATCAAGCAATTAATGAGTTGTAAATTAATTTCTTCACCATTTCTAAATCCTTTAAAGGTGAGAAATATTAATTTCTTTGGGAGTTTGCTGGTATTTGGTTAATTTGTTTTGTGCTGACAGATAGAAGAAGAGATGGAGAAGTTAAAGCCAGAGAATTAATTACAACTAACTAATTAAGGAAGACCTTAAGCTATACGTTGTTGCAAAATGCAAACATTTTTTTTATCTGTATCTTAAATTGAGAGGCTTAGATTTCATCATGAATTAAAGTTTGTTTTGGATCAATATCAGGCTTGATGTATTAATAGTATTCTGAGCACCCAATCCTGGGAATTGGTTTTCTATTTTTTGTAATAAGATTAAACAGATCTGAGGTGAGGGATGATTTTCATAGGATCTAAAGTCTAAACCTAACCTAAGTCATATCAAACCAATACATGATTTCTGATTAGACTGACTCCAACCAATTTACACCTTGCTTTATACGATTTGACCATCAAATTGCTCCTTCAAGTCATTTATATATATAATTTCATGTGTTGATTTATATATAATTTACTGTATAACAACCTTAAATCATTCACCACTAATTTGTAATTACAAAAACAACTGTTAAAAATTTGCTTATCATCAACATCATGAAGCCAGTACACAAGAATTAATATGATAATTAATAAGAGTAGCAAAATATACAGTACTAGGCATAATTCATTCTTCGGCCGAACGCTTGTTTATTCTCTAAACTGACTAGCGAAGAGGTCAGAGAAATTCTGATAATAGTAATATGATACAAAACCCAACAAGAGATCGAGATCTAGGAGAATTAACCACTGGCTTCTAAAAAATAATAATAATGATCGATAATTTAACACCTACTTTCTATCCTCAGACGTTGTTGATGAGGAGAAGTAGAAGTGGAAGCACGACTGGCTCCACGTCCATGATCCGCAACAAGAGCTTTACGAGCAGAAGCGATCTTATTAGGAACCAACAAAGCTTCAAAAGCAGAACAATCAATCCAATCTTTAAGCATTTCTTCTTGCCCCCATTGATCCGGTATCAACACACTCCCCGCCACTTCTTCTCTATGTCTCTTCAGCCCCTCACGTCCGCCATTAACGCTATAATTTTCCTTATCCTTATTCTGCAAAACTAACTCACCCTCATTAATACTACTAACATCTGAAGAGCCATGCAACCCAGTTGCCTTGCTGCTTGCTTTAATTCTTCGAACGGCTTGTGAAAAGTTCCTGGAACTCATTTCAGATGGCTCTTCTTTAGTGTAATTACGAGGAGAAGGAGTGTCCATGATGAATATAGAAGGGATTTGTGAGGAAGTGGAAAAGATTTTATAATATAAAGAAGTGGGGAAGGAGAATGGGTGGGGGTTTGGAATACACGTAAGGAAAATGTTATGAATGGTGGGCGATGGGCCTACGTTTCATGCCTGGACAATGTGTGGTGAAGTTGAAGTGTAGGAAAGATTTTAGAAGACTCCATGGTTTCAAGTTGAGAGGTGGAGATGAATTATAAGCATGTGATTTTATTTTATTTATTTATTTATTGGGTTTTTTGGAATTGGAATATAGGGTTGGTGGAAGGGATGAGGTGGTAAAGTGAGCACATAGAATTTTTATGTAAGGGGGCAAAGCAAAAGACGTGGACAAACTGAATCACACCAATAGATATTTCTTTTCTTTTTTATTGTGACTGGTTTTTGTACACAATCTCCCAATACAAGTGTTTTTAAAATCTATATTTTATATACATTTATTATTAAATTTTAACAAGTTATTTTAGTTTATTTCATAAATCTTCATAAGTTTAACACAAAATCAAAATACTATTACTTGATTGAATGAAAAATACAATAAGTAAAATTATTTTGTTAAAGAATAATAATAATAAAAAAAAAATATCATTTTTAAAACTTCAATAAATTGTATATTATTCTATATGTTTTAATGTTGTTTTACAATTTAGACCCAATAGGACATCCGTGTGCGTATATATATACATAATCAATTTTTGGTTTATACGTATTACATATGAGTCAATCTTTGACTTCACAAATATGAAAATCAAAACTAGAATATTCTTTTGTGGAATATTCTACCGCTCATTATAAATTAAAGTTTGATCAAAACTCTTACTTTGAAATGAGTATTCAACTCCAAGAGCCAATTGTTCCACTAGTAGTAATACCAATTTATTTTTTTATTACTATTTTTAACATATGAAATATAAAACAAAAAATATTTTAAGAATACATATGTCAAGTTGGCATTTTTAATTCAAAGTTTTTATATGAGAAATTTAAACAAATACTTTCTTTCTATGTTTAGAAATAAGAGATTAACACTATCCTTTAGACAAATACATTTAGAAGGGGGTGACTTTTTATTTTTATTTTTTGTATTTATTATTTTTCATCTAAACTTGAATGAGTCTAAATTTTAATACAAATTGAATTAATCTATAAATATATAAATCTAAACAATATATATATATATATATATATATATATAATGTCTAATTATAAATGTTAAGTTATGTGCACGGTTATTTTGTAGTTAGGACGTCCAGATAATAATTTCATCATATTTATATCAGGATGCCTGAACTAAATAATTACCAAATATATATACCGTTCAACGGAACACAACATTACATCACGTAATAACCCACTTGGCATTGCCCTTTTATTAGTCATATCTCTTCTTGAGCATTATGTATTTTACATATATGAATTTTATCATAAACCGTTGGCCCTAGTTACTAGGGCCTAGTATGAATTAGGGTGGCCTTAACTTTATAGGTTGTATGGAAATCAATGGGGATAGGAATGAGAATGTATTGTAATAATGAATAGTGATGAAATTGGATAAAAAATTGTAAGATATTGACAATTCTCCCAAAAAGTTATATTAAAAAGTCCAAACTTGAAGGACAAAGTTGTCCTTTAATTTTAAATTGCCTTATTTCTCACATATTGGCTTTCTCACCAAACATCTCTTTAGTGTCTCCCGCTCTCTAATCGTGGTTTTACCTTTTATTTTGTTCAATTGCCTAACTTTAGGATTTAACCCTTTTTATAGATAATAATATATGAGATATTATTCCTAATATGACTCAAATCTCATATCTGTTAAGAATTTTATTTTAATTCCTAATACAATTATATTGTTATTCCTACAAAAAAAAAACAATTTTACATAAAAACATATTAGAAAAAACCTATGTCTTAATGCAACATTAATTTGGATTAAATTTGACTCCATAATCTTAACAAAAAAAAAATGTAAGAAAATGAGGAAGAAGAAATGAGAGATAATGGTAAGAGAATGAGTGAGGATGAAGAAGAAGGAGAGGAGGAAGAGAGAGGGAAAGAGAAAAGAGTAATACTAGCCTTACAAAGAGGTATACAAAGAAGTATACAAAGAGACAAATCCAGCCCTTAAAAGAAGGAAAAGGGAGAGAGAGAGAGAGAGAATCATGAATTTTAAGGGTTGTATTTGTCTCTTTTTATGTCTCTTTGTAAGACTAGTATTACTCAAGAGAAAAAAGAGAGGGAAGAGAGAGCGGTGAGAATTTTTTTTTTTTTTTTTTTTTTTAATTTTTAGTTCAATTAGGCATTTACAATTGTTCAATTTAACTTCAGGTTACTTCTTTCAATGATGCTTTACCGGTAGGGGCTTATGTAAGACTTTTAAAAAAAGGTTGTGCCGCCTCATACGTAGCTATCTCATAGGGAATTGAATAAAACTAGCTCCACATAGAAGAAAAAAAGGTACAAGGCAAAAGGGTTAAAATAAATTTAAAATAAAATAAATTAATATTTGTATTAGTGACCAAAACAAATCATTTAAACGATTAAGATGTTTTTACATTAAGATAAAAAGGTCAAATTATTGGGTTTTTCTATTCAAATGGTTCAATCTTATGAACATATATAAGTTGGAAAACAAACACACATAAATGTTTAAATCACTCAAATTTGGTCAGATTTACATATCAGAAACAAGCGAGCCCTAAATTTCAAGAAATTAGTCAAACACCATGTTATTTGTATTATTATATTTGGGCTTAAGCCCACTGTATAGTCTAGGGTTTCTTAATTGTTTTCTATCCCATATCACTAAATTAGTAGGATCATCATTCCTATTAAACAATATCTATGTGTAATATTTCAGAGATAATAGAGTAAACTCTTTTCACCAAAAATTAACTTGGTATCAGCGCCTCCTCTTATATAGCCAAATTGCCAGTTTTGTCACATTCTGGCGCTAATCTCCTAAGATCCACTATCGATCTTGCTAATTTTCTTAGATCAATTCAGATTGTAGGGGTCTGTAGTGTGTTTGTAGGATTTGAAACTTGCATGGTTGTTTTGAAATTTGTGTTGCTTGTTGTGTTGTTATTTGTTGTTTGGTTGGTGCAGTTATTTGCACTTAGAGAGTATTTGTGTTTATTGGGTGTTATTTGCTGGTGGTGTTGGTTTGATTCACTTGTGTTAATGAGTTCTATAATGTGCCTTCTTCTAAGGTTCCCAAACCTAGGGTGTGTTTGTTTTATTATTTTTAATAGTATTTTTGAAAAAGTTGAGTTGGGTTATTATTACAAGGAGAGGATTTGAATTTGAAAATGTGTTTTGTAAGATTATTTTTTAATCCCCTATATTTGTTAATTTAGTTAAACACCCTCTACAATAAAAGTTTTAAAATTAACAAAAACACCCCCATCCAGCCATTAAATGCCGACCACCGACTTCTGGGAATATGTGGGTGGGTGGGGGTGTTTTTGTTAATTTATAAACTTTTTTTTTGTTGGGGGTGTTTTTAAAATAGTTGAATAGAATAAAATTGGATTTTCAGAATAAGGAAACAAATATGTATTATGGGTAAGATAGAAATAGGATCGGGTAGAAATATTAAAACAAACACAACCAATTGATATTCTCAAACCTATTGATGTTATCTTTGATGAAACCAATTATGTCGAATGACATCAGCCTATGAAGAGTTTCTTGAAAGGCCACAAATTGTGACACTATATTATTGGTGATATCAAAGAACCCAAAAAAGGGAGCACAAAACTAATGAAAATTTTCAGGATTGCTTTGAGGACTGGGGCAGCAAAAAATATCATATGATTACTTGGTTTCGTAATACCTCTGTACCAAATCTTTGTTAGGAATTTTGTAACTATGACCTAGCTAAAGATGTTTGGGACTTGTTAGGCAGTTGTTATGTTACTAGTTGATTTGTTAACCAACAACAGGCTTGAAACGCGCTTGTTAGTATGAAGCAAGAATCTTGATAGCCAGTTCGTGGTTATTATGCTAAAATGTATGGCTATTGGGATTGGATAACTTTGTCTCAACTTGGACTTCAGAATCAGGATGATGCTCAGCTTGTACTTACATAGAGGAACAAGATGCGCCTGATTCAATTTCTCATAGGTCTCCATCCTGACTATGAGAATACTCATGCTTATTTATTGCATCTATCCCCACCACCTGCCCTTGATACAACTCATGTTCATTTGATTTCAAAGAAAGCTTGGTTCAGAACCCTAAAGAAACCTTAGACCGATGTTGTCATGGCTGTCTTATCTGCCTCATTTCCTACTATTAATTCTAGTACTTCAGGACCTAAACAGCTGAACTGTCATTATTGTTAGAAACTTGGTCACTTCTTTAGTGATTGTCCTACTTGACCACCAAGATCTTCATGCAACAACTATTAGCAGGGAAATCAACCCAAATCTCATCAGTCTCATAATGATGCTTCTTGTTCTGTTGCTATTGCTATTGTAGATTTAGAATCAAGCCCTAAACGTTTCACCAGCTTTTGTGATCTTAAAAAAATATTGGGTTAGGTTGTTTCTATTCCATCTACATCTAGCTCTCTTATTGCCATGTTTGCCACTCTTGGTAATTCTGTTTGGTTTTTTTATATTGCTTGCTGTAACCATATGACTACTAATCCTAGTTTATTTACGTTTAAAAAAATCAGCCCCTCGCTTACCATTTATTACAACTGCTGATGGTTCTTGTATGTCTGTTAGTCATGTAGGTAGTGTTTTCGCTCATTGTTTATCTTTGCCTAGTACCAATCTTGTTCCAAAACTTACCCTTAATTTGTTATCTGTTGTTCAACTTTGTGAACTTGGTCTTGATGTTCTCTTTTCTCAATTTGGTTGTTGTGTGTAGGATCCTCAGACATGGCAAATCCTTGGGAAAGGTCATAAGGTTGGTTGGTTGTTTGAGCTTATTTCTCTTTATGTTCATGCACTTCAAGCTATTTCCACATTATCTACATCCTCATTAAGTCTTTGTTATTCTCATCTTGGTCATGTCTCAGTTTCTAGACTTCCTTCTATGGTGTCTACTAGTTGTTTAGGTCAGGTTAAAAATAAATATGTTGATTGTGTGTCTTGTTAACTCGCTAAACAATCAGTTTTCCTTTTTCTCTTAGTGGTTCTACTTCTATTGCCTCTTATGATTTGATTCATTTTGACGTTTGGGATCTTAGGCCAAATGAATCTATGAGTGGTTTTTGTCATTTTGTCGTATTTGTGGATGATTACTCTAAATTCACTTGGTTATATTTTATGCGACAACAATTTGAATTGCCTTAGATTTATTCTGATTTTGCTACAATGATTCAAACCCAATTCTCTTACAATATTAAATTTTTTCGCACTGATAATGCCATAGAATATAAGGAAAAAAAGCATCTTAATTTTCTTAAATTATATGACATTATTCTTCAACATTGTTGTCGATGAAATTCTCAGCAAAATGGTAGAGCTGAACGGAAACATAGACTTATCTTGGATACTGTTCGTGCTTTACTCATTTCCTCTTCTTGTCCAGAAAAATTTTAGGGTGAAGTTGCTTTCACAATTGTCTACACAATTTATTACGTACCCATTTCGATAATGGGTAAATGTTAATTAAATTGTATTTTAATATTTTTTGGGAGTTTTCTTATGGATTTATTTGTTAATTAATATTGAGTTTATCTTAATAATTTAAATAAATCAAATTAGGATACAAATAAGTTTTATTTTAGTTGAATAAGTCAATCATGTATTTAAGATGTTGAACGTGTTTTGCTATTTAGTAGGGATGTATGGTTGTAAGTTGTTATATATTTCCTAGATTTCTATTGGAACGAGATCACGATTATTTGCATAATGGTTCTATTTGAACTTTGGAGGTTTTTAGCTCTCTCAAATGAGCAAGAATTGCTCTCTTTTTTATTTGATTTCAAAATAGGTCGAGGAAAGAAAACTTCTTCAAGCACATCTGTACTAAAGTGGTATTATAGCATAGACTTGGATTAGAGTGTGAAGCAGTTGGAGAAGGAAGTGCAATCCTTATCAGGGGGCCAACAAACCATTATCAATCAACTAAAAGAATTATTCTTCCAACTTAACACATGAATTGATCAAATTTTAAGGCAAGAAAGAGAAAGTTCCACAACAAAGACCCACTTCAATAGGGCTCATGGTAGTAGCAATAGGGATGGTTCTCACTCCACGTACACAAGTTAGTCAACTTGACTTTCCCTCACTTTAACGACCAAGAGGATCCTACCATCTGGATATGCCGAGTTGAGCAATTTTTTTCTGTTTCATGACACTCCATCAATTGATAAAGTGTCGCATGCATCATTCACTTAGAAGTGGACACCCAATTATGGTATCAACTTTTGAAGTAGGAAGCACCAATTATTACTTGGGAAGAATTCAAATATGGGCTTCACTCTCGTTATGGTCCAAATCAATATTTTGATTTCTTTGGCGAACTCACCAAATTGTAGTAGCAAAGATCCGTTAAGGAATATCAGTCTAAGTTGCTTTCTAAAATTGGACATTTGGCACTCAAAAGGCAAGTAAATTGTTTCATTAGTGGATTAAAAGACAATATTAGATCTGAAGTTCAAGTTGGAAGGCCTTCGACGTTGTCCTCAACCATTGGGTTAGCTAAGCTTACAAAGTTAGGAACGAAGCCCATGATCTTGCCTCATCCAAAGTTTTGTCCACAAATTATGAAGCTCAAAGTAGTCCAACAACAATGCCAATCAAGAGACTAACAACGGAAGAGATAGATGAAAGAAGAAAGAAAGGATTATGCTTCAAATGTAATGAAAAATTTGGTCCTAGAAAATGTTGCAAAAAGTTGTTTATGATTCAAGCTTGCTTCAATGACAGTGATGCAGACGAAGTGATGGAAATTATTGGTAGAAGTCGTAAAATTATATGGCCACCTTAGTTGAATTAAATCTTTGAGGACAAGGATTGTTTCACTAGGAGAGGAATGTTACGTACCCATTTTGATAATGGGTAAATGTTAATTAAATTATATTTAATATTTTTTAGGAGTTTTCTTATGGATTTATTTGTTAATTAATATTGAGTTTATCTCAATAATTTCAATAAATTAGATTAGGATATGGACAAGTTTTATTTTAGTTGAATAAGTCAGTCACATATTTAGGATTCTTTAGTTTGAGTTGAATATGTATTTTGGTTTGTTTAAGTTGTTGAACGTGTTTTGCTTTTTAGTAGGGAAGTATGGTTGTAAGCTGCTATATATTTCCTAGATTTCTATTGGAATGAGATCATGATTATTTACATAAAGGTTCTATTTGAACTCTAGAGGTTTCTAGCTCCCTTAAATGGGCAAGAATTGCTTTCTTCTCTATTTTATTTCAAAATAGGTCGAGGAAAGAAAACTTCTTCAAGCACGTCTGTACCACAATTAATTGAGTTCCTTCCTCGATAATTGCAAATCAAATTCTCTATTAGCGTCTCTATGGTATTTATTTTAACTAAAATTCTCTTCGGGTTTTTGCTTGCGCTTCTTTTGTTTTTCTTCAGCCTCGTGAGCACACTAAGTTAGGCCACGTGAATGCTTTTGTTGTTTTCTCGGCTATATGAAGGGTTACAGATGTTAGGATCCTCTCTCAAAACGTCTTTGTATCTCGAGACATGTTGTTTTTTAGGAACACACCATGTTCAGTTCTATATCTAAAATTCATGTTCCGACTGATGTTGTTCCTCATTTCACTAATCTTTTTGTTGAGTTGTTTCTTGACAATGCAGATTCATCCAATGAGCTTCAATTAACCATTTCTGAACCGTGGCCTCTTACGGATCCTACTTTACCTGTTGATCCTGCTCCTACTCTGCTTGCTAATCCTACTATTGTGTCAACTCTTGTGTCTCCCTTTCCACCATCTCCTATGTTTTGTTCCACAAGGGTAACTCAACCTTCTGTTCAACTTTGTAATTTTCATTGTTATTCTGCTATTTTTTTTTCTCTCTATGAGCCTTGCACATCTAGTGAGGCCAACTATAACCATCTTTGATAGCAAGCAATGGCAGAAGAGTTGCAAGCATTGGTGAATAGCAATACTTGGGATCTAGTTGATTTACCTTCTGATAAGTCTGTTGTGGGGTGTAGAGAGGTTTATAAAATTAAGACTTGCTTAGATGGGTTAGTTGAGTGCTATAAAGCTCGTTTGGTGGCTAAGGGTTTTACTTAGAAGTATGAGATTGGTTGTGAGGAAACTTTTACACCTATTGCTCGTCTTCCTTCTTTAAGATGTCTCCTTGTTGTTGCATTTGTTATTAGATGTATGTCAAGAATGCCTTTTTGCATGGGGATCTAAAAGAGGAAGCTTATCTACAACCTCATTCAAGGTATGATCATCCTCCTAACTAGGTTTGTCGATTGCAGCAAACCTTGTATTGTCTTAAATAGGCCCCTCGTGCTTGGTTCTCTAAGTTCAGTGGTATAATTATGCAATTTGGGTTTGTCTCCAATCTCTATGATTTAACACTGTTCACTAAGAAGTTTGAGAGTGGTATCATTCTTCTCTTTGATGACATGATTATTACTAGTGATGATGTTGCTAGCATCCATAATATTAGATAATATCTTCTTCAACACTTTGAGATGAAAGATTTGGGTAATCTTAGTTATTTTTTAAGCCTAGAGGTTTCCGATGAGAATGATGGTTGCTACTTGTCCCAGGCCAAGCATGCCACTAATCTTTTCTCTCAAGCTGATCTTTTTATAGTAAGATTGAAACCACTTCTCTAGAGACCAATATCAAGTTTCGTGCTACAGATGACGAGCCTTTTTTGGATTTTACTAGGTATCGCCAGCTTGTTGGGAGCCTCATATATTTGATTGTTACTCAACCAGATATATCCTATGCAATTCACTTGGTTAGTCAATTTATGTCTGCTCATTATGTAGTTGTTCTTTGAATCTTGAGGTATGTGAAGGGTACTTTGTTTCATGGACTTCACTTTACATCTACCTCATCTCTTCAATTACATGCTTACTCTGATGCTAATTGAGCCGGTGATCCGATTGATCGATGATCTACTACTGGTTATTGCTTTCTTCTTGGTGATTCCTTAGTTTCTTGATGAAGCAAGAAGCAATCAGTTGTTCCGAGGTCAAGTACAAAGTTAGAGTATCGAGCCTAGGTTAATATTACTTCTAAGCTTCTCTAGTTGAGATAGTTTTTGACAAACATGGGTGTAGAGCTTTTTGGGAGTACTCATTTCCTATTCGACAATTGAAGTGTCATTCAAATCGCGCATAATGACGTGTTTCATGAGCATACTAAACATATTGAGAACAATTGTCATTTCATCTGAGATCACATTCGAATGAAGGATTTGTACCTTCTTTCTGTCTACTATACCAATCAACTTGCGGATCTCTTCACCAAAATACATCCTTCAAGGCGATTTCATGATCTTGTTAACAAACATAAGTTGGTAGTTACTCTACCACCTTAAGTTTAAAGGGGATGTTAATTGTATTATTATATTTGGGTTTAAGCCCACAGTTTAGTCTAAGGTTTCCTAGTTGTTTTTATGTCCCATATCACTGAGTTAGTGGGATCATAATTCATATTGTATAGTATATATGTCTACTATTTTAGAAATAGTAAAATAGACTCTTTTCAACAGAAATTAACTCACCACCCTTATTAACATATTCCATTAATGACCATTTAAAAAAAAAAAAAAAGGATAAAGAAAAGGTGTACTTCACCTTTACTATAATACATTAGATCAATAACTTGAGGGGAAATTTTATTAAGTAACCCCCATTTTTAGTGTCAACTGAAAATAATCCATTTATACAAATCTCTTTAGAAATAGCTTTATTTCAAAATTTCTACAACCATTAGGACCAATTATAATTTCTTAACTAAAAACCCAAAGTGACTAATTAACATCAACCGGTTGGCTATCAGTCACTTTGTCTTGCACTTATCAATTGATTATCAATCAACAATTAAACTGTAATAAACTAACTGATAAGGGTCTTCTGATTTCTCTCAGTTTTTTGTTTTATTGAAAAATACTATGATGGTGACCACTTAGACACCTCTATCATCAAAAAAAAAAAAAAAATGATGACAGCCGATAGGTGGCCATAGGTTGCCATCGCTCATGCACTGCCACAAACGGCGAATTTGACTACTGACCTTCACCAACTCCCGTTTTCTACATTTTTTCAGCATTATTCAAAACCCAAAGTCCTTTAAATAGAATCCAAGGTCAAAATCAAGCCAAAATACACGTTTTTCATGCCCTAGCTTACTATAAAATGGCCACTCCACGATGCTCTACTTGATCTTTCCTTCAAACAACGTCTTTGGGTTATGTATGAAGGCAATTCTACACTGTGCGTAAAGTGAAGATAAGAGATTTGGTTTGGTTAGATAAGAGCACAGAGTTTGTTTTGTTTCAGAATTTTTTGGGTTTTATATGAAGGCAATTCTGTCCTAGAATATTTGGGAGGGTTATTCATAAGATAATTTCAGAAACATTTTATTTTTCAATTAAGACCCCAAAAATGAATTATTTATATAATTTCCTTAATTTAAAATACGTCATGACTTATGATTAAACTTTAAAGTACCATTTCAACAATTGATAAATTATAATTAATATTTTAAAATTATATTATATAATATAATGGATATAAGCATATTAAAAATATTATGATAATACATTATAAGATTTAATATTAGACGAGACAATTTAATGGCTTGAATTTATATTTCTTAAATTTATTTTGCATTTCAATAGACCTTTTTTAGCCTTTTTCTTTTAACCGTTAATTTACAGAAAATATTAATACAGACTGAAACATTAGTAGAGTGATTAATTAAAAACTAATCTTGAAACTTTATAAATGATTAATGATTTTTGGAGTTGAAAGACAGTAGCCATAATTCCAATTTACCAAATAAAGAAACATTGGTCTTGAATTAAACAGAAAATCCAATTTACCAAATATCCAGAAAGGAAAAACAAATACTCTTTTATAAATTCTAATATGTTCGGTAAAATATACATATGTATAATTATGTATATCCGACATAGGTGAAATCAAGATATAGAATCATTTTATATTATTTGGTTCTAATAATGCTGCATAAACAGACTGTAATTCTTCCCCACCCTGGAGCATATCAGTATTAAAATGCTTACGTGACTGATTTTCTATCTTGAAACCAAAATGAAGCACAAGAGAAAACACCTATTTGTTCAAAAATTTAAGAGAGTTGTGAAAAACTGTTAACTGGATAAAAGATATTGCATAGTTAAGATGTATACTATTGCATTTGCATACTATTTCCTACTTGGACAAAGTTTGAGAACAGCTGATAATGGAGAAAAAAAAAAAAAAAAGACATCTGTACATTTCAAGAAAAGAACCTCAAGAATTTGAGTAGTAAGAAGCGCGCCCCTTCTTCCTTAAGAACTCAGGGACTTCTACTGAACCGCTATTACTGTTAAAGGAACGTCTATTGCTTCCAAGGAACCCATCACTGTGCGCAACCTGAGTTGCCTGCATTTTTCCAGAAGGGTTCTAACAAAAATAATAATTCAACTTAGAGAGCGAGAGAGATGGAGTAGACATACCTTCCGTTCACTTTCATTTTGACCCTTGAATCCTGTGGCAATCAGAGTTATGCTAACCTGAAAAGCAAAAGAAGATGTGTCTTTAAGCAATCAGAAAGAAGCACACATAGGAGCAATCTGTGTATTGCTAAAATGAGAATTTTACCACCAGATGCTAAATACAGAAATGAGATCATGCTAGGAAAAGAGATCAGAAATAAATAAAACCCCAATTATTAGATCACCCTTTACTAAATAAGGAAATAAGTTGGTGCATCTGATGATTGAAGCTGAGCATGACAACATGAAGCAGGAAAAATAAATTATAAAACATCAACGCAAAAGCAATTATGTAGCATGCTAGTCCCATGTAGGCCAACAATGGCAATACTCAAGTGTCAAGTGTGCTTGCACAGGCCAAGCATGGGTTCCTCTGAAATTTATATTATGTTCCAGATTAGTCAAGAAGATCAGAGCTTTAGGTTTTTATACATATCAATGCAGTCTGTGTTTATTCTTTGATGCTGTAAACTGGCATTAAATAGTTAATTTAAAACAACTTGGAGGGTGACAATTAAGACATTTTTATGGATGTGGAAATTTCATTAATAATAGTAAGCTTTTTTTATTTTTTATTTTTTTTTATTTAAAGTTGGTCCCGAGTCAAAATTGTGCTTGGAATATTTCTAGCTTTCTCCAACTTACTTGATTATTAAGTGATGGATCAATCACTGCTCCAAATATTAAATTTGCATTTGGATCTACAAGGTCGTAGATAACTTCTGCTGCAGTATTCACCTGCAGAAAATTTGACATGCAAATAAAAAGTCAAGCATTGCTGTCATATTCAATTCAATCAAGTTGTGAAGCATATGGTAACTGGTAAACAAGAAATCAGATAAGGATAATCAAAGAGTTGATATAGCAACTCCAGCCCCCTCCCCCAGAGAAAAGAATAAACAAGTTCCAAAAACGTTGATGCAATAAAAGCCATCGAGTTAATCTAGAAAAGGACAGAGGAAGGCCCACCTCAAACAAAGTCAAATCAACTCCACCAGTTATATTCCACACAATCCCAGTAGCTCTTTCGATACCAACATCTAACAAAGGTGATTGGATAGCATTCAATGCAGCATCTCTTGCCCTATTCTTGCCTGTATATTAACAAATGTTAATATTTATACAAAGTTCACTAAAAACCTGAATTCTTGATCAAGTTATATTTTTCATTCTTATGTCAGATTCTCAATGTGACAGTTCGCTACAATCTTAAGCAACAGTAAGAGACAAACATCTAGACAAATGGTGAACAATAGTCATGGTGCCTATTTTGCTCTCCAACTATTCAAAAACATTGTGATAGAAACTTAAAGGGTAACCAAAAAAATGTTAAGATATAGTCTATGATTCAATTATAAGTGAAACCGACATTAGTTTGGTCACTGTGTAATGTGGAATGGTAAACGGTAACGCCACTTACTCCAGAACTTGAGGGTAATCTAGAATTAATTAGCAAGTATAATGTACTAGTTTGAGCAAAGCAAAACAATTTATAGAGTGCAATAAGTGTAGGCTTCAGGACAGGACAATTTTATTTCCTTTGTACAAATATTCATTGACGTGGAGAGACTTGCTCATCTGCCCCAAGAAAACAATATTCTAGCAGGTCAGATTTTCTAATTCAAATCAATGTTATTGATGTTATCTTCGACAGGAGGAAAAAGTAAACCAAAGTATCTCAATGTAAATAAAGTTTGTGCATTGCCAGGGGCGGACCTACTAAAAGATCATGAGGCCCCTCCAAGGTTGGTTATTTACTACTGTCATGTTTTAAGCCATAGGATTTGTTGGAAGTAATTCTTTATACATGACAGTGTTGACATCTATTTGTTGGCTTAATGTATGTGTATGGTGTCATCACTTTACTGCTTAAACTTGTGAAGTTGTACCCATCATTGATGTGGGATTAACAGATATACTCCATATAAAATATTGTTAAATTGTAACAGAAATAGAAAGCTTAGAATATGTGTAAATATGGATTGATTTTATAACGGAGTTCCTGAGATTAAGAAGCATTAGTTTTACGGAGAACTGTAACTTCAAGTGTAGTCTAGATGAGTGACATGAGTCTAGTTTTTCTACTGCTTTTCCTTTTACATTGTAAGAATTTATCTTTAATAAAAACTAGTCAGCCTTAAACAGTGAGGAGATTGGATTTTCAAGCTCACCAGTAGCAGTTCCTATTCCCATAAGGGAAGAACCAGCATTCTTCATAATAGCTCGCACATCAGCAAAATCAACATTAACAAGACCTGGAACCTGAAACCAACATAATCCACCAAAATGAACAAAAGGATAAATAACTTAATAAATGCTAAACATGACTGACAGGAACCTAACTGAGAGAAGGATATATGATTGCATGGTAAGCTCCACAACCATTGACATTATAAGACCATAGCAGCACATCAATACATAATGTCTCACGGTTCCGGATATATAGTCCAGCTAAACTATCATTTAATGACCTGAAACTATACCTTTTCTTTTGTTTACTGACAATTATAAGTGGTTATGATCAAACATATTTAAGTAAGCTTGTGTTTGGATGCGTAAATGCAAAATGGTCCATTGGTGCCCATTGACCCACATCCAGTATAGTAACTTATATCTGTGTTTGCCCCAGTACACTATAAAGTAAATTAGTATCGACACATAAATGAGGCTCAGTCAAATTCAATTTCCAATGGCATGATATGACCACATTTATCCTAACAAAAGTGAGAATTTGCAAAGTGAAAAGAAAATTGAGTTTTCTTTTGGTTCCACAATGACCTCAAAAGATTAGAATCACTTGTAAGAAATCAGGATAGCAGAATATGAAGATTATGAGGCAAAGGCATATGCAGGAATAGAAGAGCCCTAGGAACCAAGCTAAATTTTAGCTTTACAATTAATAATTTTCCAACAAATTTCTTTATGATTCCATACCGTAATTATATCAGAGATACCACGAACACCTTGTCGGAGAGTATCATCAGCCAAATTAAAAGCATCTGTTACCACGGTGGCCTGTGAAACTGCTGTTAACAAATTGTCATTGGGAATGAGAATCAGCGTGTCAACGTTATCTCTCAGAGCTGCAATTCCTTCCTGAGCTTGAATAGTGCGTCTTCGCCCCTCAAAAGAGAATGGAGCTGTGGCAATACCAATTGTCAAGATACCCATGGACTTAGCAATGCCTGCAACAACAGGAGCTGCACCAGTACCAGTTCCTCCACCCATACCAGCCTACAGATTTAAAGTCATTGATAAGACAATGTAGCAAAACCAACGTATTGCCTTCCCCTCAGTTACTGCAGTTTAATAAAAGTACTTCGTAGAGATAAAACAATACAAATGAAGCTTCAAAACAGAATAAATAGGTGATAAAAATTGCTCCACCCAACTTCCAAAAATTAGAGAGGGAAAGAAACAACAAATAAGAACAGAAATAAAAAATCAACCATATCATCAAGTTCCATGCTTCATGGGAACCTCAAGTTATAAATTTATCATACTGGTACTGGTAAAACTATTTAAATTTACACGTCAATTGTACTTGGGGAACATTACCTAAGCCTCATACATTATCCCTTATAAATCTAATTACACAGTCAATTGATCAATTGCAATACATTGGCAACAAATGTTTAAGCATCCTCATCTTTTTATTTTCTTATGGGATATAAAGTTGATGGAAGGATAATAGCAAAACATGTGGAAGGAATAGAAATTGTCATCCTCAAATAGTTTTTATTTCTAATCACATATGCCCAGAAGAATCTTTCCCAGAGCCACAGATTTAAATTTGCCTTTCAGAAGAGCTGGCACCAAATTGCAAACCATCTTCATTATATCATCTTTCACTTTTTTAACTAACCAAAAAGAAGATTTGTTTAGTTATCTATGCAAGAAAGATTGTATTTCTGTAAGATACTGATGAGACACAAAACAGTAAAAACAACCCAAAATAGCAGAGAAGAGAGTTTCACCAAATCAATGGATAAACAAGACTGTATTTTTATAGAATGAAATTGAGAAAAGTAGCTACACAGTATAAGCTCAAAACAGACAGTTCCCAGCAATTCGAGGAGCTGGGGGCCTCCCTTAATGACCCTATAGAAAATATCCTGACCTTCCCTAAAACTGACCACACTTTATATACTACTTCCTTAACTAAGATATTCCCTCCACTAAACAACTTGATTCCCCACAAACACGTGAACAGTAATAACCAACTCTCACAACATACATACACCTCACACTCCCAACGTCCTACTGCCCCAAATGCCCCTTATGCCCTTTGTATTGATAGACATCCCCCCAATGAAGAGCCACCTTGTCCTCAAGGTGGAAATGAGGAAACTGCAGCTTGATGACATCGTAAGCCTCCCAAGAAGCCTCAAATGAAGGCAAGTCCTTCCATTTTATAAGAACTTCCCGAAAGCCATCCAATAAGGTGCGGACTGCCAACACAGATTCCGGTTGAACAAGAAGTTCCATGTCCTAGGTGAGGAAGGGTGGAAGTGGCTGGATGGGGACAGAGTTGTGCAGGCTGCGTTTGAGCTGAGAGACGTGAAAGACTGGATGAATTTTAGCCGTAGAGGGCAGCTCCAGCCTGTAAGCTACCTGCCCAATCTTCTCCAATATGGGAAAAGGGCCATAAAATCGAGGACTCAGCTTTTCATTTAGCTTTTTGGCCAATGACTTGAAACGATATGGTTGGAGCTTCAAATACACCTGGTCCCCAGGTTGAAAACTGACATCTCGACAGCGTAGGTCAACTGTTTCCTTCATTTTCCCTTGAGCAACAAACAAGTTATGCTTCAGATCATCAAGATGGAATTTCACTCAGCCATTTGCTGGTTTACTTCTTCCACCAATGAAGGGTAATCTGTAAACCTGAGTAGAGTGGGTATCCTCCCTGCCGTATAGAGCCTTGAAGGGAGTCATTTTGGTAGAGCTGCGATAGGTGGTATTATACCAATATTCTGCCCAGGACAGCCACCAAGGCCACTGTTTGGGTTGCGAGCCGCAAAAACACTGTAAGTAAGCTTCCAAACACCGGTTGACCACCTCCGTCTGGCCATCGGTTTGAGGGTGGTATGCCAAACTGAACTTCAAAGAGGTGCCAACTGTCTTGAATAGTTCCCGCCAAAAGTGATTGACAAAGACCCTATCTCTATCCGAGACAATCGACTTTGGAAAACTATAGAGCTTCACAATGTCGGAGATAAACACAGCAGCGACATCCTTAGCGCTGTAAGGGTGGCATAGGTGAATGAAATGGCCATATTTGGTGAGTCTATCCACCTCTACCATAATGGTATCCTGCCTTTTTGCTTTGGGTAACCCTCCAAAGAAATCCATACCAATATCTTCAAAAACCTGGGAAGGAATGGGTAAGGGTTGGAGGAAGGCTGCTGGTTTTTGAGCAGAGTGCTTATTTAATTGACAAATGGAGCACCACTGGACATAATCTTGCACAACCTTTTTAATGCCGTTCCAAAACACTATATTCATCAGTCTTTTATAGGTTCTGAAAAAACCTGAATAGCCTCCTCCTGGGCTGCAGTGAAATTCGTCTAACAACTTAGGAATGAACTTCGAATTTTTTGGTAATACTAACTTGTTTTTGCAGAGGAGGCAGCCACAGCGAAGGCTATAATGGGGTCGACTGGAGGGGTCAAAAAGAAGTTCTTGGATGATGGTTTGGAGCTTGGGATCTTGTTGTGCTTCAGTTGCCAAATCATCAAATTCTGAAAATTGTACCACCGAAATGGCATCTAATTCAGTCCCCTCTCCTCGTCTAGACAAGGCATCAGCCACCTGGTTGGAGCTTCTAGGTTGGTAATGGATTTCGAAAGAGAACCCTAGGAGCTTGGAAATCCACTTTTGCTGCTCAGGTGTCTTAACTCGATGATCTGTCAAAAACTGCATACTTCGTTGGTCAGTTTTAATGATGAATTTTCGCCCACTAAGGTAGTGGCTCTATTTGTGGACAACAAACACAATTGCCATTAGTTCCCTTTCATACACCGATTTTTGTCGGGACTGGCTAGAGAAGGCTTGGCTAAGGAATGCAATAGGGCACTGATTCTGGACCAGGACAACCCCTATACCTTGTCCCGAAGCATCCGTGTGAACTTCAAATAGAAGGTTAAAATCAGGGACTGCCAGAACAGGGACCGAGGTCATTGCTGTTTTAAGGGCCTCAAAAGCTCGCTGTGCTTGGTCATTCCATGCAAAAGAATTCTTTCAAAGCAGTTGTGTCAAGGCTGCGCAATTAAACCATAATTCTTTACAAAGCGTCGATAGTAGCCAGTTAGCCCCAAGAACCCCTTTAATCCTTTGATCGTGCGTGGAATTGGCCAAGACAGCATTGATTCAATCTTCTGCGGGTTAGCCTCCACCCCATTAGATGAAATTAAGTGACCTAAATACTCCAATTTCCGACGGGCAAACAGACACTTCTTGTAATTTACTACTAATTCATGCTTGGTGAGGATTTGAAAGGCTTGTCTCATATGGTGAAGGTGAGTCTCCAAATCAAGGCTATAAATGAGGATATCGTAAAAAAAAATGAGTATGAACTTTCTTAGAACTGGTTTAAAAATGGTATTCATTAAGGCTTGAAAGGTGGAAGGGGCATTGGTTAATCCAAAGGGCATGACCAAGAATTCATAATGCCTTTCGTGAGTCCTAAAGGCTGTTTTGGGTACATCTTCCTCCTTAATCCTAATCTAGTGATAACCAGATTTCAGATCCAGCTTAGTAAAACTTGCTGCCCCCGACAGCTCATCCAACAATTCATCAATTGAGGGAATAGGGAACTTGTCCGGTACAGTGAGATTATTGAGTGCCCTGTAATCGACACAAAAACGCCAACTATCATCTTCTTCTTAACCAACAACACAGGGCTAGCAAACAGACTGATACTGGGTTGTATAATTCCTGCCACCAGCATCTCACCCACCAACCTTTCTATTTCATTTTTTTGGGAATAAGAGTATTTGTATGGACGTATGTTAGGGGTTTGGCATTATCCTGTAAGACTATTGCGTGGTCAGTGGGTCTCTTAGGTGGTAGCTTGGTAGGCTGTTCAAACAGGTGGCTAAATCCATCTACAACTGCAGCAGCTACAGGATCAACGGGTTCCTCTGTTTCCTTTCCCTTAATTCTTATGGAACAAAATTCAATCACATAACCAGCTTCCTCCCTCTACAAAGATTTTAGCATTGCCTTAAGTGACACGACCGTCTTGACTAAAGAAGGATCCTGTAGCAAAATTACCCTCTTCCTTTCACTGACAAATGCCATTGTCAGATTTTTCCAATTGGCACACACATCGCTTAGTGTACTCAACCAAGAAATTCCTAACACCACATCTACCCCTCCTAAATCAAATGGAAAAAAGTCATGCCTCAATTCAATTCCTTGGATCCTCAGATTCATGCCCCTGCAAATACCCTCTCCTCTTACCATAAAGCCATTCCCTACCATAACCCCAAACGATTTCCCTCTCTCAACTGCCAGACCCAATTTTCGCACAAAATCATGAGAAATAAAATTATGGGAAGCCCCACTGTCAACCAAAACAATCACCTCTCCACTCCAATCAGCCCCTTGAGTTTTAGAGTTTTATCTGTGGTCACCCCTACAATTGAATTCATAGATAAAGCCAAAGGGTTACCTTCGTCGGAAGCTTCCGAGATGGGTTCAAGCCTGACTTCTTCTTTTTCCGGTTCGTCGTCGTCGGTCACTAACAAGATCTGGAGCGACTTGCTCTTGCATCTATGGTTTGGCCCAAATTTCTCATTGCATTGGAAACAAAGGCCTCTGTCTCGCTTGTGCTGCAATTCGGCGTCGGTCATTCGCCGAAAATTTTCCCCGCGAAAGTTTGGCGTCATGGATTCCACTGAGCGATCTTTTCTGTCGTGAAATCAATTTGGGGAAAAATTCGGACCTAACTCTGGATTTCGCAATGGATTTACCCATGTGTTTGGGCGCACGGGTTCTGGGCTTGGGGTGACTCGGGTATAAGAGTCCACTCTATTATTTTGGGCCTTAGCAAACCTAGATCTATTCTTCTCTTATTTCCTCCTTTAGCCCATTCGTAAAGACCCCCATTAGGAGGTCTTCTCCTACCTCGCGTAAGGGAGCCGCATGAGCCTCAAAGCTCTCCCTGTATTCTGTTACTGTACCAGTCTGCTTCAGCGCTACTAGAGCTTCATACGCTGATCCCTTGAACAACAGCCTGAATCTCTCAACCACGGCGACCTTAAAACCTTTCCAAGAACTGATTGGTGCCCTGGACTCCACCCACGATACCAGTTCAGGGCACGACCCTCCATACACAACGACCACTTCCACCTTTTCTTCATCTTCGTAATGGTTCATCGAGAAATATCGGTCAACTCTGAATGTCCAACCATAAGGATCTTCCCCGTTGAATGTCGGTAGCTTCAACTTCTTACCCTTCCTCTCATCCTTCGAATTCTCTATTTCCTTGGTCCTATCGACCACCCCGTTGCCGCCACCGCTTGGAGTGCTCGAGCTGGGATGTTTTTCCCTTATGGCGTCTGCCACTCGCATCCCTTTCCTTCAACCTCATCCATTTGCGAAGCTCGCTGTGTAGCCTTGATGCTTCTTACCCTTCCTCTCATCCTTCGAATTCTCTATTTCCTTGGTCCTATCGACCACCCCGCTGTCGCCACTGTTGGAGTGCTCAGAGTGGGATGTTTTTCCCTTATGGCGTCTCAGACTCGCATCCCTTTCTTCCTTCAACCTCATCCATTTGCGAAGCTCAAGCAGGTAGCCTTTGATGCTCCCTAGCTCTTCCTTCACATTCCCCATTTGCTTCTCTACGTTCCCCATCTGCTTTTCCAATCCTTCTACTCTGTTTTCCATCTTCGATTTAACCATCACCTAGTCAAGGTTCTGATACCAATTTGATGAGACACCCTGCAACAATCACCACAAAACAGTACAAACAACCCAAAATAGCAGAGAAGAGAGTTTCACCAAATCAATGGATAAACGAGACTGTATTTTTATAGAATGAAATTGAGAAAAGTAGCTACACAGTATAGGCTCAAAACAGATAGTTCCTAACAGTTCGAGGAGCTGGGGGCATCCTTTAATGACCCTATACAAAATATCCTGACCTTCCCAAAAGCTGACCACACTTTATGTACTACTTCCTTAACTAAGATATTCCTTCCACTAAACAACTTGATTCCCCACAAACACATGACAATAATAACCAACCCACACAACATACATGCAACTCACACTCCCAACGTCCTACTACCCCAAATGCCCCTTATGCCCTTTGTATTGATAGACATTTTTAATGGGAGGTCTATCAGATACTTAGCGACATCCTAAAACTGAGAAGTAGTAATGCTATGGGTTAATGATAGGCACACACCTTGAGGTCTGATTGAATCACAGGTGAATGATAAATTTACCAAGATAGGCACTTCTCCTTTAAGGAACGTTCCACTTATATTAAGAAAAAAATATGTTACTGGATGAAAATTAGCAAGAGAATGACATGTGCCAATGACATTTCTGTATTACCATTTTGATGAACTATTTCGACTAATTAAAGGTAACGATGGCGGCTAAGTACATTTTCCCCAAACCTTTAATCTGTCTGTGCTTACATATAAGAAACCTCAGGGGGTGCCCTTGTTATTAACCCTAATAACATTCATAGTATTGACAAAAGATCGCCAATTAAGTCTTATTAACCCTAACAATATCATATTGATCAAAAGATGACCTATGGAACTCCAATAACTACTGACAATACCAGTTAACTGGAAAATAATGGGGAAGGTCGAATAGACATAGGCCGCCAATATACCCCAAAATGACTTCAGAATTTTTTGAATGACAGGGACATGAATAAACCAGGAAGATTTTGTGCAACTAATTTAATACGTTTGAGTTGGACACCATCTTCAACCTAGCAGCTTAAACAAATGGATTACAAGCCAACCGCGACATTTGGCCCTTCACTTATTTTATATTTCCTGATGTAAGATTTACTCGCTCACAAATGTAACCAACAATAAGTTTTACACCTGCCCTTCCATCACTTTAACAGTTATTTCCATCAAAGGATCAAGTTGCTATTTGGGAAACTTAAATACAAAGAACCGTTTCAAAGAACTCAAATCAATAAATATTGTGACCATCCAGCAAAAAAAAAAAGGAAGTGACATTTACAAACAGTGAGACTGACTGTCCCATCATCCACCAATACCTGACTTTCCCAGATTTTTTTCTATTCCATTGAAAGAAGAGCAAAAGTATTACTATTCTTTTCATAAAGGAGATAAGATGATAACCTGAGAATTCTACTTGAATATTTTTGATCTAGAATGAAAATTACTACAGTAGAACTTTCTAACAATAAACATAAGATTGTTGAACTTGAACTTACAGTCACAAAAACCATGTCTGCAACATTAATTGCCTCCTCAATTGCAGCTTTGCTCTCATTGGCAGCATTCATGCCTACATCTGGGTTCCCACCAGCACCAAGACCCCCAGTTAGCTCCTCCCCAATTTGCAAACGGTTTTCAGGGATTACAGGTGACATCTTCAGGGCCTGAACATCAGTGTTTACTATCCAAAATTCCACGCCCTTCATTGAACTCTTAATCATTCTATTAACAGCATTAGACCCACCACCCCCAACACCAATAACTTTGATCTTTGCTTCACTACTACAGTTACTCGGAATAAAGGATTCTTTTAAGCTCTCTGTGACACTTCCAACAGATCCCTCCTTCCTTGGACCAGGAGACTTGGCATTTTCATCAACTCTGAGCATTGAAACTTCAGGGTGTAGATCCAAAAAAGGGTTGTTGCTGCGGTTAGTGTTAAGTTTGTGAGAGTTGACAGAACACTTAAGATTCCTTTGGCAAGCACTCCGCAAACCAGCTTTGTTGTCAAAACTCTTAAAAGAATTAAGTCCATAAACTTGAGTCCATCTTAATGAGGGCAGCATTCCCACTGAAATTCGAGCATCAGATGGAGCAAAACAAAGAGATGAACAACTGGCCATATTAAGAGGGAAAATCGAATCTTGAACTTTACAATAATTCAATAAGAGTGGAGTGATTTAGCAAGCAGGGTGCAATGCATATCATTCTTGCTGTACCTGGTCATGAGAAACCAAAAACAATCAAAGATTACACAAAGACATTCATCTTGCATTGTCAAAGACAATTAACGATAGTTCAGAAAGAGCAAAATCAACAAAAAATTATAAACAAAAAAAAAATGGAAGATATCAAATTTCGGATACAATGGCTAGTCTAAAATTTTCCAATATTGTTTAAAAATATTTTAGCAGAAACATTGAACAGTATAAAATGAAGAGCAATTTAAAGAAGAAAAGGAGAGATATTAATGAACCCATGTAACAATCATGTGGAATTATGCGCATTGAATGAGGACAAAATAAGAAAAAGAAGACAACGACATGTGAGAACAAGCGAAACCGTAAAACCTTATGTAGATCCACAAACCCAATGAACCAAAATCATTGAAAAAAAGAAAAAAGAGAAAATTAAAGAAAATAGTATCTGGGTATGAAAGCAAAGTACCTTAAGAATCCGACGAAACAAACAGCACAGCTGACGGAAACAGAATTAGTTATAGTAGTGAAAGTAAAGTTGAAAAAGTGAAGTTTGTTACAGTGTAGGAAGAAGTAAAATAAGGGAAGTGTGTTAACGATTTTGAAAGGTAGGGAACGAAAAGTAGGTGAAGAATGAATGTAAGTCTCAATCTCAACCGAAAATTTTGAGAAAATCTTATTCTAAAGGGAACTGCCTTAACTGGACTAACTAACTTGCTGAAGCAGTCTAGGGAGCTATGAACACTCTATAGACGCACTGTTTTACTAAAATTCTGTAATTTACGGAAATTGTATATATATATAATCTCAAAAAAACTAGGGAAAAAAATTGAAAAGAAATAGTGATAATTATTTATCTTTTAGAAATTCGTTTTTTTCTCAACAAAATCTTATCAGCGTAGAAAGACTCAAAACTTGCTTTATTTTAAATCCCTCCAACTTCTAATTGAATTTTTAAGTTACTTTATCTTATTTTCCGTCTCGAAATATCACAATATTATATAATTAAATATCCATTTCAACCAGTAATGAATGATACATTTTCTTTACAGGAAGTTTGAGCATGATAATAATAATAACAAAAAAAAAAAAAAAAATTGTAAACAAAAATGGCAAAAAAATAAAAAAATTATTGAAATACACTGCCTGCTGGAATATTGGCGAAAAAAAATGATTTCCTGATCCTGATTTATAACAAACCCAGTTGGATTTTGGTTTTGAATTCTTGATTGAACCTTCCCGAAAAAACACACAAAATAAGCAAAAAAACAAAGCAGAAATTCTTAAGTCTCTCTGCAAGACATTATAACAGATGCATATTAGTAATGCACAATTGTATGTACATTTTTGGTTTCATGCTTTTACACTGTTCTAAATTGGACTCATCCTATTAGAAAAATCAAAACTCAGTGTGTTTGTACTTTGAAAGCGCATATCAGAATGCTGCATTGTTGTTAAAAGACAGACAGTGAATCAGTGACAAAAAGAATATTTATCTTATGAAGATGAAAGCGCATAATGATTTGTGTATTCATGTCTATTTCATCAATGACTGGGCAAATTCGAAGATGTTTCTCCATTGATTCCTCCCTGTCCCCCTTTTTGTATTGTTGTTGGAGAATGGGACAAAATGAACCAAAGATGGACAGTGACAATGAGATGCATAGCATCCTCATTCACTCTTAACAGCATGGTAAATTCGGCGAACAAACATCAAGGAAGCTCGAAAACTGATTATTCCGAAAATAAAAAAGAAACCGTAACACATGACAGCATTATAGCCAAGAAAGAAAACTAACTGCATAAAACCACTCATATTTGATCTGATATAGAAGTAGATGCCATATGCAAACATGAAAATGGCAGTCGATCCCCCACAAAAGATAGATCTGCTTCAAAGAGACAAAAGAAACTAGTTAATTTGCAGCGATAGTTCAAAAACAGAAAGAGAATCCACTTCATTTCATCAACAGGAATACTCTGCATCAAAATGTAAAGACTTCAATAACAGATGACAGTGAAAAATCATTATATGACACAACAATCATACAAAAATACTAGTGTACCAGTCATTTATAAACATCTACTATATATTGTTTACAATCAACTAACGAGCGCTTCATTAAAAATTTTGGATAGCTAATGATTCTACAACCCGAGTTGGAGTGGATAAAGATAGTCCTTTACAATACCCAGTAGCTTCTTATTCATAGGCTAATTAAGTGCATTCCATTTATACGATTATAGTTGTGACCTCAAACATTTAACACAAGCCTAAAGAAATTGTTAAAACATTTTTATCTAATATCTACCTGTATGCATAGTGTAAAGTGTAAACAAATAAAACAACTTACTAAATATTGATCCTGCCCTAAGGAATGTATAAGAAATCATATTTTTACTTTGCATTTCATCTGAAGGGGATGACATTTTGTTCCTTAAAAAAGTAAGCCTCAATTCAATCAAAGAATTCCGCAATCAATTAGGTCAATACATCCTCATAGCATAAAAGGTTCAAGATCACCACAAAGAAGTAACACGTGCAGGTCAACATCTATAATATACAAGCATTCAAAAGAAAGTACAAGCCTAGGTGTGCAAGAAAACACATATATACACTATGCAAGAGTACATACCTCCACCACCATTCGTGGTTCTCCAGGGAGAGTTGAATGTATGTCAAACCAACACTCAACATAACAGTAAGCATTATGAGGACAACGAACATCACAAACAAAATGCCGGGAAGAGTATATATTTTGTAGCCCCACAAGCTTGCATACAAGTGGTGTAACTCAAGGGCAATTGCACTAAAAGATAAGAGACCCACAAGAAACATTTGACAAGGTGTCTTCTGATACCAAGTCAGCGGTGGGATTTCTCTGGGGACTCTCTTTGTGGCACAGGGTGCTTGAAATTCAGACCTAAAACGGTATCCAATTATCCCTCCCAGGGCAAGCAGTGGGACAGCGAGAAAGGTATAGATGAGAATGATCACTATAATGGTGCCAAATGGAAGTGCAGCCGTGGCCCCATAAGATGCAGCAACTGTGTTAAGAACGAAAATGGTCACAGAAACTGGACCCACATATAGAATCCCAGACAGTAGAACACTCCTTTCCTGGAAATTTAAGTGGCTTGCATCACTGACTAATGGTGAAAAGTTAAATTTAACATGATCACAAATAAAATAATTAAAGATGACAATAAATGATTACCCATCCAGTATTTGAAAACTGACTATGGAAAGAAGCAGCAGTATACCCAGCAACCACAGATGTCAGAGTATATAGAAGGATAAGAGAAGTGAACTGCAGCCCACGATTGTACGGATAGAGGACACCAAGAAATGCTAATACAAATAAGAAAAAAACCCTACAAAAAAGAAATGCAAATATTTGAAAAATAAATCAAAATTGATACTTGTAAAGGTCAAACAATAAAGAAACCTGTAAGTCATATTTTGAAAGCTGGATCAGATAGGTAGAGAAGCACCAAAAAGATGGACTGGAAAAGGATATATAGAGCTATTAAAACGGTACAAAAGTAAATAAGAGAATAATGATTTGAAGAAACTTACATGGTCAGAAGCTGGTTACCTACACCCAAGACAGCAGAGAATAAGGACATGTTTCGAGGAAATCTGAACACATCACCATGAATATATTTCCAACCAACCTCCTTATCTTCTTCTTCATCTCCATCAGAACATCTACAATATAAAGGAAGAACATTAGGAAAGAAAACATGAAACTATGGAATATATGGTTCATTGGATTAAAATCAATAACAACAAATATTACAGTAAATTACTTCATCAGATCATTCTTGAGGTGCCGCATGAAAAGCAAAACAAGCAATCCCATCAAGAGCACAATGATGACAACTGAATTGATAAATGAGAACCAATGAATCTGGTGGTGGACTGGGAGTAATGAAGCTCTTGAATATTTGTCCATTCTTGTCTCAAACTGACCTTCTGTTTCATTCCAGGAGACTGAATAAGTGAATTTAACATTGATGTCAACATCTTCTGTTATATCCACAATATGATTTGGGTCACTAAAAGCACATATTTCTATGATCTGGTTGCCATTGTAAAGAGCATCAAACTGCACATGTGTGAATAGAAAATACTTGCTCCTCTTTTCACTAAGTGACCTGCTATCTTCTTCGATTTTACCAACATAACCCCACAATGGAAGACCATCATAGTACATCTGGAAGTAAAAGTCATTAAAAACAGCATTTCTGAGCTTCGCAACTTCATATCCATTAAGCTTCTTTGAGCAAAGAATAGTTCCTGTTTTTTGTTCCATGAAGTTCAACTCATATAAAGCACTAGCCAGACGGTCACCATTAAGGACTTCCCCAAGAGATTCCTTCTTCCAGATTATAGAATCTGCAAGTCACACTGGTGAGAACTCAATTACTCCAGCTCCAAATTTCTTAGTGACAGTAGCAGCAAAACATACACATATATATCAAACCAAACTTGCAGATAAAACACATTTTACAAACTATCTATTAAAATCCACATCTTGAAAAAGGATACCAAGTAAATACATATCTCACTGTTCACAAATTGCCCTCGAGTTCTTGAGATAAACAAACCGTTAAGTTACCACTTGACTGAAAAGTCTAAGCCACATTCATAATTACATTTGGAACCATAAACAAACAACAAAAATATATACCAAATTTGAATGAAAGACAACTTGGTCAACTTGATAGTATTAAACTCTAACTAACAGCAAGAACTTGAACATAATACAATGTTCAGAGAACTAAATAGTTATAATTAAATTTCACCCGGCATAAATTGAAATGCAGCTAAAGTTATTATAATAACAAAATTGAAATACAATCAAATTGCTACTATGTTACCTAAAGCTAACCTGGACGGCAGAATGGCAAGTCATAATACTGATAGGTCTCACTGCAATAAAATAACAATGAACAAATTAACAACGGAAGCAAACAAGGTTTCCAAATCATAAATAGTTAACAATTAAATTAACCTTTGGCTACTCAAAAGCAAAATGTTATTAAATTGCAGAAATTCATTTGATTTCGTATTCTAAACAAAGAATTAATCCTAATTGAGTGAGTGATGTGAAGAAGATAAACCTGGGGTTGTTAACGGGCCCCACTTTGTTGACGAATAAGGGGACGAGATCCCCTGGCTCGTAACGATGATTGTACGGTGAGGATGAAGTGGATCGAGCAAAGAAAAGGAAGATTGTGAAGAGAAAGAACAAAGAAGTGATGTTGACTTCCATTTCAGCCATTGATGCAGGGTTTCTGAGCTTTCAAAGTCTCTACAAACTCAATTGAAGATGCTCCATTTTCATTCTCCTGTCATCTCTGATGTGGCTAAATCAACTTGAACACGAAGTAATAAAGTCATTAGTTTGAGTATCGTCCACGGATATTTGTAATTCCTTATAACTATTTACACGTTATTTGAGAAAACGAAATCTTAAAATGTAAAAGTAACGCATTAAAAATAAGTAAATTAAATAAATAAATAATGTGATAAACTTTGCAATATTAATGAAGTTAGGATACAGATTTCCCCCTAATTATGCTTGGTAATCATTCTTAATACCTGTTTGTGCTATGAATTGGTAGGATTCTTCTAAGGCCAATTATCCTTATTCAGGCATAATATTCAACTTAATACAGATCCCTATTCGGTTACTCTAAAATTAAGAAGCATAAATTCATCAATCCCTTACGACTAATTCGCCCTATTCGGTTATGAATTAGATGGACCACAAATTAATCATAGAATCTCTATTCGATTACTTCTAGTTTTAATATGTTGTGCAATGTTATTCCCATAGAACAATTATAAATATGAATTAAGAATAAACTCTAACTTCTCTATTCGAAACATCATCAAGGTAATTGAATCAATCCAACATTCACAAAACATTAAATCTAAACTCTTGCACAAATTCATAAACATAAATCTAGTATTAAGAATAAAAATTGTTCAAAACATAATTAGGGTTTCATCCTCCCCTAATAAAAGAGATTTACTCCATCCTAAGAACAAAGAAATAAATAGAGAAGAAGGAAAACATATTCAGATTTGAAAAGAAATAAAAATCAAACTCTTAAATCTGATCTTCAGTCTTCAAGCCTTAAGAATGCGTCTTCTCTTCTCAAAAATATGCAAAATTCGTCCCTTGACAACCGATCTCAATTATTCTTAAATACCCAAAAGAGTCCTAAGTGAAAAAGGAAAGAAAAAGCGATAAAAACACGCTAATAGTTTCCGCCACAACCCTGTCTGTGGCCAAATTTAAGTCACCACAGCCTAGGCCGTGGTGCTTACTGGTCTCTTTGTTTTCTCTTTGTTCCATCACCATGGCCGTGGTGAACTACCAAGGCATGGCCGTGGTCTTCAAGACTGAAGGGCATTCTCAACTTCTTCAAGCTTTAAGTCCCAATTTCATTCAAATACTCCAATCTACTTAATCAAAGAATAAAAGAACATAAAAATTATCCAAATCAATAGGTAACCATTCATATCTCAAACTTAACAAAAACAAACATAAAAAACAAAGGAAACAAATGAGAAGTTAACTAAACTAACATCAAAACAACCCTAAAAACACTCAAATTATGCAACTTATCAACTCCTCCAAACTTAATCCTTTGCTCGTTCCCGAGTAAAGAAAATATCAGAAAAAATAAACTTAACAATCATCAAGGATTCGCAGCATTCCCAAAATCAATGAAAAGAAATCAAACATGCTTTAAATAATATTCATGCTGCCAAACATACAACCCAGCTAATTGTGCAACTCCAATCTTTCCTCAAACTGATCATGCCTCACCAAGACTTTATACTCAACCCCCTACTTTTTTTTTTTTTTTTTTTTTTGTTTTTGTTTTTTCAATTGCTTCCTCAAATTGTCACATCACCTTTTTACGCGAATGCACACATTTGTGATGAGTGCCCCTGGTTACTCATCAATGTCACAACACATAAAGTGTTTTGCATACTCATACTTCAAGCCACGGTTTGCCGCAAAAGTAAACATGGGGCTCATGAATACTCCTAGTTACTAAGCAACTCAAAACAGCGGAGTAGTTCATTCAAAAATAAACAAATAAGCATAGTTAATTTATTTCAAGACTGTATATGCAATTTTTTTTTTTTTTTTTCCTTTTTTTTTTTTTTTTTTTTTTGTAGGGAGTGAAGACGAGACTTAGCTAGTACATAATAGAGTTAAGTAATAAACCAGAATTTGCATAACCATCTAGAATTGCATACTCTTTAGCATTCCTAAAGATATGAGCATGTTTGAATCATGTCAATGACTTGATACTACCATTACTCCAAATGATTGCAAAGTTCATCACAAAAAGCAATTTTTTTTTTCTTTGGGGATATCACAAAGTTTCGTTCGGGTTTGTATCAAAAGCACAAGCATAATAACCACCATACAACCAATACAAAATACAAACAAAAAACACACAAATAAAATAAACACTTCCTAAAAACAAACCCACCAAACAAAAGAAACAGACTATCAACAATGCAACACAAATCAAACCGCTCACTCCCCCAAACTTAAAGAAGGCAGTGTCCTCAATGCATGAAAAACAAAAACCCAAAATAGAAAATATGGAAAATAAAAGATAGAAACTTCCCTTAAAAAAAAAAAAAATAAGATTTTTTTTTTTTTTTTTTTTTGCCCATGGCCACAGCTGTGTAAAATGACATGGGGTACCCCATGGTACAAGCTAGAATCTGCAAGCTTTTTATCTTTTAACATGGCCACAGCTGTGTAAAATAATACAGGGTAGCCCATGTTTTATTCTGCACAAAATTGTCTTCTTCTTCTATCACTTAAGCTTCCCCCAAACTTGTTCCTTGTTCCAACGATAACAAAACAAAAGTAAAAACAAAATCAAACAAAAATAAAATAATTGTAGAAGAGAGAAAAGAAAAGAAATTGATAGTTCTAATTTAGAGTCATTAGCTTGACTTTCTCCACTTTCTTCATTCAAGAAACTGGACGGACGCGGTGTTTGGATCGAAACGTCCTCCAACATAGTGCTTCAAACGGTGTCCATTAACTTTAAACGTTTCACCTGTCTTTCCATGGTGGATCTCAATTGCTCCAAAAGGTGTTACCTGAATTACCTCATATGGACCCGTCCATCTTGATTTTAGCTTTCCTGGGAAAAGACGAAGACGACTATTGTAAAGAAGAACTTGTTGTCCTGGCTCGAACTCCTTTTTCACAATGTGCCTATCATGCCATCTCTTTGTCTTCTCCTTGTACAAACTAGCACTCTCGTATGCCCAATGACAAAATTCATCTAGCTCACTCACTTGCAAAAGACGTTTAGCACCTGCACTGTGCACATCAAAATTCAACAATTTAATAGCCCAATAAGCTTTGTGCTCTAATTCCACCGGCAGGTGACATGCTTTTCCAAATACTAACCTATAAGGTGACATACCTATAGGTGTTTTAAAGGTTGTCCTATATGCCCATAAAGCATCATCTAACTTTATCGCCCAATCTTTTCTAGAGGCACTAACGGTCTTTTCTAAAATTCGTTTTAGCTCTCTATTAGAGACCTCTACTTGACCACTAGTTTGGGCATGGTAGGGAGTGGCTACCTTGTGTGTGACTCCATATTTCTTTAATAGTGCATTAAATTGGTGATTACAAAAATGCTTCCCACCATCACTAATGATTGCCCTAGGAGTTCCATATCTAGTGAAAATATTCCGCCTAAGGAATTTGAGTACTGTTCTAGAATCATTAGTTTTGGTGACAATTGCCTCCACCCATTTAGAAACATAATATACTGCCACAAGTGTAAAAGCGTTTCCATACGATGATGGAAACAGTCCCATGAAATCAATACCCCAAATATCAAAAATTTCACATACCAATATATTATTTAAAGGCATCTCATATTTCTTAGAAATATTACCTGTTCTTTGGCAATGATCACAAGAGGATACATACCTTTGAGCATCTCGAAACACGATGGGCCAATAAAAACAAAAACCTGTTGCAACACCTTTGTCATTGTCGATATTCGCCCGAAATGCCCTCTGGTTTCTCTATCATGGCAATGACTCAAAATAGCTCCAATCTCTTCTTCCGGCACACATTTTCGAACAACTTGATCTGCATATAGTTTGTACAAGTAAAGGTCTTCCCACAAATAATATTTGACATCAGCCAAAAATTTCTTCCTTTGCTGGAATGTAAAATGCTTTGGAATCCAGCCTCCTGCAAGAAAATTAGCCAAATCAGCAAACCATGGAGATTTAGAAAAAGAAGAGTTAAGAGATAGAATTCGCTCATCAGGAAATTCTGCACTAATATCTCCCTCTTCAAGGATTGAATTATCTAGTCGAGACAAATGATCAGCAACTTGATTATCTGTCCCCTTTCGATCTTTAATCTCCAAATCAAACTCTTGAAGTAGAAGGACCCATTTGATAAGGCATGGTTTGACATCCTTCTTAGCAAGGAGATGTCGTAGAGCTGCGTGATCTGTGTAGACTATGGATTTCATGCCTATGAGGTAGAATCTAAACTTCTTGAATGCGAAGACCACTGCTAGTAATTCTTTTTCGGTTGTTGTGTAGTTCAGTTGCGGACCATTTAAGGTATGACTGGCATAGGATATGACCTGAAACATTTTGTCTTTCCTTTGACCGAGAGCAGCACCGATGGCATAGTCACTCGCGTCACACATGATTTCAAAGGCGTTGTTCCAATCTGGTGCGACCACTATTGGTGCTGTCACTAGCTTCTCCCTCAGGAAATTAAAGGCCTGCAAACATTCAGAATCAAAGTTAAATTTTATATCCTTGGCAAGAAGATTAGAAAGGGGTTTTGCAATTTTTGAGAAAGCTTTAATAAATCTTCTATAAAATCCTGCATGGCCAAGGAAACTTCTGACTGCTCGAACCGTCGTCGGAGGAGGTAATTTTTTAATCACTTCCACTTTTGGTTTATCAACCTCAATCCCTCGCTCAGAGATCTTGTGTCCAAGCACGATACCTTCTTGTACCATAAAATGGCACTTCTCCCAATTCAGCACAAGATTTGATTCCTCACAACGCTGTAAAACTGCATCGAGTAATTTTACCACTTCCTTTCGTACCACTTCTTGCATGGCAGGATTTAATCTCCTTTGCGGTTGTATTGTTGGCTTGAAATTCTCTTCCATGAGGATCTTATGCATGCGGATGGAAGGGCTTATTCCCTTGATATCAGCAATTGTCCATCCCATCGCCTTCTTGTGCTTCCTCAAAATGTCTAGCAGTGACTTCTCCTCCAAATCAGTCAAAGATGCAGAAATGATCACATGATAAGCATCTTTATCTAGAAAAGCATATTTTAAATGTGAAGGAAGAGGTTTAAGCTCAAGTTTAGGAGCCTCATTAGGAGTTTTATGCAAATCCTCCTTTAGCTCTATATTATTATCAGTCAGAGATTCTTTCTCTAACGCTTCAGCTTCTTCTCTCAAGCACAGGTCTTCATCTTCTGTTGTGCTTAACTCCATTAGACATCTCTCCAAAGAGTCCTTCTACAAAACTTCTTCTCTGTGATCACCTACAATCCCACCAAAACTGCCAGAGTGAAAACAAGATTCAATATAAAATGCAGTAGGATTTTTCATCGCTTTATGGACATCAAACATTATTTCTTCATCATTTAGTCTTAGAATTAATTTTCCTTGTTACACGTCTATCAAAGCACGAGTTGTCGCTAAAAATGGATGTCCCAAAATTAGAGGCACCTCCCGGTCCTCCTCCATATCAAGAACTACGAAGTCTACCAGAAAGATAAATTTGTTTACCTTTAACAAAATGTCTTCAACAATGCCTTTAGGTTGTTTGATTGATCTATTAGCAAGCTGGAGTGACATGTTCGTCTCTTTCACTTCTCCAAGTCCTAGCTTCCTGAAAATTGATAAAGGCATTAAATTAATACTAGCACCTAAATCACATAATGCTTTATCAAAGAATGAATCTCCTAATGCACAAGATATAGTAAAACTCCCTGGATCTCTCAGATTAGAAGGTAATTTATTTTGCAGTATGGCACTGCATTCTTCAGTGAGCATAACTGTTCCATGCTCCTCGATCTTTCGCTTGTTAGAAAGGATGTCTTTTAAGAACTTTGCATAATTAGGCATCTGTGCTAAAGCTTCAGCAAATGGAATATTTATTTGCAATTTCTTAAAGACCTCTAAAAACTTTAAAAATTGTTGATCCAGTTTATCCTTTCTAATTCTATCAGGATAAGGAAATTTAGATACATCTTTTTCAACAACAATAGAATCATAATTTGACGTACCTTTTCCTTTACCTCTTGGAATTCCTTTTACCTTAGTCTCTGTCCCTTTTTCTAAATTCGCTTTCTTTTGCTCAATAAAGATCGGTAACTCTACTTCACTTTCTGCCTTCTTTTGTGATTCTTCTTCACCAATCACCTTTCCATCCCTCAAGGTTATGGCCTTACATTGCTCCTTTGGGTTCCTTTCTGTGTCACTTGGTAAATGCCCTTACTGTCTACCCAAAATGATATTGGCCAAATGGCCAATTTGAGCTTCTAAATTCTTGATGGAAGCCTCTTGAATCTGAATTCTTGTCTCTGTAGTACTCAAGAACTTTGCCATCATCTCCTCTAAATTTGATTACTTCTCTTGAGATTGAAAACCTGGAGGTGGAGGTTTCACTTGATTGTTGTTACTCCAAGAGAAATTTGGGTGATTCCTCCACCTCGGATTATATGTTTCTCTGTATGGATTATTATTAGGCCTGCGAAAATTTGAAACAAAGTTAGCTTGATCAGGCATAGAATTAATAGCAAACATGTTACCTGATTGACACTCATGGTTAGGGTGATCTTCGCCACAAAAATCACACATAGAAGCAACTATTGCAGGTTTTTGCATTTGAAATCCATCAATCTTCTTATTTAATGCCTGCATTTGTGCTGCCAAAGCTGTGATAGCATCTATGTTATGAACACCCGACGTTCTTCTCACAAGCAACCTCTCTATCGGCCATTGATAAGAGTTTGAAGCCATTTCCTCCAACAATTCATAAGCTTGTTCTGGTGTCTTCTTACCTAAAGTACCACCTGCAGCAGCATTGATCATATTTCGAACTTCACTATTAAGACCATTATAGAACGTTTGGACTTGTAGCCAAACCGGTAATTCATGGTGGGGACATCTCCGAGCATGTCCTTGAACCTTTCCCATGCTTCGTATAGTGACTCTGCACCCACCTGCACAAACATAGTAATATCATTACGCAATTGTGCAGTCTTTGCCAGAGGAAAATACCTACTCAGGAATTTTTTTGTGTCATTTGCTCCCAGGTTGTAATCGACCCTGCTGGTAATGAGGTCAACCAACTCTTAGCTTTGTCTCTTAATGAAAATGGGAACAATCTTAGTCTTATAGCTTCGCCAGACATGGTTGTTAGTATCCTACGATACCCGATACGTATCATACGATACGATTCGATACAGGTCACCAACGATACGTATCAGAGGGTGTATCCTAAACCATTCGATATGTTGATATGTATCCTACGATACGATACGTATCCGTTCGTATCCTTAAAAATATCGATATAAATCGATACGACTTTATTAATTTGGGTCAAATGTCCAAAAAAATTTCGGGTCAAAACCGGGTCACCCAACCCGATTCACTAAAACTTGTCCAAATTTACCTATTTTGCATGGAGAAAGTAAAGAGGAATATGTATTGCCCATTTTACATGATAATAATAATATAATGGAGATATAGATATTAACATTGATCTTGGAATTTTGTGATTAATTTTGATTATGTAATACCGTAATTTAAAGTCAATAATGCCACAAAATTCTTTAATTAATCTTGGGGATTATATTAATTTTTAAAATTTTTTGATTATTTTATTAATTTTTTTGAAAAAGACGTATCTTACGATACGATACGATACGCGATACACGATTCAAAAAATTAGGTTTTCGATACACGATACGATACACGATTTGATAACCATGTCGTCAGAAACTCCATTGTGCTTAAAAGTATCACAAATCTCCAGGAAATTTGCAATATGTAAGTTGGGATCTTCATCTGCCAAACCACCAAACTACACTGACTGCTGAATCATCTGGATGATTGCTGGCTTTATCTCAAAGGTGTTGGCATTGATCACTGGTTGTCGAATGCTCGATGTTGCTCCATTTAGAGATGGGGTAGAGTACTCGTTTAGTGTACGAATTGCTGGTGGTGTTCCATTATTTGGGTTATCGTGATCACCCATGATGTCCCTTTTGATTGCTCTCTTTCTTGCGTTAAAAGTGCGCTCTATCTCAGGATCAAATGCTAGTAAATCTTTCCAGAGGCTCTGGTCATACACTAGTAGAAACACCTATTGGTTTCCAATAAAAAAAACAAACAAAATAAAAAATCTCAAAGTAACAAGTAATCTTAAAATAATCACAAACAATCTGATGATCCCTGGCAACGGCACCAAAAACTTGATGCGACTAAATCAACCTTAACAAGTGCACTAGTTGTATTCAAGTAATAAAGTGATGAGTTTGAGTATCGTCCCATAGAGATCAAAGCGAATATTTGTAATTACCTAAAACTATTTACACGTTATTTGAGAAAACAAAATCTTAGAGTGTAAAAGTAACGGATTAAAAATAAGTAAATTAAACAAATAAATAATGTGATGAACTTTGCAATATTAATGAAGTTAGGGTACAAATTTCCCCCTAATTATGCTTGACAACCACTCTTAATACCTGTTTGTGCTATGAATTGGTAGGATTCTTCTAAGGCCAATTATCCTTATTCAGGCATAATATTCAACTTAATACAGATCCCTATTCGGTTACTCTAAAATTAAGAAGCATAAATTCATCAATCCCTTACGACTAATTCGCCCTATTCGGTTATGAATTAGATGGACCACAAATTAATCATAGAATCTCTATTCAATTACTTCTAGTTTTAATATGTTGTGCAATGTTATTCCCATAGAACAATTATAAATATGAATTAAGAATAAACTCTAACTTCTCTATTCGAAACATCATCAAGGTAATTGAATCAATCCAACATTCACAAAACATTAAATCTAAACTCTTGCACAAATTCATAAACATAAATCTAGTATTAAGAATAAAAATTGTTCAAAACATAATTAGGGTTTCATCCTCCCCTAATAAAAGAGATTTACTCCATCCTAAGAACAAAGAAATAAATAGAGAAGAAGGAAAACATATTCAGATTTGAAAAGAAATAAAAATCAAACTCTTAAATCTGATCTTCAGTCTTCAAGCCTTAAGAATGCGTCTTCTCTTCTCAAAAATATGCAAAATTCGTCCCTTGACAACTGATCTCAATTATTCTTAAATACCCAAAAGAGTCCTAAGTGAAAAAGGAAAGAAAAACTGATAAAAACACGCTAATAGTTTCCGCCACAACCCTGTCTGTGGCCAAATTTAAGTCACCACAGCCTAGGCCGTGGTGCTTACTAGTCTCTTTGTTTTCTCTTTGTTCCATCACCATAGCCATGGTGAACTACCAAGGCATGGCCGTGGTCTTCAAGACTGAAGGGCAATCTCAACTTCTTCAAGCTTTAAGTCCCAATTTCATTCCAATACTCCAATCTACTCAATCAAAGCCTAAAAAAACATAAAAGTTATCCAAATCAATAGGTAACCATTCATATCTCAAACTTAACAAAAACAAACATAAAAAACAAAGGAAACAAATGAGAAGTTAACTAAACTAACATCAAAACAACCCTAAAAACACTCAAATTATGCAACTTATCAATCTCCTTCCTTCAATCCGCACCGTTTTATGTGTTTTGTACTTATATTCGGTAGTATTAATATACTCGATACGACTCGGACCCAAATGTTTATGTGTATTTTTTAAAATTGTATATTTATAAAATATTTTTTAATCAATTTAATTCTTTTTAGAAAAATGATATACTCATTGTTGTGCTGGAAAATCCGACCTACCTCTAGCCTGGAAAGGACGCTAAGTATCCTAGCTCGCAAGCCACACTCAATCATCCGAGCTGGAAGTTTACTTGAAACTCACGATAAAACTTGTGACTGGAAAATCAGGTATCCATAGGTTAACATTAAGGGTGACACCTAACAAGCTTGCTAGGTCGCATGAGCACCACGTGTAGTAATGCAGCTGTTTGGTAAACCATCACTAAACTCTCTGACAAACTCCGGTTAACCACAGATGTAATCACCACTAAACACAATGATGGCCTGACTTCCTCGATAACCCAATTGGTGTCAGAGTAGAGATGATAATCATTCTCCTGACTCCAACTTCCACTAACTACTGCCATAAAAAACTCTTATAAATACCAAATTACAATCCCCAAAAAGGGGATTTCAAAGGTCCAGAGGTAAAGGGCTCAAGAGTAGAGAAATTCAAAAGAAAAGTACACAATCAGTTGTAGTCATCTCACTGAGATAACCTTTATAATCATCACTTATAAAAGAAATAGTGGACATAGGCCTGATTCCATTGCTCGGCCAAACCACTTAAAAAGCTCGTTTCTTTTTTTTTTTTTTTTGTCACATTGCTCACACACAGGTCCAGTCTCGTCTAGATCATAAGCACCTCTTTTGCTGATTCCCAGGAACCACGCACCCATCCTACTCGGTTCTGTCGGGAGTCAACCGAGTATCCCTGGTTGACACTTGCTTTTGCCCCCTGACATTCAGGCTGGTGCAGAAAATCGCATCAACACTCATGCTGTATATTTGAATCAAATTTGTATAGAATAAATGAAAGATGTTTTTTTCTTTGTTGAAAGAACTTTAAAAATTTCAGCATAGAAATGTATGTATTTATTTATGCTAAGAAAAGAAAAAAGAAAAAGTAAGAGGCATTCTCGATTTTGTTTCATTTTCTGTTTTATCTCATAAAACTAGACATGAGGCCTGCGTCTTACGCATGTATGTTTATTTAATATTTTTGAAATAGGTTGTAAACAAATGTATTCTAACAGAATAAAGTAATTAGATTAAGAGATGATAATTGTTAAATTATACAAGTTTTAGAGTAAATATAACTTCTATATATGTATAGAGTTGTGTTAAAATAAAATTAATAATTGTACATTTATAATTATTAATATCAATTAATATTATGAAGATCAATTATTTAAACTTAACATTTATATTGAGTTCATTTTCAGGTTTGACATTGGCTGATAATTTTTTTCCTCACAGTATAGGATTCTCTCCAGCCAAGGTTTGAAAATAGACTAACTTCCATCTTTATATGTTTTTTTTTTTTTTAAATTGTTAGATTTTTGGAATGCCTATGTAATGTACTTATATAATTATTATTAATACTCATCCAATGTGTGAAGATGAAAGAATTAAATCAAAATTAATGTGTTATGATGGAGAACAATTTTCAATCAATTAATGAGTAACACCAAAATCAACATAAAATTGAATATAGAGAATAATTCTTTATTATAAAAGAAATAAGTACATCGCTTATTCATATTGTGAAGTGGGTTTGGACGATGTAGACTTTATTTTCTATTTTTCTTATAGTTGTTTAGTTCCTCTGGTGCATATGCATACTCTCTTTTGTTTATGTTATAAATAATATCCATGATAGATTCCATGATTTGTAACATCTGGTCAATGACTTCTCTAAATTTGTCTCCTGCAGTATGTAGATCATCCAGATTGGTTTCAACTTTTTTGAAAATCTCCCTCAATTCCAGCATTACCTGAAAAATGTCTAAACCAATTGCAGAAACAATAGACAATCAAATGTTATAAATATATGGAAACGGTAACATGAATGTGTAAATATAATTATGAGGTGAACTCTCGACTATAAAAAAAAATATTTTTTAATGGTTTTTATATTCCCGCAAATATGTATCACTGTTTTGTTTGACATTTTGTAATTTAGGATACAAAAAATGTGGAACATTCATACCTTCTGGTTGCCTTGGTGGAGAATTATTGTTGTTGAGATCGTTGCTGGTATTCCTTGCAGATTCTTTTGGTTGCAATGTTTTATCAGCCATTTTCGAATTAAGTTGTGGAGAAGAAATGAACAATTAAGGTGTATAGTATCTGAAGAAAGTTGAAGAAAGTTAAATGGGTAATTGATGTCAGAGCAATATTTATAGGAGAATAGTATACGAAAATGTGGGATATGAACAGACAGTTGTTAATAAATAAACGTGTCGATTGAAAAAGTGTTAATAATAATTTGGATAAGGTAATACGAAACGTTAGTAGACTATCTGTACAATATTAAAGAAAACTGTAATAAATATTTTGTTAAGTGTGCAACATATTAGTTAGGTAGTTAATGATTGTTCAGCAAGATGTTGAGTTATTATGATAAATAAACACTGTGATTTATTAATAATAAAATCTTATTGATACATTTTTAAAGGATAGACAATAAATGTTTTTGTCAAGTATCAAAGTCAGAGATTATATGATGATGTCATAATATATTTATTAATTTTTTAATTGTGGTTCGGCAATATGGTTATGAAACATGCATATAGTTCGACTTTGATTTGTTCGATCAATAATGCTACAAATTTGTTTTTTTAAATCTGTAATAGAAATGGTTTTTTCTAGTTTTTTTTTTTTAATTAAGATTATAATATATTGAGATTGATGTTTGTTGAATATGTGCAATTTTTTAACATTTTTATAAACAGTTTTGTCTAATATTGTTATTAAATATCTATTAAAATATTAAATATTGTTTATGTTTTATCCAGTAATTTAGTCTTGTAATTAAAATTTTGTTACTTCACATTAGAATGTATCTTGACTTGTTTTATGTAAATAGAAGCAGGAAACAAACAGAGGAAATAAATTTGAACTCATCTTTTATGCGAGAATGTTTGAACAATTTCTGGGGTACTATATCACATAATAAAAAAGTTGCTCTGGGAAAATTAACAGACATTTAGTAATAGATAGACACGTTGATTGAAAAAGTGTTGACAACTTATTGCGCAATGAGATATGAAACAGTAGCAAAACTGTTTGTGGCGCATTAAAGGAGAGTGTAAAAAATAGTTAACAATGGTTTGGCAGGCGGGTTTCCAAAATATGTTGTGGTTCTGCATAGAATTTAATCTAACGAATAATGGAATGGAAATTTATTTTTATATGTTATAGGAACAGTATTTAGATCGTTGTTTGTCGAACATGTTTAATTATTTGAAATGTCATAATCATTGGTGTTTAATATTTTATTAAATATTGTTTACGTTTTACTGATCATTGTAATTTTGTGATCAATTTTTCTTTATAAGTTATAAATATTTGGATCAATTGTAGATAATTGAGTGAGTTTTAACTTTTATTTTCAGATTAAACTAAAAAACATTTAAATTTGTACATGTGCAAGAAATTACTTAAGAAACTTACTAAAAAATAAATTTCATACAGACTATTTGGTAATCCATATTACATCTATGACATGTGATATTTTCTAGTGATGTTGATTTGTCCTAGTGTATACGATTTTGATTCTCCTTGTTGCAAGTCCCAAATATTCGTCTTTTAATGAGAATTGTTGTAGTTGGAGTCAGGGACTTGAATTCTTCCCTGCAATATTTCAGTTTGTAGAAATGATTAGGTAGTTTTACTAATTTCATTAGAATTTTTATACCTCTGTTGTCATGTACAGTAAGCAGAGCAACGGCAGTGTGATATATTGCTTGCATGTTATATTTTTGGCAAACTGCAATCAATAGTTTTAATCTCATATATGTATCATGTTCAATAACAATTTGTTCCCAAAAGTAGCAAAGCTTGTTTATTTTCTGCTTCTGCAAGGGTCTTCAAAATTGAAAGTCCCGCTATTGTTATTGGTGGTAGTTTGTGTCGTTTCGAAATGTCCATTCTTTGCAATATTTGTTTTATGTTTGCTTACTTGTTCAGAGATTTGCACCTGTAAATTGTATGGTAAATAATGGTTTCGAAGCACAAGATTTGTAATAGTTAAAAAAAAAATCCATAGTTGGGAATCACAATACCATTACCTTATGCTTAAGCAATTAAGAATAAATAAGTGTGCCAAATATGACTCAGTTAAATATGGATCCTAAAATGCAATTTGTTTTTTATGTATTAGAAAACTATTAACAACTAAAGATGCACATGGTTTGACAGAGTCATTTGTATAGTTAACCATTATTGTTATAAGACTGCTGCGGAATAAACTACTATCTTATTGTTATTAGTTGTATGTTTAACCATTTTGTATAATATCATTTTCTGTATGACTAAGAAAATAATGAAATCAATAGATTAATGAAATACGATGGTTTTAGTAAAACTTACATTAACCGTATTGCTTGTAAAGTGGTGTGATCTTTGTTGGTTGCTTTCACAATGATTCATTGTAGAATTTATGATGGTAATTGTAATAGACCCGTGGGATGTTTTTATTTTTTATTTTGAAAGGAATCATGATGTCTTGGTGCTGTTTTGGGTGCAAGTATATGGAAATTATGTTGTCGATATGGTATCTGTGGTTTATATAGTTCGCGTGTGGGTAGCGAACAATTTTTTTTTTTTTTTTTTCAACTACTTAGATAATGTTCTGTTAATTATTAATAGGAGTCAACGTTGTTATTTGAATCTGGTTTTTAATAGTTTTGTAAACTAATGATGGTTGTATTAATCATTTAATGTTAAGTATTACTTATATTTAAATGTAAACGGTCTGCATTCATGTTAATTTCTATATAGGTATATTAAGCATTTGAGACATTTGATTAGTACGAATTTTTTTAAACCAGTGGGAAACGGATCGTGTTTCATCAAAATAAATGTCTTCTTTCATGAACTCCATTAATATCGTATAAATATCTACATAAACAGTGTCATTTATTTGATCAATACTTTAACAAAAGCTATACATTAAGAACGACATTAAATATCACAATACGAGATATCATCAAAATATCAATCACATCAATCAAAAAGTAAGTACATTAATCCATAATTAAAACTAAATTCTAATATCCTGATTTTTAGTAGTAATGTCAAATAAAAAATATCACATAATAGTACTGTGCATCGATCAACAATAAATAAACATGGTGATCTAATAATAGTAATATCTTATTGGCACAATTTTAAAGGAAACGGTAATAAATATTTTGTTAAATATTCAAGTCAAATGTTGTGATGATGTGATAATATATCAATTAATATAAAATATTTATACAGTTAGGTATTGGTCTTGTTTAATTGTTTATGTTTTATTGACTATGTTAGTTTGTTAATTAAAATTTTGTTGATTCACATTAGAATATATTTTGATATGTTTTGTTTAATTAGTAATATAAAAGAAACAGATGAAATATGAATAAAGATGTTATAATAAATAAACATGGTTGTTTAAGAAGAATAAGATCTAACCAGCATGAGTTTAATAGAAAGGATAAGAAGAATAAATTGGAAAAATAATTTCGATTGTACGATTATACCATATAATATTCAAGTAGTCTTCTCAACTTGCATGAGTGATTTAATAACATATATGTACAATTGATATTAATAATTATAGAGGTATAATTATTAATTTTATCTTAACATCTGGTCAATGACTTCTCTGAATTTGTGTTCGTATCACTTTAATATTATGTAAATTATTTATTTAAAATTTAAAAGTATTTATTTGTTTTTAAAGAATACAAAAGGTGCTTTGGGAAAACGAATAAATGTCTAGTAATAAGTAAACATATTGGTTAAAAAAGGTTAATAACTTTTTGGATAAGAGGATACGAAACCGTAGTAAACGTAATAAATATTTTGTTAAGTATTCAAGTCAGAAACATCATGATGATATTATAATATATCGATTGGATCATGAATAATGGTTCGGCAACCGTGCTCCAAATGGATGTTATCGTTCAACGTGAGATTTAATTTGATTGATAAAAAAAATGATGGAGATGACTTCTCTGAATTTGTGTTGGTATCACTTTAATATTATGTAAATTATTTATTTAAAATTTAAAATTATTATTTTTTTGAGAATACAAGAGGTTCTTTGGGAAAACGAATAAATGTCTAGGAATAAGTAAACACGTCAATCGAAAAAATGTTAATAAGTTTTTGAATAAGAGGATACGAAACGGTAACAAACATAATAATTATTTTGTTAAGTAGTCAAGTGAGAAATGTCATGATGATATTATAATATATCAGTTGGATAGTGAATAATTGTTCGGCAATCGTGCTCCAAATGGATGATATCGTTCGGCGTGGGATTGAATTTGGTTGCTAATAGAATGGAAGTTTTTTTCGATGTGCGATAGGAATGTTTATTTATAGATTTTGTTAACTGACATTATAATATATTTAGATTGATGTTTGTCAAACATGTGTAGACAATCCAATGAGTTTTAATTTCTATTTTCAGAATAAATTAAAAAGCATTTAAATTTGTACATGTGTAATAAATCATATAAAGAACTCACTACAAATTATATTTCATACATACTAGTTGGTAAGCTACGTTACATCTTGGACATGTGATATTTTCTAGCGACATTGATCTGTCCCAATGTATACGATTTTGATTCTCTTTGTCGCAAATCCAAAATATTCTCCTTTTAATGATAATTGTCGTAGTTGGAGTCATGGACTTGAACACTTCCCTACAATTTTTCAGTTTGTGGAATTGATTGGTTAGTTTCACTAATTTCATTAGAGTTTTTACACCTCTACTATCGTGCATAGTGACTAGAGTAACGGCGGTCTGATACATTGCTTGCTAGTTATTTTGTTTGCAAGATGTAATAAGTAGTTGTAATCCTCTGTTTCTATCATGTTCCATGAAGAACAAATGTGTTCCAAGCAGTAGTGAAGTATGCTTATTTTATGCTTCTACAAGGATCTTCAGAATTGAAAGCCCTGCCATTGTTATTGCTGGTAGTTTGTGTCATTGTTCGAAGATGTTTCTTCTCTGTAAGACTTGCTTTACGTTTGTCTGTTGGTTTAGCGATTTTCATTTGTAAATTGTAAGGTAAATAATGATTTTCAAATGCAAGATCCACAATAATAATAATAATAATAAGGTGTTTTCCAAACACAAGATCCACAACAACAACAAAAAAAGTGTAAATAATAGTTTCAAACAGTTGGTAATCATAATATCATTACCTGTATGATCAAGAAGTTAACAATAAAAAAGTGTGAAAATATGGTTCATTTAAATATCGATTCTAACATGTATTTTGGTTTTTATGTATTAGAAAGCTGTTAAGAACTAAAGACACAAGTGATTCAGCATAATTCGTTTCAATTGCTAGGAGTCGACATACGGTTTTCTGTATGACTAACAAAACAATGAAATCAATAGATTAACAAAACATGATGATATTAGTAAAACTTACGTTAACCGTATTGCTTAAAGAGTAGTGTTGTTATTCTGAATTGTTTTTGCAATGATTTGTCACACAATTTGTTATGGTAATTGTAACAGATTTGTGGGTTGTGTTTTTGTTCTTTTGTAAGGACTCATGATATTTTGGTGGCATTTTTTTTGGTGTAAGTATATGGAAATTATAAAGTTGTTACGGTCTTAGTGGTTTATACAATTTTTGTGTAGATATTGGATAGCGAACAGTTTTCTGTGCGTTTGGATTTGGTAGATCTTATCATGTTAATTATTAATGAGAGTTAGCATTGTTATTTGAATCTCGTTTTTAGTATTTTTGTAAATTAATGATGGTATTTTTATTTTGTTGAACATGAATTATTTGATTTTGTTATATATATCAGATATTGTTGCTTCTTTGTTTATTCCACCGAGAAATATTGATTATTCTATTCAACGAATATAAACTTTTTTGGTCATAATCATTTAATGTTAAGTATTAATTTATCTTAAGTGTAAATGGTTTGCATTCATTTACATCTCTACATAGGTATATTAGGTATTTGATACATTCGATTAGTACAAATCTTTTTAAATCCATATAAATTAAATGATATTTTGTGCATTGTACATGGATTATGTGCATATCTTATGCAGGTGTCTGATGCTAAGTTCTATGAGATAATTGGGCAACTGGTCAAATGAAAGAGGGTGCCTCTACTATAAGAAGATGGGAGGATCTGGACACTGACATATTGGTGAAAATCTTCCTATGTTTTGATGTTTTCAGTTGACTTCAAGGATTGCTCACGTTTGTAATTCATGGCGTTCAGCTTGCTATGATCCTTTGCTTTGGAAAACTCTTGCTTTGTCAATGTTGAGATCAAATTTCATCAAAATCCCATTAGAGCCATATGTTTACGTGGATGAGTGTTTTGATAAGACATTGACTCGTTTGTTGAACATTTCGTTGAGTCTCAGTCAAGGATAGATAAAAAACTTGATTTTTCACTTCAATTTGTATGTAGGGAACGAACAATTTACTTATATTGCTGAAAGGTAATTTTTTTATGTTTCTATTTAAAACCTTGTTGAAAGGTAATTTTTTTTATTCTCGCTATTTACTGACTGAGTTTTTGGCATTGCCTTTGGTACCAGTGATCATCATCTTTCATTTTCTTTTTGGTATAGTGAATTGGGAAGTAACCCACCGTATATTGTTGTCTGTAGATGCCCCCAGCTGAGGCGTCTCGTTATGCTAGCTTGGAACAGAATAAAAAATGATGTAATTTGCAAGGCCATTCATACATGGAGATCTCTTGAATCCTTGACAATGCCTAGTATAGTAGATCCGCCTTATCTTATAGAGGAAATAGCCCTAAATTTCAAGAACTTTAGTGAACTCAAGGTCATGGGTCCTTTTGACGTTCTCTTTGCTTCTACAACAGCCAAATTTCTTCCAAATTTGAAGATTTGAGCTTGAGATGCTCAGTGATAGTTAAGGATACCCTAATGCTTATATTGGATAACCTACCAAATCTGGAAGTCCTCAACATATCACATTGCCTTCTTATAGAAGATCCACTGCTTCCTTCACTAATGCCCAAAAAAATTATTAAAAAGCTAGATAAAATTATCTTGGAGAATGCTACTCGATTACATGAGTTCTTAACATGTACAGAGCCCTCGTGCATCATGTGCCAGCGTACTTGAAGTGATGAAGGCTTTATGAGGTGGTACAAGTATGAGGAAAGCCTATGGAAAATGGATGAGGTGAGGTCTCTTGCTCTTTGATCAGAACACTGTAGAGACTGTAATTTTAACATTTTGTTTTGCTTGTATGTAATATCTACATAATATGTTGTTGAATAAACATATATAGAATCGGTCCGTTGTGTTTTAGGTTGTCATCCTCCTAACGCTTTCGTTTTAGGTCATCAACATTGTAATACTTGCATGATGATCTTCTCCCATGGGAAAAGTATTATCTGTCTGCATAATTATGTACATATGGTAAAATTTCACTTTTTATTGCTTCAAGTTGATCTTTTGTTGTCCATTAATGTTATTTCAAAATAAAGTGGTTTCAAAGTAATACGCAATTGAGTATTTTATATGTTTTCAATACATGTTATTTATTTTGTAATTATTAGTGTCAAATTCATTTCTATTGTCAGGTTTAATATTTGATAGTGAGATTTCGAAGGAATCTTTGATTTTCCCTTCTTTTATACTTTGATGTTAAGTTATAGTGACATTGTTCGGCTGAAGTGGTAATATTAAAGTTTTACAGTGCGGTGTTGTTTTGGTTTTGTAAAATTTGTAAATGATGAAAAATGTTGTCATTTAAAATGTTGTTGATATTTAAAGAAAATATGCGGATTTGACATTTAGCGTTTTACTTGAAGTAAATTTGGGGATTTAGGGGTTTCTCTGTCAGTTTCAGCTTTAAAGGCATTTGTCCCAATCCGTTTGTCGCTTTTTCCACATCCATCTTTTCTCGTTGACTGAAGTTGAGATAAGTAAAGTAAATTTTCTTTAGTTACAGTGACAATGTCGTTTTTTATTTTACATTGGTCTAATTAATTTGTCATCGATTTTAACTTTGATTAAAGTGCATGTAATTCTTACGGAGTTTTGAGATTTGTTATTATTGTTATAAGAAGTTGTTGTTCGATGGTTGTGCTGATAATTTGTTGTGCTCAGGTTGTTTATTGGTTTCGTTGGTAGTCGTGTTGTAGATTATTTTCTCGGTAAATTTACTGCTAAAATTGTTGTCTTTCTTACTACGGCTTTGTTTGTTCAGGTCAAGTTGTTTATTTGTTGTTTTGGTAGTCGCGTTGCACACTATTTTCTCAGTAAATCTACTGCTAGAATTGGTGTTCTTCTTATTATGATTTTGTTTATTATCTTGTTGTATTTAGTGTATATTGTAATACTGTCATTGTTTTATGAATTGATGTTATGAAATGCCAGTGGTACAAATGCTTAAGAAGTTACCATCATTGTTATCATGTAATTATCTATTTATTTTTCGGAACAGTTGCCAAGGTTTTGGTGTTCTCTATAGTATGTCTGAGATATTGTTGTTTTAATTTGTGTCCCTATCACGTATCACGAAAAATAAATGTCTCCCAAGTAATAACAAAGTCATACAATTTCCATTAAGTTGAATGATTGTCTGTTGTCTCTATTTTTATTTATTTGATGATATTATTTTTTCATTGTAGTAATGGCTCCCAAAAAACTTGATGAAATTTATTCAAAGATTTGATTCCAAAGTTTTGTATAAAGGAGGATCAAGCAGTGATTCCAAGTCACTGTTTTACCTGCTTCAGCTTGCAATTATATGAAACCTGATTCTAGTTCCTACCATACTAAATTGATTGAAGATGAAGATAATCAGTCAGAAGAAATTCCATTATGTAAATTAGTGAAACGGCAGAAAACTTGTTAGCAAGAGGGCTCAAATACGAATTCTGAATGAAAATGGAAAAATCTTGCTAAGGAAGAGCTCGACAGCAAAACAGTCAGCCTAGGGAAAGAGGTAACATTTTTTCACTTTATCATGTGAATATATACTATATTTGGCATGATGATGTTAACGTGGTTTCATTGTTCTTGAAATAGACTTATGAATGTTTCTTAGAAATCAGAGAACGTTGGCTTGTTTCAGAAGATTTGATATCAGATTTGAAAAAGAAAATGAAGATGTGATTTCCGAGGTTCGCAGATTGGAAGAACAGTTGAAAATATCAAAGGAGGCGTTTGAAAAGTTCAAAACCGAATTGAAACACTATCAAGAATCGTTTAGAAATGCTGAATTGTCTTTTGCAAATGAGCAGCAGCAAATGGAAGTCTTTAAAAAGAAAAGTAATGAATTGTCTAAAGAAAATGATAACATCAAATCTTTAATAGCACAAGTTGAGAAAGATAAAGAAAAGGCTTATGATTCGGTGTCAGAAATATTTTTGGCCACTAGAAAAGCTTGTGTCAAAGAATTTAAGCTTAGATTCCCAAATGAAGATTCTAGTTTTTTAGAGACAATTGTGTTGAAATATGAGAAGATGCCGCCTAATAGAGATTATATTGACTGCAACGTTGTTGTAACTTTCTTTGGTCCACTTAATGCTACTTCTATAAATTTTTAAACTGTTTGTTAAATATTTTGACAATATTTGCCAAAAGTTTGACAATTTTGCCATGCAAGTGTCTATAGTTGTGTTATTATTATGGACGTGGATGTATTCAGTTGATGCTAATTTTTGTGTATATGAAAAAAAGTCTCCAGCCTATGTAATGTTACTTTTGTAAATATTTAAAGTGTTTAATTGGACTATTGATGTTAAATATCTTGACGATGTTTGTCGTGCAAGAGTTTGTGGTTGAGTTGCGTATGTAAAAAATATGCATTTATAACACATAATACATATAATGTAGCATTCATTGTATCTGACAATAATAATATAAAACGTATAAATATCTTTGTATCAAGGAATTTATGTTTCCATATATATTTGAACATTTAATGTGACCTTTTCATATTCATATAAATATCTTTATTTTTTCACATTAATCTCTCATAAACAATGTCTTATATTATATACAATGTATCAATCCTTTCTATTATAAACAATGCTTTTTATTATATATAACATATCAATCCCTTTAGTTAAAAACTTCTTTGAAAACAATATTTGTCAATGTTTCTGCCGATTCATCTTCTTGCAAGGGTAGCAGAATCTTGATACTTTGTCTTGAGGTTACTCTTGATAGTGCGACGTATAATTGACCATGTGTAAAGACCTGATGTTTCATATACAATCCTACTATTTTGAGTGATTGACCCTGACTTTTGTTTATTGTCATACAGAAGCTAACTATTTTCTCTTCAACCTGAAAGGCCACTTCATATCTGCATTCGACATTATTATTTTGGGAATTGTAACAATATCCCCAATATTTGACTCAGTAATAATCACCGCTTGTACGGACCACTTTCCTAAATGGGTTATAATTAGTCTGGTTCCATTGTAAAGACCATCAGATTGATTCAAATTACATAGCAACATAATTGGAATGCCACTCTTCAGATGCAATTCATGTTTGGGAATACCGGGGCGCATTAGAGAATTAAGAAATTCGGTCGGATAGAGAATGTCATCATCGTTTGAGATACCTGCCACTTTGCAAGTACTGTCTGAGCTGAAATATGTCTTTCCATCTGTTGGCAAACTCTGAGTGATATAGTCGTTCAATCTATGTACTGTCTCATTTTTAGGTGTCAATATTGCTCTCTCTCTCTCTCTCTCTCATATAGTCAATATTATTTATTTGAGCAAATAAATTTGGAAAAACAGCATTCATAATTGTTTCTTCATGACTGGTTTGTTGATTGATTTTCAAGTCTTCAGGTATTTGGATGTAACTCTCATCTTTTGCAATGAACCTTCCTTATCCAATATCAAGTAACTATTTGTCAAAAGTCTTCAAGTTATCTAATTCTGTTGGGTTTATCAAGTTTGTCTTCAATCTCATGTTCTCTGCAAGTCTCAACACTGTTACATGTTTCCAAAGGGTGGATGATGATAAACGGGCCTGAATTATGTCATGTTTTTTTCCCTTTTGGTATAACTGGTAGAATGTGTCTGAAATCACCACCCAAGGCAATAGTGAGGCCTCCAAATATTCTATCTGCATTTGATTGATCTTTTTTAGACAAAATATCTTTTAGAGTTTTGTCAAGAGCTTCAAAGCAATACCTATTTGCCATGGGTGCTTCATCCCAAATGATCAAAGCTGTTTGCTCAAGTAGTTTTGCCAATTGTGTCCCCTTTTTGATATCACATGTACTTTCCTCAGTGATATCTAAAGGAATTCAAAAACGTGAATGTGCTATTCTTCCATCGGATAGTAGCAATGTAGCAATTCCTAATGTAGCCATAGCCAGTACAATTTTACTCTCGGATCTTATTTTGGCCATGATTGTTGACCGTAGGAAGGTTTTTCCTGTTCCAGTATGTCCGTAAACAAAAAATGGCATTCCACTTTGATTGTTGACGGAATCAAGGATTGAATCATATATGTGTTTTAGGCCATTGTTGAGACCCTTGTATAAATCACTGTGCAGTGTTTTCATGTTGTCGATATCATAATCTAATTCCTTGACAATTAATCTATTCTATGAATTCTAAAAAATGGAACAGTTTGGAATTGGCATTCCAGGGAAATCAGCTAAGGATTTTCCTGCCTTTTTCATCAGCTCTTTAATCTCGAACAATGCATGATTTTGAATCTGTTCCTCAGTGCATCTCAATTTTGTCATCCACATTTTTTGTTTAAGAATGTAGGGAATGTCTTCAGATAGGCGTTCTACATTTGCTCTCCACAAGTCTCTTGGATTCACCACTTCATTATATACAAGAATAGTTACAAAGAGTTGTCTTAACTGTCTTCTGGTAGCCCATGTTGATGCTTCATCCAAGCAATCATTCCACTCTTTATCATCATCCAGCAATCCTAATGCATAACATGCATCTTTGAATGTACTGAATATTTCTCCATTGATAGTTCGAGTATCTTCAAATGACGTTGCTCCTCTTACTAAGTTCAGAAGCATTCGCAAATAATATTTCTCACCACTACCTGGAAATGCAAAATACACTAGCCAATACACCTTGATTTTTGTTGTGGGGACCATTTTCTTTCTGTATCCTTCCAAACCCATTTGCTTGGAAAATCAAGATAAGTCAATGATCTTGTGGATTGGTATCGTTGATTACACTTCATCCATTCAGTCAATTTTGTTTGCGTAACAACCTTGCTTTCCAAAAGTTTAACCAAACACTTATTTGGATAAAAAACAACTGTTTGTTCATTCTCTAAGTGGAATGGCAATCTTTCGATAGCCAGTTCTCTATAATACATGTCAGACTGAAATATCCTCCAGAAAGCCTCCATAGAAAAGATATATCTGTAATGTTTTCGATTGAATCAATTAATATTATATTTATAAGAAACATGAATAAACAATATAAAAACATTATATTCGATGTATTTTGTACAAACCTGCAGTCTAGATATGCCTTTATTTCATCTTTGTTCTGTAAAATCTCGCATTGATTATTCTGTTGACCACTGTTTTCAATTTCCATAGAAACTCTCGTTCTGTCCGGCCCTTTGCTGACATACTTGAATAGATACTTGATTGATCTATGTTGATTACATATTTCAATATTTATGTGAGCATCAAACTTAACCAAAAGATTCCTATTGTAAGAAACAACAAAACAGTTATCCAGTTTGATCCCTTTTTTCTCAACAAATGCTCCATTATTCTGTCTTCTGTACATTGGATATCCATTGCCATCCACAGATGTTTGATCAATAAATTTCTTTGGAGTGTTTTTTTTACATTTTCCTCTCTCCATGCATGGTGAATTCTTGTTAACATCACTGCACGAACCGTGGATCATGCAATTCTCAACAGTTGCAAAGGCAACATGATCAATTTCCTTATTTGGTATTTTAGCAGGAACTATTTCATCTATTTTGGATGCCAAAAGATTCTTATATTCGGAATGTAGAAAAACCAATATATGAGCATGGGGGAGGCCTCTTTTTGGAACTCGATAGTCTAGATAACTAACAAAAACAATTATAACATTTTCATCAATAGTTGGTATAATATAATTTCATATCATAAATTAACAATGAACAAGATTTTTAAAGAAGGTAGAAATATTATTCATTGGATTACTTACTTGCCTCTGTTTCACCAAAATATTCACCTTTTTTTATCTCTCGCATTAGCTCAAGCAATTTGATCTCAAAAACTCTGCAAACTACAGTTACTCTACCTTTTTGATCACAATCTCCAATACAATTCTATAGATATTGTATCTCTGGCCACTTGGGATTATAGGTGAATGTCAGAAAAATATATGGATATCCAAAACATCTGCAAATCGCCATTGCATCTTGATAATTCTAAACACAATATCGGGGACTACCAATGTGAGATGAAGGGAGCAACTTAGATTTCCCTAGATGTTGTGCATTAACATCATCTTTTGAAATGGTATCCATCAACCTGCTGTACAAATCACTCCTCAATTTTTTCTAATTGTTTCTAATCCAATGAAATCTTTCCTCTTCAACAAACATATATGCATCCATAATATCTTGTTGCAATACTCTACTTGATCTTATCAGAGTATGCCCTTCATGTAATCTATATTGCAACTGAAATGCATAACATTCTTTCATGCTCAGCCTGTTTCTCTTTGAACACTTTTTGTCAAGAGACTCTTTATGGTTAATGTCAATTCTGTATCCATCTTCTCCATATGGGAATAATATTGGATAACTTAATGCCATAAAGCTTGGATGCAAGTAAAAAATTCTTTAAAGACCCTTTTTTGAATGATGAACAATGATATCTTTTCTGGTTTCTGAAATTCCAATATCACCAACAATTAAACCCGCAATTTCAGATGCAATTGGCAAATTGTATTGTCTTCCATCTTTTTCCCTTTTCATTTTCAACTGCAAATGCATATTTCTAATATTATTCCAATGCATATGGTCCCCGACAGAACAAAAACTTTTAACCAATTCATTGTTCACATCAAACATCAATGGCAATTCCTGCACTAATTCCTTGTCAACAGCACTATCAGTTGTATTATCTCATATAGAATTTAATCTATGATTGGTTTCATACTATGTGTCATAAATATAAAGCTGCGCAAATTGAGGTTTCCTTCCTTCAAGTGGAAGTAATGATCCTATTCGATGGTAATTCTGTCCGCAAAGTTTGAAACATATGGACCACCCCCTTGGTTAATCTCATGGTCAACATGCCCTCCCATTGATGTAAATGAGAACAATGAATTGTATATCCTTATTTTGCTTCTGAAACTGATCCCCTTGTTACCACTGCCCACATCCAATAAACCTTTTAATGGTTATGGCGATTCTTTCAATAATGGTAACTGAACTTTGCCATCCATACAACATAATGAAAACAAAGGGATGGCTAGCTCTTGATTCTTAATAGTTTACTCTTTGTACCACATGATTGATCCACAATGAATGCACTTGTAGGATGGTTCACCAAAGTTCCAGGACTTTTTTTCCACTATGCAAAGAAATGACGTGATATTTTTAGAAAGTAATAAAGTTAATACTTAGATGTGTTTTGTTAATTTGGAAACTCACAATGATATTTTTTTTCCAAGCAACTTTAATATTTGAGTCAACATTTAAATATGTCTAACTGACAATATGACATTTGTTACCTCTTTCTATTGAGCGAGATTTTGAAACTCTATTTGTCTATGATAAAGATTTCTTTTGTTTTTTCAATGTTTGACCTGGAAATGAAAATAATAAAAAAAGATCATCACAATATTCAACAACACTTGCGATGTTATAAATGGTTCGGCAAAGTTCCACCCCTTTATTTTTTACAATGTAATGAAATAACATTGTGTTTTTAAAATATAACAAACTGAATGTTTAAATGTATGTTGTCAGATTAAAAACTCACGATTGTGTTGTTCTGCATTAGTAATTGGAATATTAGAATCTGGATCTGCACATGGAGAAGCACCTAAAAAACATAGATTTAGTCAGCCAATGTAACTTATCATAATCTAAAAAACATAGGTAACCACAAATATTATACTTTTTACCTCTCTTCCTTTTTAATTTAGACATCCTCTCCGTTCTATTTTCTTCCCATATCTCATTTACATTTACAGAAGCATTTGAAGAACTTGTTGAACCCTTTTCTGTGTTTGATACACATTGTTTCTGTTTTTTTGTTCTTTCATATGGATTTCAAAATAATAATATTAGAATTAATACTATACCATGCAACAAATTATATAATAGAAGAGCTTACCCAAAAGACAAAAACAGTAATTAAATATCTCATTTATATTTATATAAATATTTAAAGAAATTATTATGACATTTGTCACCTCTTTCTGTTGAGTGAGATTTTGAACCTTTATTTGTCTATAACAAAGATTTCTTTGGTTTTTTCAATGTCTGATCTGGGAATGAAAATAATAATGAAAGGTCATCACAATATTCAACAAGACTTGCAATGTTAAAAATGGTTTGGCAAAGTTCCACACATTTATTTTTACAATGTAATGAGATAACATTATGTTTTTAAAATATAACAAACCGAATGTTTGAATGTATGTTGTCAGATTCAAAACTCACGATTGTGTTGTTCTACATTAGTAATTGGAATATTGGAATCGGGATCTGCACACGGAGAAACACCTGAAAAACATAGATTTACTCAGTCAATTTCACTTATCATAATCTAAAAAACATATGTAACCACTAATATGATATTTTTTACCTCTCTTCCTTTTTAACTTAGACATGCTCTCCATTCTATTTTCCTTGCGTATCTCATTTACATTTACAAAAGCATTTGAAGAACTTGTTGAACCCTTCTCTGTGTTTGATACACATTGTTTCTGTTTTTTAGATCTCTCATTTGGAATTCAAAATAATAATAATAGAATTAATACTATACCATGCAACAAATTATATAATAGAAAAACTTACCCAAAAGGCAAAAACAATAATTAAATATATCATTTATATTTGTAGAAGTATTTAAAGAAATTATTGGATCTTTCTTTGTCTTCAATACACATTGTTTTTGCTTTTCAAATGTGTCACCTGGAATTCAAAATAATAATAATATGATCGAGACTATATTACACAACAAATTATATCATTAAAGAAAATAGAAATTAGTTCGCGCAACAATTATTTCATATCTATCAAAAAAGTATTGACAACCATGTAATATACAAAATAATTGTATGACTATACCAAAATAAATAAGCTAGTTATTTCTGTTTGGAAGTTTATTATGGATCATTTTGCTGTGAAATTCATACGTCAAAACACCAATTTATAGTTCATAAATAACTAAAACAACAAAGATATAGACTGAACTTGTTTGCTCTCTAGATAGTAATTATATGAAGTTCTAATATTAAATACCTTTTTTCTTTTTGGAGATTGACTTTCTGATTGGCTTTGGAAATTTAGGCTTTTTTTGTTCCATATAAACATTCTCAATTTTCTATTCTCCTTGCATACTTTTATTCTCAAATGAATGATATTTATTTTTCCAGAATCATATTCCAATCTGTAGTTTTCAATCACTTGCAAATATAATTCCTGAATATATGACTGTATAGTTGCTGCATCTTGATCCGTAAGAACCATCTTACAATCTTGTACCTGACCAAAACAAAAAATATATTATGTTAATTGCATTCTTTTTTTCAGCTTTGTTGAGACCAAATTATTATAATTATATGCAAAAATTAATAACAAATGATTTACTACCATTTTTTATGTAAATTTATGGATCAACAAATGTTTTATTAAAACTTTATAGCATAGAATATTATAGTTTTGCAGCAAGATTTGAACTAAAATAGAGCTTCATTTGTTACAGCCATGCATTAAAATGGTTCAGCAACAAAGAGATTTCCAAACAAAGGAGACATTTATTATTATAACTATGAATAAATTGTTGGTTCGGCAATGGTCTACCAAAAGTATATCATGCATTTGTTGATTCGACAGCTGAGAAAAACTTCGACTCTAACATTATAACCAAAAAGATACTTTCATCTATTACAATTATACTTATATTATGGTATTCTAATTAACTTGTCACAATTCTACAGGCCCATTATATGTAAATAAATGGTTTATCAATTAAATTTTGATCTTATGGAAATATATATATATATATATATATACACCAATGTTATTAATTTCAATAACCAGTTAAACACAATATTCTATAACATATACAATGTATGATTATGTTGAAATTCACATGCATTATACCTCACCAAATATTTATAGGATCAGATTCATCTCACTTGCAATTTATTAAGAGTAATACATTAATGAGCAAATTAAATTTTACAAAATAAATCATTAGGAAATTAATAGTTCAATATATTTTTATATTGTGAAATTTATATATATATTTTTAAACAATAATGAAACCATGAAGTTCATAATTAATTATAGTTTTTAAATTATTAAATATTTTGTTTATGTTTTAAATGACTACAATAAGTTTTTTTATCAAGTGTAATTATATTCGGAGTTGGATATCTTCCGCTTGGTTAAAACGTTGCCGTTTAACATGTTCATTGTCCTTAAAAGCAAATTACGGATTAAGAGCATTTTTTCCGTTTATTCTGTAATCACAGTTGCACTTCAAAAGCTTTCGTTTGTATCAACAAACTGAATTACATTACTTTACTAACTAAATTTATTGTTTTTATCTACTCACATCATTGTTCAACTCTGTTTTTACTTGCATTAACCAACAATTTGTGGGTAATTTCAGTTTTTCTTACTGGGTTTTATTTGCACCTCATTTTTCTATCTGACAATGTTGCTTATAGAAATTCCTAGCACAATTACTTGTGCTGATCTTTTACAATTCCGAAAACATTACAATATCGACGACGATTTCGATTTATTACCATGTGATGGTTTTAAATTTTTTGTAGATTCGCATCCCTTGCCTAGGTTTTTCACGTTGTTTTGAATTTTTTCTCCAGTATGGTCTTGTTCCTCCTTTCTCTTCATTTGTCGAAGAAGTCATGATTTCTTATAACGCTACACCCAGTCAGCTCCATCCTATTGCCTGGAAAATAGTTTTGGGTTTTGAAGCTCTGTGTTTGATGCATGATATTCTACCCATGTTTTATATTTTTAACCACTCCTGCGCATTGAAAAAGAGGACGAATAGTCCGTTCTATTTTATCGAGGGTAGAAAAGGTCAAGGATTGTTAACTGGATTACCAAATCAAGTGCGTGGTTGGAATGATAGATATTTTCTGTTGGGTTGCAAAAAAGGTTAGGGTGGATTACCCACATAATGGACAAAAGCTAAAATACCCCACCACAATCTAGGTAAAATACACGTGAATGAATCTGGCATCCAGACATTGGAGAATTTTATTCGCAATCAACAAACATTTGATGTTTTCGATATGTTGGAGAAATACTCTATTCTTCAATTTAAAAGAGGCATTGCAATTTTTTATATGATCAGTTTACATTTATTTATTAATTGTTTCTCATGTAGCTTTTTTTTTCTTTTCCTGGTTACAGTGGATATCGAAAAAGCTTTCCCAAATTCAACAACTTCAATATCAACTTCCATGCCCACATTGATGGGCCCTATTTCTGCGGCACCATCTACATTTGAAATTGAACATAAAGATGAAGATATAAAAGAGCTGCCATTGATAAGGCGAAGCAAGCGTAAAAAGTTGTGTGATGAGGAAGCTCAAGTTTCAATTCCTCCCAACAGTTTAAAGACAATGTCTAAAAAAGATCTTGAAGAACCTACATCAAAAGAGGTGAATTCTGTGATTTAAAATTGATGAATTTGGTTTACTTTTAGTTTATTAATTTTTTTTTTTTTATATTATTGTTGTTGTTGTTGACACGTTTGTGGAGCAGAGAATTATGGCTTATTTGGAAATCAGGAGGCGATGGCTGGCCTCCGATAAATTCATTGCAAATTTGAAAACAGACAAAAAAAATTGTTGTTCACAAGGCCAAAATCACAGAGGAAATAATGGATTTAGAGAAATAGATGGCAGAAGCTGTGAATGAATTGGGGTTTCATAAGAAGAAATTATCAATTATTGAACAATCATCTTCAAATGCAAAGTTAGAAAATGATGTTCTAGAAAGAAAGGAGAAAGAATTGTTGGACTGCAACAACAACCTGAAATCTACCCTTGTTGTAGTCCAAAAGGAAAGAGATAAAGCTTTTGATGTTGTCTCATGCATGTTCTTGAACACTCGAGAAGTCTGTTGTGATGCATTTAAGTCTAGATTTCCTTATGAAGATTTTAGTTTCTTAGAGAGTTTGATTTTGCAAGACGAAGAGAGAGATCTGGTAAAAGAGGATTGAAACGCCAATGTTTGTGGTAACAATAGTCACTCAGTTCAAACTTTGAGGTTCCTGTTACTTATGCTATGTTTTGAGAGATATGGAATTACGTATAATTACATAGCCATAGATACTGAGTTTCTTGACGTTGTTTTGTGTTTGGTTGGGACTTTCAAGAACATAAACAATTATAACTACTAGACGTTGAAAGATAATGTCGATATGTTGAAATTGATTCAATTGGGCCTAACATTTTTGGATGAGAATGGAAATTTACCTAGTTGTGGTTTGCAAGTGATTCGGTGGAGTTGTTGTGCCAATGCGAGATTGACTTTAAGAAGAATAATGAGAAGGGTATTGATGTGAATCGAATTGGTGAGCTTTTGATGTCAACAGGGATTGTGTTGAACGATGGTGATGGTGTTCACTGGGTTACATTTCATAGTGGTTTATGTTTGTATTTGTAAAAATATTCCCTAATATATTATTAATGAACTGCGTGTGGAGCTATTGTAACTACTATACTTGGTTAATGACTGGTACACTCTTAAGAACGTTAATTTGGATTGTATTAGCAAATATTGAAATACTGGTATTACAATATTACGAATCTATTATTTAACCAATACAAAATAATTTATACGAGAACAAAGATTTGTTTAATATATTTTAATATCAAAATACATGCGTGCATTACTTTATATATTTATCAAGGTTCATCAAACGGTGTAGGTCCAGGTTATGTAGTCATCTAATCAGAACATTCCGATTTGAGATCGATTAAATACTCCCGTGTCTTAACATAAGCAACAATAAGCTTAACATCATCCACGATTTCAAATAAAGCATCAATCATATTGTTGCATTTTCTCTTGCACCATTTAGATTTTCTATGTTGCTGTGAACATTGGTTAGTATTTGTTTGAACTCCTTTTGTCTGACACCCATTGTCGCACCAACATGTTTAAAAAAAGAATGAATTTAAATAAATATTTAAACATGCTAGAAATACAAATTGCATTATAACTGTATATATATAATACGATAATATAAAGTTGAATTCCAAATAAATAAGTCAACAAATAACAGAGAATTTATAATATTTTTTGTTTAGTTTTATATTACACAAAATTTGTATTACCTTCTCTCTTGATGCCTTCCCATTCCAAGTCGCTCCTCATTTGCAAAATGCAAAGTATCATTTTCTTTCAAATCTGAAACAACAGCGACTATAGAATTCATGACCTCGACCAACAAATGCATGCCTTCTTTGATTTTTGTTTTTGCAGTATTTATATCCGTAACATTGTGGTCGATGTCACTCAAAATTTGTTTCAGGTCTTCTTTTTCTCTGGCCATTATCAAACCAATTAAAGGTAAAAGAGATAAAGAGAGTCTATAAACGTATAAAAGTTATATGAAAAAAAGTTGAGATTGATAGTTGTATGTACATACAGTTTCGAGAAGAGCTTAAATAAGAAGAGAAAACGAACATATGGAAAACAAACAAACGTGTTCTATTAAATGAATGCAACGATTGAAGAATCTGAAAATATAAAAACCCAACCGAGGTGATATGCACTGACTTGAAACGTTTCATTGATTTAATAAATAATTACATCTGGAAAACCAACAAAGAAATAGTAATAAATAAGTATAATGATAAAAAAAAAAAAAAAAAATTGTTCGGATAGTTTCAAAAGAAACAATAATATATATTTAGTTAAAATCCATTGTTTCGTACAACAGTTACTACAACTTGATATTAGCATAACAATTTGTTCAGTAGACCAATGGTAAGAATGTTATAGTTCAATGAATGATATAATGTTTATAAACATTAGCAAACTTAATTAATATGAAATCGTATATTAAAGTAATTTGTTATTTTAATCTGGTTGATGATTTTATATTAATTAGGTAAATAGTTTATTAAATTACTAATGACATTTTAGTTTTTCATTCCATTTATGTTTCACTGGTTGGCTTATTTGAATTAAATATATTTCACCTAATTTTTGCAATATTTAACAATAATGTTGTTCAGGGTATTCCTAAAAAATTAAATATTATTTTATTAAAACGTACACCTACTATTTCAAAAACATCGATCCAATCGGTTTTCTACAATCGGCGGATTAACTGTCATTTATATTTCATTAATATATTCATTTATCTGATGTTTCTTTATTTAACGAATTTTCTATTTCTTTAAGTTGTGTTCACGCCCATTGTTTGTCCAACACGCTCTCAGTGTAATCGTTTTGGCTTTCTCTCATGTCGATGTCGATTTTCTTCCTAAGGGTTTGAAGCTTTCGTGTCAACATCTTCTACATTGTCGATTCAATTATTGTATATCTCATCCTTTTTTTCAATATTGTTTTTTGTTTTTGGTAGTAGTTTCATCTATTTGTTTGTGTAATCTATCATTAAAATTTCTTTAATGTTATAGTATACAGTTGTATTTGATGGGCATTCCTACGGATTGAAGTTATTTCTACGCAATTATAACACCTGTAAAAAAATTTGGATCAAGCATTATTAAAAATGAAAACCTAGGTTTACTGTTCATAAGAAATTAATACTTAGAGGGTCACAAAAAAAAAAAAAAAAAAAAAAATTGTTACAACTACTTTTACAGAGAAATTTCTTGTTTCAAAATTTATATGTTTGATTTTTTTTTACTGTTTGTTTTTCTTGTTAATATATTTTAGTTTCATATTTGATCTGCTTTGTTATTTAATCTTGGTAGAATGGAAACGACGAATCAATCATCAAAGATGGTAGAATCACAAACTGAGAGGAAAGGAAATGCACAGAATTTATCTTCGAAAACTAAACGGAAGAAAGTTGGTAGAGGTCCTGGTAGGCGCTCTACAAGACTCGAAGGAATAGTTTTGGATACTCACAATGACAATGTTTAGCGTGTGATAGAATCAGTAATTTTAATTGATAGCGACAAAGAAGTCGAACTGCAATCACCTCAACAGATGAAACATGCTAAACCAAGTAATACAATTGAAAATTTGAAAGGAAAGGTTGACCATTTAATACATCTAATAAAAAATTAGCAAACCAAATATAGAGATTTGTACTTCGAATCCCAAAAGAAGGTATAGAGATTCTGGTAGAATATGATTCACTTTTCTAGATGACTTCAAATGCTATATCTATTTGAGTATTGTTAATGATTTTGTTTTCACTCAAATTCAGGTTGAAACCTTAACAGAAGAAAATCATCAGTTGGCTTTGAAGTTACAAAATGCATTTGGAAAACTTAAAACAATATGACTTCTACAGATTATTAATCAGATACGTTGTTGTATCACTTTTATAAACTCGCAATATTTTTATAGCAAAATAATATGTCTTTCCACAAACTATATTTTATATATGAAATTGGTGAAATGAATTTGAACACTTAAGAAGATAAAAAAAATTGTGTTTATTTTGTTTGCTTGCAGACAAAGAAGTACACTGGATTATGTTTGGAATTGATGAACAAATGGAAGAACACGGTCTTGCTAGCAAATTCAACAGAAGTTCAAGATACAGTCACTGTACCCTCTCAACCAGTGCATGAGCATCAGCCTCGTCGCAGGGTTAGACCCGCATCGAGCAACAAAAAGAATATCCACAAATGAAGATCCAATTCGTTTATGTATTTAATCTATTCAATATGAAATGAATACTTTATGAAAATTTCTATGTTGTTTCTTTTGGATTGCTTTTATAGTTTTTATGTGAACTTAAAAAATGTTTGGTTAGCTTTTTTACATGAATATTGCAATGTTAGGTTGTTTCTGTTGGATTGCTTTTATAGTTCTTTTCCTCTTTTGTGATGCCTCTAATATGTTTGTATAAAAATGGTCTAATTATATTTTCAGCATCATTCGCTTGTTCAATTAATACTATATTTGTAGACATGTTTTTGACATTTGATGTCAGTATTTCGTAGTGAATTGTGCATGATATTTAATATTACTTGAATAATATTGAGATCAACTGTTTAAACTTAAAATTTATACTGACCTTTCGTAATTTCTGTAACTTATAATAATTTTCAAGTTTGACATTGTCAACTAAAATTTTTCTCACAATATAGGATTCATATATTTCTTTAAAATCAGTAACCTCCAGTCAAATTCTCAAAACAAACATCTATTCACACAGTTCATTCAAAAACTTTGTTTGTTTAATAATTGAGAACATGATAATCCGATTAATTTTAGGATTACTATATCAAACAACCTAAAAGTTATTTCAGCAATTCCGTTAGACATACTCACATCTACATTTTTGCTGTTATAACATTAATGAAAAATTTACTAAAATTAAATGGAGAATGGTCCTATTATCGGACCAACCATAAACATATGTTATACTTTTTTTATTCATTTAAAACAGTAACAAAAAATTTAATAGTTTGAAAACTATAATTGATTCGAAATTTTCTTTTTTAAATAAAGATTTTTAGATATAAAAATATATCAAACTATTAATGTTACATGTTATATAATTTGATCATATTTCATATTCCAACCATTCAACTCGATTGTTCATAGACTCAAAGGTTCAATTTTGTTATTCCTTAGTGAAGGGTGAGATATATATATATAGATTTTACACGAAATAGTTTGTTCACTGTTTTATACTAATTGTGGTTTAATGTTATATTTATTTGTGTTGGCATACATCAATCAAGATAAAACATTTTCACAAACGAAGTCCCAATTACATTATATACTTAATCTATCAAATGTGACATGATCACTTTATCATGACCTCAACTTTTTTCTTGGATTGCTTTTGTAACCCTTACTGCTACTTTTAAAATTCTCATTGTCACTTTCTTTCTGCCCATTTCCTTGTTCCCTCTCTTTCAATGTGTCGAACATGTCTGTACAAGAATTGTCTATCCTGTTTCAACATCATCAGGTTCAACTCTTGCCACCATTTTTCTAGACACATTTTTGATTTTTGGTGTCAGTATTTCGTATTTAGTCATGTCTGACATCGATGATTGTGATGCATATTCTCCATTATTTGCTTATTGTATTTTACAAAACATTGATATCACTTCAATATTATGAAAATTAACTATCTAAGAATAAAAATTATACTGACCTTTTGCAATTCTCGTAACTTATATTCATCCTCAAGATTCTCATCAATCGAAAAAGTTTTGTGACAGTATAATATTTGTATCCTTCAGATCCATAATTCTCAACTTGATTTTGAAAACGAAATCAGTCCAGACAGGTCACTCAAAACTTTTGGGATATTCTTCTGATCATTACCTTGTTTGTTCAATAGTTGAGAACATGATAACCCAACCAATCTTTGGCTACAGTATCAAACAATATAAAAGTTGCTTCGGCAATTCCATTTGACACTCTCATTTCTACCTTGTATCTGTTATAACATTAACTAAACATTGTTACAAATAAATGTCTGAAATTGAATATACTTCTTATTATATTGACAATACATAATTATAAACAGTAAAAACTAAACAATGATATACCTCATCTGAGGAGATTTCGATTCCTTGTTGCATTTGTCACAATATAAATATGTATTAATATCAGGGATTTTCTTCTTGCAATAGGTGCAGGAATTGTAACACCAACCATATCTGTTCACAAACTATGTTATAATAATCAGTTTAAGGTTTTAGTGAATATTGTACCTCATCAACATCATGCCACACGAGATTGGTAACATGTTTGAGTGATGTTCTATTCTCAAACATTTCCTTCTCAATTGGAACTTGATTTAGAATCTTTTTATATAATTGAATTATTGGCAGAATTCCCATTTTGAAATAACAAAGAGTAGATAAAATTTTAAATATGATTCTATCCGTGAAATTACTCTTAAAAGCTGTTTCTCAAGCACATACTCTTTCTGTGGAGAATGCACCTCCCCAATATCTAAATTTATATAAATTCTAGATGCCGAAGTTGTATTGAGATATAATCTTCCTGTATGGAAAAAACATAAGTTAGTAATCGAAAATATATTAATTTCATGTAATATATTTTTATTACCTTGAAAATCTTTAACATTTGTTGAAGTAACTATTATGACAATTGGGTTGGTACTTGCTGATTGCAAATCTTCACTTATTTCTTCATAAAATTTTCCCCATAACTTAATGTCAACCGCTTCTATGAAATTAATATTAGTGTAAATTATTTAAAGTGGAAGAAGAATGTAAAAAATATTAACAAAGGAATTTACTATGCCATCTGCAATCTGATGTCTCTTTTTTTAGTTTTTGTCGACTTGATCTCTTCAATTTCTCCTATTGCATTCAATACTCCAATGACATCTGCATATAATTTATCATATTTGATGTACAAAAATATTTCTCACGCATTTAAAATACAAATATTCAAATTAACTATACTTAATAATAACCTTGTATCATTTGTTCTATTCTAAAGATCATGAAGACCAGCAAATTCAAATTTATATCTTTGAATAACAACTCTCGATTCTTTTATTTCTTGTACAGTCGTGATCATGAGAAATTGTATACAGTATATACCGTCAACGGGTCTGTAAGAGGGAGCAGATGGTATGACTTTTATATGTTTGATAAAATATATCAACCCTTCATGAAGCTGATTTTTAAACTTTGCAATCCTATATTCTTTGGTATCGAGGCATGAATAACTTGATTCTAAAAAACCAATGAAAATCACAAATTTAAACAAACCTGTACAAATCGGAAATAAAAGTCTTAACATTATTTTCAAACTATATTTTATACCTGTTCATCAATCAAAATCATGTCAAGGCTCATAAGTTCGTCACCCACAATCTAGATACTTTGATAGTGACTATCCAATCATCTCTTGATTCATCAATATCTTTAAGAAAAGTATTAGACATTGTTATGACTTGCCTGCAAAAAGAAATTCATCCTTGATACAATTCAATAAAAGCAATAAAGATTCCTAACCGAGATTTTACAACTAAAGCAAATGTCGTTGTATCACAATTATAAATAAATAAAATAATGTTTCAATTTTATAATCTAATTCATACAATAAATATTTCTTATCACAATTTAATAGTATGCGGAATTTTTTGTTCGCTATTGAAATTTTAAACTCCAAGAAGAACTTACTGATTTACAATTGTCATAACAATATTGTTCGTCAATTTCTTTATTACAATTCTATAATATTATTATACGCAAATTAATAGCTTGTATAGATGAATTCATAATCCAACATATACATCATTACAATAGAAAGATAAAAACAATTGAAAGTATCACATTACCCGTGATAGGAACTATATCTCAATTATGCCAGCAATTTGTTTATTTATTTATTTATTTTTTTTGGGAACAATGGTCTAATGATATACTTTCAAGTACCATTACTTATTTCTCTTAATCGTATATGACAACCTAAACAACTACATATATATAGCAAACACATTAATTTCAAGAATTATGTATATAACCTTTCACATTCACATAAATACTCCTCACACTTCACATTAATTTCGCATTAAACATAATACATAGCAAATACAATGGATCGATCTCTTTCAGATAAATATCTATCCACAAAATTGCATCAACTTCAATAACACTTACTAAACAGCATAACAATAATAACAAAATTAAATAACATTTAGGATTTTTTTATTTTTGTAATTTTTTATGTGGACAACTATAATTCTTATTTAAATTGCATTTGATACAAACTTATACTATTATGTGACATAAACAATACCATTTATTTCTTCAATACTTTAACAAAAACACTACACTAAGAATGACGTTAAATATCATAATACCAAACATCATCATAATACCGAACACATCATTAAAAAAGGAAGTACATCAACCCATAATTAAACCAAACTTCTGATATCCTATCCACTAATAGTAATATCACATTGAAAGTATCACATAACAGTACAATGTACCCATCGATTTTGCATAAAATTATTAATAGTACAAATCCAACACATCAGAAAGGAGCAATTGTAAAGCTACAAAACACGATATCAAGAGACTAATACCATTAACAACAACATTAAATATGAGAACACCAAACATCATCAAAATAACAAACATATCAATGAAAAAGTAAGTGTATTAACCCATCGAGCTGCATGATTAGTTTGACACTTTGTTTATTACAATTTATCCGCATAAAATACCATGATTCAGAAACCACTCCTTTGATATACTGAATAAATTACAGCACAACAAATGGTTTATTACAATAGAAATCATAACCTTTATCGTTTATAGATTGATACTGAAATTTTCAACTGAGAGAAACATTGAGTCACTTCAAATTTTTTTACTAATATTGTAGTTCGGCACCTTTGCTGATATAAACTCAAAGAGAAATCAAGCCACTTTATTTTTTATTAACATTATAGTTTGACATCTTTAAAAAATTGTCTAACAAATTTATGGAATCTGTTGCCTAACCATTGTCTACAATTATGATTGTTCAAAGCTTGTTGTGCTCGATAACTTCACTGTCAAACCATCAATTTGGCTCTAAAATGGTGATAGGGCAAATACTGATTGTGATATCATGATTTAAGAATGCTTGAAATTTCGACAGATCAAGGTATCATCGAGGTCTACATTCCATTGTTGGACCATAACCAGGATGCAATTAATTGTATTTATAATTTGAAACAACTTTTCTAAGAACACTGCTAAACCATGAATTTGAATACTTATCCATGATTTGAGGATGGCTGAAATTTTGATAGCTCGATATATCAGAAAGATAAACAATTCCATATGTTCCTATGTTAGTCACTCCCAGGTTATTTTTTATAGTCAGACCAAGTATTAGGCAACTTGCCTGATACCAACTTAGAGAGACGTTAAGCCATTTAATTTTTTATTGATATTGTTGCTCGGCAACTTTAAAAAATTGCCTAATAAATAGTATGGAATCAGTTGCCTAACTATTGTCCATAACTATGATTGTTCAAGATATCGAAATCTTTACATCATCAAACAGTTGATATATTAGATCGAATTGGTTGTAGTCAATATACGATCCACAATTTATCCATAAGGTATCATTGAGGTCTACATTCCATTGCCGAACCATTATCACGATATGATTGGTTGCGTTTATAATTTGCTATAACTTTTATAGGAACACTGGTAAACCATGAATTTAATCGGAATTTGAATGCCTTGACTCAATTCCATCTGTCCCTATATTGGTCACATTCAGATAAATACTGGGATTTTTTTATTTTTATAATTTTTTTATGTGGACAGCTGTAATTCTTATTTAAGTTGCATTTGATACAAACTTATATTATTATGTGACATAAACAGTACCATTTATTTCATCAATACTTTAAGAAAAACACTACATTAAGAACAACATCAAACATCAGAATACCAAACATCATCATAATTCTAAACACATCAATCAAAAAGGAAGTGCATTAACCCATAATTAAACCAAAATTCTGATATCTTGACCATTAATAGTAATATCACATTGAAAGTATCACATAACAGTACAATTACAGCATAGCAAATGGTTTATTACAATGGAAATCATAGCCTTTATCATTTATAGACTGATACTGAAATTTTCAACTCAAAGAGACATTGACTACTTCAATTTTTTTTATTAATATTATAGTTCGGCAGATTTGCTGATATAAACTCAAAGAGAAATTAAGCCACTTCATTCTGTATTAATATTATAGTTCGGCATCTTTAAAAAATTATGCTAACAAATAGTGATACACAACTGAACATGCGCCCCTTTTTTCCCCCTTATTTAGACCTTCTGAATACCATCGCAACTAAATACGAAGAAAATTTTCCAATGTCAATACAATGCACCTATATAATTATAGATAGCAATCCTAGACAAATGTCATTAAACCACAATTAGTAATAGCAATCCAATGCACCTGTATACTTTTTATTAATGCACATCTTTGGAATGCCAATCAATACACTTGTATTATTATTATTAATACATATCCCATTTTTTTAACTAATTAATAATTATAGATGGAGCAATAAATAACAATCCAACATGTCAATATAGAGCAATTTGATTGGCTTGTCAATCCAATGTACCAAAATGGAGCAATTCTAGAGCTTCCAAAATGTGCCACATGGCGAACAACCCGTATGGGTATTCAACTATATATATATTGTATGGAATCCGTTGCCTAACCATTGTCCATAATTATGAGTGTTCAAAGCCTGTTGTGATTGATAACTTCACTGTCAAACCATCAATTTAGCTATAGAATGGTAATAGGGTAAATACTGATTGTGATATCATGATTTAAGAATGCTTGGAATTTGGACAGATAAAGGTATCATCGAGGTCTACATGCCATTGCCAAACCATAACCAGGATGTAATTAATTGTGTTTATAATTTGTTATAACTTTTCTAGGAACACTACTAAACCATAAATTTGAATACTTGTCCATGATCTAAGGATGACCGAAATTTGGATAGCTTGATATATCAGAAAGATAAGCAATTCCATCTATTCCTATATTAGTTAGTCCCAGCTTATTTTTTATAGTCAGACCAAGTATTAGGCAGCTTGCATGATACCAACTTAGAGAGACGTTAAGCCACTTAATTTTTTATTGACATTGTAGTTCGACATCGTTAAAAAATTGTCTAACAGATAGTGTGGAATATGTTGCCTAACCATTGTCCATAATCATGATTCTTCAAAGTCTGCTACGATTGATAACTTCACCGTCAAACCATCAATTTGGCTATAGAATGGTAATAGAGCAAATACCGATCCACAATTTATCCATAAGGTATTATTGAGGTCTACATTCCATTGCTGAACAATTATCAGGATATGATTGGTTGCGTTTATAAGTTGTTATAACTTTTTGAGGAACACTGCCAAACCATGAATTTGATCAGAATTTGGATACCTTGATACAATCTCATCTGTTCCTATATTGGTCACTTTAGGAATATTTCATTGACGCAAGACCAAAGGAAAAGATAGTAACGATTTTGTTAAACCTACAACTTAGAAAACATTATAAGAACGTCAAGATGGTTAGATATTTTGGATGCCAATGCAATGCACACATACTGAGAAAAGAAGCAAAAAATAGTCATCCATAATTGGGCGGCATGATTTGCTTGGCAATTTGTTTGTTATAATTCATTGCATAAGATATTATGATCCAGAAAGCACACCTCTGATATATTGCCTGAGTATTAATAAATACATGGATGATTCGGACACATACAGTTGAATACATCAAAATCACCGTATATTGACTACAACCAACAAATCTTTACATTCCATTGCTGAATAAATGACTCTACCAAAAAAATAATAAATACAAATTCTCATTTCCTTGAAAACAAACATAACAAAATGTAATCAATCTTCATGTTAACATTGTTAAGGAACAATTATTTATTCGTATAAAAATTGGTACCTAAAAAACGGAAACAACAAAAGTTAATTAATATTCATATTAAAATTATCAAGGAACACACTTACCGTTTGGAAGGAATAACACAATCAATCATTCAAATAAATTGGCTAAACAAAAACAATCATTAAATCTAACAATAATCGTTAAAATAGTTGGGAGACATACTTACAGTTTCGTATTAAAATATTTAGAAGATATACTTTCAGTTCAGAATAACAAATCAAAATAACAACTCATCTGACAGTATCAATCCGACATCCTGCCTTTATTCCATGTCAATTCATGAATCTCTGACCTGTAAACAACAACAAAAACATACATAAATAAAAAACCATTGATCAAAATGCACGTGAAGAACATACATATTATTTTCACAAACTAAAATAACATATAAACAATTAACAAAAGACCAGACATATTGTTGACACCAATTAGTAAAATGCGATGATACACAACTGAACATGAGCCCCTTTTATAACCCCTTATTTAGACTTTTCGAATATCAACACAATTAAATACGATTTCAATACAAAGAAAGTTTTCCAATGTCAATACAATGCACCTATATAATTATAGATAGCAATCCTAGACCAATGTCATTAAACCACGATTAGTAATAGCAATCAAATACACCTTACTCGTTATTAATGCACATCTTTGGAATGCCAATGCAATGCACCTGTATTATTATTATTAATTATTAATTATTAATATAGATCCCATTTTTTAATTAATTAATAATTATAGATTGATCAATAAATATCAATCCAACGTGTTAAGATAGATCAATTTGATTGGCTTGTCAATTCAATGTGTCAAAATAGAGCAATTCTAGAGCTTCCAATATGTGCCACATGGCGAACAACCGGCATGGGTATTCATGAATCTTAGAGCTAAAAATATCTCATTAAACCACACATCCAACGTGGCAAGAGAGAGCAATTCTAGAGCTCCAAATAAAACAATGTTATAGCTAAAAAAAAAAAAAAAAACCTATCATACGTGTCACTCAAATAAGTATGCTTTTACTTTTGGATTTGGAATACCAATACAACAATTAATCTCTCTTTACATCATCACCAATAAAATTCAACCACATGACAACCACAAATCTTATGTGTCAAAATGGAACAGTTCTATGAGTTCCAAATGTATCATATGACGAACAACCCGTATGGGTATTCAACTTTATATATATATATGGAGAGAGAGAGAGAGAGAGAGAGAGAGAGAGAGAGAGAGATGTGTAATATTTGTTCACTTATTATTTTTGTTTTTGGAGCGAAAAATCTCAGTAATAACTAAAAAATTGAAAACACGCAAAACATAAAAAAATTCATATTTATCAATCATACCACAATATTTCATAAAAATCTTTTCTATGTTTTCATTCTCTAATATACCACAATAAATTCAACCACATGACAACCACAAATCTTATGTGTCAAAATAGAACAGTTCTATGAGTTCCAAAATGTATCATATGACGAACAACCCGAATGGGTATTCAGCTTTATATATATATATATATATATATATAGAGAGAGAGAGAGAGAGAGAGAGAGAGAGAGATGTATAATATTTGTTCACTTATTATTTTTGTTTTTGGAGCGAAAAATCTCATTAATAACTAAAAAATTGAAAACACGCAAATCATAAAAAAATTCATATTTATCAATCATACCACAACATTTCATAAAAATCTTTTCTATGTTTTCATTCTCTAATATACCACAATATTTCATATTTATCAATTATCATAAGAAAATGATATCAAGCACATTTTTATTATTTTCATTTTCAAAAATACATAAAAAAACTTATTATTTTTATTTTTGATTTCACTTTTGAAAACAAAAATGTCAAAAACATAAAGGCATGTTTGATTTGTGATTCAAAAACTAAACTAAAATTCAAATTTTTGAGTTGTATTTTAATATTTTTGATATTTAAAAACATGTTTGATATAAAATTTAAAAAACAATTTTCACATTAAAACTACTTTTAAGTTGTATTTAAATTCATGCTCCAAATGAAAGTCACCTTAAGCTAAAGGCTGAATTTGCGATTCTATGAAAGCAAATAAATTTATATATGGATATCATAAAGGCTCTCAAATAAGGAATAATTTCAAATTTAAGATAGAGTGATTCTCATTTAAATTTAATAGTACCATATGATCTTTAAAAGATTGATTAAAGAAATAATTTTTTACTTCTTTCTCCGGAATCTTCAAACATTTACTAGCTTAGAAACTTCTATTGGCTTAAACATCGCTGTTAATGATATTGAAATTTGAAATGATTTAATGAAATTTCGAAATTTCAATGTTTGTTACCATTTAAGTCAAATCATTTTGAGACTTTTTATCATGTTGTACTCTACCAAATATGATTCATTAGTTCCATTACATTTAACCGGTATTTTACAGGCATCAGGGGAGATAGTTGAGAACTTTCCAAAACATTAAGAGTAATTCTGTTTTTTTCAAATATATAAGGGGTCTATAAGTTTTCTGGCAATTGCCCTACTAATAATAATGTAAGACAAAATGTAGGCGCTCGAAAAGAAGTGAGAGAGGAGTTTACAGTGTGAAAAAAAAGATGGCAGTGAGTGAATGAATGAATTGATTGGTTGCTGCATTAACTCTCTTGCCAAACGCACTGAGAGCGATAGGACTGTTACTGTTTCATGGAGATTTTCGATTTAGTATTGAGTACTAACGCACTGTACCCGTTGAATTCAAATCCATATTGATTTATCACTTTGTTAGTATCCAAGTTGGAGGATCTCTCGCCTTCGATCAACCCCCTCTGTGTCATTTCTGGTGAGATCTCAGATGACCCTTTTGCTTGTTTTATTTCTAATTTTAGTTTCTTTTTCTTTTTTATGATTGCTTCAATTTTTGTTCATACCCATATGCCCCATTTTTGTTTTTATGCTTTATTTGTATAGATTCTTGTTTCTGATTTTAGTACAACACTCAGAACCAATTGAATTCCTAAATTTTGCTTATTGAATTTTAGTGGCCTTGCTGATTTATTTTGGTGATCTAATTGAATTTTTTATTTTTATTTAGTAGATTTTCTCTTGTTCTTCTCGGATTTGGCCGGATCTTTGTGAAGTTTTAGTTTGCTCTCTAAGAATAAAGTATATCAAGTTCATTGACATTGTGGTGGGAAATCCATTTGGTGGGTTTGAGATTGTTTGGTTGTTCGTTTTGATGATGGAGCACCTTCCTGTTGAAGTCATTGGCAATATTTTGTCTCGGCTTGGAGGTGCACGAGATGTGGTGATAGCCTCTGCAACATGTAAGAAGTGGCGGGAGGCTTGCCGCAAACATCTCGTCACACTCTCGTTCAATTCCAGTGATTGGCCTGTGTATCATGATTTGACAACAAATCGACTGGAAATCCTGATAACACAAACAATATTCCAGACCAGTGGATTGCAAGGCCTATCAATTTTGATGGATGATGTTGATGAGTTCTCTGCATCAACTGTTATTGCCTGGCTCATGTATACTAGGGAAACATTGCGCAGGTTATATTATAATGTCCGGACCACTCCGAATGTTAATATTCTTGAAATCTGTGGGAGACAAAAACTGGAAGTGTTGTCTTTGGCCCACAATTCAATCACAGGGGTGGAACCTAATTTTCAGAGATTTCCTTGTTTGAAATCTCTCTCTTTGAGTCATGTTGCTATTTCAGCGTTGGATTTGAGTCTTATGCTCACGGCATGTCAGAATATTGAGACCTTGGAACTTGTCAATCCAGAGATTGCAATGTCAGATGCCCAAGTGAAAGTTGAACTGAGCAGTCTGACACTGAAGAATTTTTATGTTGAAGCAATTAGTTTGGACAAGTTTATATTGGAGGCTGATAGTATTGAGCGTTTGCACTTGAAAGATTGTGCTCTTGAACTTTTTGAACTCATTGGCACGGGGACTTTAAAGCATTTCAAGATTGATGATGTCAGTGTTATACATATTGATATTGGTGAGACTGTTGATAATCTTGAGATTGTAGATATCAGCAACTTCACAATTTTTTGGCCAAAATTCTACCAGATGATCTCAAGATCATCAAAATTGAAGAAGCTTCGTCTTTGGGATGTTGTATTTGATGAGGACGAAATTGTAGATTTGGAAACAATTGCTGTTTGTTTTCCACAGCTGACCCATCTTTCGTTGAGTTATGACTTGAGAGATGGAGTTATTCACTATGGCCTGCAAGGGTCTTCTAATTTTGAGAATGTGGTTGTATTGGAGCTTGGATGGATTGTCATTAATGATCTCTTCTCACATTGGGTTGAGGGGCTTTTAAAACGATGCCCAAATCTTAAAAGGATTGTCATTTTCGGGGTTGTTTCAGAGATAAAAACCCATGAAGAATGTCTGTTGTTGGGCACTTTCACTTCATCAATTGTTCAGCTCATGAGGAAATATTTGCATGTAGAGGTGCAGTTTGAATATGAGTGAAAGCTCTCTAAATTGCTTTGGTAAAAAATTCAAGTTTGTTATATAATTATGAATTGTATGATCACATGTGCAGGTAAGTAGCCTGAGCATCCTTTTTGTCTGTCCATAAATGATAGTTGAAGTCTCTTTCATTTGGTTGAAAATTTCATTACTTGATTGAATGAAATACATTTTATGCTCAAGTTCATGCTATTTTACTTAATTGCTATGTGCATGCTTCTTGTGTACTACAGTATTTAAAACTATGTTGCTCTCACTTTGGCTCACATACATCTTTGCCTTTGAGGATTTGTGGTAGTCACAGATAATGCAGCCTTAGATCTTGAGTTTTAATAGTTATTGTATAAGTTCTTTCATGATGGCTATTTGTTAGATGGGGCTAAACCAGTCTTTTTAGTAAAATTTGTACTCCTCATTACTGAGTAAATTTTGTCTGTAAAAATCTTACTTGTAATTACCAAGTAAAATTTGTTGAAATGAACCTTGGCGGTGTGAGAGAATTTTGCTAATAAAAAAATGAAAAGACACATATAGTAAGGGGGATATAAGATTCTTATCCCTTAAAGTGCAAATTGTAAAAGAGCAATAAATAAACATGCAATTGTAAAACTATAAGACACTATTGAGGTTATGCCCTATGAAGCCTTAAAAAGTCGAATTTATTTGTTATCGGAATCTTAATCATTAATTTATGTATCTTATCAATAAAAATCAATAGTTTCAGTAAGTTTTCTTTTAATGCAGAGAACCATGCAATCTTTAAGAATATATGTAGACTTGAGAGAGAGAGAGTTACTGGAGATTGTAAATTAGAAGCTTAATGAAGTTTCCAAAGGATCTGATTCTATTGTCTGAATACTGCATTTGGCTATCTTTAGAGTTTCCTTTCCATGGTTCTATTTTTGGTTGTTGGAAACTTTTATTTTTGTCAGTCCTCTTAAGAATTTTCTTCTTGTTAGTTTTACCAGGAGTCTACATTCCAATGTAAATTGATGGAAACGGGGAGACTTTATCAGAAGACGATAAAGATAAAAATTACATTTGTATGATTGATCATTTTAATGTCACAGTTTTGTTTAGTGTTGTTATCAACATAATTTCTTTCAGGATTAAAAAAGATTTCCGCTGGAACAGAAAATGAATTAGAATTGACTGACATCTGACATCAATTCTTGCTTTTGTGCTTTAATTGTTTGCAGTGCATTTGTACTTTTCATCCTTCAGAAAGAACAGAAAACTGAAGGATTAAATATCTATGCTTCCGTATCGTCATGACTTGTATTAATGGAAATATGGGGTGAAGCAATGGTGTGCTGTTCATTCCACTTATCAAAACTGCATACCGTATCCCACGTATATTTTTAGCATTGTGTAATTCCCTTAGAAGCTTACACAAAATGTATAATTGGCTTCAATGATATGATTTAAAAAAGTTACTCCATAGAAGAAAGTATTATCGAAATATTGTGTGGGATTTTGTTATATGCCTATTTTAGCTTCCCAGACGTAGAAACTAAGCCTTATTAATATATTTTTAATTTAAGAGACTTTATTCCACTTTTGACATTATGATTAAAGGTCATTGAATCTTAGATACTAGCGCAAAAGAATCCTATGCTTGTGTGCATGCATGTTTTCTTTTTCTTTGGTTGGTGACTGTGCAAAAAAAAAAAAAACATAGATTCTGCATGAGATGAATGAGAAGGAAATAGTGAAGTGCTTGCCAAATTTAAAGAACCCTACAGTGGGAGGATATAACTCAAATGAGTTAAAATTCTGATGCTCATATCTGAGTAAGTATGATATTGTACTGATTATTGATTGCCTATGTTCAAGTTCTCCACCTACATGTATTATATTATGGACTAAGGTACGTATTTGTTTTCAATTTCAGTACTTTTTGTTTCCCCTTCATCCCTCATTTCAACTTGATTATCAATGAGGTATGCTTGACTTCTGAAATTGATATTAGTTTGACACACTATGACAATAACTTCTAGAAATTATAGTTAATTTTAAATTGGGGAATTATTATGAACCTTCTTGAGAGATCAACTTTTTTCGTTGAACCTTAGTGGTTTCAAAAACCATCAATAACACCCCTTTCAAGTTTTTTTGAATGATTGTTAGGGGATTTTAATAATTTTTACCAAAAAATTTCCTGGTTAGGGTGGGTTATTAATAGTTTTCGAAAATTCCTAGTGTCAGTAAAAAACTAATCTCTTAGGGGGGTTATTAATGATTTTTCAATTAAATGTTTTGATGAGTGAGGGTTTCTTTATGTCATTCTCTCTATTGTGTTTTTGAATTAGTACATGGTGGAGACTAAAACTATATAGCATAAGACCTTCTGAAGCCAGCAGGTACAGTTTTCTTCTTCCCATGATTTTGTTCTTTTTTTTTTATTTTGGTTGTCTTAAGTTAAATATTTTCCAGGTAAGGCTTCTAGATTTTAGTGTCACCATCCAACTCCTTGTTTCTTTGTCTACAAAGATTAAGATCAATTTGGCATAGAAATCTAGGCAATATTAGAACAGTTGGCCTTTGCCTGACATCTTGCTTAGCCAGCACAATCTTTAATTGAACAAATATATAGGGAAAACGTTTATTGCAAATAGTCATTATTTATGCCTCTTATCATGATCTTAAACCGGCTAGGACATGCATTTGATAATATAAAAGGAGATAACGTGATCAGAAATTTGGGATTCTTAAGAGTCCTAGTTCTTCTAAATCCAAATGAGTTAACTCTCTCACTTTCCATGTTCTTTTCTTTCCATTAAGTCTCTGTTAGAGGGACTTTGATCATGGTCAAAGCCTTCCAACATGGTATTCACAATTTTAGACATGCTTTTAGATCTTCTTAGCAACCTATATATGTGTCAAGTAGAATGTTGCTACTTTACTTTTGAGGTACTGCTTGTGGCTCTGATGACAGACCTTCTGTTTTAGAATGGTGAGTTTCTTTTTTCATAATCCATCAAGTTCTTCAATTTTGAGTCAAATTGTTGTACAGTTCTTGACCTTAAGAAGATCATAAACAAGTATTATTTTTGTTTCTTTTGCATTTAGCTGCTGGAGCAATACCTATCTGATCATTGCAATCAAATACAAGTCTCAATAGCTTTTATTTGTCGTGAACTTAGAATGAAAATGACATAGATATAGAATGTTGATGTTCTATATCCAGGTTCATTTCATTGTTCCTTGTACTTTGTGCCCTCTTGATTCGAAAGCTCTTAGTTTTTGTTATACTAAGATGAAGATATCATAGAATGGAATTTATTGCTATATGCTTTGGTCACTGTCCAGTTGATTAAGTAATTATTTGACTCCAAAGTCATGTGCAAGTTACATGGATTAAACACAACCATGACAACAGACATATATATTGTTTTAATATTTTAATTAATGCAATGGCTGTACATGGACATGATATTTACTCGGTCAAGCTGGTGTTTATATAATGTTAAGCATTTGTACAACCTAAACCTTAAGTTTGCTTTTGCTTTTGCTTTCTCTATTATGAGTAGCTACGTTGCTATTTGTTTTGCTTTTGTTTTTCAAGATAGGATTCTGTTATTCCAAGGGGTCCAATTGTAATGGACTTTTTGAATTAGAACATCATTTGCAGGCTCTGTTTTTAATTTTTGTAGCAGCCGCAAGAGATTTATTTCCATAGAATATCTGGAGTTTACTTGAGTAATTTAATTATATCAGGCAACAGGTAGTCTGATTTTTTTTTTTTTTTTTTTCTTATTAAAGTTTTCCTTTCGTCAGAAGTCTTGGAATCTTCAATTACATGAAGAAAGATTGGTCAGTGCTTTCTAGGAAATGCCCTGTTGTTTTCGGTACTAAATGTCCAAGGGCCCTGCACTGTTTTTATTATGTATCACATGGAAACCTGCTGTTATTTTGACTGTTAGTGCATAGGTTTGCTTAACATATAGAAGCAATCTTCAATGCTTCCTTGCTGGGTATAAATTATTTCTTGTTTTGAGGTTAAGAGAGATGCCTAATCCTCTTGATGCTCATTTGCTCTATGTTGCTTAAAAACCATTGACTTGGTAAATAGAAATGGGTGTGTACAGAACAATTTGCAGATATTTGTCACTCTGCGGATCAGAGAGGTAAATATTTCTGGCATATGTAGCCTGAACAATCTGCCCTTTTTATTTTCATAAATGTATTTTTGTTTTCCTTGTGGAATGTCAGCAGTGGCATGTTGACTTGTTGCTTTGCCTTTTTCTACATAAAATTATCTCTTCATTCTTTTACTTCAGATTTTGAACTTGCTTTAAATAAGTTGTGATAGATTAATAAAGAATTTCAATGTTGGTGTCTACCGATATTACTGGGATTTATTCACTACACCAGTGACATACTGATATTTTGGAAACTCGTGTTGATATTTTGATTTGTAAAGTAGCATTTTTGTAATTAGTTATACGTGTTTTGTCGGAATTTTGGAGCAACGTTGTTGCCGTATCATGGTTGAACCCATAAAATTACCCTTGTGACAGTATAAGATCTGCATCATCTGTAAGCCATCTCCTGTAAGGTAATATGATCCTCCATTTTATTCATCGTGAAACTCATCCTAAATATGCTGGTGAACTTTATATCACATAGCACTTTACTGTTGTGCAGGATCTACCGTTTGGTTGTTAACTAACCATATATATATATATATATATAGCTCTATGGGTGTTGGAGTTCTTCTGGTGAGTGGTGACTTGATTTCTTGAGAGCTTCACTTATTCTAGGATTGTTTATGTCGCCATATACTTGAGCATGGTTGTGGAATTATCCCTTTCATGGCGTCCTCTCAGTTTTTGTTAAACAAATGATCAAACATTTGTTCATTTTTTTAAGATATTGATGGCTTCGTTTGGTTGCCAATTGGGAATACTATTTTTAGTATTTTCAAAAAAGTTAAACAGTAAAATACCCAAAAACTCTGATTTTTAGGGAATACTAATTTCAATATTATTCAATTTTTTTTAAACCCTCTAAATTTGTTAGTTTAATTAAATATCCCTAAATATTTTTTTAAAAATTACAAAAACACCCCAACAATCCACATTTATCAGATTCCGACCACCACCGCCGAAAAATGGTCGGAACTTGGTAGGATGGCACACTACCGGTTGAATTTAGCCGGTAGTGCGCCGATCTAGCCTTTTTCGGCAAGATCCACGGTGGATCTGGCCGATGATCTCGCGGCCGCCGTTGAGCAAATATCTGGCCGGCGGCGCCGGATGGATCGCGCGCAAGATCCATGGTCATGCACCGATAAGGTGACTCTGGCCACCCTCCGGTGGTGGTGGTCGGCTGCCGTATTTGAGGGTGGGTTGGGGGTATTTTTGTTAACTTTTAATGTTTTATTATGGGGGGTATTTTGTAAAAAAACAAACATAGGGGGTATTTTATAATTTATAAATCTTACATCGTAATACCCGCCCAATTCAATTTTTTTTTAACTTTTTTAAAAAACTTTTCCCAAAACCTCCAAATTTTGAACCAAACGAAGCCAATATCATCTAATTTTTTAAAACTTGGCCCGGCTCGGTTGGTTTAATTAGGGGTGGGCGAAAAAATAGGGTAGAATCAGAACCGATGGGTACTTGGGTTTCGGTTTCGGTTCCTACCTGGAATCGGTTGCCACAGGGTCGGTTCTGATTTTGAAAAGCTGGAGCCGATCATCGTGCTTCGGTTCGGCCTTTCACCACCTTAGGAACCAAAACCGAACCCTGGAATCAAGACTAAATTAAAATGTTAGAAAAATATAAGGACCATTCTAAAATTTTATGATTCAATTAAAGCTTTACCTTATTTATGTTGGAATTTTCTCTTCTTTCGTTTGTTTTATTCACAACTGAATTTAATTGGTGTCTTACCTTCTTGTTAAAATTAATTCACCATTCTTGTAAAAACAACTTTATTTTTCTATTCATTTTCTTCTCATCACCTATATTGAACACAACACAAAAACCAAATTTTTAAATAAAAATAACTCTATTTTTTTCCTTCAATTTTCTTCTCATCGATATTGAACACACCACACACACACACACACACAAAAAAGAAAAAAAAAAGGAAAAAACATGAAATCCAAATCCAATTAATTCCGCCATTTAACATTAATATTAACAGAAGCCCAAATCTTCATTTTTCATACAAAAATCAATTTGGCATAAAAAATCTTTATTATTCATACAAAAATTAAAGAAAAGCATAAAAAAAGTCAATTTGGCTAGATGTTCAAATTCTTCTTGCTATTTTTTAAAATTAGACACAAATCCTCTTTTAATAAATGCAAAAAAGGAGGACGAGAAAAAGATAAGAGAAGAAAAGAGATCTACAATAGGGTGTTCTTTGTTTTCTCTTGGCTAGGGTTTTGTGGGGGGAAGAAGAAGATAAGAGAAGAGAGGAGAGAACTTGGCTTGTTTTGTTTGAAGATGAAAGGAATAGAGAGGCGTAACTTTTAGGGCTACCTTGACTAGGGTTTTGTGTGGGGAAGAAGAAGATAAGAGAAGAAAGAAGAGAACTTGGCTTAGTTTGTTTGCAAGCGGCGTTTAGGGTTTTAGCTTATGAAAAACCTTTTCCAAAGTGATTGGTACATGAGTTATAATCCAATGGTCAAAATTCGTTGTGAGATAGGGGTGTACTTGTAACTTTTTAAGGGTTTATTTGTCATTTTTGAAACAAATATAGGCCATTCGTAATTTTATCGAGTACTAGGAACGGGAACCATTTCATTTTTCAGGAATCGGTCGGTTCCAGTTCTGGTTTTGATTCCTTCGAAAAAGGGTGGGTACTCGGACCTGCCCACCCCTAGGTTTAACCGGTTCAACTAAGCACTGGCCAAAGAGTCGGGCTAGTCCGACCTTAAAATCAAGGGTGAGTTCACCTGGTATGACCTACGGTTGGACCGGTGTCATTGTAGCAAACCACGGGTATTGGTTTTGGGGAAAAATTGGGTGAATCAAAATTCAGATCATGATGACTTTCGGTCGACGTTTGGTGTGCAAACATGAATCGGGGTTAGGGGGTTTTAAAGGGTGTATTACAATGAGTCAGGAGGTGGTGTCCGATTAAGTTTTAGTCATCGGAATTGCCGGAATTTGGCCAAGATATGGCGAAACCTGAGCTTCTGATTGCCAACAATTGGTGGGTGGAATGGCTTGGGAACTTTGGGGGTTTTGTAGGGGAGTAGCCGAGGAGTCTATGGGTGGTGGTGGTTTGGAGTTGTCATTGCTCGAAACAACCGAAAACTGACAAATGAAAGTTGATTGACGCCGTTGTCGTGGCTGGCGATTAGCGAATGATGAGAGGGGATAAAGGGCATGATTTTGAAGAGAAGAGGTGGGGGTTCCAATGGTGGTGACGACGGTGATTTTGGGTGAGAAAACAGTCAAAAAAAGGGGAAAAAATGCCGGCGTCGACAAGTGCTAACATGCATCGAAAACAGCCACTATGCTAATGTGTGCTGGTACAAAAATTTTGAATTTTTTTTTATTTGACAAGTCACTGGTTTGACCCACTGGTCAAACTAGTTGAACCGGTTAACCCGGGGCCCGGCTACTTTGCGGGAGTTAGCCCGGCATTGATTATTAAAATATTGATATAAACATTCCCTATCTTAAATTAACAATTCAAATAGTAATAGAATCAACTTATGCATCAAATGTCAAAATGAAATTGTTGTGTTTGGCATTATGAGATGAATCAATTTAATTTTTCTCAACCGCCCGGGAATAGTAAGTTATACAATTTTGTATGACTGGAAAAGAAAGATGTACTATGTGCATGAACTTTGTTTTAAAGTCAGTACCTACTTCTATTTGTATAGCTGGCTTTTAAAATAGTCAACCAAATTAAACAACCAAAATTTGTGGTGGCCAAACCAAAGTTTCAGTAATGAAACTATAAATCAAACAGCAGACAGGTACAAGATTTGGGATTCATTTGGCCCCTGACAGTTCTTCCAATTTGGCAGTTTATCTGCAAGATTTTGACTATTTTATGTAAATCGAAGACAAAAGGTTCGATGCATCCATGCTATTAACTAAAAAATATGCTCAATCTTAAGAGAATACGAGTTTTAATTCTGTTTAATTTCACATTATCATTTGGGGTCCATTGCTGATCATTGCCAACCTCCTATAATTGATCTTAATTCTCCTGCTAAATTTGCGATTCAGCTTGAAGAACCCAGGTGGTGTTTTAAGCTAATAATAATATTGTTAGATTTATGATTCCAATAATGTAATGTGTTTCCATTGTAGTAATGATTCTAATTTAGAATAAAAAGCAAGAGGGTCTAGTTCAAGCAAACACATAATATAAAGAAATAGTTGAATATATATGGAATTAATTCCATGCTTAAATTACAGGCAATGACTAAATCAATGTAGTTGAACAAAATCTTGCAGAGGCATAATTAGTACAAGGATTTGATCTAGACCAATCACCTTTCTACAGGCATATAAGTAAAGCTAAGTATAAAAAACTACAGTTTGAAGAATGCAAAGATTCATAAAATCTAAAATAAAAAAGCTAGCATCCATAGGAAGATGTTGTTTTGTAAGGTTCATTGGGAACCAAATTAAAAATAGATAAAATAAAGAATATACCTAATCCATGAACTTCTGGTGCTCTATTTAAGCCAAAAATCCCTATTGTTTTTAAAGCCAATGATTGGAATAATAGAGGAATAATTGGTAGAAGGCATATTACCAACAAGTAGTAGATGAGCACAACATTAATATATGTGCTTCCACCTCTTTTTGAAGGAGATTATGGGTCCATTACCTAAATCTCTCTCTTTCCCTCTTTAATTCTTTATATCCCCTCAATAATGCTGTCCATGGACATAAATTAATACCCTTTTAACTATTTTAACTATAATGGTTTAATTTGAATTATGGTTGATCTTTTGGTACGATAGATGACCCTTTTTGGTTTATATTAGTTTATGTTTTGGGTAAGTGACTAAAAGAAAAGGATTAAGGGCAGTTTTATGGGTGAGGGAGGGGGGGGCAAATGATCCAAAGGTCACTTAAAAATGGCAATGAAGAAGAGGGTAAGGGAGTGAATTTGGGTAATTAAGGTGAAAGGTGAAAGAAAGAAAATTTCTATTAATAGAAAAGAATCTTGATGTGGCATGGTTTTAGGTGATGACAGGGAATGGATGTTGACCCATCAACAAAGGGGATAATACCAAACAAATCCATCTCATTAACAAAGATTAATTTATACAAGTGGGTTTTGCTTATTATAATGTTTTGGTTGAAATAAAAATTAATTAAATAAAATAAAAAATATTTTAAATAAAATAATATCTCAACTTGTCAAAAGATAAAATTAACCCTAACAATATCTTTTATGAAAAACTTTCTTTTTTCCTTACTAACTTTTGTGAAAGAAAACCTTGTCTCATCTTATATTCAATGTTGAATTAATTGATTTTATGAATTAAAAAACTTATTTTATAAACATTTCTTCTGTAATAAGTACCTGCATCTCCATTAAAGGAACCAATCACAAAACACAGGCGGTTACAAGAGAGAGAGAGAGAGAGAGAGTGTGGAGTAGGAGTCAGTGATTCTAGTGGGTTCCTGCAAAAAGACCCCACCCCTCTTTTTGTACAATTTCTATTTTCTGATTTTCCAAAAGCCACACCAAGACACAACCCAGGTCCCAGAGGGCCTGTCTGCCTGCAAGGACAAGATTTTGTTGTACTCTCATCAGTTTCATTTTTCTGATAAAAATTTTTACTACACAAAAGTAGTGTGTGTTAAATATAAAGCAATTAAACTAGTCTTCTTAAAAACAGGTTTCTTCAGAGAGAAGTAGTGAAGAGAAAGCTTTGGGATAGAGACATCCATGAAAGATCAAAAGTTGCCCGGATGAGATGATTTATATCTGAGAAAAAGAGTGCTCCTTCTTCTTGTTTCTACTTAAAAATATTTACTTTGACAAGAAAGCTTTCATATTTTCTCCTTCTTTCTCTCTCACTTGTGAGCTTTCTAGCTTCCTCTACTCAGGTAAATGAATTAATACAAATGATTTCTAGTTTGCTGATATCTCTTCTTCTTATTCAGTCCAGCAAAACCATTTCTTTTTTGCTTGTTTCAGTGTCTTTTTCTGCGGTGTATTTTTGTTTCCAATTTCTTCTTCAAGAAAGATGATAATGGTCTGAAAACAAACTCCTGCATGGCGAGTCACAGAATTGGAGAAACGGGTTTGTCTGACTCAGGTCCTTCAAATCACCATCACCATCACCATGTCCCTTATGCCGCAGCTCTTCATGGAATGAATACTCATACCAGTTTCATGTACGCTCTTTAGCTTTCAAGTCTATTTTTTCTTTCGATTTCTACATGAGTTAAGTTCCTTTGTTTTGAAGCTTTTGATTTCTTTTCATGTTAATTTTTTGTTTAAAACTTGTGTCTCAGTAATCAAGAAGGATCTGCTTTTGATTTTGGAGAGCTGGAAGAAGCAATTGTGCTGCACGGAGTTAAGATTAGAAATGATGAAGCAAAAGCACGTATGATATCCTACCTATCTCTCTCTCTATTATCAATCCTCCTTTTGTGACGTTTGATAAACATAACCAACTGCCTAAAAGCACCGAGAGAGAGAAAAAAAAAGTGAGAGAGAGAGAGAAAGAAAGAAAGGTTTTTGAATTTGTCTAAAGAGGGGTACAGTAGAGAGCTTACCATTTCCAATAGAGTAATGATTTTGAGGCAAGAGACTTGAATGGTGTGACGCTACAAACATAGAAACTTGACCTGTCTCATTATCAGATTTTACTAACTCCATAACTGCAAAAAAGAAAAGGGAAATTAGGTCCTTCGATATTGTGTGTTTTGAAAATCTTTTTAAGACTTTGATTTAGGTTGATCCTCTTGAGATTTTGCTTTTGTGATTCTTTGCAGCTTTATTCACAGCAGCAGGAAGACCAGCAGCGACTCTGGAGATGTTCCCTTCTTGGCCAATGAGGTTCCAGCAAACCCCGAGAGTAGGTTCTCAGATTTCTTTATTTATGTTTGACCATTTCTTTTAACATGAGGAGTACAACATAAACAAACATTGCTTGAAAAGTACAACATTTTAATGGGGACGAATGTTCAATCCCCGTTTTAAAATAAGCTTACCAAGTTGATTTTGATCATTCTTTGATACCCAGTGAGAGTTTTTGCTGATGAAGTCAATTAATACTCCAGGGAAGTTCAAAGTCAGGTGGGGAGAGTACAGACTCAGGATCAGCACTCAACACTCTTTCAAGCAAGGCTGAGACTCAGCTAGAGCCAGAATCGCCTATTAGTAAAAAGGCATCTTCTTCAGATCATCAGGCTTTTGAACAAGATCAACTCAGGCTTCAACATCAAGAACAAGTAGAGATGTCAAACGATACTTCAAGAACAGGGCCATCACAGAATCAATCAGCTGCCAAACAACCCCAAGAAAAGGTCCTTAAACTAAACTAGTATTATGCTCAATAATTAAAATCTTCAACTTCCCCCTTTCTTGCCCATATCCCAAAAACTCAGGAAAAGTTGGTATCTTTATTGTTATTATTACTGTTTTGATTTATTTTTCCCTTTGCATATCTTCTTCAAAAGAAACAAAACACTGATCCCAACAACTATCAGAAAATCAAACACAGCATAGTTTTTCCACTCTTTGAAGGATTTTCTGATCAATGTCTGACATGGACAGAGAGAAGTAGGGAGTTGTACACAATAAAAAAACAAAGAGAGAAAATCTCTACAGTTTTCTTTTACTGCAGTTTCTATTATTATAATCACTTTTCTTTACCCAATCCCTATAACTACCAGATAAACCTGAAGGTTTTAGCCTTACAATCAGTTTTGAAACTTTAAACCATTATCACACAAACCACCTAAAAGAACGGCAGATAATTATGATTTTTTTTCGGCTTTTCTGCTATGTGTATAATTTGCCATAGTTACCTGTTTCAATATCAGAACTTACATCACTCTCACTCTTAGGTATCTGTTAAACTAGAACGCCTAAGGCTAACTCGAACCATTACATTTTGTCTCTAATCCTTCGATTTCTTTAAAGACAACTGAAGTGTTTCATAAAAATAGATCTCAATTTCATTAGTCTTTTTCTTCCCTAGTTTAACTGATACTTGTTATTCCCATTTTAGATTAAACATTTCTATATATTATTTTATAATATTATTCTGAATGCTGCAGAGAAAGGGTGCTGGTTCAACCTCAGACAAACCACAAGATGCTAAGGTACTTTAAAAAGCTCACCTTTTTTTTTTTTTTTTTTTTGGTGGGTCAAACCTATCTACATTCATTGTTTCTTTAAAATTTCAGCTTTTTTTTTTTTAAAGTTTATTTTTTATTTTATTTTTTTACACACTAATTGTCCTTACAACTTTGAGCTAATTGGTTTCAGACATTGAGACGTTTAGCCCAGAATAGAGAAGCAGCAAGAAAGAGCCGTCTAAGAAAAAAGGTGTGACATATATTTAAACTCACCCTTCAATAATATATAATGTTTATAATCTATTTATATGTTATAATGTTTATTTGTCTTTTCATGAACAGGCTTATGTGCAGCAGCTAGAATCTAGTAGGATAAAGCTGACTCAATTAGAACAAGAGCTTCAAAGAGCACGCTCTCAGGTTTTACTTCTGTTGAAAAAAAAAAAAATCTAATTAAACTTAAAATTTTGATTATTAATCAATTACTAATTCTTGGTTTTCTGTGTTTCACTGTTTACTAATTTTTAGGGACTGTTTTTGGGAGGGTGTAGTGCTACAGCTGGAAACATTAGCTCTGGTAAGTTTTATTAAAATTATGTTTTAGTTGTTTTCCATAACACCTTTAATTTATAAGCCATTCATGAAGAATAAACAAGGTGGGCCACTCAAGGCTAAAATAATATTATTTTAAATGTTTGTTTGTCCTCCGAGAAAATGTGTGATAATACTGTTGCCTGCCCCTGGTTGCTGATTTCTCAAGTTGAATATTGACTTAAAAAAAAACTTTAGTCAAGTTTGGCACAAATTAGATTTCCATTTGTCTGACTTTTTCTAGATTTGACTAATTTCTTTGTCCTTATTCTTGTTTCAAATGCTTAAGCTATAGACAATATTTATCACAAGATTGATTGTAGTTAATCAATCCAATTAGAAAATTTTTCCCCATTTATATTTTGACTATAGTATCATGTATCATTAAGATTGTTTGCCCTTTTCCAAACAAGAAAAGGCACTCTACATGGTAAACCAATGCACTATTGATCCATTGTACCAACTTTTCCACTTTTACAGAATAAATTAACATGCACATTTTTAATTTTTTTGTGCTACTTTTTTTATCTTGTAACATATCTATATAATATGTTCTATGTGTCACTTGGTCACGTCCTATTTATTTTTCTAGACCAATTTGTACCAAAACCAGATCAGATCATGTTAATATATTGTTATCCTTCCTTTTCCAATTATTTTCGTATGTTCAGCGGCTGCAATGTTTGACATGGAATATGCAAGATGGTTAGAGGATGATCTCCGGCACATGTCAGAGCTCCGAGCTGGATTGAATGCACATTTATCTGATGGTGATCTTCGGATTATTGTCGATGGATACATTTCACATTATGATGAAATTTTCCGGCTAAAGGGTGTCGCTGCAAAATCTGATGTGTTGCACTTGACTACTGGAATGTGGACAACCGCAGCTGAGCGTTGCTTCCTCTGGATGGGCGGTTTTAAACCCTCTGACCTCATCAAGGTTTGAACTGAACATTAAAGTGCATTGTGCTATAGTGACTCTAAATGTGAAGATATAAGGGTAATTTAGTAATTTTATTTATGTTGGAAAAGTGAAATTGCCAAGGAGGTTAGGTTAGTTGAACAAATCCTTAAAAAGGAAGAGTTTTCTTCTTGGATTTATTTGGAAGTTTCACATTGTCCTCTTACATTTTCGAACTTTTTTTTAACCTCGTAACTTACTATTTTTCTTTTTTGGGATTGTGAATCAGATGTTAATATCACAATTGGACCCATTAACAGAACAGCAAGTGATGGGTATTTACAGCCTCCAGCACTCCTCACAGCAGGCAGAAGAGGCTCTCTCCCAGGGCCTGGAACAGCTCCAACAGTCTCTTATTGAAACCATTGCCGGTGGTCCTGCCATCGACGGTATGCAACAAATGGTTGTTGCTTTGGGCAAGCTCGCAAATCTTGAAGGCTTCGTTCGTCAGGTAAAACCCATATGTCTACATTGATTATATACTATGTTATGGGTACATTCCATTATCATCAACCCATTAACATTACCATTTGGTAACCTAACAAACCCTGAAATCATATATATATATATATATATATATATATATAAAGTACAATTTCACATGTAGAACATGTCAATTTAGAGATAGAGGACTTTGTTTCCAAGTTAAGGTTAGTACTTTTGGAAAATGAGATCATCTATATGACCCTAGTGTTAAGGCTGAAATGAGGGCTAAGGTGACAACGATATGTCTTTCTCAGGTGATTTATCAAAAAAGTTTCATCATTTTATTTATTGGTGTCCTAATTTATTGCATATATAGTAGGTAAATCTTGATTGTATGTCAATTGTCAAGATTAGACCCTTGCAATTATTCAAGTTTCTAGATTGTATATTGACCTATCCACATGTCAATACTATTCATCATGGAAGTAGTTGGGATAAATGTTTTTAGGATTTGCTTGCATCATTTTTCCATTTTATATTATATCATATTTTCTATATATATATATAGCGAAAATGTAATTAATTCTATCTATTGTTCATGATACAAAACTTAATAAATAAATTGTAATTTTTGTTTTTGTTTTTTTTTTTTATATTTTCACAATTATTCATGGATAAAATGTTATTGTTTTGTTAAATGCCTTCTTGTTTTGCGCCGCAATTCCATATAACAAATAGAGGATATAAGGAGCCAAAAGGCTTACTCTTTTCTTACATCAATTTGATTTTAACATGTTATTTGACTTTTGTGCGGATTAATTTGTTTATCTATGAATTATTAGCTACATGCATGTGCATTGTGCTTTATATTAATTCTCAACCTCCTTGATGTTGATTGGAATAAATATCTATCCTAAAGGGTCTTGATGATCATGAATATTATGTTTGACCATGGATTATTTATCGATGGGCCATCCTTATCACGTCTTGGTCAATTCTGAGACATGATATACAAAATGGTCGATCATCTTCATCGCCCAGTTGCAAGGTGTAGGGTATATATATATCTTGGAGAATTAATTTCTGGCCCGTAATTAATTTAATTTGTGGTGAATATTTATTGCTTTGATGCTAAGAAGTCCATTGAAAGAGTTGAATACTATAAAGATTGATGTGGGTTTTTCATCTAAAAGGGTTTCTATCAAAAGGTGGCTTGAAAATGATGTATGTTGAAATGAAAACCCTAGCAAGACCTATCAATTGGAGAATATTTAATTTTTTTAATCAAGAGTATGATTGGAATTGTTTAAATCAATGAATAAGACAAGTTCTTACAGTTTCAACTCTTCTGAAATGTGTGAAAATGTCTTCACATTAAGGACAAATGTCAGTTCCTCTATGGTGGTTGAGGTTTATTAATTATCATTATTTTTACTTTAACGTAATTTGTGTCTTCTTTCGCTGAGCATGATTTTGTAGGATTAATTTATTTTTATGTGTTTTTGGATTTTAGGCTGATAATCTAAGGCAGCAAACCCTTCACCGACTACGACATATATTGACAGTACGACAAGCTGCGCGGTGTTTTCTGGTGATCGGAGAGTATTATGGACGACTACGAGCACTTAGTTCCCTTTGGGCATCTCGTCCTCGAGAGTAAGATCTATCACAATTATTAATGCTTCTTAAATATTTAGCGTACAAAGTAATTAGCATATATCCTAAATTTTCTTATCAAGAGCTGGAAAATGATCGTTTGAGAAAGTGATGATCTTAACGTAACTTTGGGAATAAGAAAGCAATTTGTCATTATATTCATATCATTGTCGTCTCTACATATGTATGAGATTAAGATTATTATCTACTTTCAGAATGAGTCTATCTATCTTGCTGACTAAACTTGCCGAAAATACTCTTAAATCAGGACGGTGATATGCGATCAAGAGAACTCGTGCCAAACGACCACAGACTTGCAAATGGTTCAATCTTCACAGCATCATCACCATTTTGCAAACTATTGAGCAAATGCAACAAGTTATCAATCCTTATAATAGATAGATAGATAGGTAGGTGCCTCTGTGATCAAATTAATGCCACAGTTCTTCATTCTTCGTGTAATATGTGAGCGAGGCTGTTGGATATGTCCATCTTCAAGCTACTTTTTAGAGGAGATAGAAACTTTTTTTTTTCTGCTTTAATTTGAATATCTTTATGTTATCATTATGTTTATCTTGTAAATGTATATCAATTTTAATTATGTGGATGAAATGAGGCTTCTACTTGGTTCAAGATCTTATTTAATAGGATAACCATGAAAAAGTTTGAGGTATATATACATATATAATCATATTTAAGAATTGCTGTCTCCTCATCTTCTAATTAACGGCTCTTGAACAATGTCAAAGGATGGAGATCTATAGAGAAATAAATGATGAAAGGATTGAACATGAACAATTTCTTTTCTTTGATTAATATATATATAATATGGGGAAATGCATGTATAATGTAGCATAAAAATACAAGATAGAAACAAAATGGTGGAGAGAAAGAAGATGAAGTGGGTTGTTGCTCTTGATTTAAATGAAGTGGTTGTGCAGAAGAGTATTATAATGTAGAAGAGACAAGGAGAGATATATAATATAAAGATAGAATATAAATAAAAACAAAGTAGACTGGCTTTTCCTAACGGGTATTAATGGAAGGAAATTTGTTGTGGAAGAGAGAGAAAAGTTGGTGAAATATATTTATATGAAGCTTTTTCATTTATATGAAGTGGTTGTGAGAGATTATTCTAATGGAGAAAAGACAGATGAATGGAGAGAAAGGAGAAACTAGACTCGGTAATTAGTGGATAAATTTTTCGGTTGCATTTTATATGATAAAATACTTGCATGCTATTGATCTAATTTAAAACTATAAATTTCTTTTTAAATATAATTATAAGAGGAAAAAAATGTAGCATTTATGCAAATTGTATGGCTTTCGGCATATAAATATTTTTTTATATATGCACATAGCTACCAGAAAAAAAAAAAAAAAAAAATATATATATATATATATATATATATATAGTAGCTAGAGAAAAAACAATGTACAAAGTTGAACCTTTTTTTTCTATACCACTATTAGCGTATACAATGAATTATATTAAATAAAAATAAAAATTTATTAGATAAAAAAAAAGTTTTATAGAAGAGCACTCATTTGTGAATATATATCTTATTGCATTTGTAATTGTTGATGTCAAACTCCCACATCGGCTAGAAGACGAGGGCTCTAGTCGTTTATATAGCATAACGATACTCTTATCACTTAGAGACACATTTTCAAGATAAAATTATGCAAGCTTCCCAACAACCTAGTTTGTGGCCCAAAATAGATAATACCTTTAAGAACCCACCTATTATGTGACTGGCGACACATACACCAGTAGTATTCACTGATTAAAGTTACAATTCACAAGAAAAGATATGTTTAAGAAATTTCATTGATAATTGAAGATATATAATAAATATACCCATGAATATAGCGGAGCAATTTAAAAATAACAAACGATAATAATGCATGATATGAGATCAATACAGTTTTATATGGTAAACGGACGATCCCAAAAAAAGAAGTTAATATTCATCCTACAAATAAGTCTTCATCAAGATTCTTCACCCAATACAGAGATAAGAACTCCACTACAAGATGACAACAACGTGTTAATATGTTTGATAGCATGCATTCTGCATCTTTCTAACTTTGAGAATTTTGTTACAATATCTGTTTGACTTGCGTAGTTGAGTGTATGAAACACAACGTTTTTCTTTTTTTAATTTATCAATGTCAAATAATCCATACCAAACACAAATACGCATCCCCGTCTCCCTCTGGAAATTTACCAGCATAGCTACTACGACAGCTTTATTTAATGGAAATAAATTAAGGGTTATTTCTATAGGCTTAGAGATAACAACAATCAAAATGATAAATATCTTCATTTTTTGATGTGGACTTTTACTTATTTTCAAAATTTAGATATTATATTGTCCACTCCACCAAAACTTAAAATTTGCAGAGGCATGCCATGCATTGCTAGGGGCAAAGATTAGTAATCTCTCTTATCACAAGACAAAAACTGGGTTTTAAATTTTTGCATAATCTCTTTAATAGAAGAATGAACGTGGACAACAAGCTACTGTAGTCTCAAAACTTTATTACTTTAATCTTCATTGTCGACGATGATCTGTTAGTGAATCTTTTTAATAAATTAATTATTTATCATTGCTTTATATTAATCTACTTTTGGGTCCATTAAGAGGAATTAATATAAATTAGGTTTTGGAAAAGGGTGGCAATAATATCCGTCTTTATCAGGCGCCCTTTACAAATCGCGTGCATTAGCAATTAGGTTATAAATATTATAGGGCAGAAGATGACCTTATTATCTTCTTTAATTATTTTAATGTATACGTCTTTTTAGATTAGGTTTTATTAGTAAACAATTGTATAATGCTGCTTTCGTCATTACTTTATACTAAAAGTTTGTTCATATATGTTACAGTGCATATCATCCATACTTTTAAACCTTAATTCAGATATATTAAAATTCGAGTTGTATTAATTGGAGGCTAATTTTAAATTAAAATAACTTAGAAAACATGAATTTGAATCCCCTCTGAAGTATTTCACGAGTTAAGATTATAAAAAAATATAAGATCGATGGAGGTTTAAATCTTTATATGACTTTGGTTTGATTAATTGATGAATTAGTTCATGTTATAATTCTGGAGGAGCCTGAGATTTGGTTGACCATAACTATTGTCTAATATATAATGTAATCCTAAAAGGGAAATCTTCAATCTCTAAGCTTCCCAACCATTCATTAATGGAGGCATTAATTATACAAAATCTATATTTATTAGGGTTTATTTGGCATTGACTTGCATGATTGCTAAAGCTCACCTTATCTTCCACAAATTAAATAGCAAGCGGCAGATAATTAAAATCGAAACAAATCAATCATTCTCAATTGATTTACATTATCTGTCAGAATAAAATAATTATTCAACATCGATCGTTAAATATAATAATTCATGGTCAAACTGTAGGTTTACCTACAGAATCTGCACTTGTCCTCCCACTGCATATACGCAACTAATTTAACAAGTAACTAATAATGTTTATTTCTATATAATTGCAAGTTTTCAGGTGGGGAAGGTGTAAAACAATTAAGATTTTTTTATATATAAAAAAAATTAATAGTAAATTAAAAGCTGCGAAATTGTACTCGTATAAGTTAACGTGGGTTTATATAGTTTGGCACGCAATTCTAAATATTTGTCAACAAAAGATTAATTAAAAATTAAGAATGTTGTTTCTGCTTGCCCATCTTCAGAAGCTGAGAACTTGTTTATGGATATATGCATGATTAAGTTATATGCAAGAGTGCCATCTTAATTACTCTCTAATTAATGGGTTGATGTGATTAATTGGATTATATGAATCTCCTTATTTCAATGTTGTCTTGATATTTCTAAGGCATTGGGAGCTTTGTATTTGAAACAATACGAAGGAAGAATAGAGGTTGTGACAGCTGGCCTAGAATTAATAATAGATAAACATTCTATTGATTTTCATTTAAAATTCATCCAATTAACACGATAAAAGACATGCACAGTTTAAATCAAAAGTGATATTTCATAGTAATTATCGCGCGGCAAACAATGTCAAGTATAAGAATACTTTGGCATCCATGTAATACATCATCTTATTCTTCGAAACAAAAAATGCATTATGGGACAAGTAGTTCAAATCAAATGGTCTTTATATAGAGCAGCGCGTCATGGTTGCTTTACATTCAATCTTTGGCGGTCCATCTGTTGCATGCATACTATGTGATATGCAATTAATACTGTTACAAAGTAAAGAGTAGAAACTTGTGAAGAGTAAAGAGGGTAAAGTAAAGCTTAGTTCACTAACCACAGTTACTTACAACTAATTAGTTACGGTTCTAACTAAACTAAAGTTAATATACAACTAACCTCAAACTGACTTTTAATTACAACTGTCAGCCTAGCTATTTAAATAAATACTTCAATAAATACACCCCAACAATAATTTATCGGGAATAGTCTGTGTTTGGAAATCCATTGTGCCACTGTTATTATAAGAGCTGGTTCTTTATTTTAAAGAATATCTTTCATACAAATAAAGAGTATCTTTATTAATTTTTAAATATAAAAAATAAAATTTTTATTCAAATCCAATTGACTTTTTATATTCAATAAAAATATTCTTTATTTTCAAGAAAGAGACTTAGAGCATCTCCAATAGTATTCTTTATTTTTCTTTATTTTAAAAAACATATTTCATATAAATAAAGGGCATCTTCATTGATTTTTAAATATAAAGAATAAATTTTTTATTCAAATCCAATAGACTCTTTAAATTTTAGGAGAAAGAATATGTTTTTTCAAGAAAGAACTTAATGAGAGATAAATCATAAATAAAATGCATAGAAACTTATAATTTATTATTTAAAATTAGGATAGAGAGTGAAATTTGACTCTTTAAATGTGAAGAGTCAAACTCACTCTATAATTTATATTTAAAGAATAAATAGTCTGTTAGACTCTTATTTTTATGGATAAACTCTTTATAATAAAGAGTTTAGGTTATATAAAGAGTCATTTGGAGATGCTTTTAACAAGAGAGATAATTAATAAATAAAATGCATAAAAACTTATAATTTATTAATTAAAATTAGAATACAGAGTGAAATTTGACTCTTTAGATGTGAAGAGTCAAACTCACTATTTAATTTATATTTAAAGGATAAAGAGTCTGTTAGACTCTCGTTTTTATGGATAGACTCTTTATAATAAAGAGTTTGAGTCATATTAAAAATCCTTTGGAGATGTTCTAACTAATATATTATGCTACAAATTTTACAATTATTACATTAAATGTCTTAATAAAGCCTATTGCCGATAGTTTACTGGTTTCACTTACAACTTTACCATGATTTTCCATAAAAGTTTACAAGTTTCATGTCATAGATTACAAATTTTATGTCCACTTCTAAGTGGGGTGTGTTTGTTTTATTATTTTGGGTAGGATTTTTGAAAAAGTTGAGTTGGATAGTTATTATGAGGTAGGATTTGAAAATTAACAAAAGACCCTCTAGGTTTGTTAATTTAGCTAAATACCCTTGCAATAAAACATTAAAAATTAACAAAAACACCCCCACCCACGAATTAAATGTCGACAGCCAACCACAACCGTCAGAGGGTGGCCGGAAGTCGATGTAATGGCACACGAATGGTTAGATCTGGTCGGTCGTGCACCGATATGGCCTTTTTCAAGCAGTTCCACTATGGATCTGGTTGGAAAAGGTCATATCTGGCCATATTTGGTCATCAACGATGACCAAAGATATGGCCATCGTTGACGACCAGCTACAACCAAAGATCTGACCGTAAATCTAGCCTTATCTTTAGTCGTAAATCTGGCATTTTCCTACCAGATCCACAGTGGATATGACAAGAAAAGGCTACATAGGCGCACTATCGGCTAGATCCAGCCGGTGATGCGCCATTACACTAGATTTTGGCCACCTTCAGGTGGTAGTGGCAGGAATCTGGCAAACGTGGGTGGGTGGGGGTGTTTTTGTCAATTTCTAATTTTTTTTGTTGGCGGTGTTTAGTTAAATTAACAAACCTAGGGGATTTAAAAATAGTTAAATAAAATTGAATTGAATTTTCAGAATAGGAAAACAAATATGTATTTTGGTTAGGATTTCAAAAATCCTACTCAAAATAGAGAAACAAACACACCCAGATTCTACTATTATTCTTATATTTATTATAACAAGTTCTATGTGTTTAGTTACAACTTTTACGTTACATACGAAATTTTCATCTTTCATATTGTAATTTACAAGCTATACATTTTCTTTTATAAGTATGATTTCATTTATTAATTTTTTTTTTTGTACTTTTATAAGTTCTTAATTAATTACAAATAACGTGAGAGGAGGGTGAAAATTTTCAAAATCGATTTATAAAACTCCAATCAGAAAACATTCAATGTCATTAGTACAATTCAAAACGTGATTCTGAAAAACGTAAATCTTAGAAAGCAGTTTGCATAAAATACTGTATCAAAGTGCTCTAATATGTATAAGCATCATGCCTAACAACATGCTTCCGTGGCCAACCAAAAGCGTATAGCATGCACCTCACGTACCTTGTATGCAAACCTGGGGAAAAATATAAAATACTGAGTTGGGGAGCCCAATGAGTGGATAATATAGTTCATAAACGAAAGTAGCTTTTAGCCTTAAACACAGGTAGGAGAAAACTGCTTGCATGACACGCAACACGTAATCATTCTCTTAGCGAAGCAACATTTTCATTATAATTTTCGAACACCCTTAATTCATACCCACTCATGCCCAACAAGGTGATCCACATCCTTGTACTAACTTTCCAAATACCCTGTATCATCATGTCATAACTCACATAAATCAATACACCCCTTATTAAGGTTGAGTATACATTTCCCAACACGAATCCCACTCTTACTCACACCAATACTTGCCGAGTGTCCACAATTTCCACCCCAGCCTGTACCAGCTGGATATACACAAATTCCACCCTAGCCTATCCTTGTTAGGAATTCACAAATTTCACCCTAGCCTATACCCGTTGGGTATTCACAAATTTTACACTCATTCAGTGAATGTGACCACTATAACCACCACTCTAGTAGCCCAGGACCTACATCGTACATCTCAATACTCAGTCCCTAATACAAACAAACAACTAGCTGCTTAGCTAGGCTAATACCTACCTAGGGAGCCATCCTGGGCCAACACCCCTCTAGTGTAGTACCCGCTGGGTGTAATCCCGCCTAGAGCTTGTCAAGCAAATCATATCCTAGTTAGGACAATACCCGCCTAGTGCCATCCCGTCAAATTCCTCCCAAGGTCTATCCTTGGGGTATCACAATCCACTTAGGCCAATACCCACCTAGTGTGATATCACCAAATTCCACCCAAGGTCTATCCTCCACTCAGGCTAATACTCACCTGGTGTAGTATCATCAAATCCCACCCAAGCCAATACTTGCTGAGTGTAATCCTACTTAGAGCTCATCAGGTGCCCTTCTTGTATCGGTAGGATGGTATAGGGTTGTCATCGTTCAGTAGTACGAGCCATCTCAATATGCACATGCGGCTAATCAAAAATACTAGCTAATGTATGGAGGGGGGAACGAGTATTAGAAAGGTGGTCTCCAATCCAAACCAACGTATCCTTACTCTCCAACCCAAATACTTTCTTATTTACTCACCTGAATATTCAACACAACACACTTCATGAACGTCTTTATGCCAAAGCATGTAAATATGAATACAACACTTGCAACATTCAAAAGTATACCAACTTTTAAAATCTTATTTACCCCTATATTTTTCATTCATTTTAGTTTAGTCCAAAACATTTAGGATCCTTACGTCAACCCCTAAACCCTTGAATTCTTGTAATCAAACCCCTAGACTTTTAAATCCTTGCAGTCAACTTCTTGTCTTTTTAAACCTTATGGTCAAAACTCTATATTTCTAAATCCTTACAAATACCCCTTATCTATGTGACAAGTTTGAAAATTGACACTTTGCCCCCTAAAAACCCATGTTGTGACGTGGGAAAACCCTACCACAATGTGGCCTTCCCTAGATTTGCCCAAAAACTCTAGAAACTTCATGTCATGGCATGGACCCGAATTTAACCATTTTTTGGGTTTTTCTCCCTTCCAACACTTTTTATCACTCACACATCCCATTCCACCAACGATTTCTCTAAAACATTCTACTCTAAATCAACCTTTCAAACATACCACAACACGTTTAAAACAAATCCAACACAATATCACCAAACAAAACTTTAATAATCCTAACATCAAAACCCATCTTCAACACCTTTACACCTAACCTTCCAACTCCAACACAACACAAAAATCAAACCCTCCCTTCCACATTATTGGTAGGATTTCCATTTAACCACCCCTATTCAATACCAAATCAACATTAAGGGTGGAAAAACTGGTTAACCGAATTGGATTACCTTTTTTTCTGAATCAAATTGGAAATCGGTTCAGGCAAAATCTTAAACCGAAACTGGAACGAATTCTTGCATGTATCAGTTTTTGAACCGAACCGGTTAATCGGTTCGAAAACCAGTTAGCCAATTTTGAACTGATTTTTTAAAAAAAGGAAAAAAAAAAAAAATCCTTATATCTATTCCTAAACCCTTATGCCTCCTCCTCACCATCTTCAACTGTCAACCCACCACCTCCAAAACTGTCAAACTCTAGCATTCCAACAACCTCATCATCAAAATCGCAACTGTGAACTTTTGTCATACAATCTCAATCACTGATAAATGAAATTGAATTGGCTTTTGAAAAATCTAATGTGAATGTGAAGGTGTCCTTTGCTGCCATTGAGTAACCTTATTGTGAGAAAGTTAAAGAGAAAATGACATCACTCACATGAAGTTTGGACCCATGAACAACCTCATAACCATGGATCAATCTTCATTGGAACGCAAATCGTGTTCGAACTCGATAATTTACAATAACAATGGAAGGGATGTGAATGTGATTCCAATGGGGATAGCTATCTCAAACGATCATGAGAAGAAGGGAAGAGGAGAAAAATAAAAAATAAGGACAAAGAGAGAGGCATGAGAAAAGATGAGGAAGAAGAAGAAAAAAAGAGAGAAAATGAAGATGAAGAGAAACAAAGAAGGAGAAGAAAGAAGAAATGGGACCAATGCACAACAATCAGTTGGCGAAATGTAGAAAGAGATAGATATGAAATTGAGAGAGTTAGGGTTTAGTTTAGAATCATTAGGTTGAAATAAATTAACCCAAATTAATTTAGGATTTTTTTTTTTTTAAAAAAAAGACTGGTTTAGAAATCCAATTTTGGTTAGTTGGTTTACTTTATTATCTAAACCGAAACCAAACCAAAAATTCGGTTTAACCAATATCTTGAACCAAAACCGAACTGATTTATAAAAAAAAAAAAAAAAAAAAAAACCGGATTTTTGGTCCGATTTGGTTTCTGGACTTTTTTTTTTCCACCCTCACTCAACATGTCCTTAGAGAGATAGTTGTCATGTCACATCAAAAGAAATCGTTTCTTGGGTTCTTCCATGCTGAATCTCTTCAGTACCTTGTCTATATATGTACTTTGACTTAGGCCAAGCAACCTACGTGATCTATCTCGATAAATCTTAATACCAAGGATATAGGCTGATTCTCCTAAGTCTTTCATGGAGAAGCACTTGGATAACTAAGTCTTTACCAATTGCAAGTTCAGTATATCGTTCCCGATTAGAAGTATGTCGTCGACATATAATACCAGGAATACTATTTTGCTCCCACTGAATTTCTTGTATACACAAGGCTTGCCTTCATTTTTTATGAAGCCAAATTCTTTTATGACTTTGTCAAAACAAATATTTCAGCTCCTTGAAGCTAGCTTAAGTCCATATATGGACCTTTGTAACTTGCATACCTTTTCTACTTCTTTTTCAAGAATGGAACCATTCGATTGTGTCATGTAGACATCCTCTACAAGATTTCTGTTTAGAAAAGCAGTTTTGACATCCATCTACCGAATTTCATAATCCTGGTAAGCAACTATTGCAAGCAAAATTTGAATGAACTTTAGTATCGTAGCTGGTGAAAAGGTTTTATCATAGTCAATGTCATGCTTTTCTTTGAAACCTTGAGCAACTAGACGTGCTTTATAGGCATGCACGTTACCATCCATGTCAATCTTCTTCTTGAAGACCCATTTACACCCTATGGGTTTTACCCCTTCAAGTGGATCCACCAAAGTCCATACTTGGTTTTGGTACATGGAATCCATTTCAAATTTCATGGTTTCAAGCCATTTAGTGGAAGCTGGATCGATACAACATCATCATAGGTTCTAGGTTCATCATCCTAATAAACCAGTACGTCGCTGTGCTGAGTCATGAGAAAACCATATCTCTCAAGCTCGCGACGTACTCTCTCAAACCTATGTAGTTCGAGGTGGTTCACTTTGTTCCATAGCATATGGAGTAACCTACTTATGATGTTCCTCTGCCTCTGGTGGTACATCATACTGTCTCTCATTTGTTGTATGTTATGGATTTAGAACTTCAGTGAGTTCGATCTTCCTCCCACTAGTTCTTCTTTGAAGAAATTCTTTCTCCAAGAAGACCCAGTATGAGCAACAAATACTTTGTGCTCTTCTAGATGGTAGAAGTAGTATCCCATTGTCTCTTTGGGATATCCTATAAAGATGTACTTATCAAATTTCTTGACAAGCTTATTTGATGTCAATTTCTTGACATAAGCTTTGTAACCCTAAATTCTCAAATAAAACAATATAGTTTTGTGCCCATTCTGCGGATCACATGATGTCTTATTTACAAACTTTGATGGCATACAGTTCAGTGTGTGGGTCGCTGCTTTTAGGGCATAACCCTAGAACAATGTGGGTTGCTGCTTGTAGTGCATAATCCCAGAACGATGCAGCCAGCTAAAAAAAACTCATCATTGATCAAACCATATCAAGTAAGATCTAATTCCTCTTTTCAGATACACCATTATGTTGAGGTTTATATGAAGGTGTCAGTTGTGAGACTATTCCACATTTTTCAGGTATTCACCAATCTCTAAGCTTAAATATTTTCCTCATCGATTAGATCAAAGAGCTTTAATACTCTTGCCCAGTTGATTCTCTACTTCATTCCTGAATTCTTTGAACTTGTCAAAGGATTCAAATTTATGCCTCATCAAATAGATATAGTCATACCTAATGAAGTCATCAGTAAATGTGATGAAGTAGGAATAACCTCCTCTGGCTTGAATTGTTAATGGTTAACACACATCACTAGGGATAATGCCCAATAGTTTTGTAGCTCTTTCATTGTGTCTAGTGAAAGACGATTTAGTCATTTTACCCAAAAGGCATGACTTAGATATCTCATATGATTGTAAGTCAAATGGGTCCAAAATTACCTTTTTGTGGAGTTTTGCAATGCGAGCATGATTAACATGCCATAAGACAACAATCCATTAGAAATTTCAAAATGGTCCAAAATTGTCCAAAGTGGACACATAAATAATATTCTCCAAAACTGAAGGTACATAATCATAATTTAAAAGTTTTAAAATAAGGCCTGAAGACAAAGATAAATAAGTTCCTAAGGCTAATGAAACAACTCGCACTCCATTTCCAACGCATAGGTTCACATCTCCTCGGCCAAGCGATCTACTCTACCACAGTCCCTATGCAGAAGTGCAAATGTGAGAACTGCATCTAGTGTCAATGACCTAAGATATAACATGAGATAAATTAATCTCAATCGTATACATACTTGTAGAATAAGAGGCGTTCTTCTTCTTGTTTTTCAAGAAGAACTTGCAATGGTTTCTCCAATGGCAAGGCTTACCATAGTAGAGACAAACTATCTTCTTGACTTTGATCTTACCAACCATTAACTTATAAGCATGTTTAGGTTTAGACTTAGCCTTGGCTTTGCCTTTACTTTTGTTAGCATCAACTAACATTATGATCTTAGACCTTTTAATGTCCTGCTCTACGGTCTCTAGCATATTCAAAAGTTCAAGAAGGGTCTTCTTCTCGTTGTTCTTATAAAATCCAATATGAACTAAGAAAATGTATTTGGTAAGGACTGCAAGATTAGGTCTATTTCTAAGTCATCATCTAAACCATATCTCAAGATCTCAAGCATCTCAATATACTTGATCATCTTGAGGACATGAGAGCCAACTTTAATACCCTTATCCATCTTGCATCTTCTGACACCTTATACCTTTCTTTCTGTCGAAAGGTAAAGATCATGTTTAATGTACTCATGTATGTACTCATAATGTTTTTGCAGTTCAGGTGTCATTGATGCCAACATCATAAACTTGATAAGTTTGATGTTAGCATCATCCATATGTCTTTTATATACATCTCGCTTCGGTTGGTTCAAATCATCATCAGGCTTTGGGGACAGAGCTTGATCAATGGCATATAACTTGTTTTCAGACTCGAGTATAGTCCAAAGATTTTTATACCAATCTACAAAGTTATTACTATCGAATTTGTTCTCATTCTCAATAATCAAGCACAATGATAAATTTGTAGCACTCATTTTGAATCTACCAGTGCAAATTAACAGTGTTAAAATCATGGATACATATTAATTCGTTTAATAAGGACTTTAATTAAATAACGCTCTCACTATTTTACTCGAGATTAATAGCAATCACTATTAAACTCGGGAAGGCCTATTGGTCTTTTTGATGGGCCGAGACCCCATCAAATCTATGTTAAACCTTTGCTGATGCGAACAAGCCGAAATGGGTTGATTAGGTAAGTCAACAAACTTAAGTCACACTAGTTCAATGGCACCTACCAATGACCTCAAATGCAAAATAAGCCAACAAACCAATTACACAATCCAATGACACCAACCATTGTCCTCAAGTGTAATTCTCGGATCGGTAGAGTGGACACTACATGCCCTATGTGCACTAAACGAATGCACTTCTCTTACTATGGCTCTAGTATGTTTTTCAACCTTTGCTGATGCGAACAAGTAAAATTACTAATTAAGTGAAAACCCAACACTATTAAGAAAAAACTCCAATGTAACTTAACCTCCCATAGGTAGAAGTGTACCATTCGTTGATGCGAACAAGGTTAAGACAAACAGTGATTTCATTAAGCCCAATGTTGGAGGGCATTCAATATTTATGACTTAATATCATTTTACGAGGGGTTTGATTCTAGTCTCATTTTTGTTTGTCTAATAAACTTGCACAATTAAAACATACACCCTTAGTATGCATCTTAAGTGTAATTTAAAAGTGCTGATACATGGCCTAACGAAAATGTTAGGAAACGATCAAGTCATGGTAGTGGAAAACAAAAGTATATATACAATTGATCGTTCCTTAGAACCAAGATCAGGGCACAAATTTACAGTTTATACAATAAATAAGAATATGCAAAAAAATTAGTTTAGAGTTAAGAAATCATATGCACGTTGGAGGCTCCTCCAACTTGTCTTTGAACGGGTTTCGCTACCGACCCAAGGGTAGGATCGAACCAACTGTAGTCCACACGAAGATAACCCCAAGGAACTAAAGAGAGATTTGCTAGATCCTCTTCAGCCTTAAGAACGAAGAAGAAATCAAATAATATTTGATTCAACCAAAAAAGGCAAACTGGCATGGGAAAAGAGAAAAAGGGGGTTGGAATTTTTTAGTCTAAATGATTGAATGAATTCATTTTTTTAATTCACAAAGTGTTGCACTTATATAGTGCACACTTTGCCATATTCCATCATGGAATAGGCTTGAGCACTAACCCAAACACCCCTTATATCCAAACAGACCCATTTAGATATTTTAATTTTAATTATCATTGTCTCAATTAAATTAAATTAAATTAATATATATATATATATATATATATATATATATATATATATATATATATATATATATATATATATATATATATATATATATATATATATATATATATATATATATATTAACATTTAACAATAATGATAATTTATTTAAATATATGTGAACACATATTTAAACGTAATCTCACTTATTTAATTTTAATATCAAATTAAATAAAGGCTACGACCTCAGCAAATTTAATTGCACTGTGAGATTACCAAAATACCTTTTTTTCTAAAAAGACAAAAACGCCTTTCTTATAAACCAGTTCTTAAATTATCTTCTATGTGTGTGACCCGCAGGCTCCTTATCATACCGGTAGTGTGTAGTATCGCGATTAACACGAATTAATCGTCTCACTATACACAGACCAAGATTGGGACCCTAGCAAGGCATCATGGCCACCCGATAGATTCGGATTCATCGAAGCAGCTATCTATCAACGATATGGTTACCGTACAATCCAATCCTTTCATTCTCCGTTATCTCAATGAGAGCGAGGCATAGAAATGGTGTCAACCTCAGCTATTCTCGATATGTATATATTCAGTTCCTGGACCAATGACCGAAATAATAAACTGGATAGAGCAATAACTCAATCCCACTGTGGCCATAGTTTTAGTGTTGTTGTCATTTACTGAATTACGCCGTGAGATAACATCCCCCGTATCCGGGAGTGATGAATCCTTTGTCGATCCACTATAGTCTTGATACACTCCTTGATGAAGCCAATCACTACTGTATTGACAGCTCTAAATAGATCTGCGTTGGGCTAGTGTCAAACTGCACCAATCGATGCACAAGGTGCTCCGGTGATCTCAAGTCTAAGGATCACATGCACCACCATTCGTTAGAGGATTTGTTCCATAGACACTAGGGTTACCATCCGTATAGAATCCTCTGGTGGGTTAGTCTAGTGAACTTGCCTACAGTAAGCACCCATGTTTGCACCAAGTTGTCACTAAACAACCTTAACAAGTGAGATCAGTCACTGCATTTCAACAGGGTTGTTCAACACTATGATAGCCTTACCGTATTATCTGTGTCCTTATTTCTGAATAATACTGGGGCTACGGACGTTTCTAGAATGGCCACCATATGTGCTCATAGGGTTCTCACTATCAAGATTTGAAATACCTAATACCCTCGTCACGGTTCTACCATTCTAAGGACATATATCAATACATACAATAATGATTTACGTGATATAGAATAAAATGCCTTTTATTGATCAATGAACATTATTACGAAGAGTCAATTCTACAATAATTGATTGGCTCTAAGGCACCTATTCTAACAATCTCCCACTTGCACTATAGCCAATGATTCATGTATTTAATATCAAATGATCTCAAGTGCCTTTCATGCTTCTGCTGCAATAAAGGCTTTGTTAGTGGATCTGCGAGATTGTTGTCAGTATGCACTTTACTGATCTGCACATCTTTCCTCTAAACTATTTCTCTAATGAGATGAAATCGTCTGCGTATGTGTCTGGACTTCTGATGAGACCATGGTTCCCTGGCTTGAGCGATTTCTCCATTGTTATCACAATAGATGTCTATTGGATCAACAATCGTGGAAACCACACCAAGTTCGGTGATGAACTTCTTAATCCAGACTGCCTCTTTGGCCGCATCTGATAATGCAATATACTTAGCCTCCATTGTAGAGTCCGCTATAGTGCTTTGCTTAGAGCTCTTCCAGCTCACTGCACCCCCGTTGAGACAAAATACAAACCATGATTGCGATCGATAATCATATTTGTCCGTTTGGAAACTAGCATAATTGTATCCTCTTACAATGAGCTCATCTTCCCCTCCATAAACCAAGAACATATCCTTAGTCCTCTTCAAGTACTTAAGAATGTTCTTGACAACCATCTAGTAATGCTCACCTGGATCCTATCTACTACAAGTACTCAAAGCACATGAGACATCAATCCGAGTACATAGTATGACATATATGATGGATCCAATTACTAATGCATATGGGATCCTCTTCATCCTATCTCTTTTATCTTGTGTTCTAGGACGTATTTCCTTCGAGAGATAAACACCGTGTGACATTGGAAGAAATCCCTTCTTGGATTCTTCCATACTGAATCTTTTTAGTACTTTGTCAATATATGCACTCTGACTTAGGCCAAGCAACCTATGCGATCTATCACGATAGATCTTTATTCCAAGGATGTAGGCTACTTCCCCTAAGTCCTTCATGGAGAAGCACTTGGATAACCAAGTCTTTACCGACTGCAAGTTCGGTATATCATTCTTGATCAGAAGTATATCATCGACATACAGCACTAAGAATGCCACTGCGCTCCTACTCACTTTCTTGTAAACACAGGGCTCATCTTCGTTCTTGATAAAACCGAATTCTTTCACGGCTTCATCAAAATGAATGTTCTAGCTCTTAGAAGCTTGCTTGAGTCCATAAATGGATCTCTGTAACTTGCATACCTTATCAGCTTGCCCATCAAGAACAAAACCACTAGGTTATGTCATATACACATCTTCTTCAAGGTTTCGGTTCAGGAAAGCTGTTTTGACATCCATTTGCCAAATCTCATAGTCATGATATGCAACAATCGCAAGCATAATCCGGATGGATTTAATCATGGCAACCAGCGAAAAGGATTCTTCATAGTCAATACCATGAATTTGTTAGAAACCTTTAGCAACCAGTCGTGCCCTATAAGTATGCACCTTGCCATCCATGTCAGTTTTCTTCTTAAAGACTCATTTATACCCTATGGGTGTTACCCCTTCAGGTGGTTCCACCAGAGACCATACTTGGTTCTGGTATATGGAGTCCATCTCAGATTTCATGGCTTCAAGCCATTTAACAAAATCTAGATCCGATATAGCGTCTTCGTAGGTTCTGGGTTCGTCATCTTGGTAGACTAGTACGTCACCATGTTGAGTCATGAGATAATCGTATCTCTCGGGCTCATGGCGTACTCTCCCAGATCTACGTAGCTCTTGTGCTACCTGAGGTGGTTCACTTTGATCCACAAGTTATGGAGTAACCTCCTCATAATGTTCAACCACCTTCTGTGGCTATCATCCCGTCCTTCGTCTAGTATATTTTATGGTTCTAGAACTTCATTGAGTTCTACTTTTCTCCCACTAGTACTTCTTAGAAAAAATTCCTTTTCTAGGAAGACACCAGAACGAGCAACAAAAAATTTTGTGTTCTTCTGGGTGGTAGAAATAGTATCCTTTGGTCTCTTTTGGATACCCCACAAAGATGCATTTATAGGATTTTGGGCCCAGCTTGTTCGAAATCAATTTCTTAACATAAGCTTCGCAACCTCAAATCCTTAGATAAGATAAGTTGGGCTTTCGCCCAGTCCATAGTTCATATGGAGTCTTATCTATCAGACTTTGACGGCACATGGTTCAAAACGTGAGTCGTAGTCTCAAGGGCATAACCCCAGAATGATGCAGATAGATCACTAAAACTCATCATAGACCTAACCATGTCAAGTAAGGTCATAGTCTTCCTTTCAGACACTTCATTGTGTTGGGGTATATACGGAGGAGTGAGTTGTGATACTATCCCACATTCCTTCAGAATTCAGAAAACCCTGAGCTTAAGAATTAACCTTCTCGATCCGATCGAAGAGCTTTAATACTTTTGCCCAACATATTCTGCACTTCATTCCTAAATTCTTTGAACTTATCAAAGGCTTCAGATTTAAGTCTCATAAGGTAGACATAACCATATCTACTAAAATCATTAGTAAATGTGATGAAGTATGAATATCCACCTCTGGCTTCAACTGTTAGTGGACCACATACATCACTATGGATGATGCCTAGCAGTTCAGTAGCCTTTTCACCTTGTCCTGTGAAAGGAGACTTGGTCATCTTGCCTAACAGGCATGACTCGCATACCTCAAATGATTGAAAGTCAAAAGGGTCCAAAACTCCATCCCTTTGAAGTTTTGCAATGTGGGTCTTATTAACATGACTCAATCTACAGTGCCAGAGATATGTCTGGTTTTGATCGCTATGTTTAGCTTTCTTGGTTTCAACATTGAGAATATCTTTATTGTTTAAATCAAGAACATATAACCCGTTATATAACCTTGCAATTCCAAATAGAATACCATTCAAACTAAATGACAACAATCCATTAGATATCTCAAAACGATACCCTATATTGTCTAAAGCGGATACTGAAATAATATTTCTAGAAATAGAAGGTACGTAATAACAGTTATGTAGTTCCAACAACAAGCCCGTAGGCAAAGATAAACAGTAAGTCCCTACAGCCAATACAACCACATGTGCTTCATTTTCAACTCGTAGGTCCACCTCTCCCTTGGAGAGCACTGTACTCTGCCTTAGTCCCTGAAAATTAGTACAAATGTGAGTACCACATCTTGTGTCAATGACCCAAGATGTTATGGGAGAGAAGTTAATCTCAATCATAAATATACCTGAAGTTGTAGCATCTGACTTCTTCTTGCTTGCGAGGAAAGCCTTATAGTGTTTCCTCCAGTGGCTAGGCTTGCCATAATAGAAGCATACTACTTTGCCTTTCCCTATGCCACTCTCAGGCCCAAGAGTACCCTGTCCTTTGAGCTTGGGCTTGGGTTTGGCCTTGGCCTTACCCTTGCCGTTACCCTTTCCTTTACTAGCAGCAACCAGTAAAACAGGCTTGGACTTCTTCAAGTCTTGCTCTGAAGTCCTCAACATGTTCAAAAGCTCCACTCCGACAGGGTTTTCACCATCGTGTTCATTTTGAAGTTCATTATGAACGGTGCATAAGAGTCTGGCAAGGATTACAGAATCAAATCCATTTGTAATTCTGCATCCAACTCAAATCCCAAAGTCTCAAGCCTCTCTATGTGCTCGATCATCTTGAGCACACGAGGGCCAACTTGGGCTCCCTCAGTCAGACGACTTCCAAACAGTGCTTTTGACACCTTGTACCTTTCATGTCGAGCATTCTCTTCAAAAAGCTCCTTAAGGTGTAGAATAATGGTAGCAATATCCATATTCTCATGCTGCTTTTGCAGCATTGGTGTCATCGATGCTAACATCAGGCATTGAACGCCATCAGCATCATCAAGGAACTTTTGATAAGTGTCCTTTACTTACTGAGTGGCATTAGGATCAGGATCAGGCTCAACCATGTATGACTTTTCAAGGATATACAATTTCTTTTCCAACTTGAGTATAATCTAAAGATTACGATACCAGTCTGAGAAATTAGATCCATCCACCTGTTTTCTTTCTCGATTATCGGTCGCAGGTTCATAATGCTCATTTTGGTGAATCTACAATTGCAGAAAAGAAAAAGTCATTATAAAGTTCATTATTATTTAATATGATCTTTTATTAAGCAACGCTCCCATTATTTCCTTACGTCAATAACCCTCACTATTAACTCGGGAAAGCCCATTGGCTTTTCTAGTGGACTGAGATCCCATCCGGCCCATTTCAAACCTTCGCTTTGGTGAACAAGCTAAAATGGGTTGATTAGGTAGGCCAACAAACTTAATCCACATTAGTTGATAGCTCCTACTATCAACCTCAAATGTGAAGAAGCCAACAAGCCAATCACACAATCCAATGGCCCTAACCATCGTCCTCAAGTGTGATTCACAGTATCGGTAGAGTAGACACTACATGCCACCACATACACACAATATGTGTACTTATCTACTATGCCTATAACGCGTTTATCAACCTTCGCTTTGGTGAACAAGTAAAACCGTCATTTTAAGTTGACCTATCACCATTAAGGAAAACTCTAATGTATTTTAACCTATCACTGGTAGAAGTGTACCCTTCGCTTTGGCGAACAAGGTTCCAACGAACAGTGGTTTGATTAAAACCATGGTGATTAATCGCTTACGTGACTTAATATACTTTAATTGAGGGTTTATTATTTAATGTCTCACCAAATTATTATCTTCATTAGAATGACATTGTTTGGCATGTTATTGAACATTCAACCTTAGCATGCATTCTAAACAAAATATTAAAACGTGCCAGTACATGGCCCAACTAAAACCGATTTCCTCAAGCCTAGAGGAATCGGTAGGTTACCTAGGGATCCTGCAATAAAATCTTGAGTCTTCAAGTATGATTGTCTCTTCCTTGATCTGTCTTCAAGTATATTACAAAAACATCATTCTAAATTTACAGTGAGAATAATTATACAAAATTCTTTACATCAACAAATTTAGAAACCTTGATTTACATTCGAGGGGAATGAGATGAGAAGAGAATGTACATCGAAAAGGGGAGAAAGGTAGGACATGCATGCCCTATTTAATAAATTACAACAACATATACCCAAAAATTTTAAAGAGAAATACTAGCTTTACAAAGAGAAATACAAAGACAAATCCTACCCTTAAAAGAAGGGAAAAAGAGAGAGAGAGAGAGACAATCATGAAGATTAAGGGCAGGATTTGTCTTTGTATGCCCCTCTTTGTATTTCTCTTTATAAGGCTAGCATTTCTCAATTTTAAAACACTTCACCATAGGTCTAAGGCTCATGTACCAGACACCATGCAATATACAAGCAAATACGTGGCATACATGGATTAGATCGTTGCAGTGTGCGCTGATTTGCATGGCATACGTGCAGCACGTGCGATCGCTGTGGCGATGGGTTATATCGCTACGATGAGCACTGATTTTCTTTGGCGCACACCTTAGACTACAATTGCCGTGGCGATGAGTTATATCACCGCGGTGAGTGCTGATATTCCATCAGGAATCGCGCTAAGGATGATCGTCGTGGCGAGCACTGATTTTTGCAATCAGCGAGTACGCCAAACAACGCACACCATGACGATGAGTTATATTGCTGCGACGAGCGTACACTGATTGGTAGCATCAAATCAATTCAACCAGCCACCAAAAATACGCCAAACGGATTTTGTAATCACTGTAAACTTCTGATTTCAACAAAAATCCATAACCCAATATACCAAAATTGCAGATCATCAACAAATTAAATTGATTTCTTAAAACATGCTTTCATGGCAGATTTTGTGCAGATTCATCAAGGCAACATGTTATCAATCAAATACATGTAATCAACCATACATAAAAACTGTAAAATCTGGTACCCTAGGCTCTGATACCACTGTTAGGAAATAATCAAGTCATGGCAGCGGAAAACAAAAATATATATACAACTGATCGTTCCTTAGAACCAAGATCAGGGCACAAATTTACAGTTTATACAATAAATAAGAATCTGCAGAAAAATCAGTTTAGAGTTAAGAAATCATACGCACGTTTGGAGGCTCCTCCAACTTGTCTCTGAATGGGTTTCGCTATCGACCCAAGGATAGGATCGAACCAACTGTAGTCCACACGAAGATAACCCCAAGGAACTAAAGAAGGATTTGCTAGATCCTCTTTAGCCTTAAGAACCAAGAAGAAATCAAATAATATTTGATTCAACCAAAAAAGGCAAACTGGCGTGGGAAGAGAGAAAAAAGGGGCTAGAATTTTTTAGTCTAAATGATTGAAGGAATCAATTTTTTTAATTCACAAAGTGTTGCACTTATATAGTGCACACTTTGCCCTATTCCATCATGGAATAGGCTTGGGCACCAAGCCAAACACCCCTTATTTCCAAACAACCCCATTTAGATATTTTAATTTTAATTATCATTATCTCAATTAAATTAAATTAATACATATATATATATATATATATATATATATATATATATTAACATTTAACAATAATAATAATTTATTTAAATATATGCGAACACATATTTAAACGTAATCTCACTTATTTAATTTTAATATCAAATTAAATAAAGGCTACGATCTTAGCAAATTTAATTGCATTGTGAGATTACCAAAATACCCTTTTTCCTAAAAAGACAAAAACGCCCTTCTTATAATCCAGTTCTTAAATTATCTTCTATGTGTGTGACCCGTAGGCTCCTTATCATACCGGTAGTATGTAGTATTGCGATTAACACCAATTAATCGTCTCACTACACATAGACCAAGATTGGACCCCAGCGAGACATCATGGCCACCCGATAGATTCGGATTCAGTGAAGTAGCTACCTGTCAACGATATGGTTATTGTACAATCCAATCATTTCATCATCCGTTATCTTAACGAGAGCGAGGCATAGAAATAGTGTCAACCTCAGTTACTCTCGATATGTATATATTCAGTTACTAGACCAATGATCGGAATAATAAACTGGATAGAGCAACAACTCAATCCCACTGTGGCCATAGTTTTAGTGTCGTTGTCATTTACTGAATTGTGCTGTGAGATAACATCCCCAATACTCGGGAGTAATGAATCCTCTGTCGATCCACCATAGTCTTGATACACTCCTTGATGCAGCCAATCACTACCGTATTGACATCTCTAACTAGAACTGTGTTGGGCTAGTGTCAAACTGTACCAATCGGTGCACAAGGCGCTCCGGTGATCTCAAGTGTAAGGATCACATGCACCACCATTCGTTAGAGGATTTGTTCCATGGACACTAGGGTTATCATCCGTATAGAATCTTCTAGTGGGTTAGTCTAGTGAACTTGCCTACAGCAAGCACCCCTGTGTTACACCAGGTTGTCACCAAACAACCTTGACAAGTGAGATCAGTCACTGCCTTTCGATAAGATCGTTCAACACTATGATAGTCTTACCGTATTATTTGTGCTCTTACTTTAGAATAATACTGGGGCTACAGACGTTTCTAGAATGGCCACCATATGTGTTCATAGGATTCTCACTATCAAGATTTGAAACACCTGATACCCTCGTCACGGTTCTACCATTCTAAAGACATATATCAATACATACAATAATGATTTACGCGATATAGAATAAAATGCCTTTTATTGATCAATGAACATTATTACAAAGAGTCAATTCTACAATAATTTATTAGCTCTATGGCACCTACTCTAACAGAAAATCAATTTCCTCAAGCCTTAAGGAATTGATAAATTGACTTAGGGTCAAATGCAAATATTGGGTTCGTAGGCTTGCTTGCAACTGTATCTCTCCATCACTCCATCTTCACGTGTATTACAAGTATCACATTACAAAATTAATCTAATTTTACAAATTGTAATAAGAAACCTTGAGTTACATTCGAGGGGAGTGAGATGAGAAAAGAATTACAAAAGAGAATCAAGAGAGGGAGGACACGTAGGCCTTATCTTAATTAAAAAAATTTACAACCCATAAATAAATATTACAAAATCAAACACCTAAGGTTTGGCTCATGTACTGGGCATCATGTAAATTAATACACAAGAACATACATTCAAACAATCAAAAGCAAATTTGATTCAGTTTGGATAATTACGATTACCCTTAAAATTTTGTAGTGTCTATTAAGTCCAACAATTCTTAACCTTTGTAGTTTAGTCCCTGCTATCCGGCTTCACTCATTTGGGCCTCCAGAATACACCCAGTATGCATCAACACTTTTAATATACTATGGACAACTAATTACATGCGACAAACAAATAATTAAAAACCCAAAATTCAACCTAATGTGTCACAACGCAAGCTGCTCCAAAAACCTTTTATGCACAACGACACACTTGGGCAGCAACGTTTAAAAAATTCCAAGACATGCTTCAACATGTTACCTTTCATATGACACATTTCGTGAGTCATTCGACACACTATAGCCTCTTGAATAAATAAAACTCGAGCATATATTAGTTTGCTCATGAAACGTACACAAAACTGTTTTCTCGATAACCATTCAAAAACCCACGTTAATTACTAGAGTCAAAAAACTGAAGCAGGCACGCCAAAATGTTCCAAAATGTTCCTAACATGTGAATCTGTCCGTGGAAGAAAACTTGTATCAATACTACAATGCGCTTGAGAGCAAAGATACAAGCATGCATCGCCTGTTGCCATAGGCAGGTTTGCTGTGCGTAAAACCACACAGCATGTGATGCACACAACTTGTTTAGTCGTGCGCTAGTTAAGGCTTAGCCATGCAAAATTGTGCACAACCACGAAAAACTACTGTACATGGCTACATACGGCGGGGTGATAGTAACAGCGACTATGTACAACAACGCACAACTGTTAGGGAGGGTAGAGGTTACACTTATTGGCATGCAGCCACTGTAGTGCTATTTGCGACGTTGGACAATGTTGTGTGCCAAAACACATGACCACTCATCTAAATGCCTTCTGCTACGCGTGCGCCTAGTATGGAAAGCTACAGCATGTGCGCACATGATGAGTGCTTAAAAATGCACTTATACGTAGTGGTTTATTAATATTATTTCTGGAAAATTAGGTTCAAGCTGTATGATTTAACTTAATTAATTCATAAATGTATTTTATGGGATCACAAGTATGTTTTGTGTATTTTTAGGTCATAAATGCTAAGCAGAGACATTCAAATGAAGAATAATATTGGCGAGGAAATTTGTGACGATTGGAAACATATGGCTAAAAGATCAGAGTTGAAACGAGGAAGTTATGGCATTTTTAGTTTATATGGTTTTCGGGTGTTTTCATTAGGGGTGGGATAATTTGGTTAACCAAACCGGATGGGGTAAACTGTAAACCGAACCGGTAATTCAGTTTAGGCAAAAAGGTAAACCAAAACTGGATCGGTTTATGTATAAACCAAATCGAATATTCGGTTCGATTAACCAGTTTTCGAATTCAACCCTAAATTCTACATTTTTCACATTGAAGTCCCAACATTCAGATATTTATTATTTTATATATAATTTCGTGGTGTATTTTTATTTTATTTGGGTATTATTCTTGTATTCTTTGTGTGAAAAACACATTAATTTACTTATTTGCAAATGTTGAATCTGGAATGTGAAATAAAAACATAAAGTATTCAATTATACATTACTCAATACTTATCAGTAAAAACATTGGCATGATTAAAAAGTGAAAACATTTGCAAATAAAAAAAGCCTTCTTCAACCATCTTAAAAGTTAAAACACCCTGACTCAAAATTCAAATCTCCAAAGTCCAAACTTCTTCAATCTACTATAGTGCTATTGAATAAGCACAACAATTCAGGCCTGCATCTGCATGTGCAGTAAACTTGTAATTAGCAACTCTCCAAAAAATAGAAATTCAAAGTAAAAGATGGTCCACGAAAAGTTAATTAACTACAAGGAAATATCGACCCAAATTCAAAGCAACTCTCCAAAAAATATCAATGCTGTAGAAAATTGAAATTTAGCAACATATGTAAGCCTGGTGGTGCAAAACAGGTGGAGCTTGTCTCCCTTCTAAATTCCCTTTTAACTACATAAAGTACATAATATTTGCACCTTTCACAAACATATTATTGACAAGTCTAACCTCAAAGCTTAAGCCCATAGTAAAAAGTTACCTATCATACGACTAGCCTTGTCAAAATCGTAAACTTCATTAGCGTGGGACTCGAGCATACATGACATAGAAAATGAACACAAAACACATTCTTTCCTCTTCTTTTCTCCTCCTAGACAAACAGAGGCAAATGCAATATATCATAATTGAAAATCAATTCACAACAAATAAACATAACAATAGTTCAAAAAAATTTAAAACGATAATCATCTCCCTTGCCTATCTATTTGTACTTAGACCAAATATTAAACTTAATAGAGGCAAATGTGATATATCTTAATTGAAAACCAGTTCACAACAAATAAACATAACAATAGTTCAAAAAATTTAACCAGCATAACCAACTAAACCCTAAAGCATTCCTCATATATTAGAAATTTGGAATACCCTTCAATCATCAAGATGAGTTAGACTACTTTCCAATCCCGAAGACGAAAACTCTACACAAAGTTGGACAAACAAGTTAGCTAAAATCATAAATAATGATGGAAAAGATATAATTATAATTGAAAGTTAACAAAATATGTTACCTAACTCAATTTTAGATAATTCCTCCAAGCTTTCCTCAATGGTCAATGGTCCATGCGTATTCCTAATCCAATCTTGTGTATAAATAAGAGTTTCCACCATCTTAGTAGCAAGGGAGCTACGAAATGGATCTAATACACAACCTACCGTACTAAAAGCTGACTCAGATGCAACCATTGAAACAGGCATAGCCAATACATCTCGTGCTATCATAGAGAGAATAACATATTTTGTTGAATTAGCCTTCCACCATTTCAAGATATCAAAAGTTGTCTTTTTCATCCATACAATCATCCGCTAAATACTTATCCAACTCTATTTTATGCTGAACCACTTTCTTTGCAGCCTTTTTCTCATTATACATAACCGTCACGAAGCCCTCATTATCAACACTTGCATCATGCACATAAATGTCAATTGGAACTTGAGATTTCTCACTTGACTGCACATTGTTGTCCACCATAAGCAAACTGTATTGCTGAAATAAAGACAACAAAGCTTTCTTCACTTTTCTCATCAACTTATAAGCTATAACAACATCATATGACTCATTAATTACCTAGTCCACATATTCTAACTTGTGCCTAGGATCCATTACCTCTGCAATGAATAACATAATGATGATATTATCAACATTTGACCAATACGTATCATATTTTACTTTCATTCGTGCAACCATATTACGTAAGCCAAGATCATGACTTTTACACCATGTTGAAATCTTCAACCCAACGCCAAAAATTTCTCACATGTATGCATTACTAGTAACATAAAGAGACCTAGAGACATGTAGATTAGCATCGTAAAATACTTTTAAGAAAGGTAACAAGTAGTGAGCATACTTCCAGTTAGTACTCATAGGCAAACCCTATGACCTATCACCACTAGTAAGCTCATTTGCATACTTACTATCTTCCATTTCCAACAACTCAAAAGCTTTATGAAATTTTAATGCTGCTTCCAACATCAAGTATGTAGAGTTCCACTGTGTTTCTACATCAGAAACCAAATGACTTTTACTTTCGATTTTTTCTTTCTCCACACACCCCTTAAATACTTATGACCTTATTGGAGAAGACCTCACATACCTCACTACTGAATGTATTCTAAATATGGAGTCATCCATATCTTTTAACCCCTCTTTTACAATTAAACTCATAATATGTGCACAACATCTCATGTGTAAAAAATCACCATCCAATACACTTCCCTTCTAACTTGCTAGTTGAGTCTTGAGATAGCTTATCCCAACATCATTAGAACTAGCATTGTCTACTGTGATTGTGAATACCTTGTAAATACCCCAATCAAGCAAACATATTTCAACTACCTTGCCAATAATTATACCTTTATGACTAGTGATTGGACATAAATTTAAAATTCTTTTATGTAGCTGCCAATGATCATCGATGAAATGCACAGTAAGACATATAATTAAGATTTTGACAGCTTGTCCATGTATCAATGGTGAGACAAACTCTGTGTGAAAACTTATTGAAAAACTTCTTCAACTTTTGGCACTCTCCAATATACATTTTGAAGCAATCTTTAGTCACAGTTCTTTGGCAAGGTACTTGAAACCTAAGTTGTGTCACATTCATCACGTTACAGAACCCCTCACGCTCCACAACACTAAAGGTAACTCATCAACAATGATCATTTTTGCTATAGCCTGTCTAATCAGATCTGAATCAAATTTTCATGACACAAATGAAGATTGTGCAGAGAAGGCAGTGCCGCTTGAGAGATAACGTGATCCTTGTTGAAAAATTAGGGTCTTTTGTCTCTTGTCCGCCACATTTGGAGGATACTTTTTGCATCTATTTAAGTGATTACGTAGACAACTCGTACCACTCTTACTCAGACAATCTAGAACATTCCCACAATAACTACATGTCGCAGTCAAATCATCCTTATTCTCACAATCGTTCTTAACAAAGTGATCCTACATTTGAGAAGTATTCTTCCTATTACTTGTATCCTTTGCACGTTTGGGGCTGAAGGTGCTGGTGGTGGCATGGAATTTGGAGTTGTAGTTGGAGTCGAACTTGTCGGTGTCAATCCGAGAGTTCACATGTCACTTGAAGTCTCATGAGTATTGTTAGCGGCCGAGGACATCTACAATTCCATCAAATAAAAATATGCATTAAGTAAGTAAGACATCTATATAAAGATTTATACTTTCTTACTAGTTTAGTTTTACAGTCTTTGATTTTTTATTTATTTATCCTACCTTTTTTCCCAGTTTTTAAAGCACTTCTTAAAAACCACAAATGAGCATCTAACTATTCTATATATGGGAGTCAAACATATACATTTAAGAAGTGCAAAGATAAAGTATAAAGTATTTTTCCAGGTTAATTTTGTTTACACCATTGTGAGATTAATTAGAAATAAACTCAATTAAAAACACCCATCCTGTAACTCTAACATATCACTAATGGTAGGAGTCTTTTTAATACTTTTTTAACAAAATAGATGAATTAATACTAATAAATCTCAAAAGGTGTAAATGAGATAATTCCTTATTTTTCCATTTATTAGTCATAAAGACCAAATAGAATTTTTGTGCATCGGGGAATCAAAAACAAAAATGCTAACCAAACACCTATCAACCGTACTACCGAGCAAAACATTTTACAAAATTATAAATGAAGAAACCCAATTCTTTATTTTTGAAAAAGAATATTTCAAACCACACGTTTATAATAATTTTACTAATATATGTATCCAAATTCAAAGTTTTGAAGTGATCACATATTCTCTAGTCTTAATCAACTGAATTTCTATTTGCAGAAAAGTCTTTGCACCCAAGTCCTAATTAGTAGCCAACACATTTCATGTGTGCACGACATTAAACAAGTTCTATATAGCAAAGTATTAATTGATAATAAATAAATCATCAAAAATTCTCAGAAAATACTTAATATATATATATATATATATATATATATATTTTTTTTTAATTGACAATAACTAAAAATAAAAGAGAAAATTTTGAAGTTTCACCACTCACTACTGCAATGAAGCTTCTATTGGCATCAGACGACAAACATGATAGCTTGAGAGACAAATCAATAGAATTAGAAGATGCATTACCTTGCTAAATCAGCGGTGAACTACTGGTCATGGAGCAACTGAGGATTGAAGATTTGAATCTGTAGTGGACCACTGGTCGTGGGCTTGTGGTTGTCGCCAATCGTCATTCGTGGGCTAGTGGTGGTCGTCGTTCATGGAAGTGGAACTAAAGCCATGGTCGTTACCGTTCATTGTTCGTAGAAGTGGAACTGGAGTCGTGGTCCACTGTTGTCGTTGTTCGTGGTCCAAGGAACTACAGTTGTGGCTGTCGATAGGTGGTTGTGGTTGTGGTGGTCACTAGAGTTTGTCGTCATTCACCGATGAGAATGGTTAACGGTGATGAAATGCTGATGAGACAGATGGATCGGTTTGGAGTTTGGTGGTGGGTGGCCCTGGCGATGGAGTCTGGAGGTGGACATTTTGCAAAAGGCAAAAAAAGCTAAAACACATTTTCTTTATGTACATAGGATAAAATTGGTTTTGAAAACTGGTTTCGGTTAACCAGTTTGGGAAACCTCTCAAACCAAAAACCAAACCAGTTTTTCAGTTTTTCAATTTTTACGAACTGAAAACCAAACCGATTTGCAAAAAAACCAGATTTTTGGTTCGGTTTTGGACTGGTTTTCGGTTTAGTTTTGTTTTCGAACTATTGCTCCCACCCTTAGTTTTCAAGCTTCAACACATGCCATGGCATAGAAAAACTGTGGCGAGGCACGATGCTCTCGGCCAGGTTTTGGAAGAGGATTTAAGTGCAGATGTTCTGTAATATGCTTTAGTGTTTTTACAATAACTCAAGCTATAGACCTCGAATTTGGACAATTCTTGAATTATTAGAAAGCTGATTCAAAGCGTTACATTGCATATGTTCACGTCTTCTCTAGATTAAGAATCTATCATGCTCAATGTTTGACATTTTTGTGCACCACAGAAAGGAATCTGAATTTCATTAGGTTCTTTTATTTTATTCTACCTAGAATTGTATTTTCTTATTCTAATTCGAATAGGATTGTCCCAACTACACTCCTAAACACCTAGCAGTATAAATAGATGTCTTTATCTATTGTATAGAGGGATAGGATAGAAAAAAGACTAGCCGCTATTTGGTTCATCATATAGGGAAGTTTTCTTAATATTTCTTCTTGAACCTGTGTTTGTTATTTTTATAATGGTTGTTTCTTTTAATTCAATTATGAACTGAATAATATTTTCTAGGGCTAAAACGTAGGCCAAATTTATGAATATTCTTAATATTTGTTAAGCATTCTTTTCTAAGTTTTATTATGGTACTTAATGCTTCAATTCTTTTGGTACTGAGAGTTGATTGAGTTAATTAATTAGATTGAGATCGAGAGAAGAAAACTAGTTAGTCTAATATAATAAAATCATAGATTGACCGAACGCTAAAGATAGGTTAGCTTAATGATCCCTTAAGACTTAAATTCAATTTAGAGATATCTTGGGTTAGTAATAAAAGGGTTAATCTGAAATTGTTTGAGAGAAAGTTATTGGAATTATAGGGAATTAGGTCTTTAGAAAAGGCTTAACAATGTTAGCGTTAATTATCAATACATAAGAGTAAATTGGTGTGAAATATGTGCCCTAGGTTTAGTCATATTGTTTAAACAACTAGTGTTTTATTTTGTTAACAATTTTATTTCTTTAGTTTTTAGTTTATTTTCAATTGTTAGTTTTTATTAATTCATTCCTTAAAGTTTCGATTAATCAAATAGCAATAGGATAGTTTATTTGGTACTTGGTAGCCAGTAATTCTCTAGATCTGTTTACTTATACTATGTTACTTGCATGATTTCATAAGCTAGCCAATAGTAGGGGTGGAAAAAAAATACCGAAAATCGAACCAAACCGAAAAATCAGATCAAAACTGTTTTGAAAATTTGGGGTGCATTTGGTTCATTATTCTGATACTTTTTAGAATAATATTTTGAAAAAAGTAAAATTGGGTGGTTATTACAATGTAGGATTTGGAAATTAACATAAATACCCCCCTAGGTTTGTTTATTTACTAAAATACACCCCTATAATAAAATATTAAAAATTAACAAAAACACCCCCATCCACCCATTAAATACCAACAGCTGGCCATCACCGCCGGAGGGTGGCCAGGGTTGTTGCAGACTGCATGACCATGAATCGGCCGGTTCAGACGCGATATGACCTTTTTCGGCCAGATCCACCATGGATCTAGTTGGAAAAGGCCAGATCTACGGCTAGATTTGGCCATTGACGGCCAAATCTGGCCGCATTTGGTCGTCATCGATGGCCAAAGATATGGTCGTCATTGACGACTGGCTACAACCAAAGATCTGGCCGTAGATCTAACCTTTTTCGACTAGATCCACAGTGGATCTAGTCGAAAAAGGCTAGATCGACGCACTACTAGCCAGATCCAACCGGTAGTGTACTATTATACTGCATTCCACCACCTTCGGGCAGAGGTGGCCTCCAACCTTGCAAATGTGGGTTGCTAGGGTGTTTTTGTCAATTTCTAAAAAAAAAATTTGGGGGGTGTTAGTTAAATTAACAAATCTAGGGGGTTTAAAAAGAATTAAATAATATAGAATAATATTTTGAGAATAAGGAAATAAATTTGTATTTTGGATAGAATAGAGAATAGAGTAGTGAAAATTGTGTACCAATGGGGCCCTTGGTTTTTTTTCGATTTTGGTTCGGGATAATGGGTAAATCGAATATCCGATTCGGTTTGGTTTTTAGAAAAAAAACAAACCGATTAACTGGAACTAAATTGCTAAACCGGTTTTTTTTTTTTTTTTAAAAAAAAAAATTCTTTTATTATTATTAAATACCTCTCTCTCTTTCTTGATTTCTCCATCTTTTTCTTCTGTTAAATACCTCTCTCTCTCTTTCTCAGTTTCTCCATCTTTTTCTTTTATTAAATACATCTCTCTCTCTCTCTCTTGATTTCTTCATCTTTTTCTGTTATTAAATTCCTTTCTCTCTTTGCAAATATAGATTGCGATTCAAATGGCATCCACTTTTCTATCTTTTCCTTCTCTGCAACTTTAGTTCCATACAAATATATGTTAGTAAACGGTCCCGTATACGCAGCGGAAACAAAAAATTAATATAACAGGATCGTTTACATGAGCCAAGATCAAGGATATGATTTTACAATTTATATTAAATAAAATCTGCATAAATATTCAACATGAGTTAAGAGAAACAAACGCACGTTGAAGGCTCCTCCAAATTTGTCGACGAACGTTTTGCTACCGATCCAAGTGTAGGATCGAACCTGAGTAGTCCACACGAAGACAATCTTAAAAGAACCAAAGAGAGATTTGCTAGATCCTCTTTGGCTTCAAGATTAAGAAGAAGACAAAATCAATTGAATTGATTTTAGGCAATGGTGTTACTGCCGTGGGAGAGGCAAAAATTGGGGCTGCTGTGTGTTTTGTTTTACATAGAAAAATTCATTAATTAAAATCACACACACTTTTCCTTTTATACTTAAAAAAACAATTTGCCCTAATCCCATACGGAATAGGCTTGGGCTCCAACCCAAATGCCCCATGTTGCCAAACACTCCCAATTTGATTTATTTTAATTTTCATCATTATCTCAATTAAAATCAATTAATATATATATTTAAATATATATTAACATTTAACAATAATGATAATATATTTAAATATGTACGAACACACATTTAAACGTAATTTCACTTATTTAATTTTTCTAACAAATTAAATAAAGGCTACGAACCTCAAAGAAATTTAATTGCAGTGAAATTACCAAAATACCCTTTCGCCTTAAAAAGACGAAAATGCCATTCTTTCTTCTTGCATCTTAAATTGTCTTCTATGTGTGTGACCCTTAGGCTCCTCATCATATCGGCGTGTATAGTATTGCGATTAACACCAATTAATCGTCTCACTAATACACGTACCAAGATTGGCCCCTAGCAAGGCATCATGGCCATCCGATAGATTCGGATTCAAAGAAAATAGCTACCGTCAACGATATGGTTACCGTGCAATTCGATCCTTTCATCATACGTTATCTCGGACGAGACGAAGGCATAGAAATAGTGTCAACCTTCGGTTACTCTCGATATTATTTATTCGGCTTGGACCAATGACCCGTATTATAAACCGGATAGAGCAACAACTCAATCCCACCGTGGCCACGCTTTTAGTGTCATTGCCATATACCGAATTGCGCCGTGAGATAACTTTCTCCCGCACCGGGAGTGATGAATCCTCTGTCAATCCACCATAGTCTTGATACACTCCTTGATGCACCAATCACCACCGTATTGACACTAAAAAGAAGCTGCGTTAGGCTAGTGTCAAACTATACCAATCGGTGCACAAGGCACTCCGGTGATCTCAAGTCTAAGGATCACATGCACCACCATTCGTTAGAGGATTTGTTCCATAGACACCGGGGTTACCATCCATATGGAATCCTCTCGGTGGGTCATCCGGTGAACTTGCCCGTGGTGTAATCGCCACAACAAACACCCATGTGTTGCACCAGTTGTCACCAAACAACCTTGACAAGTGAGATCGATCCACGCCTTTCGACAGGTCGTTCAACACTATGATAGCCTTACCGTATTATCTATGCCCTTAGTTCAGAATAATCTCTACGGACGTTTCTAGAATGGCCACCATATGTGCTCATAGGGTTCTCACTATCAAGATTTGAAACACTTGATACTCTCGTCACGGCTCTACCATTCTAAGGACATATATCAATACATATTGCAATAATAATGATTTACGCGATATAGAATAAAATGCCTTTTATTGATCAATGAACATTATTACAAAGAGTCAATTCTACAATAATTGATTGGCTCTAGGGCATCTACTCTAACAATATAGATTGCGATTCAAATGGCATCCATTTTTCTATCTTTTCCTTCTCTGCAACTTTAGTTCCATACTCCACATAAAACATCATCATCAAAACCATAAGCCATCTGTACAAGCACCACCAACCACGGTTTCACCATCTCAACCTGCCACTCAATCCCAGGAAACTATGGTCTCCCTTTTATTGGTTTGATCAAAGACCGTCTTGACTATTTCTACAACCTTGGTAAAGAAGAGTTTTCCAAGTAAAAAATGCAAAAGTACCAGTCAACTGTGTTTCGAACCCACATGCCACCTGGCCCTTTCATCTCTCATCACCCAAACATCATCACTTTGCTAGACAATAAGGGTTTTCCGATTCTTTTTGAAGTGACCAAAGTTGAAAAGAGAGATCTTTTACTGGTACTTTAATCCCCTCAACCAAACTCACTGGTGGTTACCGTATTTTATAATATTTTGATCCCTTCAAACCAAATCACGGAAAACTTAAACAACTTTAAAAAAAAAACCGATTAACCAGTTCAAGTGGAAAATCGGTTAACCGGTTCAAGTGGAAAACCAGTCTGGTTTCGGTTAGGTTTTTCACTTGAGCTAGAATTCGGTTTGGTTCATAAAAATGGCAAACCAGTTCGGTTAACTAGTTTTTGCCACCCTTAGTGAATAGTCCCGTCAACGCATGCAGTAGTTAAGTGTTGTTGTGCGTGGCAACACACAGAGTGCATGCACCAGCACGCAGCAACGCACAGTAGACCCCGCTATTGTGCACGACCACGCACAACATCATGCGCCACCATACATGGTAAAGCAATTAGGGTTTCCAGAATAAATTTTTTTTTTGTTAATAAATTAGAAGCATTAAATTCAATCCTAATCCATACCTCAACAAAATTAAAATTTAATCAGATAAATTATGTTCATTAATCATCAAATTAATTTAAAAACATGTAATCATACAATTACATACAAGAGCAAACAAAATAAAATAGAAAAATCATATTACCCGAGGCTCTGATATCATGGTAAGGTTTAATAAAAGCGCAAACACTCAATAGAATACAACAAATTTTTTATTAAACCTTTAAACCTAGGATTTGGGTAGTGATTTTACCATTTTCATGTTAAATCATTCAAGGAATAAAAAACTCACCAACGTTGGAGGCTCCTTCTATTTTGAATTCTTCACAAGCCAAATCAAGTGGAGAGACATGCTTAGGTATCCACACCGAGAATTGATCAAGAACAATAATAGATGAATCCTCTCTATAATTGCTAGAAAAGGAAGGGCGTTAGGGTTTCTCTCTCTCTATAATTTTTAACGCAAATTATTTTGAGAGTGATTGAATGATCTTATTATAACCTAATTTTAAGTTTACTTATATAGTAAAACTTAAAGTCCTATTCCATCTTGGAGTATGATACAATCCCATTCCTAATTGGGTTTTTTATTAAACCAATTTAGGATAGGATTAAATAGGTTTCCTATCAACATTAATATACTAAATATATTAATTATTAATTAGGTATTTTATATTTCAATTAATATATATATACAAGTAAAACTTCTCTATAGTGATACTCTATATAAGAATAAACTCTACATAATCATAAAAAATTCTAGTCCCAATTTGAGATAGTTATAAATAAGAATAAACTCTATATTGTAATAAGTTATAATTTTTCTAATTCTCGCCTTAAGGAAAGTTGCCTTTATATAGTAATAATTATCTGTATATTACAAAAAAAAATATGTTATGTAAAATTAAAGGTTTAAAATGAAATAAAGTATTTATCTAAAATTGTTTGGGACAATGATTTTTGTTTTAGAGTTGTTATCACATCTTTTACCTTACGAGTACGTAATAGCTCGTTAGCATGGATACCTTCTTGTTGAAGCTAAAATATTTTTAGTTTCTCAAGCATGTTTAGAGCTTCATGGCACGAGACTTTTTGTATTTCCGTACTATTATCCTTAGGATTATTTCCTTTCTCTTCTTGTCTAATTGCAACAATGATTTCTCCTTTGGTTAAAGTATAAACGATTTGTTGCTCATTTGGATAATCGAAGAAGACGTTAATATCCATTCGATTAGTGTAGTGAATTTGTCGAATCTGATCACTCAATTCTATAGTGACTCTTTTATTCTCCTCATCCACTTTATTTGTAGCTTGTAATTAATTGACATTAGTGGTCTTTATTTTACAGTGCTTAAAACCATTGACAATTGTCTATGACTTTACATCAATTGACCATGCATCAATTGTATTTACAGTTCCATCAATGACACTTATTTTTGTTGGTTCTAAGATACAATCTTTTATCCGTTTCAAAAGTAGGCAATTGAAACGCTGTATTGAAATTCTAATATAACTAAAATATGAATTGAAATCCTAATACTGTACTACTAAAACATGAATTATAAAATAAGAAATCAAAACTATAATTTTTGTAACTACACCTCCATTAAGTTATAATCTCTTTATAGTAATAAAATTAATTAGTCCCAACATTATGACTATAGAGAGGCTTTACTCTATATATATATATATATATATATATATATATATATATATATATTAATTAGGGTAATTTTAATTAATTTCAATTAATATTAATATAACAAATAAATTAAATATTAATTAAGTAATTTTATTTATTCTATTTAAATAATAAATAGACCAAGAAACAACCTAAATAAAATTATCAAATTACCTAGTCTTAGTGAAAAGACCAAATTACCCTTTAACCCTTCTTTGATCAAAGACATGTTCTTGACTTAATTCCCTTTATGTGTGTGACCTATAGGCTCCCTATCATGTTGGTAGTGAGTAATACCGTGATTAACCACCAATTAATCGTTTCATTACACATAAACCAAGATTGGCCTCTCGCAAGGCATCATGGCCACCCAACAAGTAGAGATCAAGGAAGAATTAATACCTTTCAACGGTATGGTTACTACGCAATCCAATCCTTTCATCATCCATTATCTCATCAAGGTTGAGGTGCAAAAATAATTTCATTCTCAAACCATACCCTTGATGTATTTGGTGTTTGGTTATCAAACGACCAAACTTAAATCAGATTCGAGCGACAACTTAATTCCATTATGACCACAGATTTATGGTCATTGCCATATAACCAAACTACACAGTGACATAATTACTCCCATAACTAGGAGTGATGAATCCTTTGTCGATCTACCATAGCCATGATTTATTTCACGATGTAGCCAATCACCACCATATTGATAACCCTATAAGAATTACGTTAGGCTAGTGTCAAACTACACCATTCTGTACACACGACACTTTGGTGATCTTAAGTCTTAGGATCACACACACCACCATCTGTAAGAGGATTTGTTCCATAAGCACTAGGTTTACCATCTGAATGGAATCCTCCGGTGGGTCACTCAAGTGAACTTGAAACCAACAAGCACCCACGCATTGCACCAGGTTATCACCATACAACCTTGACATGCGAGACTTGTCAATACCTTTTAGTAGGGTCGTTCAACGCTATGATAGCCTTACTGTATTAATTATGCCCTATGTCAGATTAATACTTAGGCTACGAACATTTATAAAATGGCCACCACATGTGCTCATAGGGATCTCACAATCAAGACTTAAAATGCTTGATTCCCTCGTCATGGTTCCACCACTCTAAGGGCATATATAATTACACACACACAGAGATATATATAATACAATTTACATTAAATAATGCTTTTTATTATGATACATCATAGTCAATTACAATAATTCAATTGGCTTTAGGGCACCTATTCTAACATTGAGATCATCGGAGTCTTGTGTGTACGTAATGGTGTAGCTTGACGTTAGCCTAATGTAGTCCTTTTTAGGATTATGAATACAGTGGTGATTGGCTACATTATGAATACATCATGGGTATGGTAGATCGACAAAGGATTGATCAATCCTGGTTACGGGAGCAATTATCTCACTATGTAGTTTAGTTCATTGGCAATGATTACAAATTTGTGGCACAGTGAAATTGAGTTGCTCAAATCTAATTTTATCACGGTTGTTAGTTTGATAACCAAACACCAAAATATCAAGGTTGTTATCTGAGGATGACACTATTTTTGCACCTTAACCTTAATGAGATAACAGATGATGAAATGATTAGAATTGCATGGTAACTATACGATTAACAGGTATTAACTCTTCGCTAATCTCTACTTGTTAGATGGTCATGATTCCTTACTAAAAGTAGAAACCAATTTTGGTTTGTGTGTAGTAAGACGATTAATTGGTGGTTAATCATGATACTAGTCACTGCCAACATGATAAGAAGCCTACGGGTCACATTCAAAAGAGGAGTGGAACTCTGGAACATTCATTTGACCAAGGAAGTGGTTTGAGATGAGAAGGGTATTTTGGTCTTTTTGTAAGGAAAGGACATTTTAGTAATTTTGTATAGGTTGTCGCCTATGTCTATTTCTTAGTGAAATAGAATAAATAGAAATTATTCAGTTAATATTAATATATATTTATTATATATTAATATTAATAGAAACCTATTTATTCTGTCATAAATTGGCTTAGGACAAAACCTACTCCAAATAGGAATAGGATGGCATCTTATTCCAAATTGGAATAGGATTAAGTTTGACTATATAAGTCACACTTAATTTAGGTTAGCCATGACTTTTAGTTTGAGAGAAAATGTGTACGCAAGTTTTCTCTAAACCCTAGCCATCCTTTCTCTTGATTCAAGTTGTCCTCTTCACTCAATCTAGCAATTGAGTTGTTCCATGGTTGTTCTGGCATCTCTTTGTAGGACTGTAAACGAGCCGAGCCAGCTTGCAAGCCGGCTCGGCTCGACTCAGTAGAAGCTCGTTTAGAGTTCAACTCGATAAGGCTCGAGTCGACTCGACTCGAACTCGGTTTGTTAACCGAGTCGAGTTCGAACACAGTGAAGCTTGGCTCATGGGCTCGCGAGCCTGGTCCAACTTGAGTAAGCATTGTACACTTTCGCAGGGTGCTTTGGGATTTTTTAAATTATTAGGTATTAAACTAATATTTTCCAGTTTAAAAAGTTAAAAAAAATGACAGTTCCCCCTAAAGTGCAAATTCTTATAACACGAATCGTGTTCCCAATCCCACTTGCCCTAAATCAATTTCGGCGACAGATCTGCAACACCGAAATTGATATAACACCAATGGGTTTGATGGCGACAAATCTGCGACGCAAATCCGATGAAGAAGACCTGGTTCACGGCGAAGAGTTGACGGTGACTGGGAGGTGTGTTGGTGCTGTCGACAAACCGTGGCGGAGATCGATGAAATTTTGGGGATTACGGCGAAGAGTTACGGCAATCAGCAAATGAGAAAGTGTTGTACTGTTGTGGTTTACTAGTTTTAGGGATTAAAAAATCGGGGGTGTTTGTCATTTTTTTTAGGGATTACGGCTCACGAGCCGGCTCAAGCTCGACTCGAACTCGATCGAGCTCGAGTTCGAGTCTCAATTCTGAGGCTCGCTAGGCTCGAGCTCGAGCTCGACACTGTTGTAAACGAGCCGAGCTCGATAAGTCAAAAGCTCGGCTCAGCTCGGCTTGTTTACAGCCTTATCTCCTTGTGTGTATATCATTTGTGCAACTCCATACTTGAGTTGGTTTGTAAAGAATTTAGATTTGGTGGAGTCTCCAATGAAGGTACAAAGAATCTAACATTGTACGATTTTTTTTATGTTTATAACATGTAAACAAAATAATCACTACCGGATTCGGGGTTTTCAAAGGAATTAAAATTTTAAATGCTTATTTTCATTGTGCATCCTCCTTTATTTTCTTCATATGTTATAATATGTAATTTGTTGATTAAATAAATTGTTTTTAATTTGTTGACGAAAACTGATTTTAATTTGATTAATTGTTTTGTTGATGATTGTGATTGGTTTGTCTTTGATCTAAAATTAAATAAATAAATAAAAACCCTGATTTGCGCCACTGTGCATGGTGGCACAATGGTTGCCGTGCGTTGTTGTGCACGGCAGCAACAACTATAGCGTATAATCGCACACAACAGGTGGCCATATAGCGTGCGCGGCAACACATTGTTGCACGCAGCAAGCCAACATCACGCAAGCTGCTACGTGCGATCTGTTGCGCATTGTCACATGAAATAGCCCATTGTCGCGTGTTGCTACGCGCAACTTAGAAGTAATGGTGTGCGTCAACACACGGCCTTAATTAGTGCTACTACAAATGGCACTACAATTAGGGGTGTTCAAAACCAGTTAACCGTTTTCTTGAATCGAATTGGTTTTTTGGTTCAGGAATTTTCCTAAATTGAAATTGAACCGGTTTAGGGAAAAATATGTTGATTGCTTAGAAAAAATTGGTTTTGAACCGATTTCCCCCTTAGGTTGCATTTGGTTTGGGGTGATATAAGATTAATCCTATAATCTTTGTTTAATTTTCAAGATTCCCTCGTTTGGTTATCAAGTAATAAAATATTACGTAATCTTTTATTGCAAATAGTGTTTACTGTTGGTAAATTGGGGGTAATCAGATTACCTTCCCAATGGGTGTTAATATAAGATTATCGAGGTAATCTTAATTTTGACCCTATTTTGCCCTTAATCTTTTATCATTTTGGACACATTTGCCCTCATATGTCTACCAAATAACAATTACCCAAACCCCCTACATTTGAGAATTTAGCTAAAACACCCCAGCCACAAAAAAGTTTAAAAGTAACAAAATACACCCAGCCACCCAAGACCACCGCAGGCTGCTAGCCACCACCGCTAGCCGTTAATGAAAGTCATCATATTAGCACAAGACCAGTGGGATCTTGCCAATCGTGTGCTGGTAAGAACGTTTTCGGCCATGGATTTGTGATCCATGGCCGAAAACAACCAAATCTGGCCGTTTCACGGCCAAAGATGCGGCCGTGAAAAGGCCAGATCTTTGACTATGAAATGGCTGCCATTTCACAGCCAAAGATCTGGCCTTTTCACTGCCAAATCTAACTATTTTTTTGCCATGGATCAAAGATTCATGGCCAGATTAGGCTTTACCGGTGCACGACCAGATCCGGTCGGTCGTGCGCCATTACAGCGACTATCGACGATGATGGCTGGTAGCCGACAATGGCTGGCAGCCGGGCTTGGGGTGGATGAGGGTGATTTTCCTATAAATTAAAGTTTTATATGGCTGGGGTGTTTTCGCAAAATTTCAAATATAAGTGATTAAAAGAAATAATTTAAAAAATAATAGAATAAAATAATAATATATTATTATTTAAAAAGGAGGGCAATAAATAATAATATATTATTATTTAAATAGGAATGCAATATAATAATCTACATAACATATCCACTCATTTATCCTCTCAACCAAACATATTATTATAACATACCCACCAATTTATTCCAACCAACCAAACACATTTCTCTAAAGATTCCCTGGTAATCTATCTTTCTAGTAATACAACATTCCTTAGTAGTACAATATTCCCTGAACCAAACACACCCTTAAGGCTTAAACTTATTATTTTTTAAATTTTTCCTGATTTAAATTGTATATATCAACAATATATATCCAAATAAAAATTAAACATTCATACATATCCATTGACTTCAACTAACAATACATTAAAAATTGATACAAATAAAAGTTTGTAATGAAACATCCATAATAAAACAACAAAATAAGTCCCAATAAAAAACAAAAAAAAAATTTGCTAATACAACTCCATAAGTGGAAAGCGGAAACCAACATTAAGTCAATACAAGTAGCTCTCCCAATTTCTGCCCAAATAAAAAGTAAATGTTAGAAGTTGATAAAAATTGAATCATATTTTTTTTCATTGCCTACAATAACAAAACAGTTAAAGAAATCAAACCTCAATTAAATGTTGCAAAACCTTCAATCATCAAGATGAACACGAGTATTATTTTCCATTGCCAAAGAAACAAATTCTACAAAAAAATAGGTCATATAAATAATGGTTAAATTCAAAATACAGTCACTAAATCCAACAAAGCAAAAAATTTACCAGACTCAAGCTCTGATATCTCTTCCAAGCTCTCCTCAATCATGAATGGTTCACGTGTAGCCCGAATTCAATCTTGTGTACAAATAAGAGTCTCCATCGTCTTAAGAGTGAGAGAGCTATGAAAAAGATCTAATACACAACCCCCAGTGCTAAACGCTAACACAGATGCAAAGTAGAAACCAACATAGCCAATACCTCTCATACTATTGAAGAGAGAACTGGATATCTATTTAAATTGACCTTCCAGCAACTCAAGATATCAAACATCTTGTCCTTGTTACGCTGCTCACATTCATCCTCTAAATATTTATCCATCTCAGATTTGGTCACCAAACCTATCTAGCAATTGCCTCGTCATACATACAATACATTAATTCTTTAGAATCAACATTTACATCTTCAACATTAATCTGACTTGCTTGTTGAGATTGTTGACTAGATTGCCCACTAGGAGAAGCATAAATGAGCTTGTATATATTGGTCTAATAAAGAGAACAAAGTTGTATGCACTTTTGTCTTTAAAAGTTTAGCATTAACATCATCATAGGAATTACTAATAACCCAATTCACATATTCCAACTTGAATCTAGGATCCAACACCACTGCAATGAATAACATTAAGCTGATGTTGTCAATATTTGACTAATATTTATCATGTTTTACCTTTATTCTCCTAGTTATAGTACTTAAGCCAACATCATTGCTTCTACAGTATGTTGAAATCTACATTCCAATGGCTAAGATCTCGCACATGTATGCATTATTGGTAACAAAAAGTGAGTCTGACACACATAGAGTAGCATCATAAAAAACTTTCAAAAAAGGTAACAAGTAATAGGCATACTCCCAATCACTAGGCATAGGCAAACCTCCTGACTTTTCTCCTCTAGTAAGTTCATCTCTATACTTAATGTCTTGGATTTCCAACAACTCAAATGCTTTTTGAAATTTTAAAGCCACATCCAACATTAAGTACATAGAGTTCCACCTTGTTTCTCATCAAGAACCAACAGATTTCTTTTGTTCCATTTTTTCTTGCTCTACACACTCTTTAAACCTTTGTAACCTCGCTGAAGAAGACCTTACATACTCACTGTAGAGCGAATTCTAAAAATGGAGTCCTCTATGTCTTTTAATCCCTCTTTTAAAGTGAGACTCAATATATGTGCACAACATCTCATGTGCAGAATATCACCATTCAAAACAGTTTCCTTCCAACTTTCTAACCGATTCTGGAGATATCTTATTCTAACGTCATTAGAACTTGCATTGTCCATGGTAACAATAAAAATCTTAGAAATACCCCAATCAAGGAAACACCTCTCAATTGCCTTGCCAATCAATAAACCTTTGTGACTAGCAATTGGACAAAAGTTTTAAGATCCTTTTATGTAGTTTCCAATCATCATTAATGAAGTGAGCCGTCAAACACATATAGTTAAGGTTCTTGCAAGATGTCCATGTATCTGTGATAAGACTCACTCTTTGACTAAACTTACTAAAAAGGCCTTCAACTTATTTCTCTTATCAACATAAACATTAAAACAATATCTAGCCACAATAATACTAAAGGGAACTTGAAATAGAGGTTGTGCATCCCTCATCATATTGAGAAACCCCTCAAGCACTACATGCCTAAAGAGCAACTCATCAATAATGATCATTCTAGCTAGAGACTATCTAAGCCTATCTGGATTGAATTTCCAAGTTGTAATTGAAGATTGTGTGGAGGTGGCAGCAGTACCGCTTGATTGGTCATGTGATTGTGTCTGTTGAAAAACTAAGTTTCCTTTGTTTCTTATCCGTCACATTCAAATGGTACTTTTTACATCGACTCAAGTGATTCTGTAGACAACTAGTACAATTTTTACTAGGACATGCAAGCACATTCCCACAATAATTACACGTTGTTGTCCTATCATCCATATTCTCACATGGTTATAGTAAAGTGATCCCACATATCAAAAGTATTTTTTCGGGTATTAGAACTTACACGTTTGGGGACTTGTGGTGGTTGTGGTCGTGGTCATGGATCTATAGAAGGCTCTGAGGCTACCATTGGGTTTGGAGTTGGATTCCTATTAGTCGGTGTCTCAGGACTCTCATTAGTATTAGAATGGTCAATAGCCATGAAATTGGACATCTGCAACATCAACACGAAGAATATGTGAAAATGATTTATTAAACAGCACTAAACATGTATAGCTAATAATCAAAAGATATAATTTAGACATTATGGTGAGTGAACTACCACACAACCAAACTATGGAGAAATAAATAAATCGGAATTCCTAAGGCTAAATTCCCTCTCAAGGCTAAAATCCACCAAGCGGGCATTACTTTTACAAATGTATTCTATAACTACTATTAAAAAGACAACTGGTAGTAGGGCTTGAATAACTGTATTTGATTCCATCAGAGAGCTCTAAAGTTTAGAACTATAAACCCTTATAATTCTTCAATATACATATCTACTTAGTTCTCCATTTTTGTGCTTCTCAGCAAAGTTTTATTTTCTTCAGAAGAGTTTATAATTAGCATACGACAGAAAGCAAAATTAATTTGGCAGACCTTTTTACTGAGTGAAGAAGTAGGAAACAACCACAAAGAAGAAGTCAAAACACCATGATCCAATCACTATTTTCTATGTTAATAATTGCAAGTGCCTGTAGTATCACATTGCATTCATCGAGAAGCTTTTAATAGAGGACACTAAAAACCTTAGGAGAAATAGAGCTTGGGTTTAATTTGCTGACTGTCAGGCATGGAATTGGTATGTGCAAAATGACGAGTTGCAATCAAGCAATATTATGAAAAGCAGCGACGTACTTCATCGAACATTAAAAATATCCCGATTGATTAGCTAAGAAAACAATGGTGCAAGCCAATAAAATATATTACAAATATTTCAAGTGGTCTAGTTATTCTTTTAAACAGAATGAAAAGCGAAGATACTTGATCATTTTTGTGTGTCTCTGTGACGAATTTGGAGAGAAGACGAAGATGAAGAAGATGAGGGACGGAGCTGCTCTACTGCCGGAATATCAAAGGAAAATCGAAGCTGTGACAAAAGTACAGAGAATGAAAGCTGTTTTGACTTTTGAATGCTATGACGAAAGAACGGAACTGCTCCTACTTGTCAGAAAACTAGAGAGAATGAAGCTGGTCCGTTGCTGGAAGAACGATGAAGTTGCCCGAAAACTAGAGAGAATGGTGTAATGTGCACTATGGGTGGACGGTGGAGAGTAGAGAGAACAAAGATGAAAACTGAAAAACGTAACAGGGATTTAGGTTTAGGGATTTTTTTTTAATAGTTTAATTTAACATATATATATATTAGTAAACCAGTTTCCAAACCTAAACCAAAAATGTAGTTTTTTAATTTCTTTAAACCAAAACCAAACTGATTTTTCGGTTAACCAAAATTCAGTTCGATTAACTGAATATTAGGTTAGGTTAGGTTTTTGCATTTTTTAACACCCCTAACTGCAGTGCTGACACACATAGCCACTGACACTCACGATTGCGCGTTGTTGTGCGTAGTTATGGCTACTCCCATTGTTCCACTGCATGCTACTCTGTACAATGGATGCTATGTACAATGGATGCCGTGTACGGTGACTACTGTGCCCGGGTGAGGAGTTAGAGCCAGCAACTACCTCCAATAACAGGCATGACCTAACATATGGGCTTGACCATGAGGGGGAGTGTTGGAGTCCCACATCGTCTAGGCACGCTCAAGCCTATTGGGTTATAAGAGAGGGTAATCCTCCTATTCAATAAGGCCTTATTGGGTGAGGAGTCAGGCCCACCTCAAATTCTAACAGCTGTGTGTGGTTGCACATAGCCAAGCCATGATGGCCATGTGTGAAAACACTTGGCCTTGACCAGCGCACGACTATTCTAGCCATGTGCACCACCTGCTTTTCGCACAGTAGACCTGCTTGCAGCCGCAGGTGATGTATGCTCATATCTTTGCTCCCAAGCGCATTGTTGCATGCATATTGATACGAGATCAGCTTCCACGGGTTACTACATGTATTAGGATCGCTTGGACATGCCTGCCCAAGATTTTTGATGTGTGTAGGTTCAGGTTTTGATCAATTTATGAGCAAGTATTTTTCGGCACGTTCTCACATGTGGACTAAGTGCATGTTCGTAAAATGATGATTTCAAAGGCTGTTGTGACTCAATCGACTCAAAAACCATACCATATGCTAGGTCACATGTTGAAGCATGCCCTGGTAGTTTAAAAACGCTGCTGCCCCATGTGTGTTATTGTGCATAGGACGTTTTTCGAGCAACCCACGTTATTAGCAAAGACATATTCATATTTTTCCATTAATAAATCAAATGCATTTTGTAATTAATCAAAAGAATAAGATTTAGAGTCAGTTACCTCGTTATTTGATTCATCCTTCATGGCCATAAGACAAAGATTAACTTGTTCCTCTTCCGAATGGCTCTTATCACTTGAGTCATCACTTCCACTCCATGTTTCGCAAAGAACTTTCTTCTTGTATCGTTTATCCTTCTTGTCCTTCCTTTTCCATTTCAATTGTGGACAATCTTCTTATATGTCCTGGTTTCTTGCATTCAAGACAAATTATTTTTGACTTATTTTTGTCTTCGTCATCTCTTATTTTGAACTTTGAAAGTTTCTTCCTCTATTTTTCCTATTCCTTGAGAAAAGTTTTGTGAACTTCCTTGCAAAAAGGCTGACTTCTTCTTCATCCAATAAGGAGTCGTCTTCTTCCTCTTCTTTGGCTATTTTAAAGGCAATTTCTCGTTTTGGTTTGCTCTACTCCTCTTTTGTTTTTCTTTTCATTTCAAAGGTTAGAAGACTTTTGATTAATTCATTCATTTGCATCTTTGATCGATCATTTGATTCTTCAATTGTTGTAACCTTCATGGCCCAGCTCTCTGGCAATGCTCTTATATATTTTCTTCAAAAGTTTGATGGTTTCGAACTTCTTCCCCGATCCTTTGAGATCATTTACTGAATTTGAGAATCTTTTCTACATCTCGGTAATGTTTTCTCCATTCTGTTAATAGATACAGGCCAAGTTTTGTAATTAGTTTTTACATTTTAGTTGTTGTATATATATTTGTTATTCTTTCATTCATTTTTGCACATGTCTACTAGTTGGCACAATATGATAGGTTGGGTTTGTTAATTTGTTACAAGTTTGTTACAGAGTCTCAGTATATATGCTCGTTTTTCTCCCCTATATAGCAGGAAAATAAACACTAAAATGGAATATTCAACTTTCCTCCATTTGTAAGCTCTTTGAGTTTTTGGTTGATCTCCTTACATGGTATCAGAGCTAGCGAGAGCATCTTCAATAGCAACCTCTGATTTCGATTCTTCCGATTCTCACTCTGACCTAGAATCAAAAACCCCATCTCCATACCTTAATCTCCTTGATCCGGTGAACCCCTATCAGCTTGACCATGGTGACAGCCCAGCCCTTACCCTTGTTGGCAATCTCCTCACCACCGACAACTACACCACCTAGTCTCGCTCAATGCGTCATGCACTCCGTGCGAAAAATAAACTAGGTTTTATCACCGGATCCATCACCAAACCATCTAAACCCAACGATCCATTGCTTGAGCTTTGGGAGTGTTGTATCGACATGGTCGTTTCTTGGCTCTAAAACTTTATCAGCTTTTCTCTCTAATCCAGCGTTCTCTTTGTTGATGATGCTCAAGAAATCTGGTCGGATCTTCAGGAACGTTTCTGGCACCAAAATGGTCCCCGTATTTACCAACTCAAGAATGCGTTGGCTGCTCTACTTCAAGAACACGATTCGGTAAGCATTTACTATGGTAAGTTAAAAGCTATCTAGGGATGAACTTTCTGTGTATGATACCACACCTTCTTGTAATTGTGGTACTATGAAAACCTTACTAGATCGATATCAAAGAGATTGTGTGCTTCAATTTTTGATGGGTCTTAATGACTCTTACTCCTCCATCCGAGACCAGATTATGATTTTAGATCCCATCCCACCTGTCTCCAAAGTGTTTTCCCTCGTCCAACAGCAAGAAAGACATCATCAAATGACCTCCCCCACTCCATCCCCCGAAACTGTGGCCATGGCAATCTTGCAACCCTACACCTCTTCCAAACACTCACCTAAACCAAACCACCCTCCCAAAAAGGATCGTCCCTACTATAGCCACTGTAAAATAACTGGTCACACTTTCGATACTTGTTTCAAAGCTGGAAATGCTAAGCCCCCTCTTTGCTCACATTGCAACATGACTGGCCATACCATTGAGAAATGTTACAAACTCAATGGATATCCACCTGGCCACAAATATCATACCAAGTAGTAGCAGCAGCAATCTGGTTTTCTTGCAAATCAGACATCCTTTTCATTTGCCAATGACTCTGAAGACAACAATGATGCCAAGTTTGGTTTCACCAAGCAACAATATCAGCAACTGAAGGCCTTGCTCAAACCTCAGGATTTACCCATTACGGCTTCCGCTGTCCACTCTAGCAACCCACCTCAACCTCCTATCACCCAGTGTCATCTTCCCAAAGGTCTAGTACTTCCACCTCTTTATCTACTCACACACACTACTCACCACATACATCATCTATTGCTTGGATCCTTGACACAGGTGCTACAGACCATATGGTCTACAGCACCACATTTTTCACCACTATTACATCTACTGTTTCTTATTTTGTGAAACTACCTAATGGTCATTCCGCCCCTGTCACACACATTGGAACAATTCACTTAACTAATTCCATCATTTTGCATGATGTCCTCTATGTGCCATCATTTTCTTTCAACCTTATTTCAGCAACCAAACTAACATTTACTCTTAATTGTTATTTGCTCTTCTTTTCCACTCACTGTTTTATTCTGGACCTGCATTCATGGATAACGATTGGGAAGGGTGAGCTCAAGCATGGCTTGTACCATTTCATTTGCAAGGAAGTTCTTCCCTTAGCTTTGTCTACTTTTCTCTCGGCACACTCACATAGCAGCCATACCAAGTTTTCTTGTTTTTCTTCCTTTACAAACTTTGTTTCAAATACTGACCTATGGCATTGTCACCTAGGCCATTTATCATTTCCTAGATTACAATTAATTTCAGATTCTCTTGTACACAAGGGAGTTTCATCTATTAATGAAAAGTCTTGCAAAATTTGCCCATTAGCAAAGTTTCATCGTTTATCTTTTCCTAACAGTTCACATTCTTCATCAAGAATCTTTGAGCTCATTCATTGTGACCTATGGGGTCCTTTCTCCACAATTACACATGATGGCTCAAAGTACTTCTTAACCATTGTTGATGACTTTTCTAGAACTACCTAGATTTACTTGCTTGCTGCCAAATCCGAAACCAGACAATGCATCACAGCCTTTTACAATCTTGTTGAGACACAATTCCAAATGAAAAATAAAATTTTGAGAAGTGATAATGGTGCTGAATTTAACATGCATGAGTTTTTTAATCAAAAGGGCATTATCCATCACAAAAGTTGTGTTGCAACCCCTCAACAAAATGGCATTATTGAGAGGAAGCATGTAACGCCCTACTTGAGGTATGTAGTTAAATTATTGTTGCATTGCTTGAATGTTTATTGATTTGTTCTCATTTGAGCTTGCATGTTGTTATTTTTGGTTGGTTGGCCCTTTGTTAAAGTTATTTTGAGAAAAATGTGAAGAAAATCCCTTAAACTTTCATTAGGGGTAAAATGGTCTTTTCACTCAAAATTAGTTGGAAAATTGGGGAGTGAAAAGAGATAGAATTTCATGGAGAATGAAATAAAAATGAGGGCATTATTGTAATTGACTAAGGGACATGGATGGAATTTTATAGAAAGTGCAAGGGCAAAATGGGAAACTAATATATATATTACTATGTAATAAGAGTTCAAGAGTAGAAACCCTAGCCACTCTATCCCTCCATTCATGTCATTCTCTACTCAAATTCTCTCAAATTTCTTCACTAGAATTCCAAGAAAATTCATAGATTTTGGGTATTTTTTAGTGGATTTTCAATCCTAAGCATCCAAAGGTAAGATTCTTGCATCAAGATGTGAGATTAAATTTTAAAGTTTTGAATTCTTATGGTTTTATATGCTTAGGGTTTAAGAGGAAAGGGAATTCTATCAAAAAGAGATTATAGTGTTGGAGTTGCTCAAATTCAAGGTAAGTAAATCCAACCAAGTTAAGATTTAAGAAAATCAAGTGAGTAGAGATTTCTTTTAATTATGTATGTGTTATGATTACTGAGAAATTGAGATGAGATTGATGATGAATTATGCTTGTTGTTGGATATATTTGAATTATGATAAGTGCTTTTGATTGTATGATGATGAGTTGAAGTTTGATTGAAGTTGAAAGAAGTTTGAGTAAACTTTTGGGAGTGTTTTTCCTTGACAGGTTTTGTGATGATACAAGGGAGCTTTACTCCCATTTTGGATGGTTAAAGATAGAAGAAGAGTTATAGCTAAAGTAGAATTTATGTTTGCACATTTATTGTTTGATGAAATGCCTAAGTGAAAAGCCTTAGTGAAAACTGCCCTGTCACAGCTGTGACCTTTTGAGTGATTTTTGGGCATCTTACAGACTAAACTGGGCTAAGACCAAAACATAAAAGTTGTAGCCCTATCTCTAAGCTTTAAAACGAGACCAAAATCGTAGCAATCCAATATGTATAACTCAAGTTATACCTTCTTGAGTGTGACCTGTGCAGAATGACTATCTTGATGCAACATTGCATTTGTGCATTTCATGAGTGCATTAATGAGCATGAATCATCCATATGCATTAATTATGCATTAGATAAAGAGTAGAAAAAGAGTATAGAACTTTGAGTGTGAGCTTTATTAAGAGAAAAGAGAGAAAAAGAGAATAGAGTAGGTTGTGCGATGGGGAACCCGTGAGTAATGGGTAGAGTATTCCTGCATGTACGCCGCATTGAGAGAGCGGCATGAGTATGAGAGAGAGAAATGGTGTAGCCCGTGAGAGTGCATGCGGATGAGGGCTATACCCGAGAGTACCCGAGAGAGAGATTATATACTCACATGGCCAAGGGTTCCGAATCCATGCATAACCAAGTCCGATCGGCTAAGAACGAGAAGAAGTCACGGAGAGCGGGAGCGAGTCCCAGCCGTGCCCCCGGTAAGATGGGGCCGTGACTTACTAAAGAGAATTAGTAGAAAAGAGTTCTAAGAAAGAGAAACAGAGAGAGAGAGAAACAGAAAGAGAAAACAGAGAGAATTATGAAAGAGAGAGTAAATGAGAATTGTAAGGAAAGACTTAGAGAGAGAGAGTTACGGGGATAGATGACTAGAGGGTTTACTTACTGAGCATTATTTGTGCTCACCCCGTTGTCTTTCTATGTTTTTGCAGGATTTAGGTGAGGACACGGTCGGATGGACGTCGGCACGCGAGGAGGAATGGCTACTCTGTCTACATAGTTTTTGATAGTTTTTGTTTATGATACTAATTTTGTATAAAGAATGTATATGTTTAATAAAAGAAAAATTTGGGCCCAACTACTTATGTTATTATACATGTATTTTATTATGTATATTTTTATGAGTATTTGAGTAGGAAGTAGTTATTACAAAGCACCAACACTTACTAAATGTGGCATGTGCCCTTCTTTTTCAAGCGAGTCTTCCCTTAACTTACTGGAATGAATCCATCCTTACAACCACATATATCATCAATAGGCTTCCATCACCACTTCTCAACAACAAAACACCTTATGAACTCCTTTTTAATAAAAAACCCGAGTATGCTCACATGAGAATATTTGATTCCATTTGCTTTGCCGCCACACTTGCTCATAATAGAACAAAATTTGACCCTAGAGGTTGTGCATGTGCATTTCTTGGCTACTCTTTTGGAACTAAAGGCTACAAGCTTTTGGATCTCAAAACTAATACCATTTTCATTTCAAGGGATGTTATTTTTCATGATTTTTTTTTTCCTTTTCAAACACCTCTCTCTTCTTCCACAACCCCATCTCTCACTATTTTCTCTCTTCCGTTTGCACCTCCTTCTCATTTTCTAAATCCCGTATCTCTTTCTCCTTCATCCCTTAACCCTCCAACTGTTTCCGCTGATTGTCCTAATACATCCTCTCATTCTCCCACTTCTCCACCATCTAATTCCATCATTCCTCTTCCTGCTGCCCCTACACTTCGCAGGTCTACCCGGAACATGACTGCTCCTCAATATCTGAAGGACTTCCATTGCAAACAAGTCAGGCTTGCCTCACCTCAACAATCGCTTCCACTGCAGCTCCTCAATTAAATGGTAAATATTTTTCTCTCTCTGACTGCTTATCTTACAAGCATTTTAATTCCTCTTTTCAAGCATTTTCACCATCCATTTCCATTCAAACCAAGCCCACCTCATATAAACAAGCAATTAAAGATCCTAAGTGGTGCAAAGCTATTGATGCTAAAATTGAAGCTTTGGAAAACAACCATACTTGGACAATCACTAATTTGCCTAAAGGAAAAGAAGCAATCGATTGTAAGTATGTCTATCGCATTAAATTTAAGTCTGATGGTTCTGTTGAAAGACTTAAGGCTAGACTTGTAGCTAAAGGCTACACCCAACCAGAAGGCATAGATTATATGAAACTTTCTCACTTGTTGCCAAACTTGTCACTATTAGATGTCTTCTTAGTGTTGCTGCCATCAAAGGATGGTATTTACATCAATTTGATGTAAATAATGCATTTCTTAAAGGTGATTTACATGAAGAAACCCTCGGGTTACACCAAAGGTAAACCAACTCAAGTTTGCAAATTGCTTAAAAGCCTTTATAGGCCTAAAGCAAGCTTCAAGACAATGGAACTTTAAACTCACCTCTTCTCTTATTGTTTTCGGCTTCATCCAATCAAAGTCTGATTATAGCTTATTCACGAAGCATGAAAGGGAAAATTTTACTGCTTCGCTCATTTATGTTGATGATTTTCTAGTTGCTTTGCTCATTTATGTTGATGATTTTCTGGTTGCTAGCAATTCCAATTGTTGGAGTAGGTGCCCTAGAGCCAATCAATTATTGTGGAATTGACTCTTTGTAATAATGTTCATTAATCAATAAAAGGCATTTTATACTATATCGTGTAAATCATTATTATTGCAATATGTATTGATATATGTCCTTAGAATGGTAGAACCGTGACAAGGGTATCAAGTGTTTCAAATCTTGATAGTGAGAACCTTATGAGCACATATGGTGGCCATTCTAGAAACGTCTGTAGCCACAGCATTACTCTGAAGTAAGGGCACAGATAATACGGTAAGACTATCATAGTGTTGAACGATCCTGTCAAAAGGCAGTGACTGATCTCACTTGTCAAGGTTGTTTGGCGACAACCTGGTGCAACACATGAGTGCTTGCTATAGGCGGATACACCGCAGCAAGTTCACTGGACTGACCCACCAGAGGATTCCATATGGATGGTAACCCCAGTGTCTATGGAACAAATCCTCTAACGAATGGTGGTACATGTGATCCTTAGACTTGAGATCACCGGAGCGCTTTGTGCACCGATTGGTGCAGTTTGACACTAGCCTAACGCAGATTCTATTGTTTGTCAATACGGTGGTGATTGGCTGCATCAAGAAGTGTATCAAGACTATGGTGGATCAACAGAGGATTCATCACTCCCGGGTACAGGAGAAGTTATCTCATGGCGCAATTCAATATATGGCAATGACACTAAAATTGTGGCCACAGTGGGATTGAGTTGTTGCTCTATCCGGATTATAATACAGGTCATTGGTCCAGAAACTGAATACATAATATCGAGAGTAACCAAAGGTTGAAACTATTTCTACGCCTTCGTCTCGTTGAGATAACGAATGATGAAATGATCGAATTGTACGGTAACCATATTGTTGACAGGTAGCTACTTTGCTGAATCCAAATCTATCGGGTGGCCATGATGCCTTGCTAGGGGCCAATCTTGGTCTGTGTATTAGTGAGACGATTAATTGGTGTTAATCGTGATACTATACACTGCCAGTATGATGAGGAGCCTATGGGTCACACACATAGAAGATAATTTAAGACTTAGGAAGAAAGAAGGGCGTTTTTGTCTTTTTAGGCGAAAGAGTATTTTGGTAATTTCACAGTGCAATTAAATTTGCTGAGGTCATAGCCTTTATTTAATTTATTAAAAAAATTAAATAAGTGAAATTAAGTTTAAATATGTGTTCGCATATATTTAATTAAATCATCATTATTGTTAAATGTTAATGTATATAAATTAAATATATATTAATTGATTTTAATTGAGATAATGATGAAATAAAAAATAAAATATCTAATTGGGAGTGTTTGGTAACATGGGGTGTTTGGGTTGAAGCCTAAGCCTATTCCATAAGGGAATAGGTTATGGAATAGGGCAATTCGACATTACTATAAAAGAAATGTGTTAATTGTAAATAATATAGGTTTTTCATTATGTCATTTGATTGAAAAAGAAAGAAAGCCTCCAGCCACAAAGACACTCCCACGGCAGTATCTCATTTTTGCCCAAAAATCAATTCATTTGATTTTCTTCTTGATTCTTAAGGCTAAGGAGGATCTAGTAAATCCCTCCTTAGTTCTTTGTGATTGTCTTCATGTGGACTACGTGGGTTCGATCCTACACTTGGATCGGTAGCAAAAACGTTCATTGACAAATTTGGAGGAGCCTCCAAACGTGCGTATGTTTTTCTAAACTCATGATTAATTTCTGCAGATTTCTATTTTAACATAAATTGTAAAATTGTACCTTTGATCTTGGCTCAATGGGAAACGATCCTTGTTATTATGATTTTGTTTTCTGCTGCGTATATGAACCGTTTCCTAATAGTGGTATCAGAGCCTAGGGTACCAAATTTTACAATTTTTATGTGAATGGTTGATAACATGTATTTGATGATATTATGTTGCCTTATAGAATCTGCCTAAAATCTGCCTTAAAATCATGTTTAAAGAAATCTATTAATCGATTAATTTTAATTTGTTGATGATCTTCAAGTTTGGAATATTGGGTGATGGATTTTTGTTAAGATCAGTGTGTATGATTGATTGCAAAATCCGTTTGGTGTGTTTCTGGTCACTGTTTGAACTGATCCGAAGCTATAGATCAGTGTACGCTCGCCGCGGTGATATAACCCATCGCTGCGGCATGCGTGATTGGCTTTCACGCTGATTGTAAATCAGCGCTTGTCGCGGCGATATAAACCATCGCCACGGCAATCATCCTTAGGATGAACGTTGTTTGCAACAGCAGTTGCTACGGCGATGTAAACCATCACCGTGGCAATCGTCCTTAGGACAAACGCTGTTTGCAACAGCACTCGCCATGGCGATATAACCCATCGCCGCGATGATCGTCCTTAAGACGAACGCTATACGAAATCGTCATGACGTACACTGAGCGTGAACGTCAAGTAATCAACGCACGCTGCAGCGATCTAACTCATCGCCGCAGCGAGCGCACTTCCAATTGCGGGGGGCCAGATTGTAAAGTTTTCAAATTTTTGGACCAAATGACAGATCTGCAAATTGTTAGGGGATAAATGTAATTAACCCATAAATTTCAAAAATTGATTGTTTTTTAAATGTATGCTTTGTACTTGTTTGTATATTACATGGTGCCCGGTACATGAGTCTTAGACCTAAAGGTGAATGTTTTAAAATAATTTTGGGTATCTATGGTTGTATAATTTATTAAATAGGGCCTACGTGTCCTGCCTTTCTCCTCTTCTCGATGTACATTCTCTTCTCATCTCATTCCTCTCGAATGTAAATAGAGGTTTCTAAATTAATTGATGTAAAGAATTTGTATAATATTTTATTGTAAATTTAGAATGATATTTTTGTAATGTACTTGAAGACGGAGGAAAGGTCAAGGCAACCATACTTGAAGACTCAAGATGTTTATTACAGGACCCCTAGGTGACCCACCGATTCCTCTAGGCTCAAGGAAATCGGTTTTAGTTGGGGGGAGAATTGTAACGCCCCGCTTGAGGTACGTAGTTAAGAATTGCTGTATTCTTTGGTTCGGTTTTAATTGAGTTTGTATGTTGAGTTGATTGAATGTTTGCCTTGAAATTAGTTGAGTTTTGAGGACTATTAAAAGTTCAGTCTTGGCCGAGGCAAAGAATAGTCTTCGCCACGGCGATGTTGGCTTGAGTAAGACGGTATCGGCTCTGTAACTTTTCGCCGGGACAACGGAAGTTTCTTCACCGCGGCGACGAGCCAGTTGAAAAGTTTCTTGAGTTTTCTAGAGAATTCTTCCTTTGGGGCATAATGACCATTCTACCCCTAATTAGTAGGAATAGTGGGGAGTAAAATGTAAGGAAATTAAGTAGAGAATGTGTTGGTAATAAGGGTGTATTTGCAAAGAATCAAAGGATATGGATGGAATTTCCAAGGAAGAGCAAGGGCAAAATGGGAAATGATGCTTATAATATGAGTTAAAAAGAGTTAAAGTGTAGAGAAACCCTTTATTCATTCATTTCCACCGCCATATCCATTCTCTAATTTCTCTCAATCTTCCATTCAATTTTCCTAAGATTTCTATGGGATTTAAGAGAGCTTTTGAGTAATTTTGAGTAGAGATTTCTTCTAAAGCATCCTAAGGTAAGGATTCATGCTTTCGATGTGAGTTTGCTTATAGTTATAGTGAAGTCTTATTTGGTTGTTATTGTTCTTGTTGTTGTTTTGAGTTGTAGAGAGGAGACAAGACAACAAAGGAAAGGAAAAGTGCTAGAGAAGTCACTTTTTCACAAGGTAAGTAAATCCAACCAAGTTGAGTTTTGAATGAGCATTTGAGTAGAGATTTATTTTAACTATGCATGTATATGTTATACCTACTGAAAATTGAGATGAGATGTGTGCTTAGTCCTAATTGTTGGGTATGATTAAATTATGAGAAGTGTTTTTAATGTATGGTGAGAGAGTGAAATTAAGTTGAAGTTGGAGGAGTTGTGTATGAATATTTTTGGGAGTGCTTTCTTTGGCAGGAATTATGATTGTATGAGGGAGTTTTCCTTCCATTTTGGATTGTTAAAGAGAAGAGTAGAGTTATAGATAAGTAGAGCTTTGTTATGCACATGAGTTGTTTGAAAAAATGTCTAGGTGAAATCTGCCCTGTCATTACCATGACTTTCTAAGTGATTTTTAGGCATCTTACGGATTGAACTGGGCTGAGACCAAAACATAAAAGTTGTAGCCCTTTTTTAAGCTTTAAAACGAGACCAAAACCGTAGCAATCCGAGGTGTATAACGCAAGTTATGGCCTTTTTAGTGTGACCTGTGCAGAATGGCCGTTTTGAGGCAATCTTGTATTTGGCATTTCATTAGTGCATTAGTGAGCATGAGCTATCCATATACATTGTTTATGCACTTAAGAAGTAGCTTGAGACATAGTAGAGAAATTGAGTATAAGCTACTTTAAGAGCTAAGAGAAAGAGAGAATAGAGTAGGTTGTGCAATGGGGAACCCGTGAGTAATGGGTAGAGTATTCCCGCATATACGCCGCATTGAGAGAGAGCGGCATGAGTATGAGAAAGAGAAGTGGTGTAGCCCGTGAGAGTACATGCGGTTGAGGGCTATACCCGAGAACCCGAGAGAGAGATTATACACTCACATGGCCAAGGGTTCCGAATCCATGCATAACCGAGTCCGATCAGCTAAAATGAGTAAAAGTCACGTAGAGTGGGAGTGAGTCCCGACCGTGCCTCCGATAAGATGAGGCCATGACTACTAAAGAGAGTTAGTAAAAGAGTTATGAGAAAGAGAGAGTAGTGAGAAGTATAAAGAGAGAGTAAATGAGAATTGTAAGGAAAGAATTAGAGAGAAAGAGTTACGGGGATAGATGAGTAGAGGATTTACTTACTGAGTATTAGTTATACTCACCCCGTTGTTTTTCATGTTTTGCAGGATCTAGGTCAGGACACGGTCGGATGGGCGTCGGCAAGCGAAGGGAAATGGCTACTGTCCACCCTGTTTTGATGTTTTGTACATGATACAACTTTTTGTATTTAAAGAATGTATATATTTAATAAAAGAAAAATTTGGGCCCAACCTTTTTATGCTATTTTTTTATGTATTTTACTATGTACATGTTTTATGAGTATTTGAGTAGAAAGAGGCTATTACAATGTACCAGCACATTTTATATTATGTTTAGAATGCATGTTAAGGTTGAATGTTGAATAACATGCCAAACAATGTCATTCTAACAAAGATAATAATCTGGTGAGACATTAAATAACAAAACCCTCAATTAAAGTATATTAAGTCACGTAAGCTTTCCCTCACCATGGTTTTAATCAAACCACTATTCGTCGAAACCTTGTTCGCCAAAGCGAAAGGTACACTTCTACTAGTGGGAGGTTAAAATACATTGGAGTTTTCCTTAATGGTGATGGGTCGACTTAAAATGACGGTTTTGCTTGTTCGCCAAAGCGAAGGTTGATAAACGTGCGTCATAGGTATAGTAGAGCAATACACATATTATGTGTACGTGGTGACATGTAGTGTCCACTCTACTAATACTGAGAATCACACTTGAGGACGATGGCAGGTAGTGACCATTGGATTGTGTGATTGGCTTGTTGGCTTTTTCACATTTGAGGTTGATAGTAAGAGCTATCAACTGGTGTAAATTAAGTCTGTAGGCCTACCTAATCAACTCATTTTGGCTTGTTCGCCAAAGCGAAGGTTTGAAATGGGCAGGATGGGATCTCGGTCCGTTAGGAAAGTCAACGGGCTTTCCCGAGTCAATGGTAAGGGCTATTGACTTGAGTAAAATAGTGGGAGCTTCGTTTAATAAAAGACCATATTAAACAATAATAATGAACATGGTAATAACGGTTACTTATTCTGCACTTGTAGATTCACTTAAAATTGAGCAAAATGATCCCAACATCGCTGCGACAAATCATCGAACTGGGAGAGAAATGGAATGGTGAATATTTCGTTGACTGGTATAAAAGTATAAACAATATACTTCAGTCAAGCGATAGGTTATACACTATTGAGCAAGCTCTTTCACCAGAGCCTACTGATAGTTTTATCCATGAGACTGGGTATGTATATGTGAAGCATACACATGATGCAAGAGCAGAAATGACAAGATACATTGTGCTTGCATCAATGACACCATTACTGCGACAACAGTGCCAAAAAATGGATTTAGCTTCTATTCATCATTTTCTTCGAAGAAATGAGAAGCGTATGGTGTCTCAGTCATTATTCAGATGTAGGATGGAAGAGGGTACCAAAATTGGCGATCATATACTCAAGTGGATCGAGTATATGAACAAGCTTGAGATTTTGGGATATGGACTTAATGAAGGTTTAACGATAAACCTAATATTACAGTCTTTGCCAGATTCTTATTCTCAATTTGTCTATGACTTTATTGAGGAAGATAAGAAGAATACCCCTTTCCGAGCTTCTGGATTTGTTGAAGGCTAATGAGTCAGGCATGAAAATGTTAGAAACATTGACGTTGGTTGAAGTCAACTCAAGTGAAAAGGAAAGGGCTCAAAAGTCATTGGAAAGAACTGTTGCAGAAAGGAAAGGCGTTTGTCCTCACTGTGGGAATCCCAACCATTGGAGAAAACATTGCAAGGCCTTCCTAGCAAAAGGGAAGAAGAATGTTACTTCTTCGTCAGGTACATTCTTGAGATTAACTTCTCCCATAAATATCTAGTTGACACAAGATGTGGTTCTCACATTTGATTGATGTGCAGGAACTATGATAGAGTTGATTGCTAACCGAGGGAGAGGTGGACCTACCAGGTGGAAATGAAGCACATGCTGCTGCATTTGCTGTAGGATCTTATCGTCTGATTTAGCCAATGGACTTGTTTCTTGGAACTTGTGGATTATTATGGTTTTTCTTCAGTTTCTAGAAATTATATTTCTATGTCCACATAGGACAAGTGAGAATATTAGTTTACTAATGGATTATTGTCCTTGAGTATAAATAATATTCTTTATGGAACTGTTTCATAATAATATGTTCTTAAGAAAGACAACAAAGGATAATCTCAAAATGACAACTATGCCAACTTTGGCAAGTTGAGCTAAACATACCTAAAGGAATGTATGATAGTATCACAACTTATTCCTCCTTATGCACCCCAACACAATGGAGTGTTAGAAATGAGGAATATGACCTTACTTGACATGGTTAGGTCCATGATGAGTTTTAGTGATTTACCTGCATCATTCTAGGGTTATGCCCTAGAGACTGCGACTCACGTTTTGAACCATGTGCCGTCAAAGTCTATAGATAAGACTCCATATGAACTATGGAGTGGGCGAAAGCCTAACTTGTCTTATTTAACGATTTGGGGTTGCGAAGCTTATGTTAAGAAATTGACTTCGAACAAGCTAGGTCCAAAATCCTGTAAACGTATATTTGTGGGGTATCCAAAAGAGACCAAATGATACTTTTTCTACCACCCAGAAGAGTGCAAAATTTTTGTTGCTCAATCTGGTGTCTTCTTAGAAAATGAATATTTTCTAAGAAGTACTAGTGGGAGAAAAGTAGAACTCAATGAAGTTCTAGAACCACAAGATATACTAGACAAATGATGGAATGATGTGCCACAGGAAGTGGTTGAACGTCATGAGGAGGTTTCACCACAACTTGTGGATCAAAGTGAATCACCTCATGTAGCACAGGAGCTACGTAGATCTGGAAGAGTACGCCATGAGCCCGAGAGATACGGTTATCTCGTGACTCAACATGGTGACGTACTAGTTTACCAAGACAATGAACCCAGAACCTACGAGGACGCTATATCAGATCTAGATTCCGTTAAATGGCTTGAAGCCATGAAATCTGAGATGGACTCCATGTACCAGAACCAAGTGTGGACTCTAGTGGAACCACCTGAAGGGGTAAAACCCATAGGGTGTAAATGGGTCTTCAAGAAGAAGCCTGACATGGATGGCAACTTGCATACTTATAAAGCACGACTAGTTGCCAAAGGTTTCAAACAAATTCATGGCATTGACTATGAAGGAACCTTTTCGTTGGTTGCCATGATTAAATCCATCCGGATTATGCTTGCGATTGTTGCATATCATGACTATGAGATTTGGCAAATGGATGTCAAAACTTCTTTCCTGAACGGAAACCTTGAGGAGGATGTGTATATGACACAACCTGATGGTTTCGTTCTTGATAGTCAAGCTAATAAGGTATGCAAGTTACAGAGATCCATTTATGGACTCAAACAAGCTTCAAGGAGCTGGAACATTCGTTTTGATGAAGCAGTAAAAGAATTCGGCTTTATCAAGAATGAAGATGAGCCCTATGTTTACAAGAAAGTGAGTGAGAGCACAGTAGCATTCCCACTGTTGTATGTCGATGACATACTTCTGATTGGGAATGATATACCGAACTTGCAATCGGTAAAGACTTGGTTATCCAAGTGCTTCTCCATGAAGGACTTAGGGGAAGCAGCCTACATCCTTGGAATAAAGGTCTATCGTGATAGATCCTGTAGGTTGCTTAAACTAAGTCAGAGTACATAGACAAGGTACTGAACACATTCAGTATAGAAAAATCCAAGAAGGGATTTCTTCTAATGGCATATGGTGTCTATCTCTGTAAGGATATGTGTCCTTAACCACACAATGAGAGGGATAGAATGAAGAGGATCCCACATGCTTCAGCAAGTGGATCCATCTTGTATGCTCAGATTGATATCTAATGTGCATTCAGCACTTGTGGTGGATATCAATCAGGCTCAAGTGAGCAATATGTTATGTACTTAGATTGATGTCTTATGTGCATTCAGTACTAGTAGAAGATATCAACTAAATCCAAGTGAATGACACTGAATGAGTGTCAATGGACATTCTTAAGTACATGAAAAAGGCTTAAGAATATATATTCTTGGATTATGGAGGGAAAGATGAGCTCACTGTAAGAGGATACAGTGACGTTATTTCCTAGTGGGAAATGGATGATTATAGTTCGCAATTTGGGATTACACAATTTTGTCTCAATGTGACTGCAGTGAGCTGGAAGAGCTCAAATCAGTGTACTGCAGCAAATTCTACAATTGATGCTAAGTGTATCGCATTTTTAATGCTGCCGTGTAGGCGGTTTGGATCAAGAAGTTCATTACTGAACTTGACGTGATTCCAAGCATTGCTAATCTAGTATAGTTGTACTATGATAACAATGGAGCCATTGTTGTGGCCGAGGAATCACGGTCTCACTAGTAATCTAAACACTTACTTAGTTGATTCAATCTGATCTGAAGGATCGATAAGAAAGGAACGTGCGGAATTGCAGAATACCTACTAACCCACTATTGAAGTTTCTGTTGTAGCAGAAGCATGATGGGCACTTGGGTCATTCAATGTTGAGTGCATGAATGACTGGCTATGGTACATGCACTTAGGTCATTCAATGTTGAGTGCATAAATGATTGGCTATAGTGCAAGTGGGAGATTGTTGGAGTAGGTGCCCTAGAGCCAATCAATTATTGTGGAATTGACTCTTTGTAATAATGTTCATTAATCAATAAAAGGCATTTTATACTATATCGTGTAAATCATTATTATTGCAATATGTATTGATATATGTCTTTAGAATGGTAGAACCATGACAAAGGTATCAAGTGTTTCAAATCTTGATAGTGAGAACCCTATGAGCACATATGATGGCCATTCTAGAAACGTCCGTAGCCCCAGTATTATTTTGAAGTAAGGGCACAGATAATACGGTAAGACTATCATAGTGTTGAACGACCATGTCGAAAGGCAGTGACTAATCTCACTTGTCAAGGTTGTTTGGTGACAACCTAGTGCAACACATAGGTGCTTGCTATAGGCGGATACACCACAGCAAGTTCACTGGGCTGACCCACCAGAGGATTCCATATGGATGGTAACCCTAGTGTCTATGGAACAAATCCTCTAACGAATGGTGGTACATGTGATCCTTAGACTTGAGATCACCAAAGCGCCTTGTGCACCGATTGGTGCAGTTTGACACTAGCCTAATGCAATTCTATTAAGAGCTGTCAATACGGTGGTGATTGGCTGCATCAAGGAGTGTATCAAGACTATGGTGGATCGACAGAGGATTCATCACTCTCGGGTATGGGAGAAGTTATCTCACGGCGCAATTCAGTATATGGCAATGACACTGAAACTGTGGCCACAGTGGGATTGAGTTGTTGCTCTATCCGGATTATAATACAGGTCATTGGTCCAGAAACTGAATACATAATATCGAGAGTAACCGAAGGTTGACACTATTTCTATGTCTTCATCTCGTCGAGATAACGAATGATGAAAGGATCGAATTGTACGGTAACCATATCATTGACAAGTAGCTACTTTGTTGAATCCGAATCTATCAGGTGGCCATGATGCCTTGCTAGGGGCCAATCTTGGTCTGTGTATTAGTGAGACGATTAATTGGTGTTAATCGCGATACTATACACTGCCGGTATAATGAGGAGTCTATGCGTCATACACATAGAAGATAATTTAAGACTCAGGAAGAAAGAATGGCGTTTTCGTCTTTTTAGGTGAAAGGGTATTTTGGTAATTTCACAGTGCAATTAAATTTGCTGAGGTCGTAGCCTTTATTTAATTTATTGGAAAAATTAAATAAGTGAAATTAAGTTTAAATATGTGTTCGCATATATTTAATTAAATCATCATTATTGTTAAATGTTAATATATATAAATTAAATATATATTAATTGATTTTAATTAAGATAATGATGAAATAAAAAATAAAATATCTAATTGGGAGTGTTTGATAACATGGTGTGTTTGGGTTAGAGCCCAAGCCTATTCCATAAGGGAATAGGGCAATTAGACATTACTATAAAAGAAATGTGTTAATTGTAAATGATATAGGTTTTTCATTATGTCATTTGATTGAAAAAGAAAGAAAGCCTCTAACCACAAAGACACTCCTACGGCAGTATCTCATTTTTGCCCAAAAATCAATTCATTTGATTTTCTTCTTGATTCTTAAGGCTAAGGAGGATTTAGCAAATCCCTCCTTAGTTCTTTGTGATTGTCTTCGTGTGGACTACGTGGGTTCGATCCTACACTTGGATCGATAGCAAAAACGTTCATTGACAAATTTGGAGGAGCCTCCAAACGTGCATATGTTTTTCTAAACTCATGATTAATTTCTGCAGATTTCTATTTTAACATAAATTGTAAAATTGTATCTTTGATCTTGGCTCAATGGGAAACGATCCTTGTTATTATGATTTTGTTTTCCACTGCGTATATGGACCGTTTCCTAACACCAATGACTCCATTGCTTCTCTATGGAATTTTTTGAATAGCAAATTCAAGATTAAAGATCTTGGCTGTCTCCGTTATTTCTTGGGCTTGGAAATTGCTAGATCTTCCAAAGGTATTCATATATGTCAAAGGAAATATGCCTTAGACATTTTGGCGGATTCGGGTATGCTTGGATGCAAACCCCTTAGACTTCCTATGGATCAGCACTTCAAAATCAGCAAATCTGAAGGGATTGCACTTTCTAATCCAAGTATCTTTCGAAGGTTAATTGGTAGGTTATTGTACCTCACAATAACCCGCCCAGATATTTGCTTTGCTGTCCAATTATTAAGCCAATTTATGGATCAACCTTCTTCCTCCCACCTAGCAGCAGCCTACCATATCTTGCGGTATATTAAAACTGCACTTGCTCAAGGTCTTTTGCTACCATCCTTATCTCAGCTTCAACTTACAGCTTTTTGTGATTCGAATTGGGCCTCTTGCCTGAATTCCCGTCGGTCTACAATAGGATATTGTGTTTTCTTGGGTCAATTGCTTATTTCTTGGAAGTCTAAGAAGCAAACGATTGTTTCCAAATCATCTGCTGTAGCTGAGTATTGCTCTATGGCCACTACTTGTTCAGAACTTACTTGGCTTCGATACCTTCTCCATGATCTTGACATTTCTCATCCGCATGCCACCATTCTCTACTGTGACAACCAAACAGCCTTTCACATAGCTGCCAATCCGGTATTTCATGAGCGAACCAAGCATATAGAGCTTGATTGTCACTTGATACGCGACAAAATTCAGGAAGGAAGTCTCACAATAGCTCATGTTTCCTCCCAAGCACAACTGGCTGATACATTCACCAAAACTCTTCCATCCTACCTTCTTCAAGCACACTTATCCAAGATGGGAATAGTAAATTTCTATTCTCCATCTTGCGGGGGGATGTTAACAGATACAGGCCAAGTTTTGTAATCAGTTTTTACATTTTAGTTGTTGTATATACTTTTTGTTATTCTTTCATTCATTTTTGCACATGTCTACCAACTGGCACAATATGATAGGTTGGGTTTGTTAATTTGTTACAAGTTTGTTACAGAGTCTCCATATATATGCTCGTTTTTCTCCCCTGTATAGCAGGAAAATAAACACTGAAATGGAATATTCAACTTTCCTCCATTTGTAAGCTCTCTGAGATTTTGGTTGATCTCCTTACACGTTCTTCATTTCAAATACCTCGTAATCTCTGAAGAGCATTTCAATCTTTGACTCCTTTACTTGACTTGTTTCTTCATGTGCTGTGTATAGAATTTCCCATACTTGTTTTGCTGACTCACAAGTTGAAACTCTGTTGAACTCTGTAGCATCAACGGCACAAAACAAGATATTAATAGCTTTATCATTCATACTCAGTTTCTTTTCATCATCAACCATATATTCTTCTTCCTCGCAAGTTTGTTACAGGATTCTTTGGAACAGGATTCTTTGGAACAAAGTTCCATTTCTCTACTATTTTCCTCAAACTATAATCAATAGACCTAATGTGAAGTCTTATCCTAATTTTCCATTGTGCATAGTTGACACCACAAAAATGATGGTCTGGTGGTGCAATGTCCTTTACTAAAAAGAGGTGTTGATGTTATCTAGATCTTTAACTCTTAAAATCGTTAGATTTTTCTATACAAGAGCCCAAGCTTTGATATCAATTGTAAAACCCTATATGGCAAATACTCCTAGAGGAGTGCATAGTAGTAATTAAACTTAACTGCAGAATTAAAATTTAGCACACAGTAAATCTATACACAATATTAGCAAAATAAAAACAACATAAGTGAAGGAAAAGTAAAAAAGTAGGGAAGGGAGATGCTCGGAGAGTTTGTAGTGGTTCAGAGTTGTCATCAAGAGCCTACTACGTCCTCAAGGTTCTACTAGACTCGGATTTCACCAATATACAGCAGTTTTACAGGATTCTGCCTATAGTTTTACAAGATCTCACCAACTGCACTAGATTTACAGTATTTCGCCAAATGAAAAGGAATGAAAGATGTTTGTGGGTGTTTGCCTCTCAACTGGGCTGATACACAACTTTTTTTTACAAATGAACTCTCTAGAAATTGAATGAGGATCTAAGAAAGTGAGTGATGAAAGAATATAGAATTTTAGCTCAAAAGAGTGATTTTGATCTTGCAAAAATAAATGGCTTGTTTTTTGTGGTTGTTCTTCTTTTTCTCTTCTTCGGACTTTGTTTTTATATACCTTGAATTGATTTAGAGTCTGATAGAGCCGTTGGGGAAGGCTACAAATTTCAACTTTTGCTGCACAATATAGAGGAATGGGCATTCCTAACATAGGGACAAGCTTTCCTGATTCCAATGGTCATAAAATTTGAATTCTACAACTAGTAACGGGCGTTCCATTCTTGAGGACGGTTGTTCATTGCCTAGGAACGGGTGTTCTCTCCTTGAGTAGGAATTCCATCCTTGATCCAAATTGTGCAATTTTTTTCAGAATGTGTAACAGGTAGTGGAACGATGTCATTACTCTTGGGAAAAACTTGAGGTACGGGCATTCCCTTTCTTGGAACAGGAGTTCCTGCCTTGAATCTTCAATTTCTCCCACACTTGGCAGAATGATAAACGATTAGAGGAACGATGTCATTCCTGCTTGGAATGACTTGGAGGATAAACACACAAGCATTCTATAATGTGGAATGGGCGTTCTACTTCAAATCTTTAAGTGCTCATTTTGGACAAAATGATGAATGGGCTAGAGGAATGAGGTCATTTTGTATGGAGCAGCTTGCTTGGAGTTTTGCTCAGATTGGGCAGAATGTGTAACGGCTTTAGGAACAGGGTCGTTCCGTAAGGAACGGCTTGCCTGAAGTTGGGGATGGGCACTCCTCTTTGATGAATAGGCGTTCCAAATTTAATTTCTACATTTTCATTTTTGACTTATATCATGTCTTAGAATCTTATTAGTTCTTATTCAATTATTTTGCTAGTTTTGGCGCATCAAAACATACAAGGGTCTAACAATCTCCCCCTTTTTTTATTGATGGCAAAACAAAGAAAAATTTTGTATTGAAATCAATATGAAATTAAGGGCATAAAATGATCTTTAGAAGGCTCCCTAAAGAAGAGAGGTAAAAATCATTTCACAAAGCATTAATTTAAATGGCAGGATAGGGTAATAATCTTTGAACTTCAATAGAAACTGAGAAATTGATGTCAATTAGATACGTCCTAGTGACAACCTTATTGATTTGTTTACTAAAATCTTGTTGACGTCAACGGTTATGAAATTGTTACATGGTATTAGCATGCAACGACTCAGGATTATCCAATTTGATATGTGATTTTATATTATGATCATGAGAATATTATGGATAAGGTTCATTCTTTGAGGACCCTAATGGTTTATAGGTCTCCTGATCCTAAAAAGGATCTATTTAGTCCTAAGGAAGAAAATTAAAAAATAATTTGTTACTGAACTACTTAATCTCAATGGTATTGATGCCCTATTATATTTGCCACAATGCACTAGACTACACATATCTTAGTAAATTTACTATCATGATTGGACTCTGCACCAATTTGTCGACACTGGAACAAAATCAAGAATATATTCATTGCCGATGTGGAATTAAAGATTTGAGATTATTCTATTCTATTAAATCTTCTTAAGATCCTGGTTTGGTTGGATACACAGACGTTTATTAATAAATTTCTAACCTTAATAAAGCCCGCTCGCAGTTATGATAAGTCTTTACTTACAATGGCACAACAAAATAATGGCGATCCATAAAACAAACTCTAGTTGCTATATATCCTAACCACTCAGAAATCCTTGCACTCTATGAACTTAAGCAAAAATGCTTATGGTTGTGCTTTATCATCCATCATATCTAGAATACATATAAATTGTCCTCCATTGTAGAATCTTCAACCATTATATTTAAAGAAAATATAGCATGTATTGTTCAAGTAAGGAGGTGATATATTAAGAGAGACAGAGCCAAACATATCCCACAAAAATTATTTTTACACAACTGAACTTCAATAGAATCGAAAAATTCACGTAAAGCAGATATGTTCTGGTGACAATCTTGTTGATTTATTTACTAAAAACTTGTTGACATCAATGTTTATGAAATTGGTACATGACATTAGTATGCACGACTCAGGGTTATTCAATATAATGTTATTTTCTATTATGATCAGGGGGTACTTATCAAGGTGAGTAAATTTCATACAAGGCTATTGTATTGGACATATGTGTATTGTATTATTTTTCCCTTGATCAGGTTTTGTCCTCCTGAGTTTACTGTACTCTTTTTCCCTTGATCAAATTTTGTCTTACTAGATTTTATTGACAAAGTTTTTAACACTTTAATTTTTATTATAACTTTGCCTAGGCTTTATCCCGTCGAGTTTTTCTTAATAAAGTCAGATGCAATTTATTGGTTGGTATCCAACAATGATTTGTGGAGGGGTCATTCCTTAATATAAAGAAATTATGGCTCATTTAATGAAAGGTGTTGGCTTGAGGTTTTACAAATAAGACCTCATGCATGAAAATCACTTAATAAAATTCAAGCAGTCCCTTTTCTCCACTTCCCTCTGACGTTTTTCTTCCAGTCTCCTTTTATACTTCTCACATTTCTCTTTGCTTTATTCACTCCATTGTTCGATTATTTTACTTAAAAGACTAAATTACATCTCATTACTAAAATTTAGTAAAACATTATTTTGTTCTATTTTTAAGGGGAAAAATAAGAACTATACCCACAGTTATTAAAGAAAGAGCACTCTCAAGTATTCTTTGTTGTTCGTTGATTTCTGTGCAAAATAAAGAGTTCAATGGCTAATGACTGATTTCCGCATGGGCAAGAATTTCTTGGGATCACATTTCAGATAACAATCAAACTTCATTAAATTACTCGGTATACGAAAGAATCAATTTATAATTACATTCCTCAATCATCTCGACTTAGCTTCGACTAGTTGAAATAACCTCACATTACTATGATTCCAACAATATAAAGCTAAACCACAAAATTGCACAAATATAGACATTAGATTTTCTTTACATCAACATCAAATCTGTAAGGTCATCCATCGGGATTTCAAGACCTATAGAATCATGGTCTTGCAATCCGTCAAAGTTTAACCAACTATTGAGATCTTGAGGTCCACTAAGGTCGTTGGATACACCTATATCCACGGAATCTAATTCATTCAGTTGCAAGTTCGCAAAATCTACCGGTTCCTCTGCTTTCGATGATTCCTCAGAAACTTTACCAGGCGATGATAATCCCACTTCTCTGTCCCTTCTATTACTAGCGTTGGCCAGTGACGGCTTAGATCCGCTCACAGAAGACCTTCCATGAAGTCCACTGACAGAAGTAGATGAGTGATTATTCTTGTGCTTGGACTTCGCTTTTGTTTTGCGTTCATTCTTGAGGCTGTCCAATGATGAGCGACAAGCTAAGGAAACAGAGATACTTTTGTAATTATCCTTGTTTAGATCCCTATCTTTCTCGCTTCTCTTTCCTCTTGCTCCACCAACAAGATTAGAGTTGTCAAGAGTTGACGTTACCCTAGAGGAGGCACAGCCAACAACATCATCAATCAGTACTTCCCTCTTCGCCTTCTTCAGAATAATTCCATGCTTGGCGAAAGCTTGTTCAGATGAGTGAAAACCAGCTTGGAAAGCATCTGAAGAAACTCTGTCAAGATTATCACTTGGGGTATCATATCTCTTAAAAGTGCTGGAGACAGCACCTGCAGCAGTAAAAGAAAACATGATGTGAAATGAACATCAAACTACTTGCATAAATATGATCAGAAAGAATTTTTTTTCTCAATGAAGTTCTCCTTGAAATGGGAGATCTTTCTTATGCTCTCCAAGTCCATAAAGTTTCCGGTGTGCACACCCCTCGTAAAGATTAAAACATAAATATAATAGCATTCATGGACATCATGTACAGAACATAAAAGACTTTTCTGCATTTTACAGACCTGATCCCTTGGCTTCTGTTTGATGGTTAGACACTTCATTGCATGTATTACTAGCTGTTCCTGAGCCAACACAGTCAGCAGATTTTGCATCGTTGCTGCATGGAGGTGCAGAAAACAAGACATCCTGCAGTGCAGGCTCACTAAAGCAACTACTGCCAGTATCTTTAAATTTTCTACATCTAGCGAGAGTTCGTTTGACAAAAGCCATTGCAACTTGTCTTGAAACCTTACGAACTGCAGCCTTTGAAGTGTGATTCCCACGACAAGCCTGAATATGTAGAAACTTAAACCGTCTAAAACTTAAAAATATTTAAAACACATAAAATGCTGTGATATGTAATTCTAAACATACGATAGCTCTTCACTTAAATCTTCACACAGATTTTGGTCCAATGGCCTTTCTAAAATTTTCCAATACATCAGACTTAATGCAATAATTATTGCAGTGAAATGCACTGAAGAAAATTGCTCTATAAACACATTAACACAAGAAGTTTGCTCATTTTAAATGCAAGCCCAACATCACACTGAAGAGAAATACTGTGCAAAGTAGGAATAAGTAAATAAAATAAAATAACAAAAACAAATTACAAGCAAACCACCACAAAAACCAAAACATGCAAAGGAGCGAATGAAGACATACACCTAAAGACAAGCGATACCACTGATATCAATATCGAATGACAAAAAACACAAAAATATTAATGCAAATTTAGATTTTGTTTCACCTCTGACCAAAAAAAGAATCAAGAGGCCATCAATAATACACTATATTGGAATCCATGTTAGAAATGGGAATAATACCATATTAGGTGTTACCATATATCAATAACCACCATTGGATTGGCTTAAATTAAAAATGCAGAGCATCAATACAAGTCAATCCAACAGCAACTACCAAACGGTAATGTTATTAGGCCAGTAACATCACCAAATCCCTAGAAAAGTATTGTTCAGGCTAATGTATTTGAACTTTTTTTTTTTTGTGAAAAGACTAATGTTTTTTGTATCTGATTGTGAACAGACTGATAGCATTGGCTATACCTCAATGCTGATAGAGAAAAATATACTTTGTCAATTTTTATAACTATTGACATGATTTTCAATGAGAAATCTAAATCACCAGCTGGAGCAACATATGCAAAATGAGCAACTAAGATTCAGGAAGAAAAATTAAAAATCTCTTTTTCCATAGATTTAAAAAATAAATATGGAACACAGATTAACTGCTCTAAATTAATACTATAAATGAAATAAAAATATATAAAATTACCATTCTTTTTCTGTAAGCTATTTCAATAAGTTGGTCCATTGCACCATGCTCAATGTTCCTGCAAATTAAACTACATTATTCTAATCCAAACATTACCATGTTCCATATAAAGAAGACATCTACATCATTCTGAACCATACCTCTTTTCCACATCTCTCTCTTTTTGAATGGCTTTATCAAGTTTCCTCAAGTTTTTCTTCTTTTTCTTAATCTATCAATACAACCATAATAGTCGTCAATAATAAGAAACATAAGATCAGAAGGAATATAGAAGACCAAACAAGAAAAAGGCAGAAGGGTATCTAACATGAAAGCCAAGTGTTAAAAGAATATGAGAAAAGGACTAATGAAGAAATTTTTTATTGAACAGAACAACAACATGATCTGTAAATATACAACCTGTTGGTGAAGCCCTTCCTTAAGTTCCATAACATCCTGATTTATAACTTCTTCTCCCTCCGCCAGACCAGGCTGCAACAAGGCAAACGAAACATGAGAAAATAAAAATGAAGAATAACCATAACACAAACATAAATGATTCTACTCCTGGTGTGAAACCCATATAGAAAACATTAAGGATCAAGCTATGGAATAATATCCTACCAATGTCTCCGGATATAAACCAATACTCTGTAACTCCAAGAGGATCTTGTCATCAAGAGACATAAGTTGATATTGGCAATCAGAGGTAGGAAAAGCAGGAACATTTATTTCCCTTGATTGCATCTGAGTCAGGTCATTTGAGCATATTTCACCGGCAAGACCAACATCTGAATGTGATAAATCATCATCTCCCAACCACTGTTCATTGCTTTGTAATGAACTAGACATGCTTGGGTTCCTAAATGTGTTAGATACAGCACTCTTATCGCACGAAAGCCTGTCCAACAAACAATTCTTCTGACTGTGGAAGTCTGCTTCAGACTCAACCTCAGATTCCATTCGGTCTCTATCTTTGGGTTCAATATCAATCTGGTTACATGAACCGCAATGGGAATCATCACTTGCATAGTGAAGAGACAGATTCTTCCCTTCACTGTGATGGTAGAATTCTTCAGCTTCATCTTCTTCAATCAAAGCAGAAAGAACTCTTTGGTACAATGGAGTAACCTTGTCCAACCTTCCCATATCAAACCTTCCACATAAACCATCATTCTTAGCTGTTTCTTGATTTAGGCAGCTTTCTTGGCCTTCACTAGGACGATCAAGATCTTTATGCACCAGAATACCCTGGAAGATAATAAAAATTAGTTCCTACTCATCCCTTTTCTCCTCTGAGTTTGCAAGAGGAAAAAGAAAAAAAAAAACTTGGCAGTTGAAGGTCCAAAACAGACTTCTAATTAAAGGTTTTTTTAATTATTATTTTATGTTTTCTTTTTCTTGTGGATCATCAGAGTTTAAATGAATCTTAATTAGTACCAAGAGGTTATATTCATCTCCAAAAATCTGGGACAAACTCTCTTCAAGCTCCTCTGAAAAACTTAGCTGATGCAGTGTCAAAATAGAAAGAAGAAAAAGAAATTGTAAGTCTCTTGTCCAAAGAGAATCGAAAAATCAATAACAAACCATGTATGCCAGTTACTACCTGCTGCTTCAAGAACGTCATATCCTCCAAGCTAAGAGAAGCAAAAATAGACTCCATTTTCTTCCAAAATTTACCAGAACAGGCAAGACCTACAAGAACAAGCAGAACATGAGTTATTGAAATTAAGATATATGAGAAAAGAGCTGGCTCTACAAGATAAAAGTATGAAAGAGAGAGAGTTGCCAAGATGCATACTGCTAGCATTACGGGCAGAATTGGCAGCTGCAAATAAATCTTCATGATCATCATCAGATTCACCTGAAAAACAAGATGCCAATTCATTTTTCGAAGCATTTTAGGGAATTACACCAAGGAGATTAGCACAAGCTTCTCTCCAGTATTTCAGCTATTTCTAAATAGTTCATCTACATGCATAGGCATATATAATTGAATTCTCCAGCTGGAGACCAATTCATTTTTTGAAGCATTTTAAGGAATTACACCAAGGAGATTAGCACAAGCTTCTCTCCAGTATTTCAGCTATTTCTAAATAGTTCATCTACATGCATAGGCATATATAATTGAATTCTCCAGCTGGGAGACCACATGCAAATGTAACACTGAAAACAGTTTGAACTGTGATACTTCAACTGAAAAATGAATTCTCACAAGAAAATAGTCCAGCTGTGAAAATATAATACAAGTGCACGACTCAGAATCTAATGCTTATAACAAGTTATTTGACACCTATGATGCAAATAACTAAAATTATTTCATATAAAATGGACAAAATATATCCATCAGATCAGAGCAAAAGACACATAGTTTTGTTCTTGCCACACAGCCCTAAGACTACCAAATGATAATGTCTATCAAAAATCCAACTAACAAAAAACTCCTAGAAAAATAATACATACCAACACAAAGTTAAAACTTGAAAAATTCAAATGTCATCAAACAAAAGACACTTGATTAAATAAACCCTACCTGCAAAATCTGAAGTGACATTATTTAGCGTCAGCCCAACACGAACTGAAGCCTTACGATCCTTCAACTTCTTTGAAGGTGGACGGCCCGTTTTACTGTTCAAAGGAGAAGAAGATAATATATTTACAAGAATATCATTAAAATAAATGCATAATTAATTCCAAAAAAAAAAAATCATTATGGAAAAAAAAGGAAGTTAATCACCTTTTAATCTTATCTGAAGCTGGCCTCATACTCTGAAGTGGCTTGGTTGTTGGTACATTTTCTAACTTCTCCCTCATCAGATGAATGCTTGGCCTTGTCAAGGGTGAACCACTTACACTCCTTCCTTGTTTCCGAACACCATCTCCAATTTCATTAGTTAGTATTTTATTCTTCCCTCTTGGCAATGCAAAAGACCTGACCTTATGAGCTACAGACAATGCACCATCATCACCTTCTATTCCTTTCTCTTTCGATTTATTATCTCCAGCTCCAGATTCTTCACTTTCAGACAACCCAAATGGAGATGAAACATTCTCAAATTCCCTCTTTATTTTTGGAGTACTATTATCTATGCTACTGGAAAGTAGAGATCCACTGGTTCCAAAAGAAGAAGTTCTAGCACCAAAGTCAGATGCTGAAAAGCTTTGAGATGGAAGCTGAACTTCGTTGTTTGAGACAGGAGAAACTAAATTCGCTCTCCTTGTACGAGAGTTTTTATGTGGTCTCTGACCAACCCACTGAGCCATGGCATGTGAAGACGAAGCTGACAAAGGACGTTTTTGATTATTTGTCACACCCAACATTGGGACTTTATGTACACTTGTAGGCTGTTCCCAACCCTGAAAAGCTCCAGATGATGACTGAACTTTAGAAGATGAGTCTAACACCATAATTGAACCAGTTCGTGGTCCCCTAGATGCCTTCCCTTTTAACATTGTACTTGAACAGTTTCCTGGGTTATCTTCCCGAATATTTGGCCTGACAAAGAGGTATAAAACAAATTTACAAACTTACCACAACCAGCAAATAAACAACAAAAATGACATAAGAATGCACTATGTTTATGGGATGATCTCTAATCCGAGTTATGTGAACACTGACATTAAGCTCCTTAATAGGCCCCCTCATTTAATATGGACTAGATTGAACTGAACCTGGTTACAAACGAAATAGATAACAATGGGACAGAAAATTACCAGATAAAGACAAATTTACAGATGCAAATACACAAGGTTTTGAACTCAAAATATTGACTTTGATACCAAGTTAAAATACTGCTTGACCTAAAAGCTTAAACTAACATGTAAGGTCCAACACTAGTACTAATCTCTTATAACATATGCAATGATGAAAGTTCATACTTATTGTTTCCTTTTGCCACAACTCGTTGCTCCAACATTGATGTACGATCCCTTGGAGAGGGGCTCTCCAATTCAGTCTTGAGTAGTGAACCAGCATCTGAACTAGCAAGCTCGAAAGAACCATCCAACTTGTTGATTCCAGTAACTCCAGGGGAGGATTTAGATCTGTCATCCACACAAAGGTCAATAGAATTAGAAGATTGGTCCCTTTTTCTAAGGATAATTGAAATATTTTCACTAATTTCAGAACAATTATTGAAACAGCAGCAGGAATAAATAAATAAATAACCTAAACTTCAAGCACAGAAAAACATAGAATTTATATTCCAAAGACATGGTCATGATGTGCAAGAAAATAACTTTGATACTAATAGCAGTTACTTTTAAGTAAATCCAATTAAAAGCAAACCAATAAAAAAAAATAGCAGATCCATATCTAAAGCACTCAAACTTTGTTTCTACTAATAGAATGAAGCACAAAACTAATTTCTTATGTCTTTATACTTTACGTTAATCTTCATTTGTTGTACCAATCTCATAATCACCCAACCAGTATGCACATTCAATGAGTTATTCTTCCTTAACAACAAATCAAAGATGAATTTTTTGGTCAACTCTGAATTTGTGCAGTATTTTCCAGTTTAGGAAACTGACAAAAAATATCTCTTTCAGATTTGAGAACCATCCAATCTCTCCAGTTAACCTAGGCAGCAAGAATTTTTAGGACCAGAAACCATAATACAAATTAGAAATCAGATCTGATAGATAAGTAAATCACCTGTGAGGCTGTGCATCACAAGATCTCAACTTAGAATCAGCACTCATCTTTGGTTGTATAGCTCGTTTTGTATCTTGATCACCGTTCATAACTCTATTGCCTACAGATGCAACAGAGCGTTTCCTTTTCATCTTTCTATCCCATCCTTCGCCTCCAACAGGTAACCTGCGGATCTTTTCTTCAATCTTAATGGTAGCCCCACTAATAGCTGGAAGCATATCTCCATCTTTTTCAGTAACCATTTGCTGCCTTGAAGTGGCAGCAGCTCTACCATCAGTCTGCTGGCACAAAGTAAATAACTACATATCAGTATAGAGGGGGAAAAGGAAATGAAAAAGACACATTTTCAACACTTACCTAATGAAGCGTAAGGTATAAAAAATGAAAATCACTAAGGAGAAGAAAGAAAATTTATTAACTAGAGCTCAAATTTAAGTTGAGACACTAGATAGAACCCCACAACAAGCAGACTCAATAATCAGAGAAAGTGGAAGTTCAAAAAAACTTTAAATTTCACCAGTAGTGGTCTGCAAAAAGTACAATTTATAATCTAAGAACTTTTTTTTGCCCTTTTACCACCCATCACTCCCCACGAACAAACAGGAATGATATTGATTCATCTACAAGGTTGGTGTAAGGAGATCAAAGCTAAATTTAGTCAAGAAAATCATATTTGGGAACTGCATATGATGTAGTTCACAATGTTGAGTCTTTACAAAACACAAGGAAGTTAAAGAGATACATATATATCACATTTCAACGTCAATAGTTAAAAACAAACCCGCACATCCGCCACTGATGTACGAACACGCTTATTCACCCCAACGCTCTTGGTCCTGTCCTCTAATCTTTGAGTTATTAAGTCTTGAGAGTTTCTTTGAATCTGGCTTCCCATCTTTGCCAAGTTTGCTGCCGTTGACCGATCAATTGGTGAAACATCAATACGCTGCCGCTTCTTTGAGTTTAACGATTCCCTATACTTATCCAATTTGAATATCTTCTCACGGAAATTTTTTACTCTATCCCTGTAGAAAGAGATGTATCTTTACTAAAAGACAACTCAAAGGTCGTGTGAGTTAAAAGTAAATATAATGCAACAGAACATGTACAGGCAAAAGTATGTGTAGAAAAGAATCCTTGGCACATAAGGTTCATAAACATTTTCTATAGTAAGAGCAACATATTGAGGTACCCAAAGGAATAAAAAAAAGATAAAAGGATCAGAAATATAGCTTATGAACCAAAATGATATATTTCCTACATATTATGAAGAATTAATAATCAAAAAAGCGACTAATCATGACTCATGAGGCCATCATCAGTCATTTCTGTTTCCAACTAAGTGATCATCATTATCACATTAATTTCAAAGACGTCGTAGCCAATGAAATTATTGATTAGCAGTCATTACACTTCTTTCTATATTTTCTTCAGTAAGTAATAATGATTTTGTTGTAGATTGTTGTAGATAATCATGCAAAATCTTACAGATATTGCATGATTAAGTGAATAAATCTATAATAGGATATTAGGATTGTAATCAATACATAATAGGAACAAATCTGTAAAATAGGAAGTTAGATTTTTTATTTCCTAGATTAGATTATTTATTTCCTAGATTAGTTCTCTATTTTCTTATATATTGATGTATAATTTGTCAATGCAATACATAAGAAAATTACAATCAATTCTCTGTTTGTAACATGGTATCAGAGCAATACAAGCAATTCTAGGTTGTTTTTATTTTTTCAGTTTGTTTTTTTTTCTCTTCTGCCCAAGTGAGCATTTTTCGTGAGTCACCCTGGAGAGTGGCCATTTTTTCTCAGCGACTGCCTAGGAAGTTCCTCAGTTTCTCGGTCGTAGAGCTTTTGTTGATTTCTGATATCGGTTTGTTGATTTCTTGATATCGCTTTTGTTTCTGTTGATATAGAGTTCGTTCGTTGAAGAGTTTTTGTTGGCTATTTTCGTGTTCTTACCATGGCTGATAAGTCTATAATTGATATGGTTCCTGTAATGTCAAAAATTACGGAACATAAGCTTAATGGGTCTGATAACTATTTTGATTGGAGTAAGACAATTCGTCTTTATCTGCGAAGCATTGGTAAAAATGATCATCTCACCAAAGATTCATCTGAAGACGATTCAAAACAAACATGGTTGAGAGAGGATGCCCGGTTGTTCTTGCAAATACGGAACTCCATCAACAGTGAGGTACTTGGTTTAATTAATCATTGTGAATATGTGAAGGAATTGATGGACTATCTAGATTTTTTGTATTCTGGGAAAGGGAATGTCTCTCGTATTTTTGATGTATGCAATGGAAATAGATTATCTTCCAAAATTACAATCACAATCACAATCATCCAGCCATTACATGTCAGTCATGAACAAAAGCATTTTCCTTGAAATGAAAATCAAACCAAGAAGATTGACGATATTAAAATTACAGTGGCAGCAGCAAGAGAAGAAATACCTGGCCTTTCTAGTGGAATCTTGCACACTTTCTTTAAAGTGTTTTAGCTCCTCTGTAGCCACCGGAGGAGCAGGTTTATGTTGGGAAACCCCAAAAGAATGGTCTTCTGACATACTTCCATACGGAACACCCAGAACTCTCCTTAGCTCTCCTGAACGGGGATATTTCTGATTGCCTAACGTAATTAGGTCCAGAGGCAAACATTGGGGCAGCGGAGGCATATCTGATGGCAAAGTCACACTCCCCCGGCTTGAAGTATTCCCAGAACCGAGCATTTCACTTCCTATCCCCACCTCAAGCTGCCTAAACCTGTATCAACGGGATCCAAAATCCTTAACTTAACATTCAAGCAAGAAGACAGCTTCATCCAAAGTTGAATAATTATTTTACTTATTGCCATCATCATCACCCAATGACCAACTTAATTGTGGAGGTTCCTAAGGCCCAACCACAAAGTATGTTACTAAAAATATAACAGTTTTCAGCACTGATCAAAAGCAAGTGCTAGATTTAAGTACTTATAATTCAAAATGGTAGCATAACGTTACTGAAACTAAAACTAATCAATTGAGCTTCATAGAGTCATTTTGACTTACTTAATTAGATGATTTTATCAATTTTTTCAGTACATACCAAACCTCATCACATTTCCCCAAATCTGCATATTCCAAATTCCCCCAAAAAAAATTGAATATGATCAGTTTGCAAATATGATTAACATTAAAGTAGACCACTAAACTAGTTCCAAAAAAAAAAAAAAAGAAACTGTTTTTGTTCAAAGCAATCCAAACAAATCAATTTCCATTACTCAAAACTCGGTAAGCAACAAAAATAAAAATAAAATATAACTCACAGAATCTTTCCTCTACCGAAGCAGAGAAAATTAAATAAATAAGTGAATCAAACAAAATATGATTAAACGGAATTGAAACAGAAACCCTAGGCGGATAGAGAGACAGTAGATAACTATTTATGCAAATGAAAAATTGTGGAATTGAAGTGAAATAAGTTGAATTGAAAGTTAAGAGATGGAATTACCTGAGATTCAAGCACGATCAAACCAACAAATTTCATGAATTTTGATCTACCCAGGGAGAGACGTACACAGAAGAAAGGGTGTTTGTGTTGTTTCTGTTACGCGTTAGCGGTTGTTTTTATTTTTATTTTACCTGGATTATTAAGTTTCTGTTTTCTTTTATCTGAAGAATGTTTCTTAAATCCAATACAATACATACAAGTTACAACACGGACTCCTCCCAAAATAAATTACTACTTTATTTATTTGGACAATGGGAGAGACAGTAAATAGTTATTGAAAAAAATATATATTAATGTATGTAATAATCAAAATAACTTTCTTGAAATTTATAAATCTTTCAAAATTTATAAGTTATTTGGTTCAATAAGCTAATTATTTTTCTAATCTTAAATTAAATTATTTTGGTATCCTTTTCTAATTTCTTTAAATCATCTTATCCAAAGTTGATTTGTTTACGAAAAGTAAATATCTGTTATTGACCACAAGCAAAAATCATTAATCAATTTAGAAGTTTTAAAAATTGTGAAACGAATAATAAATTTTATATTTTTAACTAATATTTCCCTAAAGTTTCAATAAATTAGTAGAAATTTCCCATTCTAACTTATTTTAATAATTGATATTAGTTGACTGTTGACGCAGTTTATTTTACTACTCCTTTAATATATTAACAAAGTAATTTAAGTAAAATAAATAATTTGGTACAAAGACCAAAATATCATATCAATAAATGATAAATTCATAAAATACATATTTAATATGATATCATACCAATAATAACAAATGGTAAAAAGGTTTAATGATTGTTCCATATATATACATAATTTATTGTACTAACAAAGGAATAAAATTAATATTGAACAACAAATAATAAGAAAAACCTTAAAAAGTACATATTGATTATTTAATAAATTAAATATTAAATTTATAATAAGAAATATTTATAAAATATCTTACAAAATATAATAAACAAATATTTAAATTATACTTATATAATTTTTTATTTGATTACTTATAGTATAAAAATTTGAATTCTTGTAACGCCCCGCTTGAGGTACGTTGTTATTGTTTCCTCTTTTGCCCTTAATCGAGTTGGTTTTTGTTATTATTGTTTGATTGAGTGTTGTGTTGAATGTTTGCCCTAAAAATTGGTTGAAAACAGAAGAAGTTCGATCTGCCGAGTGTCGGGTGAAGCGAACGCCGCGGCGGAAGATGTGTTGAAACCAAGGGAAACTCCACGACAGCCCTGCGCGGCGACAGGCCGAATAAAATGTTGATGAAGTTTTAGATATTTTCTTCCTTAAGGACAATTTGACCTTTCTACCCCTAATTAGCAGGAAAAGTGGGGAGTTAATTGTAAGGATATTTCATGGAGAATAGGTTGAGATAGGGGTGAGTTTGTAAAGAATCAAAGGATATGGATGGAATTCCCAAAGAAGGATAAGGGCAAAATGGGAATGAGTGTGTTTATATTTCATTAAAAGAAATTAGAATCAAAGAAACCCCTCATTTCTTCTTCTCAAACGTGACTCTTCATTCTTCTCCTCTCAACTTCTCTTCTCTTTTGATCAAGGTTTTTCAAGGGGATTTTTGAAGTGATTTGGAGTTGAAAAGCAACCTAAGGCTTCCTAAGGTAAGGATTTCTTCTTAAGTTGTGTAATTTGGGAGTTTTAACCCATATTGAAGTTTGAGGATTCTCATTCTTTTGGTTAAGATTAGAGGAGAAGTCAAGCTAAACAAGTGAAAGGAAGAATTTGTGAAGTCTCTCCTTAACAAGTAAGTAAAACCCAACCCAAGTTGAGATTTATGAATTTTCTTGATTAGGGTTTTGATAGAAATGATGTATGTATGTGATGTGCATGTAATCTAGCATGTATGAAGGATTAAATAGAGATTTCTATGCTTTGTGATTGTTTATACCTTGCAAATTTGAGAAATGGGTTGTTGGGTTGGCAAGGTAGTTGAGATGGAATTTAAGGGGTATTATGGATCCCCTTTTTGGAAGTGTTTTCTATGGCAGTTTTTGTGGCTTTGTGAAGGGGTTTTTCCCCATTTTGGATGGTTAAGAAAAGTTTTAGAATCATGGCTATGATAGAGTTTTATAGTGCACATGAGTTGTTTGATGAAATGCCTAATAGAGGTTTGAGTATGAGAAATGAACCTTAATTCTTGCAACATTGCATGTTGGCATCTCATAAGTGCATTGATGAAGATGAACCATCCATAGGCACTAGTTGTACATGGAAAAGTGACCTAAGAAAGTGTAAGGAAATGGTTTATGCAATTACCCTATGAGTAGAGAGCTTAGAGGGTAAAATTACTCTAAGGGTAGAGAGCATTGAAAAATGCTACAATAGAATGAATTAGAAGAGTAGTATAGTTGGGATGATGCTTTGTGATCATCACCCGACCGTTATGGGAATCGGATTGATGCTTTGTGATCATCATCCGAATGGCCCTTAGAGATGGGTCGATGCTTTGTGATCGTCACCCGATGAGTAGTAGCGATGGGTAGATGCTTTGTGACCACTACCCGGTTAGTTAAGAGATAGGTAAGTTGATGCTTTGTGATCATCATCCAACGGCTAGTAGAAGCGGGTTGATGCTTTGTGACCATCACCCGATAGTGACTAGAGACGGGTAAATGCTTGGTGATCGTTACCCAAAATCCATGAGGAACGGGTAGGTGCTAGGTGACCTCCACCCGATAGTTAGAAAGAACCGAGTTGGTGCTTTGTGATCCTCACTCGGTAGTCACTAAGAACGGGTTGGTACTGTGTGAATTCCACCCGATAGCCATAGAGAGTGTGATGGTGCTGTGTGAACGCCATCCGACCGTACCTCCGGTGAGATGAGGCCCTGATGTTATTAGAAACAGAAATAGAATCAGAAATAGTGTAAGGAAAGAATTAAAAGTTATTCATACGGGGACAGACAGACAGAGAGTTTTACTTACTGAGCATTATTTTGTGCTCACCCCGTTATTTTCCTTTGTGGATGCAGGTTCTAGGTGATGTTGCGGTCGGAGGGGCGTCGGCAAGCAATGAGGAATAGCTACTTGTTTCCCTGTTTTGTCTTTTAAAATACATTTTTGTAAATAGTACTCTTTATGTATAAAAGACACATGAATTGTAATGAAAAGAAAACTTTGGGCCCAACTTTTCTATTGTTATTATGCATGCATTGTACAGTTTTCAGTAGATGTTACATTTTTGGTATCGAGCAAAGATTTTGGGATTGAACAGGTGTACTATTCTCATCGCCACGACGTCCTCTAACCGACTGTGTGAGTAATTCTTTCCTTACAGTAATTGTTTCTTGAGTTCATTAGTGTGATCCTTTTGTAGATGAGGCGTAGTTATCGAAATCGCGGTTGGGTGTGGTGAATGAAGGAGAACCTTCTAACCCACCAAAGTCTACGCCCCCTCCCTTGGATGAAGCTAGAATCCGGGGAATTATACAACAAGTTATGGCTGAAACTCAGGGGAGAGTTCTACCCCCCGTACAGACACCGCCAGTTACGCCTGTCGAAAGAGGGCAAACGGTACCTCCCCTAGTACCGAACAGAGTGGAACCGATTTATGGTCTTTCTAGTCAGCATCAACCCTCAGAGTTTAAGGGTACTACAGATCCAGTGATAGCAGAAGAGTGGCTTGGGTCAGTAGAACGAGCCACAGGTTTATTTCCCATGTCAGACGGGAGAAAATCCGGTATGCGAGTTTCTTGTTTCGGGGTGATGCCCGAATTTGGTGGGAATTAATGGAAGAAACTCATGACGCGATAGTAATGACGTGGGAAGAGTTTAGGCAAGAGTTTGAGGCTGAGTATAGAACAGAGGACCAAGTTCATGAGAAGGTCCAAGAATTTATCAGTCTACAAGGGACAAGCGGTGTGAAAGAGTACTCAGTAAAGTTCAACGCTCTTGCAAGGTTTGCACCGGGAATAGTTAGCACTCCGGCCTTGAGAAGGGATAAGTTTGTGCATGGATTGAAGCCGGAGATAGCCCGGGATATTATGACAAGCTCCAACCCTCCTCGGAATTACAGTGAGGCCTTGAGGCGGGCAATGAAGGCGGAGATTTTTGAGAATAAAATCTTCCCCGTAGGATCCTCGATAGGAGAACCGAAGGAGCTACCCTCTGCTCCCCAGAGAGAGAAGCATGAGGGTGTAAGAGGCAAAGAAATGAAGAATCAGAAGAAGAAGTTTCAATATAAACAGAATAGAAAAGAGTGGAAGAATAAACGACCTCGGACGGAAGGGTTTCCTCCTTGCCCTAAATGTGGGAAGAACCCTGAGGGATCAGAGAGTGTGCTATAGGTGCCGACAGCGAGGGCACATGATGAGAGATTGTAAAGCTCCTCTTCCACCAACCACCCGGGGAGGTTCGGGGAGGAGCTGCGAATGCCGAGTGTTTCTTGTGGGCACGGGGGTGAAGCGAGGCAGATCCATCATTTATTCTTAGTCGGTTATTATTTCATGCGATCCCTTTATATGCTTTAATTGATTCAGGTGCTACCCATTCGTTTATATCTTATGGGATACTTGAGAGATTAGGTTTGAAACCTACTAAAACGACACAACCCATTAAGATAGAACTACCCGATGGGGTTAGTGTTGTGACTCAAGAGATTTTGTTAAGAGAGTCCTTAGTGATCCAGGGTAGAGAGTTAATCGTTGACTTAATAGTTTTCGATATGCCCGATTTTAATGTAATTCTGGGTATGGACTTCCTAGGAAGATATGGAGTAGAGATTGACTGTCGGAAAAAGAAGGCAAGGTTTAACCTCTATAGTGGAGATAAGTTTAGTTTTGGAGAAGGCCATCAGTTGAGCATGCTGATTAGTAATGTGAAAGCCAGGAAGTTGTTGAAAAAGGGGTGTTCGGGGTATATTGCCCATGTAATGCAGAGTGGTGATGTCCCACAGTTAGAGATTCAGAGGGTGCCAGTAGTTCGAGACTTTCTAGATGTGTTTCCCGGAAGAGTTACGGGTTTGCCTCAAGAGAGGGAGGTAGAATTTAGTATCGAACTAGCACCCGGACACACCAATATCTAAAGCCCCTTATCGAATGGCCCCAGCTGAGCTCCAAGAATTAAAGAAGCAACTCCAAGAGCTTTTAGATAAAGGCTTTATCCGACCAAGTCATTCCCCTTGGGGAGCTCCAATCCTGTTTGTGAAAAAGAAGGATAGATCACTAAGGATGTGTATTGATTATAGGGAACTGAATAAAGTTACAGTGAAGAATAAGTACCCGCTATCCCGGATAGATGACCTTTTTGATCAGTTGAAATGAGCGGCAGTATTCTCCAAAATTGATTTGAGGTCTGGGTATCATCAGGTAAGAGTGGTTGAGCAAGATGTGGCTAAGACTGCCTTTCGTACAAGATACGGGCATTATGAATTTGTAGTGATGTCTTTTGGTTTGACTAATGCCCCAGCAGTTTTTATGGACCTGATGAACAGGGTATTTCATGAGTATTTGGATCAGTTCATTGTTGTCTTCATCGACGACATTCTGATTTATTCAAAGTCTAGAGAAGAACATGAGAAACACTTAAGATTAGTATTGCAACGGCTGAGAGAAAAGACTTTGTGTGCTAAATTTTCTAAGTGTGAGTTTTGGCTGAACCAAGTGATATTCCTGGGTCATACCGTATCAAAGGAAGGGATTTCGGTAGATCCGAGTAAAGTGCGAGCAATCTGGATTGGCGAGCCCAGAAGAAACGTGAAGGAAATCGGGGAGTTTCTTAGGCTTGGCGAGGTTACTACCGGCGATTTGTAGAGGGATTCGCCCGATTGGCTAAACCGTTGGATGCTCTTACCAAAGCAGAAGACTCCTTTTGTGCAGTGCAACATGTGAAGAAAGCTTTCAAGAGTTGAAGAAGAGGTTAACATCAGCTCCTGTACTAGTGTTGCCGTAGGAGGGTGTAGATTATGACATTTATACAGATGCCTCTTTACAGGGACTTGGTGCGGTGTTAATGCAGTTGGGTAGGGTTATAGCTTATGCTTCTCGTCAATTGAAAGAGTACGAGACCAGATACCCTACGCATGACTTAGAATTGGCAGCCGTGGTCTTTGCCTTAAAGATTTGGAGGCATTACCTTTATGGTGTGAAGAGTAATATCTACACCGATCATAAGAGTCTAAAGTACTTCTTCACCCAAAAGGAGTTGAATATGAGGCAGAGAAGGTGGTTAGAGCTGGTCAAGGATTATGATTGTGAGATCAAATATCAACCGGGGAAAGCCAATGTAGTAGCCGATGCTTTGAGTAGAAAAGCCCATGTTTTCCTAACTTACCTGTGCAGAAAGAGTTAATAGAAGATTTGTCTAAGGAACAGATGGAGGTGGTTCCGGGAAGGATTGCCAGCCTAGAGGTACAGTCCTCTTTACTAGAGGAGATTAGAGAAAAGCAAATGGTTGATGAGTGGTGTCAGAAGACAGTTCAGCAAGTGCTTGAGGGCAAGACAGCAGAGTTCTTTGTGATAAATGATGTCCTCTATTTCAGAAATCGGCTGTGCATTCCTCCAAATGAGGAGTTAAAACAGAAAATTCTTATGGAGGCTTATGACACACCGTACACCGCTCATCCGGGAGCAACCAAGATGTATCAAGATATAAAGAAAGGCTATTGGTGGTCAAGTATGAAGAAAGACATTACAGAGTTTATGACTAAATGTCTAACTTGTCAGCGGGTGAAAGCAGAACACCAACGGCCGTCAGGGTTGCTTCAACCATTGAGTATTCCGGAGTGGAAGTGGGAGAGCATTTCAATGGATTTTATCACGGGTCTTCCCAGAGTGCAGAAATGGTGTAATCCAATATGGGTGATTGTGGATAGATTAACCAAGTCAGCCCATTTTCTCCCAATAAAGGAAAGTACCACTACAGAATAGTTGGCTCAGATTTACCTTAAGGAGATAGTCAGATTGCATGGTGTGCCCAAGACTATAGTATCAGATAGAGATTCCAGATTTGTTTCACCTTACGGACAAGTTTACGAGAGGAGTTTGGGTACCCGTTTAGCATTCATTACTGCTATCATCCTCAGACAGATGGTCAGATCGAGAGAACGAATCAGGTGCTCGAGGATATGTTGAGAGCCTGTTGCATGGATTATAGAGTATCATGGCATGAGATGTTACCCTTAGTGGAATTTGCCTACAACAACAGTTATCAGTCTACAATTAGAATGGCGCCTTACGAGGCTTTGTATGGTAGACGGTGTAGGTCTCCGCTTCATTGGGATGAAGTTGGAGAAAGAGATGAGTTGAGTACCGCTCTTGGGCCAGAAATGACTCAGAAACTAGTAGAAGATGTGAAGTTAATCAGAAATAGAATGAAGCAAGCCCAAGATCGACAGAAGAGCTATGCCGACTTGAAGAGGAAAGAGGTAGAATTCCAAGTGGGCGACAAAGTGTTTCTGAAAGTTTCCCCCTATAAGCGAGTAATGCGCTTCGGAAGCAAAGGGAAGTTAGCACCGAGGTTTGTAGGTCATTTTGAGGTCTTGCAACGAGTAGGAAAGGTGGCTTACAGATTGGCACTACCACCTAGTATGGACAGGGTGCATGATGTCTTCCATGTCTCGATGCTACAGAAGTATGTAAGTGATCCCTCCACATCCCGAGGCGTAGAAGACGTTGAAGTAGCGAGAATCTAGTATACGAAGAACGTCCAGTTCAGATTTTAGATAGAAGGGTTAAAGAACTTCAGAACAAGAGTGTTCCGCTAGTGAAGGTCCTTTGGAGGAATCACAAAGTGGAAGAGGCCACTTGGGAAGTAGAACGAGACATGCAGAATCGTTTCCCAGAGTTATTTGCATGAATTTCGGGGACGAAATTCTTTTAAGGGGGGGAGAATTGTAACGCCCCGCTTGAGGTACGTTGTTATTGTTTCCTCTTTTGCCCTTAATCGAGTTGGTTTTTGTTATTATTGTTTGATTGAGTGTTGTGTTGAATGTTTGCCCTAAAAATTGGTTGAAAACAGAAGAAGTTCGGTCATGCTGTCACGGGCGAAGAAGAAGCTTACAGCGAAGATGTGTTGAAACCAAGGGAAACTCCCTGGACAGTTTCGCCGCGCCGACAGGCCGAATAAAATGTTGATGAAGTTTTAGATATTTTCTTCCTTAAGGACAATTTGACCTTTCTACCCCTAATTAGCAGGAAAAGTGGGGAGTTAATTGTAAGGATATTTCATGGAGAATAGGTTGAGATAGGGGTGAGTTTGTAAAGAATCAAAGGATATGGATGGAATTCCCAAAGAAGGATAAGGGCAAAATGGGAATGAGTGTGTTTATATTTCATTAAAAGAAATTAGAATCAAAGAAACCCCTCATTTCTTCTTCTCAAACGTGACTCTTCATTCTTCTCCTCTCAACTTCTCTTCTCTTTTGATCAAGGTTTTTCAAGGGGATTTTTGAAGTGATTTGGAGTTGAAAAGCAACCTAAGGCTTCCTAAGGTAAGGATTTCTTCTTAAGTTGTGTGATTTGGGAGTTTTAACCCATATTGAAGTTTGAGGATTCTCATTCTTTTGGTTAAGATTAGAGGAGAAGTCAAGCTAAACAAGTGAAAGGAAGAATTTGTGAAGTCTCTCCTTAACAAGTAAGTAAAACCCAACCCAAGTTGAGATTTATGAATTTTCTTGATTAGGGTTTTGATAGAAATGATGTATGTATGTGATGTGCATGTAATCTAGCATGTATGAAGGATTAAATAGAGATTTCTATGCTTTGTGATTGTTTATACCTTACAAATTTGAGAAATGGGTTGTTGGGTTGGCAAGGTAGTTGAGATGGAATTTAAGGGGTATTATGGATCCCCTTTTTGGAAGTGTTTTCTATGGCAGTTTTTGTGGCTTTGTGAAGGGGTTTTTCCCCATTTTGGATGGTTAAGAAAAGTTTTAGAATCATGGCTATGATAGAGTTTTATAGTGCACATGAGTTGTTTGATGAAATGCCTAATAGAGGTTTGAGTATGAGAAATGAACCTTAATTCTTGCAACATTGCATGTTGGCATCTCATAAGTGCATTGATGAAGATGAACCATCCATAGGCACTAGTTGTACATGGAAAAGTGACCTAAGAAAGTGTAAGGAAATGGTTTATGCAATTACCCTATGAGTAGAGAGCTTAGAGGGTAAAATTACTCTAAGGGTAGAGAGCATTGAAAAATGCTACAATAGAATGAATTAGAAGAGTAGTATAGTTGGGATGATGCTTTGTGATCATCACCCGACCGTTATGGGAATCGGATTGATGCTTTGTGATCATCATCCGAATGGCCCTTAGAGATGGGTCGATGCTTTGTGATCGTCACCCGATGAGTAGTAGCGATGGGTAGATGCTTTGTGACCACTACCCGGTTAGTTAAGAGATAGGTAAGTTGATGCTTTGTGATCATCATCCAACGGCTAGTAGAAGCGGGTTGATGCTTTGTGACCATCACCCGATAGTGACTAGAGACGGGTAAATGCTTGGTGATCGTTACCCAAAATCCATGAGGAACGGGTAGGTGCTAGGTGACCTCCACCCGATAGTTAGAAAGAACCGAGTTGGTGCTTTGTGATCCTCACTCGGTAGTCACTAAGAACGGGTTGGGAAGCGTGAATTCCACCCGATAGCCATAGAGAGTGTGATGGTGCTGTGTGAACGCCATCCGACCGTACCTCCAGTGAGATGAGGCCCTGATGTTATTAGAAACAGAAATAGAATCAGAAATAGTGTAAGGAAAGAATTAAAAGTTATTCATACGGGGACAGACAGACAGAGAGTTTTACTTACTGAGCATTATTTTGTGCTCACCCCGTTATTTTCCTTTGTGGATGCAGGTTCTAGGTGATGTTGCGGTCGGAGGGGCGTCGGCAAGCATTGAGGAATAGCTACACTGTTTCCCCTGTTTTGTCTTTTAAAATACATTTTTGTAAACAGTACTCTTTATGTATAAAAGACACATGAATTGTAATGAAAAGAAAACTTTGGGCCCAACTTTTCTATTGTTATTATGCATGCATTGTACAGTTTTCAGTAGATGTTACAATTCTATCCATTAAAGATAATATAATAATATATGATATGATTTTCTATTTAGTAAAAAATTTGAAGAACTTGGATATATATAATCATTTTAGTTATTCTGCAATTTCAAATTATTGGTTTTTTTTTTTTTTAACACAATTAAAATGATTTTGAACCCCGACCATATTCTTCCTCAAAGTCCCGTCACAATGGAGACTCCAATTAGGACATTGCAGAGGTTAAATGAACTCTCTCCCGCTAGACTTGCTGTGTGTGATTTTTCCATCAAGCTCGAAGAATAACAAGGTTATAGCTCGTCTGGAATCAGTTCGACTCAATCGATTGTCTGACTCAGGCATAAGCTCGTCAAGATGTAGTTCGACCTAGCACAAGCTAGTCACAATCAATCCTTACAGTTGTTCAACCAACTCACAAATAACCTCAGATCCCGGATATCTCGAAAGAGATCAGATCGACAACAATCTTGGCGCAATCTCAACACTCAATCGCGAGAATATCGGAGTTGCATTTCAATCTTAATTATAATCCCTTTTATTTTCGCTCTTTCCTTTGTACAAAAATCTGTATATAAACCCCCTCCAACGATGAGAAAAGGGTTAGCAAATTGTTCTAGGATTATTATTGTAAGCTCTCACAATAAATACAAAAACAGTAGACGTAGGTTCAAGGGTATAACTCATCAAACCACTTTAAAAACTCATTGTGTCATTTACTTAATTGATCTTGATTCATTACATTGCTGGTTACTCGTAACCACACACACATCACTTCCAATTCTTTTAAGGTCAATCGAATTGCTCTAGTTGGTGCAAAATCTTATATCAACAATTGGTGCTAGAAGGAGGGCCCGAGTTTACATGGGCTAAGCGTGCTGATTTGTACCCACGCCAAACCTCCCAAGCCCCTTGTCTAGGGGGTTGTGTTGATGTCAAACTCTCACATCGGCTAAGAGACGAGGGTCTTGGTCGCTTATATAGTACAAGGACACCCTCACCACCTAGAGGCGTTTTTTTAGGACAAAACTATGTGGGCTTGCCAGTAATCCAACTTGTGGCCTAAAGCAGACAATACCTCTAGGAACCCACCTACCATGTGACTGGAGATGACATAACAATAGTTGGCGCTAGAATGAGGGGCCTCAGCCAAATTTCAGAATTTTCGGTAAACAATGGTTCATACAAGATCAAAAACAACCATTGAAACCCACAACAACGTGGAAACCACCCACAAAAAGGTGCATCAAGACGTCGTCGGGCGTGCCGGCCACCGATCTGGCCGACCACGAACTAGCGAGGGCGGGGGAGGGACGTGAATCCCTGAGAATGGTCAACTGGTGGAGATGATCAGAACACTGGTTGCACATGTGGTGCAACAAAACTGGCTAAGTTGAGAAACCAGCAGTCGACCCCCCAAGACCTTGACTAGTCACGCTTCACCGATGTCCCCCTAACAGGTTGGAATTTAGTTGGGGACCAATTTGGTTCGTTGACACCGAGGAACGGTCGACAATCGCGACACCACCAGGCACATTCTGCTTATGAATGAGAATCCCATGGGCAAACTAACCCCGGGAGACGACCAAGCAAAGAGCCCATGAGGGAAGATGAAGGTAATGGTCGCTTGACAAACATACAAAGTTTAATCCTTCGTAAGTGCACAAGTCACATCGTAACATAGTGCACAATTAAGGGTCGATCTCACAGAGATTGGAGGTGTTCTCACGATCCTAGTAACTATGCCTCGATGAGTCAAAACGAGAATGAAATAAAGAAAACATATAAATGACATTAAAGTAAATCTAAATCTAACTATATACAAAGAATCGTAGGGCTCTAACTCCATCATAATTACAAGGCTACATGTTCATCATCAAACTATTGTTCTCCCCACTCCATTCTAGGGTTCGTACATTATCGGGTTCAACCTAGTACTTTCATCATTCAAAGTAGCTAGTGGCGTATAGCCTAGTCTAGACAATGAAGGAACCAATTCGCATAGACACAAGTCATCCATTCACAAAGCTAATCAAGATAGGCACGACGTCTCTCGTTTCTAAGGTATTACCGTAGCCATTCGAAATAACCTAGTGTTTTCATCAACTAAACTAGCTAGTGGCGTATAGCCTAGTCTAGTAACAAAAACCCATTAAGCGCAAGACAATCTTAAAGACAATAACCAATCTATACCCGGGGAGGGCTACAAATCAATCATTCCACACACAATCTTGTCTCATACAATCAATCAACTAACATCAAGGTTGATCAAGCCATAATATCAACTAAAGATTGAATTAAATGCAATGAATGAATCTAGAACATAATAGAATGGATCAAACAAATAGATTAACAATAAAATACAAGCCTTTAGTTAGATTACATCAAATCCCTAGAAAACAAACTACAACATAAAGGAAAAGAAACGATTACACCTATAACCATAATGGTGAAGAACAAAAAAGGAGGAGGAGGAGAGAATCTCCTCTCCTCCCCAATCTCCACCTTTGCAAGAAGCCTAAAATGTATTCTCTCCAAAATGTGTATCTCAAACCTAAAAACTTCCTAAAAATGGACTAAAGTTGCCTTTATATAGTTTTTTGACAAAATGGCAGACTTGTGAATACTAGTCATTGAAATTAGGGTTAGAAATGCGACATTTTTACATTCTATGCGATTTACGTCCCGGCTTAGTTTATTTGCACTGCGGCACGATTGAATTAAGCCCCAACACAGTTGAATTGCGCCCCAGCGCGTTTCAGCGATTTCTTCTTCGACATAAATCGTACCACACTGTGGCTTAGAAAAGTGTGCTGCGACACAAAGTCAGAATTTCACACTTTTACTTCTCGCCTTGATTTATCCGCACTCGAACGGGTCCCAAATGTCTAAACACCAGCACAAGCATGAATAATCCATTCTTTTGCTCCTGAATACCTGAAAACACACACAACATCCGTGATTCTGGAAGATAACGAAACATGCAATAAATCACATCATAAATCATGCATTAAACCTTAAATTCCTCACAGTTTCACCCTCAAATCACTAAATAAATCGGCATTTCCAACACTCAACATCGCCAAAGGGATACTCGACCTACTCAATGATATCCCCAACATCAGCGTGTCGGTATTAACCCACGCCAAAGGCATGCTCAAACCTCACAAGTTCGTGAGGTGAGTAATGCGCGCCAATCTAGCAATGATCGATGTTCCAGTTATAACCAACGTCACAAGCAACACACTGATGAGTATGATAGCACCTACCAACCAAGCCATCATAACTCGACTTCGCGCATCAATGCGCACAATGGAGGGGGCTCACAAGCAACACACTTGCGAACTCATCTGCTCAAAATAAGGTTGAATAAAGCTAGCTAAGGCAACCCTATAACAAAGACTTAGATCGGGTGCAAAGAATGTTTGACGATCTAAGAGCCCGCTAGAACACTGCAACGAAAGAGATAGTGAGCCCTCCATTCATGGAGGAAGTTCGCCAGGCCCTACTTTCCCAGGGATTCAAGGTGCCAGAAAGCAAGTTCGATGGGAAATGAGATCCTAAAGACCACTTTGACACTTTCAACGACCTGATAGAGCTACACCAAGTCTGTGACTTGGCAAAGTGCCGCTGCTTCATGGTCACATTGGTAGGGGATGTCAAAAGGTGGTACAAAAGGCTCAAGGTGATCTCGATTAGTTCTTGACAATAGTTTTCCTTATTATACCTATAGCAATTCCAAGTAAGGAGACAACTCGCAATGCCGCTCAGCTACTTGAGCAATATTCATCAAGAAAGAGACGAAACGCTGATGTCATATCTAACAAGGTTCCAGAATGAACAGGAAAAGGTCGCGAATGCACCTAAAGAGTCAATCTGGACTTTGCTAATCGTGGGTATCAGACCACAGACGGAGTTATGGAAAGAGCTCTAAAGTGAAGACCATGTGAGTCTAGCAAAGTTCTACCAAATGGCTGCTAAACATTAGCGAATGGAAAGCTCACTAGTGGCCCTAGCCAGAAGCTCACCACGAAAAGCCCCGCACAGGCGACAAGATCACCCAGCAAATAAATGAAGGGGCCAAGACCGCAATGACAGAGATCAGAACAGGTTCTAAAAGAGGCAAAAAAACAGAAAATCATAGGGAGAGACAGCCTTTCCCGTGAGACGTAGAATATACCCCCTCACTCAAGACATAGCTCGCATATATGAAGTCTCCCGTGAGGCTAAGAGACTGCCCGTTCCAGAAAGGATGAGGGGGGCTTTGGACAGACAAGATCGACAAAAATATTGTTGATACCACCAAGACATCGGGCACAACACCAATGAGCATCAAGCTCTAAAGGATGCCATCGAAGATTTGATCCGAATGGGCCACCTAAAAGAATTTGTTAAGGAGGCACCAGCTCGCGAAAGTACAGGCGAGCAGAATAATCAGATCTAGTAAGCCCCGGCCAACAGCGAAATCTTGGTAAGCATGATCTATGAGGGTCCCGACATTGCGGAAAGCTCAAGACGCTTTTGCAAGCAATGTGCGTAAGAGGCCATAATAGACTCGATCCCTCGAGTAATGAGCTATGAACAGAAGTCGTCAAAACGGTCTAAACAAGAGAGTGAGGTGATAGGATTCACCGTGGATGAGTGTGAAGAATCTCCTCGTCACAACCATGATGCAATCGTGATAGCACAAGAATCAGCAACACCCAATTACTCAGGGTGATGGTTGATAATGGCAGTGCAACAAACATCATCTTCTTAGGAGCTTTCCGAGAAATGTGGTTCATAGAGCGAGACTTAAAGGTGTGTCCATCGCCACTCCATGGATTCACCAGGGATAGCTTAGTCCCCAAGGGAACAATCGACTTATCTGTGACCTTAGGGGCAGAACCCAAGATCAAGACAATGACGGTGGAATTCTTAGTGGTAGATTGCCCGACCACTTACAATGTCATTCTTGGAAGACTGATCTTGGATGATCTGAGTGCAGTCACCTCAGTACGTTGCCAAGTAATGAGGTTCTTAACTCTAGGTGGGGTCGTAACGATTAAGAGCTACAGGAAAGAATCTTGGAAATGTTACAATTGAGCTATTCATGCTACACTGAAATGGCCGCTCTCGAGAACCATGGTCATCGCAGTGTCCGAGCCAAACCCTGGACCTCTAGAGGACACTATAGATCCTCGCATCCATAAAAAAAAGCCTGTAGCAAGGCTAACAGAAGAGCTGTAAGAAGTATCTTTCAACGAGAAACACCCAACTCGTGTGCTAAAAATTGACAACAATTTGAGCGACAACCTGGCAAATAATCTAGTGGGATTCCTAAAGAAAAACCTTGACGTGTTTGCCTGGGTACATGCAGATATGGTGGGGATTAGCCTTGAGGTAATGTGCCACAGATTAAATGTCGACCCAACAGCCTGACCAATCAGACAGAAAATAAGATCTATGGATGCAGAGTGGTCCAAAGCACTCAAAGATGAAGTTAACAAGCTCTTGAACATCAACTTCATCAGGGAAGTGAAATACCCGGACTAGCTCGCCAACCCGGTCTTGGTGAAAAAGTCTAATGGCAAGTGACGGATTTTCGTTGACCTTACATATCTGAACAAAGTCTGTCCCAAAGACAGCTTTTCGCTACCTCAGATCGACTAGTTAATAGATGCGATAGCCAGGAACGCACTATCCAGCTTCATGAATGCATACTTGAGATATAACCAAATCCTCATGTATCAGCTCGATGAAGAACATACCTCATTTATTATTGACTGGGGGATTTACTATTATAGGGTAATGCCATTTGGCTTGAAGAACGCTGGAGCAGCCTATCAGTGTTTGGTGAACAAAATATTTGTCGAGCAAATTGGCAAAACAATAAAGGTGTCATCAACGACATGGTCATCAAATCAAAGGTTGTCGAGAGCCATATTGAACACTTGAGGGGAAATATTCGACATCCTTAGAAGATATAGAATGAGACTCAACCCTCTGAAGTGTCTTTTCGAAGTAAGCTCGGGAAAGTTTCTAAGTTTCCTTGTCAATTAGCGAGGTGTTGAAGCCAACCTGGACAAGATTCAAGCTCTCTTGAACATGAAGAGCTCAACCAAAATAAAGCAGGTTTAGAGCCTAACAGGGTGTGTGGTCACACTTAGTAGGTTCATTTCCCGAGCTACAAACAGGTGCCCACCTTTCTTCGAAACCCTGAAGGGAAACAAGGGTTTCAAATGGACATAAGAATGCGAGAAAGCATTCTAGGAACTGAAGAAACACTTGGGGCAGCCTCCTTTGCTGTCAAAGCCCATCTAGGGTGAGCCTTTGCTTTTGTATTTATCGGTATCTAAGTCTGCAATCAGCGTGACTTTAGTATGCGAAAAGGGGGGAGTACAATGGTTGGTGTACTATGTGAGCAAAAGGTTGCTCGATGCTGAGACAAGATACCCCGAGATGGAGAAGCTCGCCTATACACTGGTCTTCGTCGCTCGAAAGTTGCAGCCTTATTTTCAGGCACACTTCATACATGTGCTGACAAACTTTCCATTAAGAAAGATAATGCAGAAGCCTGAGGTATCGGGTAAATTGATTCAGTGGACCATGGAGATGAGTTAGCATGATATCAAGTACATCCTAAGAACAACAATAAAGGGGCAAGCTTTGGCAAACTTTATCTCAGAGTTCTCTTATTAGCCCGAGAGGGAAATGAGCCCGTTATAAGTGAGCACCTCGGAAGCAGGTGAATTAGGAAAACCAAAGCTTGACAGTCTATAGCAATGGGCTCAGTATGTAGATGGGTCCTCAAATAAGAAAGGGGCAGAAGTCGGGCTCTTGCTTAAAAGTCCTAAAAGGAACCCGATCCGTGCTGTAGTCAAATTTGGGTTCGTTGCCTCGAACAATGAGGTAAAGTACGAAGCAATGCTTGCGGGGATCCACCTCGCCAAAGAAATGAGTGCAAAGTCCATAAAGATCTACAGCAACTCTTAGCTCGTGGTCCACTAGATTTCCAAGGAATATCAGGCAAAAGAGGACAGAATGGCGTCCTATCTCTAATAGGTACAAATTGAGTTTGGGCAGTTCAAGACTTCCATTGCTTTATAGATTCCTAGGGAAAATAACTCAATGGTCGATGCTTTGGCTCGCCTTGCCTTGGCGATGAGCAAAAAAGCAACTGATTTCATTCTAGTCAAGTTTCTACCAAGTCCTAGCATCCTCGCATCCCTAGAATCAGTTTTGGTAACAAGGTAGAGTTATAATTAGATGGACGCAATAATTGCTTACCTAAGAGATGAACAGTGCCCAAAGGTAAAAGTGAAGCTAAGACACTCTGAGCTAAGTTAGCTCTATACACGCTCATCAACAACAAACTATATAATCGTGGGTACAATTTGCCGCTCTTGCGGTGTGTTGATCACAAGGACACATAATATGTCTTGAGAGAGATCCACGAAGGCATTTGTGGGAATCATGCAAGGGGCAGATCTTCAGCATACAAGGTGCTTTGCCAAGGTTATTACTGGCTGATAGTCTTCAATGATGCAGCAGACTATATGCGTAGATGTGACAAATACCAGAGATTTGCAGATGTTCCTCGAGCTTCACCCTAGGAGTTAGCTACTCTAACAAGCCCCTGGCCATTTGCGATCTGGGGAATCGATCTAATAGGCCTTTTGCCTCAAGGAAAATGGGGTGTTAAGTTCGCAGTGGTCACAGTGGACTACTTCACCAAGTGGGCAGAAGCCGAGTGTTTGGCTACCATCACGTTCAACAAGCTGAAGGATTTCATCTACACAAACATCATTTGTAGATTCAGAATTCCCTATACTATAATAAATGATAATGGGAAACAGTTCGATTATAAGGACTTTAAATCTTTCTGCGAAAGGCTCAGTATCAAAAAACGTTTCACCTCTGTTTATCGGCCTATAGCTGACAGGCTTTTTGCAAGTGTACAAAATCGTGCAAGTAGTAAAACTCGAGTAAACGAGTGTCGAATCGCAAGAGAACTACCTACCAAGTACCAAACTAGTCTATTTTATTGCTATTTGATGAAACAGAATTTTATGAATGAATTTAATGAAAAAGAAAACAAATTAAAAGCTAAACAAATCACAATTTTATAAAAGCTATGGTATAAAGATCAATATGGCTAAACCCTAGGGCATAGATTTCACACCAATTTATTCCAATGTATTAACGATTATTACTATCCTAATTAAGCTTATTCTAAAGGCCAAATTCCCTAATATTCCCCTAATTTTCTCTCGAACAATTAGTGAATTAACCCTTAAACAACAACCCAAAATATCTCTAAGTTGGATTTAGAAGCTCAGAGATCATTAAGTTCTATGGAATTTACTAGAGTCTCATAGATCGCGATAACCTATCTCTAGTGTTCGCTCAATCTATGGTTTTATTACCTTAGACAAATCGGGTTTCATCTCTCGATCTCAACCCAACCCATGATATCATTCAACCCTCGGATCCTTAAGAATTGAAAGCATTACACACAATAATAAAACTTAGACTTAATGCTCAATAAGAAATCAATAACGATAACGTCAACACATATTCATAAATTGGGCTACATTCTTAGCCCTAGAAAAGAGATTTAGTTCATAGCTACAATAATAAAAACCATCATTCTATTCAACAACATGAGTTCAAGAAAGAAAAATATAAACACTTCTCTAATTGGTGAACGAGAGCTTCAAGAATCCCGATCTCCAAACTAGTAGCCGTCGTCTTCTTTCTCTCCAAAAAACCCCTTTCAAACTTCTTAAAGACCCTTATTTATAGTCCTAGGGTTTTGACCTTACTTAGGAAAAGAGTAAATGCCTTAGCCCGTTCAGATTCGGATTAGGATAATGCATTAACTTAACAAGCCCGTGACCCATCGCCGCGGCGGTGAGAACAGTCGCTGCGGTGATCATTCTTTCTGTCCAAGGCGTCCATGATCTTCAGAATTTGATAAAGTCATCAACACAAACTTTGTAGCTCTCTGAATAAGCTTTCCAACACCACTAGAATCGTTGAATTCTGATTTCTACAACCCAAGTTATGACAGAAACATTGAAGCACGCTCATTTTGAAGGATTTCCAGATTTTACGTTATATCTTCGAAACGTCACAACTTCCTCGTTTCAACTCTGATTCTTGTACCGTTTGTTCCTACGAGTCATGAATTCCATCGACATCATTCTTTTCCCTTCAACTATCTGTTTGAACCAAAAAAATATTCAAAATACACCCTTGATCCCCGTAAAAGGTATTTATGAAAGAATTTATTAAAACACCACAATTTAAACACATTTTTCCATAAATAACCCTGTTAAATCACTAATAAAATATAAACTCTCAAGCTCTTATCAATAGCCAACAGCCAAGTAGAGGCTGTGAACAAAATGATTAAGTACACCATCAAAAAGAAGCTTGATGCCCTTTAAGGAAGGTGGGCTGAGGAATTGCCCGAGGCCTTATTTTCTTACAGAACAACAGCCAAAAGCTCGACAGGAGAAACCCCATTCTCATTTTCATACAGGTGTGAAGCAATGGCCCCAGTTGAAGTGGAAGGAGGTCTTTAATGAAGAAACAAACGAAGATCTTCTCCGCCTAAGGCTAGACCTAATTGAAGAACATCGAGCCAAGTATTAGCTGCGGCTTGCCTCATATCAGCTACGAGCCAGACGTTACTCCAACTCCAAGGTCAAAAACAGGGACTTGGAGTGGACGACCTGGTCCTCAAAAAAGGTCGTCCAAGGTACACAAAACCCAAACTTAGGGGTACTTGGGCCTTAATGAGAAGGTCTTTTTAAGATCTCTGAAAAGCTCGTACAAGGAACTTTCCACCTGGAACACCTTAATAGTAAAGCTATACTGCGAGAATGGAACGCCGAATATTTGCGAAGGTATTACTAATAAGCAGCTTGGGTTTCAACCATGTTTTGCTTTTCTTCCATAGTTAATGTAAGGTCATTTTTGGCCAAATTTCTTTTAATAAAAAAGAGGTATTATTCATGAACTTTATTTTGTTCGTCACTTTCTTTTATTGTTATTTTGTTTGTCGTTTATTATCTATTGTTTCAAAATCACGACCTACGTGATCACATCCGAAACTCGGAGTCAAGAGTTCGAAAAAAGGTAGCTTAGCTCTATAAGCCACGCCCATATTCAACTCATGAATGGAGAAATTCCCAGAATCGACAAAGTTAAACTCGAAAAAACTTGAGTAAAACACGTTGAAGGAAAATCAGTCATAAATCGACGACCAAAACTCGAAACGGACAACTAGTCTAAACTTGGAGTCGTTGCACAAGATTTTCTTATATATTCAAAAAGTTCCTCAAGAAGCGAGCTACGCATACCTTGGAGTAAATTCAAATTTTTTATGTTAAGTCTGATTAGGACAATCGAAACAACTTTGCAAAAATAAAAAATTGCTCGACAGAATGGGCAAAGTAAATTTTTCATTAATTGTACTAGTTTAGTTACAAACTAAACTAAAAACAAAAAAAAACAAAAAAGATAAGGAAAAAAAAAATCTCTAAGCAGCAGGAGCAATGGGATCATCGCCAGTAGGATCGGGGAAATCATCGCCAACAAGCGCAAGGGTATCATTGGCTATAGGAGTCTTGGCAGCTTCTTCAGAGGTAGGAGCTGAGACATCCTTCGAAGGCTTGATCGTAGGAAGGTTGACAGCAATAGGCGAGAGTGTGTCTATAGAAGCTGGATCTTCAACCTGTTGCTTAACACCAACACCCTCCCCTCCCTCTTTGACCTCTTCCTCACCTTCACCGTCGGGCTCAGAATCGTCCGAATAAACATACTCCATGTCATAGGCCTCAGTCTTCATCCTGTCGACCTCCTTCTGATAAGCCTTTGGAAGAAAGGAAAAGTTGAGCAAAGGGTGAGCTTCCCACAGCTTCTACACGAGGAAGACCGGCGTTTCCCAAGCACGACTCGTGATGGCCAAGTTCAACTCCCTGATATTGAGCCTAAGTTGTTCAACCTCAGCCTCTGCCCCTTTACGACCTTTTGCCTCCTTGGTAAGCTCAAGTGAGGCCTTTTCATACTTGGCCTCCCAGTCCAAGGCAACCTTCTAAGCCGAGGCGAGCTCAGAGTTCAACTTGTTGTGGGCACCCCATTATTGAGCCAAACTTTTCTTAACCTTGGCCATTTTCACCTCAGCCTTTACTCGAGAGGTTTCGCTCACCTTGATCTTATCAAGGAACTCCCTTTCCTTGACCTCAAAGACCTCAACCTCTTCCTTAAGCCGATCAAGCTTGGCTTGCTTCAAGTCCTTCTCCTTCTCCACCAAGTCGGCCCTAGCCAAGGTATCCTCTTTTAGCTTCTCTGCCTCCTGCCACCTTAGATGAGTACCCTCCAATTTGGGGTAACTCTTATTTAAGAGAAGCTTGGTCGCCATGCAAGCCTAAAAAGAAAAAAGAGTTAGCGGAGAAGAAGGAGAAGCATAAGAAAAAGTAAAGGGGACAAACTATTAATACCTTAGTCACGTAGTTGCATGGCCAAGCAAGCGATGGTGAGGAGACAAATCTCTGATACCCGCGAAAGTCCACAGGGTGATGGCATTCCTAACCGTTGAGGCCTCAATGCCAATGTGCTCAAGAAGCTCATTGATCAGTGCATCGAGCGCAACCTGAGTTGCCTCGTCCACCTTTTTGCATCTTTGCTAAGGCGAGCTTGGTTTACTTCCCACGGGAATGGCAGCCTCACCCGTGGGAATAGACTTATTCTTAGCCAAATCCTTAGCCGCAGATTTCTTAGGGCCACTAGTTTGCCTTGCGACCTCCTTACCCGAGCCCCCTTGTGGCTCGGCCAATTTCTGCTTGCCAAAGCCTTCTTGTTGCTCTAGCACCTTCTTATTGACTGGCCATCATGTTGCTCAGACACTTTTTATTTCCCCAAGCCTCTAGTTGGTTGGGGGTTTTCTTCGTTAAGCCCTTTTGGAGCTCGGGGGTAACCTTCTTCCCAACTACCTTGGAGGCAATCACAAGCTTCTTGGCACTTGGGCCTTCCCCAAGCTAACCACTACTGTGCTTAAGGACCGGGAGCGAGGTACCTTACTTGGACACCCTAACAGTATCAGTAGGTTGTTTCTCTATCGGAGCGGCCATCGGTTTCTTGGCAGCCCCAAGCGCTGCTGTCCTTTTCTTTAGGCCCTTAGGTTTTTCGGCCCACATATCTGCGAAGGGTTTTAAACAATCAGTGACCTATAGAGCAAAAAAAGAAAAGAAACGAGCAAGTAAACACTTACCTTTCTCAAGAATGATTTTGAACTTGGCTTTGTTCGCACAAAAGCCGTACTCTTTCAACCGAGCAAGCGTGATAAGCTCGGTAACTTTGCGCTCATCCTCTGGGAGATTGCTAAAGCGTTGAAGTTGCTCTAAGCCCACCTCAGGAAGAAAGTTTTGCTCGACGTTTACTGCAAAGCAAAAGAATTTGGTTAGTTCGACAGTCAAGCTTCGAAACATTCTTTGCACTCATAAGGGTCAGAATCTTACTAGCTTTTGGAGCAAAAATGCCGGTCTCCCTGGCCTCGTAGAAAAAATATTAAGAGTCCCAGTGCGGAACTTTCTTTGGGACGTCGACCAAACCGTTAAAATGTATTTTTCTTGCCTTGGAGAAATAGTACGTTTGGTCTAGACTCTTTTTCAATCTATACAAATAGACAAGCTCCTCTACAGATAGCTCACCCAAATTGGCTACTCAGTATGCTATATACATGCCTACTATGATTATATACGAGTTTGCCAACAATTGAAAAGGAACGATACTGAACCGTTCCAAAACATTGGCGATGAAGTAATGAGGGAGAATGGACATCCCATACCTCAAAAACATATCAGAAACCACCACACAACCGGCAGGGGGATTTTTATGATAGAAGCCTCCTGGAGCCTTTAAGGAAAGTTGAGGCGCATAAACTTTATTTATGCACCTAATATCCTCGACCTCAATCAAGGAATATGGTTCCTTCCAGGGCCTATGGGTCAGCGATTTCTTTGGCTGAGAAATCTCCACGGAAGCGTGGTCAAAAGAGCCCGTCGCATCATGATCCAAGCTCCGCTTAATGACTATTAGTGTATGCCTTAGGAACCAATCGTGTTGTCGGTTTCAGGGCATTATATCTTGTAAATATTCTTTTAAGAATGGAAGAAAGAGTTCTAATTTCACATGTTGTTTACTGCTTCATTTATACTATTGATAATGCATGTGAAATGTTCGGATGATACGGATCTTTAGAAGATCAAATCATCGAAGCATTCCCTACGTAAGTAATGTTAATTGAGCAATAACACTGCATAGTAGGGACGCTAAATGCCTATATTGAATATCATGTGACGGTATTATTGTGGGTGATTATAAGATGTAATATCCACATTCAGAAATATGGTAATATATTTAACTAGTTTTATAGAGGAATTCCATAAAAAGTTTCAATAGGGGCAAAATGGTCGTTTCACACAAAATCACGTGTTCAAGTTAAAAGTGAGTAAGATAAATATAATGTATTAAGTGAGCTAGCTATGAGAATAGAGTGGTAGAAAGTTTATGGACAATACACGTGATGTGATGCCAAGATAAATACGTGTTTGTAAAGTAATAGAAAGAAATTAAAGAATAAGGGTAAAATGGTCTTTTCACTCACAACTAGATGAAAAAGTGGGGAGTGAAAATGACCAAGAACATGTGTTAAATCCATTGAAAGTGAGGGTATATCGGTAAATGCACATATGACATAATTGGAATTATCATAAAAGTGCAAGGGCAAAATGGGAATATATATATATTTAGTTATAAGGTTGCAATAAACTAAACCCTAGCCATTCTGTCCCTTGTACACGCCACCCCTCACCCCTTTTTCTCTCAAATTTCTTCATCAAATTTCAAAGAGAATTCATAGGATTTGGCTTAAATTTTTGTAGATTTAGAGAGATATGGAAGTGTGGCCAACTAAGTTTTTGCATGTGCATATGAATTGTTTGATGAAAATCCAGAGAGAAATGCATGCATGAGTTGGTTAAATCCTGTTGAAGAAATGGTTAGAGAAAGGCAAGAATTGGAGTAGAAAGATTATGCTGGGCTTAACTAAGTGTAAATTTTAGTATTCAAGAGAGCATTTTGTTATGCCAAAATTTAGAATATTACTTGGTCATGTTTGTTCAATGAGATAAATGACTCTTAGTGCATGGTTCAAGTTACTTGAACCTTTAGTATTTCTTGAATAGCACATTATATTTTAGTTATTGAATTAGAAATTGTGAAACTTATGGCCTTAGGAAAGTTTTAGAAAGGAATTGTATGTTAAATTGTTACTTTGATATGACATTGTTGATAGTAGAGAATGGTAGAATTATGTCATGACATATCAATATGCCATAGTAAATTCTCAAGTTTTGTGTACTTGAATTTAGAAAGATTATCCAAATAATGGCTTGGCCAAATGAGTATATTGTTGTTTCTTGTTTTGAGATTAATTACAAACAATATGTAATAAGTATTTTATTGCATAAAGAATAGAAAAGCTTTCCCAAGTATAGATATCAAAAGAAACATCAAAGAAATAGATTGGCCAAAAGTTTAGTTAAGAATGTTAGAAAGAAATTAGAATTTAGCCAAAGTATATATGTTGTGTCATATGTTAGATTGAATTTATAATGATTAATATGGCAATATAGAATGTAGCCAAAAGAAAAAAAGAAAGAAGGGCATGTATAATAATTGAAGTTGATGGTCATGTAAGAGAATGCAAATTTATGGCATTAAGATTTGTATTTAGAAAGTTGTACAAGGCATGTTTGTTACATTAGAAAAATATTATAGAGTTTTTTAATGACATGGTTATGTGACATATAAGTTTGAGAAAAACTAGTAGCATAATTCTGCAAGTTAGTAGACTTAATACCTAAGTTGTGGCATAGATTTTTATAGAAGAAATTAGATTACCCAAAATGTAGAATTCATTCCCTAGTTGAATTGTGCCGTTTTAATATTTCACTAATAGAATTATAGAAGAGTAGAATTTGTGAGAGCTAATGTACTTGTGTACATGTACATTTTACATAGCATGATAGAATTGAAGAATTACAGAATTATGTAGAAATTATAGAATCGCGTACATACACACGATGCATAGAATTTAGAAATAAAGAATAAAACAGAAAATGTTTAATTTAAGTGTGTTAGTAGGATAGAACTTTGGGCTTTCCAGAAAAGTATAGAAATAAAAGCCTTAGAATTAATAGAATACATGCCAGTTAAGTGTGTTAGTAGGATAGAACTTTGGGCTTTCCAGAAAAGTATAGAAATAAAAGCCTTAGAATTAATAGAATACATGCCAGAGTCAGACACGTATTTTGGGATCATGCATAGACAACATATAAATGCATGACATAGCATACATATATTTCATAAATTTTATAATTATTGGAAAATATCTAGCTAGTTATTTTGCAGATTTACAGAGCATGTTTTTCAGAGGGCTGTTGCGATGGGGAACCTGTGAGCATTCACTGCGTTAGTTAGTGGCGACAGAGATGCAGAAGTTTCCCACATGCAAGCCGCTATCAGTGAGCAGCCTCAGAATAGAAAAACAAAATTGTATAGTCCGCTAGAAATGCATGTGGATGAGGATTGTACCCAGAAAGAATTTCAGAATACGCTCACACGGCTAGGGTTCCAAATCCATGCCTCAGCCTAGTCCGATCAGGAAACCAGAACAGAAAACAGAAAGAATTTCAGAAAGAAAAAAAAATAGAATAAGAAAGAGAAAACAAAAAGAGTTTCAGAAAGAAAGAAAAATAAAATGAGAAATAAAAAACAAAAAGAATTTCAAAAAGAAAAGAAAAGAATTAGAAAAGAACTTTCAGAAAGAATACAAACAAGATCATTTGCATATGCATCAAACATTTCCTGTGCATTGCATCTTATGCATTTATGCATAGATTAAACAGTTTATTTATTATTGCGTGTCTGACTAGCCAAGAAAAGAAAAAATAGAAGCCCATGAGAATAGAGAAGAAAAGAAAATAAAAGCCCATGAAAACAGAGAAGAAAGAAAATAGAAACCCATGAGAATAGAGAAGAAAAGAAAATAGAAGCCTACGAGAATAGAAAAGAAATTAGAGATATACAAGAAAAGAATAGAAATTTAATACATGTAAGAAAAGAACAGAAATTAGAAATATGACAAATAGCAAGAAAACTTAGTGATTTGTTGAGTAGAGAAAGAAACAGAAAGTTATAATCTAGCAGAGAAGAGAAGTAAAATGATAAAGAGTAGCATAGGCCTAGAAGGATTTAGAAAGATTTGAGAAAAATAGAACACTGCTAAGTAATACGCCTGAGAATAAACAGAGAAAGCAAGCAGAATTTAGAAGCGGTACTGCAAAAACGGGGACAACAAAGTAAGAGCATAATTAGATTTGGTTTACTTACTGAGCATTTATAGCTCACCCCATAGCTTTCCTTATTTTTGCAGGTATTAAATTGTAGTGGTCAGGAGACGTCAAGCTGGTGAAAGCATTGCATACTCTGTCTCAGTGAAGAATTTAATGTGGATTTATATATGTGAGAAATAATCTTTGTGTAATAGTATGTTATAACTGGATTAAAGATGAAAATTTTAGACGAACACCCTTTTTTAAACTAGCAATTCTTTGGATTCTCTCTATAGGATACTCAGTGAATACTTGCCTAGTGAGACATTACATAAGACGTATATCACTAGGGCATTAGCATGGATAAAAGGTTGGTGAACTGTTTATCGAATATGACCGATTATGATGAATCACATGGACATTTAGAATGTGGTTAATGATACATCGCAGGATCGTATTAATGTACCACTAATCTTTAGACTTAAGACATCACAATTGGACTCGACATAGGATGCAAATGATTCATATGGTGTATATACACGAGATCAGTCATGTTTTGTGTAAGAAGCTGGTTTGGTTATATGTTATTCATGTTCGAGGACAAGTGATGGTTAATATGTGATCCATTGACTCGAAATAGTTTGGTCCTGAGTTCCCAAACGAATGTCAATAAGCATTGGAAAAATGAAATCTTTGGCCAGAGTACAAAATAGTCATATGAAAAAGGAGTTTCATGATGACATGTTCCATTGTATTGATTGACAATTCGAATAAAGATTAAGTTAAGGGTTTTGACATACCATGAACCTAACTTAATGGGATTAGACGACGGAGTGATTTTACTACATAAAACGTACGATCGGGAAAAAAAAAAGGTTCATTGGAGTTTAACTTCATTGTAGTTTAGGGGTTATGGAGCATTGCTAGATGCCTACCATGATCCATGGGAGTTTTGATCATAAAGAGTTATGACGAAACATATCGGATTGCGACATTGAGCCCACGGCTAGGTTACAGTGAACCTAAGTGGCCACACCTAAAAACCAAGTATGAGAAGAGAGAGTAATACATATTGTTAAAGGTTAATGATGTTCAGATGTAAATGTGTGCATCCGAATTTATGTATTGGTGAGAAATGATTACTCATGGGAAGCTAACACTTACCAAGGGTAATAAGGTAATTTGGTCATTATTGGTTTAGATTCAATGATGGACTAAAATATATTATTGAATTAGATTCAATAATGGGTTAAATATTAAACGGGATTATTTTATATGTCTTGATTATAAATTTGTTTAAATCAAGGATTTAATATTAAAGAGTTAATATTAAATTGAAATTGTTTCAAGGACTTAGGATCAATAATGATTTAATATTAAGAGTTAATATTAAATTGAAATTATTTCAAGGACTTGAAAATAATATTGAATTTGTATTAACTGTTAATATATGATTCATATTAATTCAAGGACACTACAAGAAAACTGGCATTCTGCGTCTAGCAAAATTAGACGCAGAAAGTCACATTTAGACGCTAAGCCATTTTTAGCATCTAAATTCGGTTGTCGCCCCCTTAGTTGCAGTAGGCTGGTCGCAGATTCATAGCGCATCTATATTGTGGTTTAGACGCAAAAGGTTTTTTTTTTGCGACTATCAAAATAGTCGGCAAATGTTGTTCAAAATAGTCCCCCAACTTAGACGCTAAAAGTTAAAGGGTAATTTGGTAAAATTGTATAGCGACTAATCAATTAGTTGCAAAATGTCAGTTTTAGTGTCTAATAATTTGTCGCGAATCCCACACAAATTAGATGCCAAAGGTGTAAGGGTAATTTCGTCAAAGGCTTTCGCAACTATTTTATTAGTCGACGAATGTATCTTTTTGTGACCAAACTTTAGTGGCTAATTGTAACTCTTTTAGATGCTGAATGTAGAATCCAAACGGTTTTCGCAACTATTTTATTAGTCGACGAATGTATCTTTTAGTGACCAAAATTTAGTGGTTAATTGTAATACTTTTAGACGCTGAATGTAGAATCCAAACGGTTTTCGCGACTATTTTATTAGTAGTCGAATGTATCTTTTGGTAACCAAAATTTAGTGGTTAATTATAATCATTTTAGACGCTGAATGTCAAATCCAAAAGGTTTTCGTGACTATTTTATTAGTGGACGAATGTATTTTTTGGTGACCAAAATTTAGTGGTTAATTCTAATCATTTTAGACGCTGAATGTGAAATCCAAAAGGTATACCAAATTTGGTTTCTTATATTTTGTTCTCTGTTTCGTTTAATATTATACATTCAAGCATTTCGTTTAATATTATATATTCAACATCAACAAAATAATTGTTTTATATTTATGCATCTCCAACATTTGAAAATGTTGTTCTTCAAGCATTTTTATTTTCTATTTTTGTTGATAAAATAAGATGAGTTGCTTCTCCAACTATTTAATCTTTTTTTTTTTTGGTTGCACTATACGCCTTAACTCTGCTTTTGCTCCTTCAAGTAAGATGAGCTGCTTCTTCAAGCATTGTTGCATGAATGTATCATTTTTTCCTGCCATCAATTCAATGTATAATCAATAAGTCAAGCAAGAAACTAAATAATTACAAATAAATTATGATTATTCTGGGGTATACAATATGTGACAAAAACTTATGAAATAGCAACAAAAAAAGAAAAAAGTACTCGAAAGTTCACGCAATGTCTCTGACACCAAACCAAAATCAAATTGATGGAGTAGAAAAGCAAGTATCTCACATATTATCAATCTGAACTTCAATTCCCTAGTTTAAAGTTATTGATTTCAAGTTACATACTACTTACCCTACTACACAATCAGCATCTAAGGTCAAATTGTAGTAACTACTTCTTAGGGTCAATCCAATAACATTACAATGGTCAGCACCAACTCACCAATTTCAACCAAACACTTTCTCATAACAGTTTATCCCGAGGACAACCAACAACAACTTCAATCTTAGATATTGATCCTCCAAACACCATAAACATAGAAACCTTCAAATGGTACAATCCCTTCCTTCACAACACTGTTGTCCCTCGGTTTCAACTCTTCCCATTGTCACCTCATCAAATTCAATCCCTTCAAATTCAGCCTACCTAAGTTAAATGTCTACATAAGTTTACCAATATCATAACTTTACCAATGTTTGCAGTGTAATTTTAGTTAACCAGTATCACAAATTTCTACATAAATGTATGAGAGTTAAAAAGATAGCAATGAACTAAAAAAAAATAGTGTCAAAAAATTCAGAACTAACCTTTATGTGAGCTAAAGCCTTGTCAGTTGTTGTGAAGACCCCAGAAGATTCAACAATATACTTAGCCCCATAATCGCCCCAAGGGATCTCAGCCGGGTCCCTAGGTAGAGAGTTAAACGTTAGACCTTAAGTAGAATCAATTACTTATGTTTGCAATAAAACCACGCTAGTATATAAATCTTCATTTGATCTCTGAGGCCCTACCTTTTGCTAAAAATTTTAATCTGCTTCTCATTTATTTCCAAAGTGGATTCATCCACAACCTTGAGGGTTCCCTTAAAAAATCCATGAATGGAATCATACTTAAACATGTAAGCCTGCAAGAGAAGAGAAAAAAGAAAGAAAGTGAACAACAACAACTCTTTTCCATAATTTGAAATGCATAAGAAATATTTTACCATGATTGGATCATTGTAGAATTGCGTATGTAAGCAATCAGTGGAATGAGAAAGAAACCCCATAACCCACATTGAATTTTAATGCTACCCAGTCCTTCCTTCTTGCTCAAGCCAATCCCTAACAGACTCATAGTCCATCAAGCAATCGCAATAAATCCATCAATTCAAATATTAGCTTTCTTAACTTTCGGGCATAACCTTCCAATGAAACTTCAGTATACAAGGTCAAAGTGAAATGATTCCATTGAATAGGACAACTATACATATATGTATTGCAACCATTAACAATCTCTAACTAATAAACAACACTAATGTGAGATATGAAACATGGTTAAACATGAATTAAACAAAATGAAGTCAGCAAAGGTATCCATCGTACAATAATGTGATTTGAAATGCAGCTAATAATGTGTTACCAATAATTGCATGTACACCTACCACAAGCACCCTATATAGATTTCCTACCGCAACCTTCTGAATCTCTATGCGCTACAACTGAAACTATGAAATCTTTATACTTTGTGATCACAATGCAAACACTCATGCAGTGCTCCAAAGTATGTGACAAACAATTCAGAAATAAATGGTTCTACGAAAGCTGAAGGATTAAAGACTTGAATAAATTATAATTACGTCCTCAGCCACAAGATCGTGAATGAGTCCAAAAACCTACGATTAAACCAGCGAAGCAATCGTTACAAAGAAAACATTTCATTTTCAAATTTGTAGTCATCAAAAGAATATAATAGACACCTACAAAAGAACGACCAGTATACACTGAATGTAACAACAAAATTATAAAACAACAGACAAAACAGGCATAAATAAATCGATTCAGTTTCCTTTTATGTGCATTTCTCAAAACTCAGCCAAAGGTACTTAAAGATAAATGAACTAGTTAATACAAGACAACAAAACTATAATATACAAATCAGACATCAAATTACAAACATAAAATCCTCCTCCACTAAGGCTGTATATAATCTAAAATCAATGATCTGCCAATCCTTTCATATTCCACTCTTATCCATGACTTGATTCTAAAATGATCACAACAAAATTATAAACCATAAACCCATTTTCAGGAAACCATTATAGCAATTAACCCTAGCATAAATTGGAAGTTTTCATTGCCGTTTTGTTTTTTTATTGTAATTGTAATCAAACACACATTTAAATAAAACATATGATCATCAAAAACATTAACCAAAAAATTTAAAAATATTTTCTGATTTCAAATTTGCGCGTGTTTTAAAGTAAATTCAACATCTTTAACTCATAATCTAAATCGTCACCAACCACATAAACATAAAAAATCTAAAAATGAACGGATAAATTAATAATAACTGAATATAATACACCTAACAATTGGATAAGAAATCAGAAGTAAGCAGATCAATTCCAAAAAAAATGGAAAGCATTAAAATTAAGGCGATGGGAGGAGAAAAGACAAGAGATTGAAATTCCAATGGATGTAGATTGGATTTCTTTATTAAAGAAATCCAATCTACATCCATTGGAAATTGAAGGAGTTGTTTGAGATATATAGGCGGTGTGAGAATCGGCAGGTTTTAATAAAATAAAAATATGAAGTACATATAAGGTGGAAATGGAAATTGAAATTGAAATGAAATGCACTTTTTGAAAGGTCATTTTGGTAGTCAAGATCATTTATCAGGGAAGAAAAAGTTTATACTACCAAACATAATCATGAAGCCAAAAAAGACTCAACCAAACACTTTTATATTACCACTGAAACTTTCAATAAAAAATTGCACAGAAAATAACTATATGAATCATTATTTAATACTTAAACATCCACCAACCAAAGAGAACTTAACAAACAGTTAAATATTTAGTTAGAGATGAACACAACCCTTTAAGTACTTTCGCAAGGCTAATCCCTTCGAAGTCAAAATAAGCAAAACGAAGAATAGTTCCAATCAGAGTAAAACATACCATTGATTCCACTCTTTGTGCTCCCACTGCTCCGTGTTTCTAACAAAACAAAACAGATCAGCACACTATTAAACTAATTTTATGGATTATGAATCACTAAATGAAATCCTTTTATTCTTACTTTGAACTATGGGTGGCAACTCTGTAGCAGTGGCTTTGATGGGTTGAATACTCTTGGCAACTGAGATTCCAAGCTCAGTTCAGTCAACAACAACCAAACGGAGGTTCTAAAAGATGAAGGCAAAAACAGAGGACGGCAATCGGACCTTGAGACAATCGGAGGAGGAATAAGAGAAGTCGGCGGCGCGTGAAAGAGAAACGGTGGACGTAGATCTAAGGAGAGAAGAGAAAGCCATTTGTTGAAAATAACAGTGCCACTTTTCCCAAGGCTTCTCTTTTTAACAAGCAGAAACCCTAATAAAGAGGAACAGAAAAGAAAAGAGAGGGCTGGCTTTTGAGTTTTGAGAGGAGACAAGCAGGCAGTGGCCAAAATACGAAATGAAGTGTTTTTAAAATCAAAAGAAAACGATTGTTTTTTCCTCAGTTTTGGGTTAAGAGTTGCAGAGAATCTCAAATCCATGGAAATTAAAGTCTAAGATGTCAATAAGACCTCTAAGCCAACAAAGAGAGGATACCTATAATAATGACACCAAAATTTCAATTTATTTCAAGCGGGAACATGGGCGCTCAAAATTTATCATACATTTGGCAATTAAAATCTTAGTTGCTAAAAGAAAATAATTTATAACTAATTAATTAGTTACGTAACAGTAATTTTAGTCACAAATTAAAATAATATTTTTTTCATTTTACTGGAAAAGTTGGGTTCAAAAATATTCATCAACTTTTAGCGACTAAATACATTTTAGTTGCTATACATGAGTTTTTGCAACTAGTTGTAATATGCACAAAATAATTAGTTGCCAAATGTACCCGGGCCCTTTGTAATTATTGTCAAAAGCTTAGATATTTCGGTAATTGTATTATTTTGTAACTAATAAAAATAGTTACAAATTAATTAATAAATATTTGCATCTAATTTAGCAACTATTCAGTAGTTGCAAATAATTGTTTTCTGTAACCATAATTTTAGTTGCAAAATCCCTTGTTGTAGTTGCCAATTGTGTTCGCGTAAGAATTGGCAACCAAATAAATTAGTCGCTGATGTGATATTTTGGGCAACAAATCACATTAGTCGCAAAATATTAATTTTAGACGCTAAAGGCGGGAATAAATGGGCCCTAAAATTTTATTCCCTTTGGCCGACTAATTAAAATTTAGTTACTAAATGTGGGGTATCTGCAACTATTTTAGCCTAGTTGCAAAAAAAATGGTTGCAAAAAGTGCTTTTTCTTGTAGTGGGACTTGAGAACAATTTCAAATTATAGTAAAGTGGTCCTTGTATATAAATAAGTGATATTCCCAAATTTAATCTAATTTTTCATTCGAATTGAAAATCTCTCTCTTGAGCTCTCATGGCCGGCTCTCTTTTCTTCATCTTAGGGTGGACTTTACTTTGAGGATTTTCATCAAATTTGTTGAAGATCTTGAACTCCTTTTCAAGTTACAAGAGTTGTAAAGCAAAAAAGGTAACAATTTCACCATTTTAGTTTCAATAACATGTCATATGACCTTATACCATGTTTTACACCAATTTTACCCTTTCTAAGCATGTATTCTTACAACGACGTCCTCATAAATCTCGGGGATTACATCCCTGAGAACCGCAGAGCCCATTGGAGAGTCGAACATGTGATCAATGCTGTGGCTACTCGACGAAGACATGGTGAAAGCTCACCTCTATGTACATGAAACAGAAGCGAACATATGTCAAAGCTCGAAAATTTGACGACTTATCCAACTTTGCTTTCAGTTTAGGCACCCAATGTAGCTCGCACCAGACAACGAACACAAGCGAGCTACCAAGATTCTGACAACCGCCACTGTAAACCCTCTTTAAACTTAGAACCACCGGAAACATACTCAAAAAACCCTAACAAAGCCCTAAAAAAAACTCAATGTGGCCAAGTCAATGGCCACCCTCAACCGCAAAAGGTATAAAAACAAGTAAAGGAAGAGAAAGAAGCCTTATCGAAGTGTGAAGATGGAAGAAACTCGTTGGAAAAGTGCCATCAAAATGAAAAAGCAGCGACAAAATAAGCAAAGAAATCTGAAAACTTTTGCAAAGTGTGTAGAAGTTCTGACAAGGTTGCTCGCTTTTATAGTGGTTTGCATAGGAGACAAAGGGGCAGGATTCGATCGTAGCCGTCGATCTACAATAAATCTTGGCCCTCCATTCGTCGAGCAATCCTGGCCATTGGATGTGGCCACATGTCAATCATCTACGAGGGTCGAATCAAGCCATCAGTATTGCAATCTGGTCGTCACCGCGCTCATCTAGAGCTTCGTGCGTGGACAGTTGTAGTCACCCACGCACGACGAAAAGTAATTTGCCAAAGGCTACTGCATTTAATGCGACATGACCACGTGGAAGTTACATATATGCCCTTTATTTCAAATTCCGAGTTTGTCAAGAATATCATAGCAAAGGAAAAGCCAAGTGTCGAGTACATCGACCGGAGATGAGTCCGACTCATGAAGCTCGGCCAGATCTGCATTTATCACACAAGTGACGAAGTTCGAGCTTGATATCAAATCGAGCAATAGTCTTCGAAGCTCGAGACGAGCATCGAACACTAGGGGGAAGATGTTGTGTGTGATTTTTCCATCAAGCTCGGAGAATAGCGAGGTTATAACTCGATCCAGAATCGGTTCGACTCAATCGATTGTCCGACCAAGCATAAGCTCGTCAAGATGTAACTCGACCTAGCACAAGCTAGTCGCGACCAATCCCTACAATTGTTCAACCAGCTCACAAATAACCTCAGATCCCAGATATCTTGGAACGGATTAGATCAACAACAATCTTGGCGCAATCTCAACACTCAATTGCGAGAATATCGGAGTTGCATTTCAATCTTAATTATAATCCCTTTATTTTCGCTATTTCCTTTGTACAAAATATATATATAAACCCCTCCATTGATGAAAAAGGGGTTAGCAAATTGTTCTAGGATTATTATTGTAAACTCTTACAGCAAATATAAAAACAGTGGACGTAGGTTCAAGAGTATAACTTGCTGAACCACTTTAAAAACTCATTATGTCATTTACTTAATTGATCTTGATTCATTACATTGTTGGTTACCCATAACCACACACACATCAATTTCGATTCCGTCAAGGTCAATCGAATCGTTCTAGTTGGTGCAAAATCTAGTTTCAACAAGACTAAACCTTTAAGATATTTTTTTTGTATTTTAAATTAATGATAAATTTGACTTTTCTAGTTTTGTTATCAGTCAATTAATAGAATATTTTACTTATTTATTTTTTGTTAACTTTTTAAATTAATAGTAAAATTATCCTTTCAGCTTAGTTGACCGTCAATTAATAAAATAAAGACGATTTTTTTAAACTAATTTCTTAAAACTTTTGGGGAAAGATTATTGAAATTATGACATTAAATTTGTCATACAAATTCTTAGTATATAACAAATTTATGTCGAAATCAATAGTCATAATTTTGTGCAATAAATTTATGTCAAAAATATTTTTGTTAAAAATTAATATTACTGACCCTTATTTAAAACCCAAATTTACCCTATATTTTAATTTCTTTAAAACAAACTTAACTTTTATGTTACTGACCCTTATTTAAAACCCAAATTTACCCTATATTTTAATTTTTTAGAACAACCATATATAACTTTTTGTGCATTTGTTCTCAAATGTATAAATCATTTTTTTCATAAATTTATCTTTATTAAATTGATATAAGAAGCATATACCCTGCAATATAAATTTACAGATCTTAAATTTCCTCTACCTAAATTAAGGGTGTTAAAAGTTCAAAAAGAAGATTACAAACTATAATACAAACATTAATTATAGCACATAACATTGTAGCTTATTTGGTCTTTTAAATTTATAGGGTATTTAATAAACTCTGATGATTAGTTAAAGTGTACACAAACTGGTCTAGACATCACAATTAAAAAAAAAAAAAAAAAAAAAAATTATAGCACACATAGATGTTAAACTTTTCTCCGGTAAATTAATAGGAAGAGTAGTGCTTTATTTATATAAAACTTATTAGACATTCCCATATGCTCACATTCATTTATTTATATACATATACATAAAAAGGTCACAAGATACAAAGAAATTATATTATTAGATATTCTGCCTAATTTTATGATATCTTATTTGTGAGATCCGATTCACCATGTTGCACTCGCAGTCCTCTTCATTCTCCTCAACTTTTCACCCTTCTTTCTTGCCATTGTTGACCTCTTCACCCTTTTCAAAATCTATAACCATGAGAGCATGATACCCAAATAATACAAATATAATAAAAATAACACAAAAATATTTAAATGTCATCATAATATATTAAAATTAAATACTGATTATTACCTCTTGCAATCGCTTTTCCTCATATTCCTTCTATTAATACAAAGACAAAAGAAGAGAAAAATAAGCATGAATAATGAATTAGTAGCCGTAATTTAAGATAAATAAAAAGTTCATTAATCTTACCACAATTTGTTTCATCTTTTCATTCTCTTCTCTAAGTTGATTCAACTCTAGTTCCAACTCTACTGTATACGCCTGGAATAGAATAATAATAAAATATTTCAGAGCTCAGTGGCCGAACCCAAAAAATTATGTTTGGGATCAAAATTTAATGTTTTATGAGGCAGAACTGTGCTGTGTTGTTAAGTTTTTTCTGTGCTACCATAATTATTTACATTTATGTTAGATTTGTTGAACAAAGATAAAGATGAAACCTGTTTTCTTGCGCGAGATCGTGCAGCAGACTCTCGATTCTTGATCATCCTCCGTTGCCTCCGCTCGACGACAACCTCCGGCGGACCATCAATGATCCTCTTCTTATTGCTCTTCAAACCACCAGTCTCCATTCCCATGCCATGACTCTTCTCATTTTCACCATTACTGCATAAGTCTCCCACCATGCCCTTAGTTGGTGTGTAAATTGGGTAGGTTGTATAACCATTGATTAACAAATTACTCCCCATATTTTGGTGAGCAGAAAACCCTAATGCCATCATTTGCCCCATACCCAAACTCGCATCCAAACACGCGTTGCTGCTTTGCAACGTCGGCGCTGCCACCATTTTCGGTTGATGATGATCAACACTAGGCCTGACTGCTGCAACAGCTTCTTGCACAACTCCTGCTTTGATCAAAAACTCCTCCAATGTCATTTCTCCGAAGGTTTGCTGGCGCTGAGGCGGTTCATGATCAGTAAGTCTGTCGATTTTTAGATGCGATGTATCGTCCTTTTGGATCTCCGACCATACTTCCTCTACAGTTTTCTTGCAAAGTTGAATAGGGATGGAAAAAGAATTTTGGCGGGTCAATGTTGTTTGGTTTTCGATTAGCATTTTATCGTTATTGTTGTTGTTGTCATTTGGTTCGGTTTGGCTGGGTTGTGAAGTGACTTGATTATTGTCTTCGACGTTCCATAAGTTGGTGAGGAATTCATCCATGTTCATGGAACCGAAACTCTTGCCACTTTTGAGTTGAATTTCGTCGAGAGTAAGTGAGAAGATGGAGGAGTTTTGTTTGTTCAATGGTGATGCAGAACTGTCGTCGTTGAGGAGTTCTTCATGCTGTGATTGCTGTGGTTCATGCTGTACTGGCTGTAGTTGGTCAACCCCGTATGCAATTGGTGTTGATTCAGCCAGTGCCATTATCTTTAACAAAGAGAAGGATGTGCACTTCTGTAAATTGAGAAGGAGATGTCAATTACAGATACTTGAGATGAAACTAGACAATAATCTGATAGCAAAAATTGCATCTACTATAAACAAAATTATAAGTATCAGTTGCATAATTTTATGGTATTTTTTCAACCAAATGTGTCTCTAAGTACCATCTATATAGTTTCATTAAGAAAAATGAGACAAATCAAAATCAATTAACACTCAATTTTTTTTTCCAAATAATCAATCAAAATTTTGTCTTTACCCAACAACCTATTATGATCATAAAATTAAAACATGAATGCTAGTTATATAATAATATAATGCTTTATTCACTATAATAAATAAAGGACGACATATCCAGAGGATACAGAAGGCCCGTAACATGGTCATTCTTGAATGGATCACGAGGTCAAATCTTAGTAAAGCCCACAATCTAAAGACAACATATCTCTTAAACGGACCAAAATCCCCTAAAAAACCAAGTGTATGAAAGTTAATTTCAAATTTGTATAACTACAGTAATTTCATAGTTATATACATAATATATATTTGTATTCTGCTCTTGAAAATCATTAACATTAAAATTTTTTTTCTCTGCACCTCAACTAGTCCCCAAAACCTTAAAGTTAACCGTTAGATAAACTTTGAGTGATTATCTTAGTCGGTAAATCTCTAGTAACTACCCCTTGTTAGTAATTGTAGAGATTTAAATTCATGATTTCTTGAGTAATATACCAGGATCTCTTGAAGCAGTGTATCAAGAGCTTAAGCAAATCATCAAACTAGCTAAAGGTAGTTAAATTAGTAGTCGGTAATGCTCTAGTAGCTACCCCTTATTAATAATAGTAGGGATTCAAACTTTAATAGTAGGAAATTCAAACTCAGGATCTTGAGTAGTATACGCAAGAGTACTTAGCAAATCATCAAACTAGCCAAAGGCAGTTAAATTAGCAAATTGAGTTATGGGGAATAGAAGTGTATCGGTTTGTGTGGCTTTGGGCAAGTGTTGGAACTCCGCACTTTTTAATAAAATTAAGAGGCGTTTATGGTATTTAATTTGTAATTGAACAATGAAACAAGGAAATTGATGCAAATCCGATTGACAAAGATGAAGTTAAACCATTTGCATGCATCAATCCAGTAACAAGAAAAAGAGAAAACCGTAAAAAATAAAATAAAATACACAATCTGATAAACAAAAACATACGGCGGCTTTTTTTTTTTCTCTAAATAAATTATCTTACACCAGAGTTCTCGAATTAAACAAAATAAACTATTTTATTATACGGTAAAATCCATGACATGCAAACTGCAAAACCACCGTATTACAAAAATAATAGACACATGCACGTAAAGAAAATAGTAAATCGGATTTCAGTTTGAGTAAGATCGGAAATATACAGAATTATTACAAGAATCAGCTGGTTTCTGACAAACTTAAAGATGAAACATGCATAAATAAATTAAGATTAAGGTAGGAAGAAGAGAGACGACGGAGATAATTTAAATATTTACCTGAAAATGAGAATGTGATAGCTTCAAAATGAGAGAATCGTAGTGGAGAGCGGAGGAAACGAAGAAATGAAAAGGTGGATTCTGAAGACCACTGTAGGAGTTTCAGTGGTCTGATTTTCTGAATAATGGTGACTGTAACTGCCATTGTTGCCACCTTAATACAGTGGTTTTTTGTGGTACCCACAGTCTCTTCTGTCTTGACACGTTTCTGCCACATGCCACTTTCTTTCTGTCTATTTATCTTTTTTCTTGCTTGGGAGAGTCAACTCTAGCCTCTAGGTGCGTGCATCTCACTCTTACCGTTCGATTTCAATACATACATCTGGATATTTTCATCATTATGCACTTCCTTTAACTATTATTTAGGGGTAAAATTCATCATTTACCCTTTTTAGATTATTATTTATTTTGGATTTATAAAAATCGTTTAAGGTATAACAAAAATCTTATTGTAATTATAGTAATTAAAATAAAACTGTTTTTGTTATTAAGTTTTTTATGATAGAGGGACAATATAATAAATATTTATTATCTCATCATGTTATAAATTTTAACCGTCATCTAACGTCTCACCAAGGGTTGAGATATTACCCTTTTATTTTCTGAAAAATTATAAAACCTTTATTTTCTGAAAAAGTATAAAAAAGTCCTCTCATAAAAAAATAGATTTTTTTTTTAAATTTGTGGATGTGTTTAAATTAGAAAACATATAATAAAAACTTTTTACAGATTCTCAACTTGTAAGAGGACACAAGGTTTTGAAAATAACACTTAGAAGATACAAACATTTAAAAGACACTTAATGATGTTGGATTACACTATTTAATTGTATAACTGAAAAATAAATAAACACCTGTAAAATTTAGGGTTTGGATAAATATAGTCTTCTTACTAATTCTAATTCTTCAAATATCAGGATTTGTATAACCATAAAACAATGTGACTTACCATTTATGCCCTTAATGAAATAACTAAGAACTTTTTCTTTAATATATACTAAACTGTAATAGATTGGATAGTCAAATAACATAACATACCCCTTCTAAAGCGTTTAATCACCTAATATGTCTTACAATAACACCTCCTTCAAATAAGGAATCGTAGTATTTTGGTTGAGTTTGTAGATTTGATTAAATAGTTTTGTTTAAGAGTTTAAGGATTTGTGAATGAGTGTCCCAAAAAATGTAGGAAACCGAAATACGGTTACGCTATTCTTTAAGATATGTCATATGTACTAGCTAGTTTTCTATTTAGACCTTAAAATATGTCAAATAATATATGAGCTTATTTGATAGATTATTTAAAAAATATTATTCTGAAAAAATGTTTTAACTTGAGTTGAGTTAGTTAAATTAAATCGAATTAGATCAGATTATGAAAATGTATTTGGTAAAATATCTTTAAAATATATTAGAATTTGATAAAATGCTGAATAGTTGTTTTAATACATTTTTTGAAAAAGGTTTTTAAGACATAATAGTTGTTTGATATATTTTCTGAAAATATTTAGACTATTTTTTAACCCCCCATATTTGCTAATGTAGCTAAACACCCCTTTAATAAAAGTTTAAAAATTAACTAAAGCACCTTAACTACTCAAGAGGACTGCTGTCAGAGGTTGTCGAAAGTCACTGGAACAGCTCACGGCCAGCTGGATCTAGTCGGTCGTGCTCTCATATGGTCGTTTTTGGTTAAATCTACCGTGGATCTGACAAGAAACGACCAGATCTATAGCTAGAATATGGCCGTTGATAGCCATATTCTGGCTATTGATGACTAGATCTTTGGCAGTCGATAACGGCTAGATCTTGGCCAAATCTCTGGTCGTTTTCGGCCAGATTCAATCGATCTATGTCGTTCCAGGCCCACCGATGGCTGGCGATGGTTGCTAGCAGGCGATGGTGGTCTTAGGTGGATTAATTTTCAGATTGGAAGTAGAGAAAAATGAGAGAGAGAATAATAAAGGAAGGAGATTTAGTTGAATTGAGTTGAAAAAACAAATCCCACCCTCTTGTCATTTTTAGACAAAAAATCTTAGCTAAGTTGGATTAATTTTCAGATTGGATTGACCCAATAAATAAACAAACACATATCTTATTTTTAAATCCGAATAAGATAACAGAATAACAATCGAGAACCGTGTATCTAACAGTTGCATAATTTTGGGACTAAAAATAAAGAGCTAGTTTAATACTATATTTAAATATATTTTTGAATTAAAAATTTAACTTTATTTTCTTTATGATTTATATTCACCATCTTACAATTTAAATCGTTGCTGTGGCTCTAGTCCCCGCTATAGCCAGTGCAAGACTAGATGTGCATATAGTCCTATACTGATATGGTGGATATATCTGTTGATGTCGGAAACATGGCTGGACTTCCTCAAAGAATTCTATCTTTAATCTCCACATCACTTAACACCTCCAATTTTCATTACAGCTCCTCATACCCAAAGAGCAACCTAGTTGTCAATGTCTTATGTGATTGTCTAAGACGAGGCTTGTATTGGGACACAGTTACCAATCAATTCTGCTCTGTTGAGTTAAACCCTTCTAGTTTTGAGGAAGTCTGGCTGAAACTGAAGGACCCAGTTGATGCTAAACGCGCTTTGGAAATCTTTCACTGGTCAGTCCAATGGAAGCACTATAACACAACCTTTGGTCTTACTGTTCGATGATTCATATTTTGGTTGGAGCCCGGATGCTCATGCGTTGATTGAATCAGTTTTGAAGAAACATGTAGAGGATATATTGTTTGGTAATTATGAGGTTATGGACTCAAGTCCACTTGTGTTTTATAAGTTTTAATACTTTGATTCATGTTAAAAAAAAATTTGATTATATTGGATATGGGTGGGACACCCATGAGGGGACCCACCCAATTTGAATAAATATTAAATGGATTGTGTTGTGGTAATTGTCATTGACAGTTTACCACTATCTCCGCCATTTAGTATAAGAGTTTGATTGAAAACTCTTAACAATCCTTCTGTACACAAAAATACTATTCTCTCTTTTATTTCACAGAGCAGTGAACGAGAAATACTTGGGTATCTACAAGAGATATTTATCCTGTAATATTATTTATTGCAATTCGTTAATTATGTTAATGTGATTGCAATGATAATTATGCTAATATGATCTTGGGATAGAAAAAGAATATTTGTTGTTCTTAGTTTTTCTAACAGTGGTATCAGAGCCATTATTACGTTAAAGCATTCTACATATTATTAAATTCAGTTCTAAATTTTTCATTTTTTCAAGTCTGAAGAATTGTTTTCTGGTAATAATAATTAGATTATTAGATTTCTTGTGGAATTATGAAAATAATAGCTTTTGAATCACAAATAACTGAGTTAAAATGGCTAAGTTATGGTCCTTTATAGATTTGGGTTCGTTTTATTTTCAGCCTTCGATATGACATATCATTTGTATAAATTGTTGAAGTAATAAAACATGGTTGTTGTGAATAAAGCCCAACTCCCTAACCATTGGGCTACAATTTGCTTTATGTTAGTCATTCTTGCAAATCCATAATATTTTAGCCTAGGCCCAACCCAAAACAAAATAAACATGGGTCAGGTTGAACCGAGTATTTGGCCCAAAACCTCAAACAAGTTAGTCAAACCCGATAAATGATCGACCGGGTCAACTGACCCGATAAATACCCGACCCATATGACTAAACGGGTTAGTCAAACTTGGTTCAAAGGTCAACCGGGTCACTTGACCTGGTCAACACCGACCCGCATGGTCAAACGAGTTGGCCAAACAAAGTCAATAAGTCAAACCAGGTCAAGTTGACCCGATCAAAGGTGAAACGGGTTAAACCGACCCAAAGTTGAGGTGAGGCACATGCCGGCATGTGGTTCTAAAGGTCTCATTTCCTTTTCTTTAAAGAATAAAATGCATAATTAGTATGATTTTGCAAGTCTATTTTTAGTTATTGAGCCATAAACACGTATAAATATATTATTTATTAAATATAGTTAACCTTTATTTGATAAATGAATAGATTTTTTTTGTATTTGTTACAAAAAAATGTTTAAGTTATAAACGTGCAATGGTTGCTAGAACACCTGCTTAGAAGGAAAGGGTTATGAATCTGATCAAAACTCTACAAACTCACATCTTAATATTAAGAGACACGGAGGATGAGTTGGTATAACTAGTAAATCATTTCATTCATGTGAATGAAAATATATAGGAAATTGTCTGGAAAGAGGGGTTAATTAGAGATGAGTTGAAATACAAAGTCCTTAGAGAGACTATTAATTACCTTAGTCTCGTTGATCTCCTTGATCTAGTTTGGAACAAGCTGAAAGTTCAAAACCCTAAAGATGACAATAAAGATTATAGACATTTAGTCAACAACTACATCAAGGTATACATAGATTAGGGTGCTAGAAGAAACGGCTGGTGCATCTGTTGAATTCTCTACTTGTAAAGGAAATCACAGGAAATTAGGAGTTCCCTTGCCTAAGATTACTTACAAGTCAGATAAAGACCTTAGGATAAGGCTTATCAAATCATTCTCAGTTTATGGGATGTGGCATTACATTTAGTTTTTTTTTTTTTTTTTCAATGACATTTGTTTGTTTTAATGTCATTACATGTTGAATTCTATTTATGTAATGGAATTAGTTTTGTTTATTTATTTTTTTAATAAAAATTTGATTCTATGTCTCAATATTATTTTAGAATTGCAATTAATTATATCTATGATAATTGGAGAATTTTGGATGAATTAAATATATGTATATTTCGAGTACTGAATAACATGCATTATTCAATGTGTAATTTTTTTAGAAATGACATTTGCATCTAAAAACATTGTCGCCAAAGTTAATAAAGGAGAAAAATTTAGTGATGAAAATTATGAGATATGGAGCATAAAATTTCAATATATCTGGGAAGAACAAGAGGTTCTTGAAACTCTTACCACTACCATGGAAGAGCCTAAAGAAGGAGTCACAACTTAACATAGAAGAGACCGTGTGGCTTATGACATGTGGAAGAAGAAGAATTTCACTGCTTGCATCACTTTGTTGAGCAGCATGGATAATGATCTCATGAAAAAATACCGAGAATATTAATTAGCGAAGGACATGTGATCCGCCCTTGCTACAAAGTTTGGCGGTACGTCCATTACCAAACTCCGGTCACTTATAATCAAATTTGACGTATATAAGAAAAAGCTTGAACATACTATGAGAGTATACTTATGGCACTTGTCAAACATGATTAGTGAGTTGAGAGATGTAGGTCATGTCCTAACTGATGAACAACAGGTTCAAGCTGTCATAAGATCATTGCCTTAAAATTAGGAACACATGAAGATACACCTTACCTATAATAAGGACATCAAAAATTTAGAAGATGCCACACGACATCTGAAACTAGAAGAAGATCGCCTTAATGTGAGTAAGGCAAATAGCGATGTGTATATGATTGGATCCAATTCACATGGTGGGAAGGGATTTAAGCATAAATTTTAAGGTGGATCCCAAAGAAAAGGCAATACTGATGAGGCTCAAGGGAAGAAAAGAAAGTTTTATAAACACGGAAAAGGAAAGCATCTTGCCAAGAAGAGAAACATGGCAAAGGTGAAATGCTATAACTGTGGCAACAAGGGACATTTTGCTCGCAATTGTATCGAGCTGAAGAAGGTAAATTACTTGTTTGCACAAGTAAGTTCTATAAATGTTTCCACTTTTGTTTTTCTAACTGAATCTCATTCTTTTTGGACTTTAGATTCAATAGAACATACCACATAGTGAAAGACATGAGTGCTTTTGTGGAGTTTCGACGAATACCATGGGAAACAAAGTAGATATATGTAGGTAACAATTTAAAAGTGGAAGTTAAAGGGATCGGCAAATGCAAATTGATCATGCATGAAGGTTGAATCCTATACCTACATGACGTGTTATATGCACCCGATATTCGTTGAAATTTGATTTCCGTGTTAGAACTTATTAAATTAGGTTTTAATTTAAACTTTTCCGGTATTGGTATCCATTTATTTTTAGACACAACATACTATGGTTGTGATTATATTTCTGATGGTTTTATTGTACTTGACATTGATTATAATTATAGTAATGCTTGTTTTTCCTTCATTACATCTTCCAATAATGATTATGTGAATGTATGACATGCACGGCTAGGCCATATTGACAAAAACGAATGAATATACTAGCACAAGAAGGCTTGTTAGGAATCTTAGGTTTCAATCCATTCAAAAATGTTGCCATCAGGACGTCTTCTCTTTCCCCCAACGGTAACGCAACAATTTCCTCAAATAGCCGACAAAAATCCAACACTGAACCCCTCTGTTTTGTCGACATCAACAGCTCCAACGGAGTAACCTCTTGTGTCCCACTAAACCTCTGTAGCAGCGCTGCCTTGAATGTCGACCAAGTTATCGCCGTCGACCTTGATTCGGTCCACTAGTACCAATGGAGAGCCTCCCCTTCCATACACAAGGTCGTCCTCGACACCTTGTGTTCATCAGGGATCTGGTTGATGGTGAAATACCTCTCTACACGGAAGACCCACCCATAAGGATCTTCACACCCAGTCTCGACGATTTCCCCCATCTCTGCCATGGTTCCGGCCCTCTCCATCTAGGTCTCCCCTTTGGGTTCCACTTGGGTTTCCTTGGTCCCCGTGAAGATCGGTCTCTGTTCTACTTCCCCTATCACTACTTGAATCTCCAACCAAGTTTTATCTTTGTTCTTCTTCCTTTTCATCCTTCTTATGCATCTAGTTTTGCATGTCCATTAATATCTCTCTCATGGCATTCACTGTCTCTGTCACTCTAGCAACATCCCTCTGAACCACCACCATTTCCTTTTCAATGTTGTCCACTCTATTCTCCATCCTAGTACCAACCATAACCTAGAAGATTCGTCTAGCTCTGAACCAGTTTGATGGAAACCTTTCCTAAAACTCACCCCTATAGTTAACAATAACAGCCAACAACTAATAAAACCCAGAAGAACAAACACAACCAGCAACCAAAATACTTAGGTAATAATATATATATATATATATATATATATATATATATATATATATATATATATATATATATATATATATATATATATATATATATATATTGATAATCAGCAAAAGAGATACAAAGATGATAAACAGCCAAAACACAACCCAACAACAGCCAAAAGAAACAAAGAAAACCAAAAAAGAGAAATAGAAATAATGTTGGTTTTCGAGGGCCAATTCCTCCCAGATAAAGCTGAACTTCGAGGATCAGCACCTCCAAAAACTTATCCAAAAATGATATCCCTACCCCTCTCTCACGTCCCTCTTTTATAGATTCTAACCAACTACTCACACCCTTCATGCCTAATGCCACCTGTCAGCCACACCCTTTATCCTTTTGCCCTTTGCTTTTATCGTTTTGTTACCCTGGGTCCATCACTGTTCAGCCTCTTATGAGATGATAGGAAAGTTATATGAGAGCAGGAATGCAGAACAGGCCATTGTAATGTTGGCTCCTTGTAAGACAAAGGGTTTTTAGCTAATGAGGTCACGTACTCTCATCTTATAGCTGGTTACGTCAAAGCAGGCCAGCTTCAAGAAAGTTGAAGCTTTACTATGAGATGGAGTCCGAGTCACTTTCTCCAATATTTCGGATTGTCACATTGTTGATTAGGTGTCTTTGTCAACGTGGGAAACAAGAGGAAGCAGATAAGTAGTCAAGTGTAACTCTTGCAGGCTTTTGACTTCGTCTATTAATACTTTCTATATTTTTGTTTAGAAAAATGTTATCCCCTACAAACATAATACAAATAAAATTATAAAATTACATCAATAAGAAAAAAAATAATAATAAAAACAGAAAAAAAGGGAGAGAGAAAAAAATTATGAAGATATAAGGTAAAAATTATTTTTATATCCTTTTTATTTTTGTCTTTATAAGACTAATATTGATATTTTGTTTATTATCATTTATCGAAATGAAGTCTTCCTACCTTTGTCAGGAAAGGAGATTTGCAGGTCCTGTTCCTTGTAGATACGATGACACTAGGAGCTAGGGAGTTGTTGCAATAAAAGGTCTTTTGCTTAATCTTCTTTTAACAGTCGAATGACTTTGAATTATCTGGCAATGAAAGGTAATAAACGCTTATAGGTCTATTTTTATTATTTTTTTGTAGTTTAGTGGGGAATAATCTTTTGGGGAACCGAAAAGTTGCAGGCTGCAGCTAACCTATAAATGATATTTAAGTATATATAAAAGATGTAGATCGAGTATAATTCTATTTGATAGGTGTACAAATAATTTCATAATTCATCTGTTAGACTATTCTAATATTGAATAAATTATGGAATCATATGTTTGAGTTCATTTGTATAAAATACAGCAAACATTTTGATTGAATTGATATATGCTTTGTTAAATGTGAATATGGAGACTTACCAAATTGTTAGAACAATATCACTTTAGTTAATAAATTATGTTGGTACGCGATTTTGACATCAATGACTTCGCAAGTGCAAAGTGTTAAGAAGATCTTAAAAATTACACGTAATTAATATAAGATTTGGGTTACAGTTATAGTTACATGTAAAGACTGAATAATAAAGAGACAATGATAATTTTTATAGTGATTCGGATGCTTAAAATGATTCCTATATCTACTGTTATCTTTTATATGAGTGTTCTTGGTAATTAGCCAAGTTACAAGGGGTGTGAACAGCGAACAAAATTACAAGAGCTTGGTATTCAAAGAAAATATTAAGTCAGTCTCTTTCCTATAGGTTGTCTTTGCTATTTGTTTTGTTGAAGTCAGAGAGTTCTCATTCATTCATCCCGATTTTGTGAGGGAGAGTCCTCTATTTATAGCCGCTGAGTTCAAGGTAATGATTACAAGTTTGCAAGTAGGTGGGTGTCTTGCAAGTCATTTCTTGCGTCCCATTGACTGATAACTTAGGAAATATCTTTAAATTATATAAGGCTTGGACAGGTGTACAGATCATATTCATTCACAGACAAAACTTGAGTCTGTTGGGTTTGTGACATCCTATATTCTCTCTGTCTTGGGACGATGTGGCAAATTCTGGAAGGCACAAAGTCTTCCTGAATTCTGATTAGTGCTTGCTGATATAAGTTTACGTAAGTCCTGACTTTTTAGGCATAACAAATTATATAGAAATTATTAAAACTGGCACTCAATAAATATCAAACAAAATTGTAATTTTAAATTAAATGAAAAATAAAAATTTGAAATTTATTTCAACTTAATTGACTTGTAAGTCGCCTATTATGATGAAACTAGCTGAAATTGGAATTTGAGTTAATCCTTGTGAGTTTAATCTAAGTTTTAAACTAAGCTCCTACTCAAAGTTAGTTCATGAATTTGAAATCTATTCTATTAGTAAAGAGTATTCTTAGTTAGAAATTTCTCCCTTTTTTTTATTGGACTCCCGAAGTTATAAATTGAGAGTTGATTTGATATTTAAAGCTCTTTCTGGTGAGCAAGGTATAGGATATGAATCCTCTGTGGGAAATAAAGTAATTCAACACTGAATATTGAAAAGAATGAACTATTTTTACTTCATTGTTCCAAATAACAATCTAAGGTAAGACACAATTACCCATCTTAAAAATCTACTTACATGATCAGATTTTTAAACAATATAAAACAACTTGTGACAGAATTAAGGTACAAATACGATCATGCTGTACTTGGTTTATATACAAGAGAATCTTTACCAACCAAAAGTGCCTTTAAAACAGCATCACACAAACCATTGTAATGCACAATCAAATGCCCACCATCAGCCACTTCATGATATTCAATCCAACCAAGCTTTCCTGAAATATATCTTTGAATTTGAAATGGCACAACTTTATCTTCATAACCTTGCCAGATATGAACAGAGCTTTCATTTTGTGGAAATGGGTTACTTAGCTCCATTGGATCAAACTCCCAATCACCAAAACCCACCAAAAAGTCATCTCGAAGAGTATCAAAAACACCTCGATCCTGTAATCTATCCTGTTGGTAGAAAAAAAATCTTTTAGAGTAAAAAATTTGAATTTTTGGATTGTGTCAAGGTGTGTTCTAATGGCACACCTTAAAAAAGGCTCTTTGCGACTAATAACCTTTAAAAAAAGCTGGAATCTCATTATATATGATAATTGAAAATTGAAAATTGCAGCGTATGTATCTACTATCAAGAATCTCTTTGTTTCTTATTATTTTGCAGATGTAGCAAATGGTTACCGGGGTGAGCATTGGGAACCCTTTGATCTTCTTGAGGACTTCAATGTCTCGGTGGTTAAAGAAAACAGGGTTCTTTTCCAGGACAGAAGTTGAAGGGAACCATTTTTGAGTAACCCACCAGTGTAGTAATCCAGGAGCATACTTTGAAATCCAAAGTGACCAAAGGACTAGTCTTCTTCTGTAGTCCAGTCTTATCAGACTATGAGGAAGAGAAGGCCATTGATAATTGATTACTGGGACTATAAGAGCTGCACCAGCAAGCCTGCGCAAAAAGTAAATTCGACGCTTTTAGAGGTAATCAAGTAACAAAAGCTATGACAAACTCTAATATTTTTTAGCTACAAATTCTGCAAGTGTTTTGCCTGTGTGGTATATATTTGAGGCAACTCCAGGTGGGATATGAACCCATTGAAACCCCAATCACATAAAACTTGGATCCTATATTTAGCTGATCAGCAAGTTCAAGTATGTCAAACGCTTCCCATTTTACTGAGCGCCTTGGGTTCGGATCACTTTCTCCATAACCAGCTCGATCATATAGCAGAAAATATATCGCCAACTCTTCTATTAGTTCCTGCAAACTAACCACTGTGAAATCTAGTTTCCTAACTTCAAACTAGTATTTTATTGCTTAATTCTTCTTGCTATTTGAGTGTTGATTATTTAGAAAAGAAAATCAAAGAATTATGAAAATAATGAATGACATAACATGTCTTAACCCTTGAGAAATTTAGTCTAGAGGTTCAAATCAATATAAGGTTGAAAAAGAGTTGTATATTAATACTTGGGCCGCTGGGAAATTCATATCTTTGGAGCTTCCAAAACCATGAGCAATAACAATCCTGTAGTTTGATTGGTTCTTGGGAACACCTCTCTCTCTGTAGGCAAGATACCTTCCATCAGTGAGCCTGATTCTTGGTGAAGTAACGGGAGGGTCATTAAGGCTATGAGGAGGAGGAAGTTGTGTGGCCTGATACACCATTCCCAGAAGACCAATCAGCACCACAATTGCTGTTTTTGAAACCATCCCTGCACAGATCTACCCCAACATGTTTCAATTCAAACCTCACAAAGATCCATATCTTAAAACAAGAAAATATTAAAATTGACTCACCTAACAAAACTCTATTAGGAGCTTCAAAAGTTAAATTCTTGCTTGTTTCTTGACTTGCAGAGGATATATATCTAGCTTTCTTGACTTGCAGGGAATACTTATCTGGCTTCCTTGAAGGTATCAGCATAAAAAACAGCATCAAATTTGGAAGATGGAGGATGTGCTACTGATTCCTTGAAAAAATTAAACGTTTTGCAGATATATACCATATGGGGTGGTGGCATTCAGGTAGCCTTCAGTTACTTTATTTGACAGTTGGAGTGTTGACTCCATATTGTTAGAAGGTAAGTGCCATGATTCACATAATCTTTCCTTGGATACCATTACGGATTATGCACATAACAGTCTTCATCAAATAAAAAAGGAATTACTGCTGTTGTGCTTATTTGAAATTTTGATTGAAGTATACAGTGTGACTGGTCATGGTAGGAGGTATAATTTTAGCAAATAAAGGATGTTGTTGAGACATCGTGTAAGACCAAATTAAACGAAAGTTGTAACTAAGAAGTTATTGTGAGTGTAGATGCGTGTAATGGACAGTGATTTGGTAGGACAGAGTGATATCAGGAGTCTTAGGTTTATAATTCAGGTTGTGAGAATATTCGAATATTTTCTTTGATTAGCTGTGGTACTGCTGCGGTGCTGCCATACTCTAAAATGATTGGACCAACAACATATTATAATTATACGTTTCATAGTATGTGGCTCAAGCCACTCTTCCTTTCTACGATTGTACCTCATTTTATTTATTTAATTATTTTAACTTAACCCATTTATTTATCTATGTTAAAAAAAACAGAAAAGAGTGTATACGAGGGGAGACTTTTAAAAACTATCCCTGACCTCTTGTTAATATTCAATTTGTCACACTTATGGAGAAAACTATCAAAATATACCCCTAAACCCTAACAATGTTGAGTTCTGATTGTGGGACTCAAGCCTATTGGTTTACTTGAAAGGTGGAACTATTAAACAAAATGTAAGACAAGAACAAAAATACAAACCCCAGCACGCATCTGGTTGAGTCCTCCATTTGTATGAACCAGAAGACGGTGCAGGAGCTGATAAACAAAAGTAAACTGGTAAATAAGCACAGAGGATTGTAGCTGTTTAAAAGACAAATCAAATTAAAACCTCTTCCTTACATGTATAATTAGGACTAGGCTCTCCACAACTCACGTAATCGCGATTCGGCGGAGACTTCCATAACTTGCCAAAATCCGAACTCCCACTAGCACCATCCAACTGTCAAGTATAAAGGAGTGAAAGAGGCATGACTGCTTCGCATCAATTATATACATCCCTACTGACCACACCGTCAATGCCCATAACATTTCCCAAACTAAAAGAAACAACGACAAATTCATTTGCTCCACCGTTTTCAAAATACAGAATTACCCTTACTATACTTTTTAGTTATTTTTTACCATATTAATGAAATTGCTCAATCAAATATAATGAAGTTGGAACCTGTTCTACAAACAATTTATGAATTATCCCTCAAGTCCAATCCAGTTGTGGCATTGATAGTTCAAACTTCAAAAGTATAATGAAGTTCGAATCTGTTCTACAAACATAAAATTGCATGGTTTCTGTTGTTTAAGAGGATTCATTAAGTAGAATTTTTTTTTTTTTTTTTCACATAATCAATGATGTTAATACTATATGTACTTTTCATTCTGTTTGTAACTTCTTTCCTACTGCATAATCTATTTAAATATGAAGTCTGTTGACAGTTTATCAGGATGTCAAGGTTTGAAAATGTATCTTTAAGGTTCTTTGATTTAAAAATGTTAAACAAGATGTCATGGTGGTCAAAGACATAGCATGATCAATAAGTTATTTATCTACATTACTCAGAGAATTGCATAAGCATTGGCAAGAAATTAAACAAGTTACTAGTTGAATTCTAATTAACATAAATACTTAACCGAACAATACAACACTCAACAAGGGTTCTAGCTTTGATGACCAGAAGCAGAAATTTTCTCTCTTGTGGCTGAACTGAACTTATTAGATGGAGGGTTCTTCTCCAAGCAAAACTTCCCTGAAAATAGCTTCACATAAAACTTTTTCATGAATCAGTAGATGACCGCCATCAGAAACTTCGTGATACTGAATCCAAGGTAGCTTCTTCGCAACATAACGCTGCAGTTCAAATGGCACAAGCTTGTCTGCATAACCTTCCCACAGGTGGACAGATACCTCATTGTTAGGAAATGGATTCTGTAGCTCCATTGGATCAAAGTCCCATTTACCAAAATGCACCATGATGTCTCGAGTAAGAGATTCATAAATGCCTTGCTGCCGAATCTTATACTGTAATTAATAACATAATCATGTCAAAATTTCTACTAGTAAAAATTCTCTGAATTCTTATAAAGATAGGAAGAAAGAAGTTACCTCATCAGGATTTGGTACTTGTGACATTTGCTTTACAGTTTCTACATCTCGCTTATTGAAAAGAATTGGGTGCCTCTCCATGATGGATGAATAAGGAAACCATTTCTGGGTTAACCACCAATATAATAGTGAAGGGGCATGGTGTGCTATGGAAAGTTTTATTTGGTCTCTGATAAGTTGCTGTTTGAAGACTTTATTTGCCAGTTCCGAAGGAAAAGAGGGCCACCAGAAGTTAATCACTGGAACTACTAGAGTTACACCAGCAAGCCTGCAAAGAATGGTTTTAGACAAGTATATTAGTCTTGGTTCTATATAACTATGTATAATGTCTCAAATCTTGAAAGTTCATTTACAATTGCATCCGAGTTAATAGTATAGATGGGTTTTTTCGGAATTTGTCAATTATAATTACTTTATAGTTCACATCATAAGTTCACAGCAGAAGCATATGAGGGTTAGAAGGAAGAATTAGAAAAGGGAAACATGCCTGTGTGGTATGTATTTGAGACAAGCCCAAACGGGGTATGTTCCCATGGAGACCCCAATAAGGTAAAACTTGGGGCCTAGATGCAGCTGATCAGCAAGTTCTTGAATGTCGAATGCTTCGCTCTTCACCGAGCGTTCGGGGTTTGGATCACTCTCCCCATACCCAGCTCTATCAAATGTCAAAACACATACACCCAGTTCATTCATCACCTCCTGCAAGCCAATAACATCTTACATTCATTTTGTATTCTATAAATGTACCGGTACCATGCCTATGTTCCAAACCCGATGCAAAATTATTGGACATTAACATTTGCAAAATATAAGCTTAGAGTTGAATTTTGATCCGATAATTGCTAAACAAATTTTCATCCAAAACTTATTGCTTTCCATCAGCATAGTATCAGTGTAGGTATGCATATGCTTTCCCAGAGAAATAAAATCTAACTATATTGAAAGTATTTTTACACTTTTCAATTGCCCCCAAGTTGGTGCTGCTCTGATACAAATTGTAACAACCACAATTGAGTAGAACTTACCCTTAAAATCCGGCTTGTAAGGGATGGTATCTACATGGTTAGTAACCCATATGCCAAGCTCATTCTTTAGTGATGTGGGGCAAGATTAGGATTGTTACACAATTTGCTTTACCTCTATTTCTATGGATTATGTAACCTTATGCCGAAAATTTTACTTCATATGAGTAATTTTACATGGATGATGATTTCAAATGACCAAAATACCGACAATTCATGACTTAGAAGGCTATAATATAACTGCAGATCGGAAGTTATATGAGTAAGAAGGTGGGTTTAGAGTAGAGTACATACTTGAGAAAGAGGCAAATAAATGTCCTTGGAGCTGTCAAAACCGTGGACAAGGATGAGTTTGTACTTGGCATTTTCCCTTGGAACACCTCTTTCTCTGTAGGCCAAATTCCTTCCATCACTAAGCTTGATTCTTGGTGATTTAACAGGAGGACCATTGGGTGTTCCACAAATTTTTGAAGGTGGAGGCTTTATGCTCTGATATGCATACACCAGAACTCCCACTCCTAACACCACTACTGCCACACCAAACATCACTCACTGCAGATAAAGTACAAAGATAATATAATGATCATACTTGGAAAATATTGAATCAACAAAGGCAAAAAACAGAATCATAAAAGAACAAATATGTTTAACTGGAAGAGCTATGGGAAAACCAACCTGAAGAATGGCAAATTATGTTTGGGTTTTAGGCACTTAACCCATCTCAAGCTTTTAAATTAAGCAAATAGTTTGGTTGATTTTCACTGTTGCCACAGTACGTCCCCGTGTTTGACTGGTAGACATAATTCTCCGTCAAAGTTGTGTTTGTAACAATTTCCAAACATAAGAAAAATAGAATATTTGGTACACCCAAGTTTACATATGACTTTTAATTATCAAAGTGGTTTCATCTCCTGGTTAGTTCTATGCTTGCTGATTGTTCACTTTTACAAAAATATGTAGGCATTGCTGATACCAGTAAAGCTTATTCCTTTCTCAATGTTGCTGCTAATTGGAGTAGGTGAAAGAAACGTGTAGTCAATTGGAAATGCCTTGGTCAACCCTGTGTGTTGGGGAGTTAGCTGCAACTCTTTATTAGGTTACACCTAATACTAATACCTACCTCTATAGTAAATAATTTATGAACTTTCCACAAAACATCCCTACATTCTAAATGGTAATAATAAGTATTGTAACTTGTAAATGATATCTAGGACTCATTAGGTCAGACAGATTTTGTTTGAATTAAATTATAATTAATACTATAAAGTATTTGTGAATAGTATATAATAAATAAGTTCAAATTTCATTATTAAATTAATTCACACATAGATATTTATATTTATAATAACAAAAAATTAATAAAAAAATTCCAAAAAATTAATTAATGAAATGAATGATTATGGAAGTAAAAGTGCTATTATCACAGCTCATAAAGGTTAATATTATTTTGGATAATTTTTTTTATAAGCTTCTATTCTACAACATTTAAATACAAAGATATTAAAACTGTTTGTAGCTATCACTTATTAAAAGTAAAAATAAAATGGAAAGTGTCTTAAGTTGAAACTAGCTCCTTTGATAATACGAATTCAAGTAAATGAAGAGGAAGATAAAATGGATAAAACTGCATATGGCTTCCAGTATATTATTTTAGGTAAGCATCTCAACACAAATTCTTAGCTTATGAAGATCCAGATTTAGGAACATTTTATTTACATACTGGAACCTCAAGAAAAATCCTCTCTATGAGACCATTACAACAAGAATATTTAGCATCACAACATGGAACAATTTTCTTATAGCTAAGTTCAAGAGCATGCATTAAACCCAGAAGACAAGGGGCTTAGCTGAGCAAAAGTGCTTTCAGAACGGCTTCACAGTTTTTGTTCTCGAACATAAGCAAATGTCCAGCATCTGCAACCTCATGATACTGTATCCATGGAACCTTCTCCGAGATATAACGATTTATTTCAATAGGAATGATTCTGTCCTCAAAACCTTGCCAGATGTGGACTGGCCCCTCATTGTCAGGAAAAGGATTACTTAGATCCATGGGATCGAATTCCCATTTCGCATAGCCTGTTATTATGTCTTGATATAGACACTCGTAAACACCTTGCTGTCTAATCTTTTCCTGTTGCAGAAACATAACCAAGAATCATCAGGTGAAGGTTTAAGTTCCAGCAATAATATGCCAGTTTGAAATTGGAAAAGAAAACAAATAGACAGAACTTAATCTGATAGTCATCAAAGTATTACTTAATCTGATAATCATCAAAGTATTATATTTCTTTGATGTGTTAATTAAACATGTATTGACATCTCATATGTAATTGAAGAAAATCAAGAAATTCAAGATGATTGAAAGTTCCAGTCACTTGTCATAATGTAAATGCAGGCAGTTATAAAATAGAATACCAAACAACCAGTATACCATGACTATAGACAAATAACTCTTTATTTCAAATTTAACCATGGGTTGATGGGACATTCAAGGCATATTCAGTGAAATAATTGCTCTTTTAAGTGCAAACCAACAATGTGCAAGAAATTAACTACCTGACCGACTATAGAGGATTCTGACAACTTCTTCAAGATCTCCAAATCTCGGGGACTAAAAACTGACAAATTACCATTCATAATGCTCCATTTCTTAGACATCCACCAGTTGATTAACCAAGGAAAGTGATGAGCAACCCGAAATGTCATTTGGTACTGCACAGGCAGCTTTTTGAAGGCTTCTTTAGCTAAATTGGCAGGAAGACAGGGCCACCAGTAGTGCACAAATGGAACCACCAGGGAAGCTCCAGATAACCTGTGAAGAAGACTCGAAGAATTAGAAGACTCGAATTTGAAAGTGTCAAAAAAAAGGAAAGGAGCAACAAGAAGCAATATTCTATGTATCAAACTTGCCTATGTGGTATGTATTTTAGGCAACCATAAACAGGATATGCCCCCATTGATATACCAATTACATAGAACCTAGATCCAATCTCCAACTTGTCTGCTAGTTCTTGAATATCATTTGCTTCACTCTTCACTGATCGTGATGGATCTGGATCACTCTCGCCATAACCTGGTCGGTCGAAGAACAGGATATAAATCTTGAGCTCCTCTATAAGCTCCTGAAAATTAAAGTATAATGAAGAATTTACCATATTTCAAAGCATCATATCAATTATATCAATGCAGCAAGGAAAAGATATGCAAATTCTGAAATAAAAGCATGTGAATGATATACTGTATGACCAATCATGCCTTTGTTTATACAGAATTACTTTGTGGCTATTGATGATCCATAAACAACTTACATAATTCATTGATGGTGACATAGTCTAATACATTAATCTTGGTTTTCAACATGTATACATACATATTATTCACCACAAGCATATAAGTATATGCAGATGCAGATGATACATTTGCTACTTGACAAAGAACTGGAAAGATTTCACTCAATTTTACTGTATCTTTCTGACTATCCAAAAGAGATGATAGTTCAAATTTCTAATATCGTTGGACACAGTATTGCATAAACACCTGCATGTTTCTAACATCTCTATCTCACAGCTGGTTGTTCAAGGATCTGAACCAATCATGTTTATTGTCAATCCCAAAAAAGAAAAATAATTTGACCAGGACTATTTTTTGTTTCTTTCAGTATTAGCCTGAAATAAATGAGACTAATGTTTCAATTAGCCATCCAGCCAAGCTGTGATTTTGGACAATGTAAATATCGAAAAACTAAAACACAGCCACAACTTTAAACAAATTAAAAACAAGGTGCAGGGTTTTAAGAAGCATCATCAGTTCATACTTGAGGGATGGGTAAACTGAGATCTTTGGAGCTGTCAAAGCCATGAACGATGATGATTTTGTATTTGGCCTCCTCCTTGGCAACCCCAGTTTCTCGATAAGCCAAATGCCTCCCATCACTGAGTTTTACTCTTGGTGAAGTAACAGGTGGACCACCTGGTGACCCACATATCTTTGGAGGAGGAGGTTTTATTGCCTGATAAGCCCACCCCAAAAGACCCACTGCCAAGGCCACTGCTATTGGTGCAAACATTTCTGGAGAAGTATAACACCTTATTAATCATGTCAGCAACAAAATAACTTAAAGAGGAAAGAAGTATAAAGGAGTTGACTAACTTCATCCAAACATAGGAATGATATTCATAAAGATTGACCATGACAATATGTTTTAAAGGAAAATGAATTACGAAGTACCAATAAAAGGTATGCAGAGCATATTTTCCTTGGGCTTCTGGGGTGTTATAAGTTATGCTTTAGGCCACTTATTCTTCTTGGGTATCAAATAACATATTCGATTCATGGTCACCGTTAATAGTTTTGATGACCAAGAATACTTCTACATGATTATCAGTGGTTATTCCTTATTGGTAGCTCAGTACATATCAGTTGAAAAGGGAGGAAAAAATAAGATCATAGGGATTTGGACAATTAATACATGGAAGTTAGCCTTTTAAGAATACAGTGGGTTTGAATATGTAATATCCCTATATGATAAAACCAAGGGAGAAACTAATGTACTTTGTTCTTGAATAAATGCTTTAGAAACAACAAACTATACAAAATCCAAAGGGAAAAATTCATACATAATTTCTTTCACTCTCCTAAATGTTTATATTCATTTCAACAAACATTGCCAAACTTATACGTTTGAAGATGATATTTTCAAACAATTTAACAATTGATACAGTTAGTCCAGTGATTTCCATCAGTGATTAATGATCTCTATTGAATTTACAAACAGAGACAACATTGTACTACAGGCTTTCATTCATCCATAATCACACCCACCAGACATACTGCACTTCCACTAATGAGTGAGCTAAGCCGATTACCAAGATGACCAGCAACTTTCAGTGTAATAAGTTTGGTTTAGCCTCACCTCTTCTCTATTTTAAGCAGTACATCAATGTCAACAACTGTATGTTGTCATAGAAAATACAGATAAATTATTTTGGGTGCAATTGCGTGTTCCAACTTCACGGTGATCAACGAGCTACCTAAAAGCATCATCATATGCTATTCAAGAAGTTTTCTATGCATTTCTTCGTAGTCCTGAGTACTTGGACTACCACTAATACAGGTATTCCGATGTCAACCTCATAACATATGCACCTTGCCACCTTGGCAAGTTCAAGTACTTTCATGCAAACTAATATAAAATAGAAACAACAAAACTTCTGATTCAGTTCAGCAATGCCAGATTTCATTGTGGTAACAGAAATCATAAGCGTTTTAATCTATGAATCTTAAAGATTTAATTCGATTCTTTTCTTGATCAACAAAAAAGAAAAAACAGAATCAAATGAAATTCACATAGAAAAGGTACTTGCAACTTAAACAACTCAACCCAGAAATCTAAATAAATTCATACCCTTTGATCCAATCACTAAAACGAACAGCAACTAAAGTGGAAACTATTGTGATAAATCTATCCACTAGAGAAGTAAAGATAAAATAAATTTAGTACAGTGAAAAATAAAAAGAAAGAACGAAACCCAGAAACCAGAACTTAAGCGAAAGAAAGTGAACAGAAGTGAAAAACGAACCTGGAGGAATTGGGTATGGACTGGTTATAACTTTGATAGTTCTTGAAGTGAGCACTCAGTGATGCCGCTCCGAATAGTAGTATCTTCTTGACTCAAAGCTGTTATTCTTTGCTTAGAAGTAAAAGAATTTCACTTGGACATGGAAAATGGAAAAGTCACACAAAAACATCTCGATCCACAAATGAGATGGTGCCAAGCCAAATTATCTTTCAGGGAAACAACCAATGTGCTGCCAAAACCGCATGTCAATATCTGATAGTGGAATGACTCTTTCAACTTCAAATCTCATTTTGCATCTTGCTTCAGATAAAATAGTAATTTTTATACGGTACCTCAATTGTCCATGAAGCCCATGTTTTCATGCGTATCAATTCTGCAATTACTAACAATAGTATTCCAGTAAATTTGATAAAGTTTAGCGGTATTTTCTTTTTTTATTAATTTGGGCTTCAAAATTCTAAACTGCCCAGTAAAAATATTGCTAGCAAAAAAAAAAAAAAAAGTCAATGACCTAATGGTTTAAATAATTCATACACCAAAAACTTACAGACAATGATTTGATTGAACGTGCCATGTGAAGTGAAAATGACGAGATCCAATCCAGTAAGAGTCGTGAAGAATTGTGTTTATTCTCATAGCTATTGATAATTCTGCTGCAATATGATACACCTTGATTCGGAAATCTGTTACTTATTCAACCTTTTTAACATAGTCCAAATTTGTGGATCCAAAAGTCTTATAAAACGATTTTGGTAAGAAAACGTGTGTGAAAGATCTCACTAAAGTGAACGGATCAATGAAATAAATGGTAGGACTTTTGATGAACAAGGCACAGTTGCCAGTTGCCATTGACACGGAAGCTGTTTAATAAGCCATTACCAAATGGAAGTCCAAATTGCTTTCTTGATAAATTTACAATAGAAGGCACCAGAAGTTAAAATAGCCTGAATTTATGGCTGTTAGAAATCTATTTACCAAGTATACTAGCTTAATTTACAACTCTTTACAGGGTGTAAAGCAATTTCACCAGTAGTCTTTGCAGGAACAAGAACCATTGTCAAAATGATGGAAACGATTTTGATCTCTCACAATAATGCGATGTCTACAAACCTTAGAAACCAGCTTCATGAAGCTATGACAGTCGCAGCAAATCCTAAGGTTCTTTACTATGTGAATAGGAGTATCCTTGCTTGTGTTTAGTAGTCCAAATGCCAGTGCCATCTTCTCACTATGAAGGTAAAGCAAACTTTCTTTACTATTCTCCTCAACATCTTGAAGAACTTGACTCAGGTCAGGCTCATATCCTTCCAACTTTAGCCTTGAAACTAACTGCTCTATCTTTGCGATAATCTCACTATTATATCTTAAATCCATGTCTTTTGCAACGAGGAATTGATGAACCTTCCCATCTATAAGGATTGAACTGCACCCAGGAATTTTTCTTACACCTCTGTGTTTCATCAGTAGTCTAACCTTGCTAACATCATCCCATCTTCCAGCCTTGGCATAAATATTTGATAGCAAAACATAACTACTTGAGTCTTTTGGGTCCAACTTTATTGCTTGTAAGGCAGCAATTTCACCGATGACAACATTACTGAGCTTCACACTGGCACTAAGGAGAGACTTCCAAGCTAAAACATCAGCCTCTACAGGCATATGTTGTATAACTGCAAGTGCATCAGCTAAATATCCTGCCCTGCCATATAGATCAACCAGACATCCATAGTGTTGAAGCTTAGGAACAATGTTGTACTTCTCTTGCATGATTTTGTAATAAAATTGGCCCTCATCGACTAAACCTGCATGACCGAAAGCATTCAAGAGCCCCACGAAAGTAATCTCATCGGGCTTAATATCCATCCTTTCCAAGTCAAGAAAGATTTCAAGGGCTTGTTGACCAAGGCCATTGATTGCAAGACCAGATATCATAGAATTCCAATCCCCAATGTTTCTTTCATGCGATACTCTCCCAAAGATATCATATGCATTCTCTATGTAACCACATTTTGAGTACATATCTATTAGCGCAGATGCAATGAACCCAGAACTCAATTTCATCTTATTTGCACATATATAAGCATGCAACCATTTCCCTTCTTCAATGAAACCCAAATCAGCAATGGCTGCAAGAACACTAACAATAGCAGGAACATCAGGTTTAACTCCTAGACTCAACATCTCTCTAAATAAATCCAATGCTTCAATAGGACGATGATTACTCACATACGCAGAAATCATTGATGTCCAAGTAACCACATCCTTTTCGCTCGTCATCCTAAAAACCTCCTTAGCAAGCTCACAGCTCCCAGACTTACCATATCCATCAATCATCGCATTACAAGAAACCAAGTCCCTTTCAGGCATCTCCTCAAACAACCTACTTGCCAACTCAATCTGCCCCGCCCTCAAGTAACCCGAGAGCATTGAATTCCAAGAAATCAAATCTCTCTCAGGCATTTTATCAAACACGCGTCTCGCCGACTCAATCTCCCCCAGTTCTAAGTACATTCTAACCACAGAATTGGACACAAATGGATCACACAACAAATGAGTTTTCAAGACTTGGGCAAAAACTTGCTGCCCTTCTCTAATTGCACTCAATTTACCACAGGCTCTTAACACAGAAGGAAGAGAAAATGAAATTCCATTCAACTCATTCAAACAAGAAAGCATATGAACATAAAGAGTAATAGATTCTAACGGGTCACCATTATCACAACAACCCTTTATAAGTACGTAAAAGATAAAGTAATTGGGGCTATGGATTCTGTTAAATACAGAAGAAGCGTAGGCTAAGCTATGTGGGAGACGAGAGACAGCACAAAAAGCAATGAGTTTGCTTACAGTGAAAGTGTGATTAACCAAGTTGGTTTTGATCAAGTAAGCGTGGATTTGCTGCACTTGTTTCATAGTTTTGCATTTGTCTAAGTTCGCAGGTATTGTTACCGGGACTGGAATGGCTGCAGTCATCGTTGTTTAGGCTTCCCGCTCTTTACTTCCTGCTTGTCGATTTAAGACTTCTATTTAGACATGTAAAATGGTGCCGACCTGGCCCATTTTTCTAGGCCAGGATACTGTTCATACTAAGACCAGCCCATACAAATAGTATACCATGTTGTCAAGGCCCAGAACGGCGCAATAGGCATGGAACCAATGGGCCTCACCGGGACCAAGCCGAAGCTCGGATGAGTTAGCACGAAACTTTGACACGAATGGACTTAATTGGGCTGGCACCGAACTTTTTATAAGTTCTATTGCAAGGTCTTATTTATGAAGTTTGATGTTTACCTTGTATTTAAGTGTCACATCCATTGAAATTAAATTCACGATATATTCTTGAATATTGTTTTCAATATTACTACATAATCGAAATTTTATAAAAATTCTGTATTTGGGTCAATAAAAAGCTTGAAAGATTAAAATTATTAATTGGATACCAATTTTATATTAACCTCAATTATATCTTAAGTTCAATCTTTCTATATTGAAAAACTCTTGTTTACAAAACAGAATATTATTTAAAAAACAAATGTTCGAATAATTGAGATCTCTTTTGCTTTCCATTAACCCGAATGATTCCTTAAGAGGATAACCTTAACTCTTTTAAATTAGAATCATGGGTTCCATATCTATGAATCATGATCCATTGTTTATAGGTCATGTGTCCAACATACAGGAATATTAACCAACTCTCATAATGGCTTCATCCTTAATATATCAAAAGACATAAGTTGCAAACACAAAGATATGAATCCATTTCAGAATTAAGATGAAATACATGTACGATCGTTAAAGCGAATTGATTAGATAAAACAAATATGTTAAATCAATTTCACTTTAAATCTCGACCCAATGTACATCCACAACTAGGATATACATTAATGTATCTATCTTAAAATTTAATTCTAATAGACAAGATAAGCTATCTCTTCAACAGGATATAGATTCATAATAGTCTTAACATGAATAAAGTGTCCAGCTTTATTCCATTTGACTTGCGGACCGTGTATTTAAACAATGTCCACATATGAACCCCTCATATGTCCAATTGAAGGTTTGGTTTAACATAGTTTAGGACATCTAGTTTACTTGCATATTTTAATAACATGAAATAAAATTCCTTTATTACATAATCAAAATGTTGTTAATACATAAAAATTATCTAACCCTAGGGCATTAATTTTATGGCCTTGATTCTATACCGATGGCTCCTCAGTAATGTCCATTACAGATGCGTAAAATTTAATGCATGAAATAATATTAAATTATATGTTTATTTATTCTTATGAGTTACTATGAGGTTAAAGTCCTTTAATTGCGCGGAACAATGGAGTGTAACTAAAATTAATGACCATGTTTCATTGGATGTTAGTAGCCTTAACCACATGCCTCTACAACAAAAATTTTGAAATTCTAACTTCTTATATTTTTGTGGGTTTAACTGCGTTGATTCTAACAATAATAAATTAAAAAAAGTTTCGAGTTTATTTAAACTGTTTAATTTTCTTTACTTATATGAAAATTAAAATGATTTTGTGTAATGAGTCAAAATAGTCTAAAGAATATATTTTGGATCACATGATTATTATACTTTTAGCTTTGAAAAGAGTATACTACTAAATAATTGTTGTTACTTTTTTCCACCAAACGTTTGCCTTAATGACAATTTCTCACCTAAAAAATTTTAAAACACCACTTTTCTATTCAAAGTTAACATTCTGTTATTATCTAAAACCAATTTTAGTGGCAAAAATTCTCTCTATCACTATCATTTAAATCTTTGGCCTCCTCTCTACAAAACCCTTTTCACTTCGATACATGATTTCTCTCCGATTATTAGACACGACAAAATTAAGGTTTCTTATTCTTAGTTGATTTTTAGCTAATTCTAGTAGTAAATATTCAATCAATCACCATCATTTGATCTACCGTATTCCACTCTATAAAAACCCTCTTACCCTGACTTCTAGTAACTCACCGAACGTCAACTGAGAAAATGAAATATATTTTAGGTATTAACGAAATATAAACTTTGAGTGAAAAAGTGGTATTTTGAAACTCTTTAAAGTGGAAAAGTGTTATTAAGGCAAATCTTGGGTGGGAAAAAGTCATTTACCCTTATTGTTGTCATATATGACTCAATTCTCTTAAGAATTAATAGTACCCTTCAACAAATTTGATTAAATTAGTATCTTCCTTTTAACAAATTGATGAAGCCCGCCTTAAATAATAACTTTCTCATTAAAGTTATTAAAATTTATGTTAGAAATTAGAATGATTTAAGGCCAACTCTTTTAACAATAGAAATTGTAGTTCAAATAAGGGGCTATCAGGTTATTAACTTTCTATGTGTGTGGTGTCTAGGGAGTAAATAAAAAAGAAAATCAGGTGGCATCGATCGGGGCAGGGGTTGGGTGTATAATGTTAATATTGGATAATTCCTGGGGCCATATAAACGGTCCCCCGACCTTTTTATTAATAGGCCTTACCCATTTGAAATAAGCCCATTTATCATAATTCTCAAAATTTAAGTCTAGACTTGTTTATTATTATATATATTTTTAGCCCATGGTCATAATTTCTTAACAGTTTATCAGCCCAGGCCCGTTTAGAAGGGAATCGGACCCTGGTCACATAATAGAAATTTGTAAGACAAACTCTAAACTGTTTACGTAATTATCTATACATGTATAATGAAAACTAGATGGTACGTCCGCACGTTACGTGGGTTTATTTATTCTATTATTTTTATTTTATTATCAATTTTTTTATATTTTAAGAAATTATAAATGACTATTGTTTTACAAAAAAATATGTCAAATATTGATTATAATAGAACATTTTGTTATTGTTTTTTTTTTTTTTTAATCTGATTTTTATGTTTAAAGATTGTTGAGAATCGTTATATGATTGTCATTTAGGATGTCGTTAATTGGTCCCCATATTTGCTGCTTATTGGTGTTGATAAAATAGGGATGATTCACATGCATTCAATTAATGTATGCAGTACAGATCTTTCACATTCCTCTTTTAATTTGATAAAATGCAAGTGATGGAAGATTGAAATGGCCAGCTTGTAATTCAGTAGGAATTGAATTAATTGAATTTAATACATAGAAGTTGAAAGTCCCGCAACTTATGAAAGTGGTTCTAACACAAATAAATTAATTAATTGAAGAACGAAATAATACTTGGACATTTTAGTGATAAGAATATATTCCATTTTCAAAGCAAAAGAAGAGTTGCAACACTTTTCTTACAACAATTTGGTACATAATAATATAATTGAAATGACAATTTTGCCCTTCTTAAAATTAGTAGTTCCTGCATGGAATATAACCATTGCTTTGAGGTCCAACAGTTAATCTTTCACCATTTTAAAATGCTACCTTGTCATCCTTCATCATCCAACAAAAACTCTATTCGTCACAAAACACAAACTATTATTGGCTACAGAGTCCACAACAAAAACATGTATAACCTATCTAAGAATGTAAGTATGCAACTTTTTGATAATAAAATATTCTTCATTGATAAACACTTTGCAATATAACATTGTTTATAAGACACAAAAAACAAAATAAATGGACAATATACGTATATATATATATATATATATATATATATATTTTAAATGGTTCATACTGTGTCTATGCCAAAAATGAAGTGTTCATTAAATTATTCCGAATGTCACCCCTATCAATGCTCACTATGACCATCACTGCCAAAGGTTGGCTGCATAATAAAGGAATCAAAACTGAATCAATTTATGTTCAGAAATAAATCAGTAATAATATGAAATTTCATAAACAAACAATGGTTTAAAGTAAGCACCTGTGAGTGGGGCAATAGTTGGCTACACTTGGAATGACCACTTCTGGTTGCTCAACAGGTGGTGTATAGGTTGTTGTAGGTGGAACAACTCTTAGTCAAGCACAGAGAGAAAGATGGGAACTGTAGTTCCAAGCTCCATGAATATATCAAAAACTGATAATAAAACAGGCATCATTGATTCTCCAAAGAGCTTGATGTTGGAGCTTAGTTCATCCTCAAGTCAAGAGGTTAGTCAAATTAGCCAAATATGAATATGAATATCCAAGAATTTGTCAAACATCTGCATATGTTTTAATCCAAACTTAAGTTCTACACAAAAATTCACTAAAAACTTAAAAATTTCTATTTGAAAAACTCTTTCTGCAAGAAGTTTGAGTTTATACTCAAAGAAAATAATGAGTTACTAAATTTAGTATGGTTGCATAAAAACACCAAGAAAAAAAAATTTTCAACTGTATTTAGACATTAAGAAAACTTAAAGAGTAAGTGCTTTTAAGATTACACTAAGTTGGCACATAAATCATCAAATTTTTACTCAATAAAAGAAAAAATTACCTTTCGAATATGGTCTCTGCTTTCCATCATGTTAGCTGTTGGGTTTGAGAACTAATCAAGTTCATCTATGATAAAAAAAAAAAAAAAAAAAAAAATTAATTAATTAATTAAAAAGATGTTACTCATTTATCCCATCACACACACACACACACATGCACACACATAAACACATACTGTATATGCATTAAATATGACAAAGTAAGAGAAAGTTGTGCAATTCTTGGAAGCTAATACATTGTGTAGTAGCCAAAACATATCATATACATTTGGTTGCAAAAATCCGGTTAACCGAACCGGATTCATGCATTTTGTAACCGAACCGGTTTTTCAGCTCAAGCCATATGGCAAACCGAAACCGGTCCTAGTTTTTTGCATTAACCAGTTTGCAAACCGAACCGAATTTTCGGTTTGCAATCCGATTAATCGGTTTGCAAACCGGTTTTATTAATAAATTTTTTTTTGTCTTTTTTTTTATATGTTATGATAAAAAAATTCCTATTTTTGGATGACAATTTCAAGAAACCAAAAAACCAAAAGATCCACAACAATTTAACCAATTAATCACCAATTAATGCTACTGAATTCTTCTCATCTAAGCATAATAACTAATAATCACCAATTACATTATCATAAAATACAAACTGTTCCTTTAAATTTTAACGGTCAAGTACAAAAGTGATTAAGAAATAACAAGTGAAAGTTGTAAACAGGCATCTCCCCTCAACTTTAAGGCTCAAGCATTCTTCAATTGGCCAAGTGCATTCACGGAATCACCTACAAGAGGAATAAAATCAGCTTCAATATTTTCTAAATAAAGAGAATGCATTTTTTTTCAGCAAATGTCACTGCAGAAAAATAAAATAAACACATAAATAATATGATATCAGCTTTAATATTTTCTAAATAAAGAGAATGATTCCATAGGATTCTTGTTTATGGTATCTTAAAGTTATTAACTAATTTGTACTCAACCCATTTAACTTTTATTGTTATAGCCCTATAGGTAGCCAGCGAGGTGACTTAATTTCACCAAACTAATTTTATTCCTTATTAACTTATAACTTATAATATTCCCTTTAAAAAAAGAGAGCAAAACAAAGACAATTTCATTCAAATACAGGATATGCAAGTGCTAACATCCTCCTATGCATCTGGGCACTGCCGCTCTCATCCAGCCCACGCTGCACTAAAAATTAAGAGCAAACACACAAGCTTGACCATCGCCTACTGAACTTGATAAATGCTCATCAACAAAATTTAAAATTGTTGATGTCGAGTTGAACTAGAGTCACAAAAGATGATAGGCCACCAGCTAATGAAAGACATAAACAACATACCCCTGATAATCAACACATTTCACAGAAGCCATTGTTATTTCTTGAGTTCAATCACCCTCAACAGTCTAGTCAAATAGTTGTAATCCATATTAAATATTATAAGTTTGAATTATACATGGTGGATTACTCCTATTACAAATGATACTCATCGGAAAGAAATGTAATAAAATCAAAGTGCTAATATTGCATTTTTCAACTTCCCCGGCTGCTAAGGTTACACCATGGCGCGTGCATAAAGAAGAAGATAGAGAAAACAAGCGAGTTTGAGGGGAGAGGACGGGAGGAGGACTGGAGGAGAGACGAGTAAATCTGTAAATGTAATGAAGAAGAAGATGAGTTTGTGTCTTTGAGATGAGAGGGCAGCGGCGGCTAATGAAGAAGAAGATGAGTATGAGTAATGTGTAAACTGTGAAGTTAGGGATTCAAAGTTTCAAACTAATAAAGAATAAAAATAATAAAAGATTTTTAAAAATTAAAATAATATTATTATATTAGGAAAACCGGTTTATTAAACCGGTTTGGTTAACCGGTTATATAAATAATATAAACTGAAAACCGAACCGAAAAACCGGTTTAGCAATTTTTGAAAGCGGGCCAAGCCAAGGTTAAGCCAAGGTTTTTGGACCGGTTTCTCGGTTCGGTTCGGTTCGGTTTTCGATTTTTTTTGGTAACCCTAATATACAATTTGATAGAGATCTATGGACAAAACCATACCATTATGCTGTGTACCATAATCAATCTATAACTTCACATGGAAAATATATGTAATGTATGAAAGAAATAATACCAGACATTGACGGAGTTAGAATGCCATCACTAATAACCATGCTGGTTCCCAAAAGCACTACCAGTAGCAATAGAAGTTACTCACTCCTCAATTGATCTTACATTTTATCTAGTTTTCTAGCACAACTCTTGTGCTATACAAAGGGCTGCAATCTCACAATACAAACATCGTAAGTTCACACCTTAGTCTAATATATCATAAGAAAATAATGGGAAGAAAACAAAAAAGAAATGAAAACCTGTTAGAATCATTCACAATGGCTTCAAAAACAACCTCATCAACCTACAGGAAATCTCAATTCAGTTAAATAAAAAAAACAATCAAACACTGCCATCAAATTTCCAATAAACATTTGAATTCTTCACACAAACTTACCTGCCTAGCAAGGCCAAGGCTAACACGATCAAGAATCTTGAAATCAGATATCTTGAACCTTATAACATGCCTTGACTCTTCTTCCTCCATAGAAACAACCTCAGATTCAACTCGAAAAACAACCTTCCTCGAAGATGAACATTGAACTCCAAAACTTCTCCTCTGAAACATCACACATGACTTTGACTTCCCACAAATTGCCTACTAATCAGCCTTGTTGACAAATTCCCACTTAAACTCCATCTCTTAACACCCTCCAAACCCGGACTGGAACCAATCCCACATATTGCCATATAACCAATCTGCAAAAAGAAAAAGACAATTTTGGATCATTAAGAACAAAAAACAAGCTGTAAAAAGAGCGTTTGATTAAAAAGACAATTTTGGATCATTCTGAGAACAAAAACAACTGTAGACGTTTAGTTCTCATGTCATTTTAGGGAACATATAAAAAGAATCAATATTTAAATCTAAGTCATTGAATTATACAAAGAAATGAATCATTCAACACATATAGAATTAGTTTAAGTTCAATTGTTGAGAAACTTATTCACTACTTAATTAAAAAACTTTTAAAATTTAAATCCAACCCATTAAGTTATACAATGAAATGGAATCTTTAAGAAATGGATTAAAAGGTGTAAAATAGTAATGTAGATTATGCGTTAACTGTAGAATAAACAATATTTATATTAGCTTCTGGTATCATCATTCAGTGGAAACAATAAACTGTGAATCTTTTATTGATTTTATTGATAATAGAACTGTTTATATATATAGTTCTATTTTTTTCCTTGAGGAATACCAAGTTCCTTTTCTTTGGCAATAATCAGGGATTCACGTTTCCGTAAATCGAATATTACATGTATGGTTGAGCCTGTTATTTCTAACAAAAGCATTCATTATATCTCTATTCATGACTTTGGCAGTGTTGAGTTTGTCCAGCGTGACTTTAAGGTTTTGTAGAATACCTTCCAGTTCAGGCGAACCATCTGACATTGCTGCTTGACCTGTTAAAAATAAAAAAAAGGACATATAAAAGTAGATATGTAGAAGGAATATAAGAGTAATCAGTTGATGTTATTTACCGCACGCTTCTGTTTGTTTGGAATTTGGATTGACAATAGTTAGTCTTTTGTCTTCCATTTGTTAATGGTATCTGTGTCAAATGAAAGAAATATTTGAAGGTTTATGGATTGTTGAATTCTCTACTCTTATATAGCTTTATATGTCATTAAGTAATATTATATGATAATTAATGATTACAACAACTGTTCGTGTTATGTTCAATGTAATTGGATTATTGCTAATTAATATGACTTTTGATATTTTTTAGTAAGTGTTTGCATGTTATTGGTTATGGTTATTTTGATTTAAACGTTTTATTGTTATTGAATGAGTTTAAAATTTTCAGATTTATATTAAATGTGAAATGATAATACGTTTTATAAAAAACATTTAATTGAATGTGAAGGGGTAAAGATATATTAATATTAATAATAATTAATTGAATGTGAAGGGGTACAAAAATATTAATATTAATTAATAATAATAATTAATATGCATGAATGAATGTTGAATATTAGTGGATTAATAAAGTGTATTATTGAATTTCATGAATGTGAAAAGATATGTTGTATCTTTATTAAATTAAAAGAGGAATGTGAAAGATCTCAAATTAAAAGAGGAATGTGAAAGATTTGTATTGAATACATTAATTGAATGCATGTGAATAATCCCTATGATAGCAAGCCCAATAAACAGCAAACACATGGACCAATTAACGACATCCTACATGGCGATCATATATCAATCCTACGTGGCATTAGAAGAAGCAGTATGCTTCAACATTATATTCAGATTTATATTAAATGTTAAATGATAATAAGTTTCATAAAAAACATTTAATTGAATGTGAAGGGGTAAAAATTTATTAATATTAATAATAATTAATTGAATGTGAAGGGGTACAAAAATATTAATATTAATTAATAATAATAATTAATATGCATGAATGAACGTTGAATATTAATGGATTAATAAAGTGTATTATTGAATTTCATGAATGTAAAAAGATATGTTGTATCTTTATCAAATTAAAAGAGGAATGTGAAAGATCTCAAATTAAAAGAGGAATGTGAAAGATTTGTATTGAATGCATGTGAATAATCCCTACTATAGCAAGCCCAATAAACAGCAAACACGTGGACCAATTAACGACATCCTACATGACGATCATATATCAATCCTACGTGGCGTCAGAAGAAGCAGTACGCTTTAGCATTATATGAATGCATGTGAATAATCTCTATTATAGCAAGCCCAATAAACAACAAAAACGTAGACCAATTAACGATATCCTACATGGCGATCATATATCAATCCTACGTGGCATTATATAAATATATAGATAAACAATGAATCAGACTAAATTCATCAAACAAAACATATAATCATGCATATTAATTATTATTATTAATTAATTTTAATATTAATATATCTGTACCCCTTCACATTCAGTTAATTATTACTAATATTAGTATATCTTTACCCCTTCTTCCTTGCTTTCTTGTCCACCCAACTAATTCACTTTGGAAAGTCAATCTAAAATTGCCTCATTTTCCCAAGTTGACCCTCAGTGAATTGCAGATTCATTTGTATTCCTCTCATGTTTGAATTAAAAAACAGAAAAAATTATGACCGTTAAATTGTGAGCACAAAAATATGCATTTAATAGTTTGTTATATCATGATTTAATCAATACAATTAAATTATTATTTTGAATGGTTACTCATGGCAACTGAAAGGTTGAAGTTGAAAGCATTATAATATAAAAAGTTCAAAGTGTTTATGGGGTGCAATTTGTTAGGTTATTTTTGTTTGAAATTAATTCTGTTATTGCTATAATTAGTCAATATAGTTGTCCATTTTATAGTACAATTCCTGGTTATTATATTGTTTAGTATATACATTTAATACTGTATGATAGTATCAAAGTGTTTATGGGGATAGAGTCTATTATACTATTGTTATCTACAGGCTTTCGATTATTTACTTGTTTTGTACGCATCGTATAATATCTTTGTTCACTGGGTTTCTTAGACTTTTTAGTTTCTGAAAGTTGATGTTGAAAGCATAATGATATTAATAGTTCAAAGTGTTATGGAGTGGAGTCTGTTACGTCATTTTTTATTTATAGGTTTCTAATTATTTACTTCTCTTCTAATTACAATATAATATTTCTGTTGAGAGGGTTTCTTAGGGTTCTTAGAAATAAAGCAACGATGGCTAGATTCACCCAATGTGATTGCGCGATTAGAAAGAAATCAGAGGATTCTAGAACTTGAGAAGGAAAAGTGTAATGGGGACATAATTTTGTTACAAAAAAGAATTGAAGAAACTGTAAATGAATTAAAGACAAACATGAGATTGTAAAAGTCGTTGGAAAATCTTGTGCAAGAGCTTAGGAACAACATGATGTCCTTAAGAAACAGGAAAAAGAATTACTAGATGAAAACGCAAACTTACAACCTGCTCTTGCAAAAACAAAAAGACAGAGAGATCAAGTTGCTGATATTGTGACATACATGTTTATCAAAACCCGAAAAGCAAGTGTCTACATGTTATTGGTTTAGGCTATAATTGCTGCAAGTGTTTGCATGTTATTGGTTTATACTATTTTGTATTATTACTAACAGATATATTCAATGTTTTGTAGAAGTTAATTGTTTTATTATTATTAAATTAGATCAAGAGAAACTCTTCACATTCATGATAAATGTTTTATGATTATACGTTATCTTTCATTGTTTCTGTCTAATTGAATGTGGAGGGGTACAGAAAGTGAAAGGGTATATATATATATATATATATATATAATATTCATTATAATTAATATGCATGAATAAATGCGAGCATTAATATTTTGATAAGGTGTATTGTTGAATTTCGTGAATTTGATGAGATGCGTTGTTTCACTTGAAGGATTCATTGCTTTGAATCCTATATATATGTGGATATATTAACAATTTGTTACATGATTTATCTGAAGAAAGAGAGGTAGTCAACTTTTAATTGTGCTAAAGCATTTAAATCAAGTTTCCCAAAAGCCGGTGCAGATTTTTTAGAAGAAGCCATGCTGGAAGACAGTATCTCTGCTGATGTCAATAATCTTTGAAACATTAACTTGTATAAAGTTCGCAAGAAAAACCTGTTAATTGCTCTGTATTTTTGAAATTGTTTGTAAATATTTATGTTGCACTAACAATTGAAATTTTGTATTCTGCCAAAAAACATGTTGCTAAAAATAGATACGAATATCTACTTTGTGTTAGTTAGTAATAAGTATTACATGATAATATTTAAAAACACAAGAAAAAGAAGAAAAGAACAACAATTTTCTCAAAATCTCAATTTTTTCCTTCTAGAGCTTTGATATCTCTTACCAATAGCTGAAGGTTCATCAATAATATTTTCTGCCTATTCATTGTATTCTGGCTCTTGGTGTTCTGTTCCTGCACCCTTTTCTTTACTTATGCTTGAGGTACCTGAATTAGAAGATTGCATTGTACTGCATTGTTCTTGTTCTTCGACGGATGATTTGGTAGTTGATGTTTTGTCAGTAATTTTTGGTGTTAAAGCCTGATGTTGAATCACATCTACTGTTGATGAATCCTTTCCATCTTCCTCTTCAACTGCCTGTAATTTTTGTATAAACTATTAGTAGCATGTTAATGTCAAGCAACTATTGCTATCATTTGAATTTTAAAAAATGTGTTACTTAAAATAAAAAAATAAAATATACTGACATCTTCCAATCGCTGTAGCTTGTAATCATTTTCTAGTTCATCATTGACTGGAAAATTTTTTAATACAGTATAAGTCTCATATCCTTGTTTCAAATCAGTTTCTGACAACTTAATTTTGAAAACAAAAGTCTTTCCACAAAAAGCATTTACAACATCTGGAATTCTTTCATGATTGTTTTCTTGGGTTTTCAATAACTGGGAACATGACAATCCAACCAATTTCTGGCATACTGAATCAAACATTATAAAAACAGCTTCAACAGTGCCATCTGTGACTGCAATATCAACTTTATACCTGTTATAACAAACAATATTCATTAATAAATATCAAATGTTAACGTTATAATGCATTGTCTTACAACAATTATTTAATTTTCAATAAAAAACTGATTCATCTCATTTGTGAAAATTTTATCTCCTTGTTGCATTTAACACAACAGAAATTGCTATTGTTCATATCAGGAATTTTCTTCTTACAAACACTGCAAGATAAGTAACACTAACCAAATTTGCCATTGACTCCAATTATTTTTGCCTTTATTGTATATTCTACAATCCGATCCCAGTTATACCACATAAGACTGGTAAGATATTTCAAAGATACTCTATTTTGAACATCTCCTCCTCAACCGATATCTACTTTAGCTTTCTCTTTTGCAATTTAACAACTAAATATTTTCATTATTGCAAATCGTACAGCAAATGAGACATAAATTGTATAATTATTTCTTAAAATATTTGCAGAAAAGGCTGCTAAAACACGTACTTTCTCTGCAAAAGATGGACCTCGCTAATTTCAATTGATATAGATTCTTGATCCTGAAGTACTATTAAGATATATCTTACCTGTACATTTAAAATCACGAATTATTGAACCATAAATTTCTATCCAATATCAAAAGCCTAAAATACCTTGAAACTCTTTAACGTTTGTTGATGTGATAATTATGACAACTAATTTGTCATCTCCCATGGGCAAGCTCTCATCAATTTTTTTTGAAATTTCTTCCCATAATGAAACTCTAAATGTCTCCCTGAAAATATCATCGATGTAAGATAATCAAATTGTACCACATTATTACGATATTTAGAAAAGAACTTATTGTTCAATCTGCAAAATGATATCTTGTTTATAACTATTTATTGATACGATTTTTTCAATCTCGCCTACTCCATTCAAAATACCTATAACATCTGTAAACCATTTACTATATTTAGAATTACAGTAGATAATATAGATGTACAGCATGAATAGTAATAAAAGGTTTACCTGATAACAAAGATGTGTCATTTTTTCTATTTTGCAGATCATTGATACCAGCAAATTGAAATTTAAACTATGGAATAGCAACTGTTACTTCCTTGATCTCCTCAATGGAAGTATTCATGAGAAATTGTAAACGATAAGCACCTTCAACAGGCTTTTAAGTAGCAGCACATGGTATGACCTTCACATTTTTAATTAGATATATATGGCCTTCACGAATTTGGTTATTAAATTTTACAACTCTATTTCTTGGTATAGTCCCATGCATCACATCATGCTATAAAATAATTACAAATAAAAAAGGTTAACGAATTTACACAATTTCAATGTTGGTAAAATTATATAATTTAACAAAAATATATAATACCTCTTCATCAATAAGAATCATATCAAGACTATTCCGCTCGTTGTCCCTTCTGAAATTAAAACATTCCCACAATCTAGAATCCTTGACAATCAATATGTAACGCCCCACTTGAGGTACGTAGTTAAGATTTGCTGTATTGTTTAAATGTTCATTGATTCAGCTTTAATTGAGTTTGTATGTTGAGTGTTTGCCTTGAAATTGGTTGAAACTTGAGGAATTTTGGAATTTCAAAATTCGCCAGGGCGAAAAATAGTCTTCGCCGCGATGACGTTGGCTTTGTGTATGGCGTTGTCGACTCTGTAATTTTTCGCCGCGGCGACGAGTCGACTAAAATGTGTATTGAGGTTTCTAGATATTTCTCCATAGGGGTAAAATGACCATTCTACCCCTAATCAGCAGGAAAAGTGGAGAGTGAAATGTAAGGAAATTTCATGGAGAATAGGTAAGTGTGGGGGTGTGAGTGTAATGAATTAAAGGATATAGATGGAATTTCCAAGGAAGAGCAAGGGCAAATTGGGAAAGGATGGTTATAATATGAGCTAAAAAGGGTTAAGTGAAATAAACCCTTCATTTCATCCATTTTCCACCGCCATTCTCATTCTCTACTTCCTTTCAATTTTCCCAAGATTTCTAAGGAGTTTAAGAGAGCTTTTGGGTAATTTTAGTAGAGATTTCATCTAAAGCATCTTAAGGTAAGGATTCTTGCTTTAGATGTGAGTTTGCTTATGGTTATATTGAAGTCTTATATTGTTGTTATTGTTCTTGTTGTTGTTTTAAGTTGTAGAGAGAAGATAAGACAACAAGGGGAAGGAAAAGTGCTAGAGAAGTTACTTTTTCACAAGGTAAGTAAATCCAACCAAGTTGAGTTTTGAATAAGCTTTTGACTAGAGATTTAGAGATTGAGTAGAGATGTATGCATGTATAAATATGTATTATGCTTGTTGAGGAATTGAGTTGAGATGAGTAGCTATTTGGTGGTTGTTGGATACACTTCATGTATGAGAAGTGTTTTAATGTGTATTGAGAAATGGAAATTGAGATGAAGTTTGAGAGATGTTGTGTAAACCTTTTTGGAAGTGCTTTTCTTGACAGGGATTATGATTATATGAGGGAGTTTTCTCCCATTTTGGATGGCTAGAGAATGAAGTAGAGTAGTAATTATAGTAGAGTGTTTATATGCACATGAGTTGCTTGATGAAATGCCTAAGTGAAAACATGTTACCAAACTACCCTGTCATAGCCGTGAATTTTTGAGTGATTTTTGGGCATCTTACGGATTGAAATGGGTATAGACCAAAACATAATAGTTATAGCCCTGTCTCTAAGCTTTAAAACGAGACAAAAATCGTAGCAATCCGATGTGTATAACTCAAGTTATGCCTTCTTGAGTGTGATATGCGCACAATGACTATCTTTGATGCAACATTGCATTTGTGCTTTTCATGAGTGCATTAATGAGCATGAATCATCCATATGCATTAATTATGTATTATAGAAAGAGTAGAGAACTTTGAGTGTGAGCTTTATTAAGAGAGAAAGAGAGAATAGAGTAGGTTGTGCGATGGGGAACCCGTGAGTAATGGGTAGAGTATTCCCGCATGTACGCCGCATTGAGAGAGCGGCATGAGTATAAGAGAGAGAAGTGGTGTAGCCCGTGAGAGTACATACGGATGAAGGCTATACCCGAGAGTACCCGAGAGAGAGTTTATACGCTCACATGGCCAAGGGTTCTGAATCCATGCATAACCGAGTCCGATCGGCTAGAATGAGTAGAAGTCATGGAGAGCAGGAGCGAGTCTCGGCCGTGCCTCCGGTAAGATAAGGCCGTGACTTACAAAAGAGAATTAGTAGAAAGAGTTAAGAGAAAGAGAAAATATAGAGAAGTATAAAAGAGAGAGTAAATGAGAATTGTAAGGAAAGAATTAGAGAAAGAGTTACGGGGATAGATGAGTAGAGGATTTACTTACTGAGCATTAGTTGCTCACCCCTGCTTGTTTCCTATGTTTTTTGCAGATCTAGTGAGGATACAATGAGCATTAGTTGTGCTCACCCCGTTGTTTCCTATGTTTTTGCAGGATCTAGGTGAGGATACAGTCGGATGGGCATTGGCAAGCGAAGGGAAATGGCTACATTGTCCACCTTGTTTTGATCTTTTTGTACATGATACAACTTTTTATATAAAGAATGTATACGCTTAATAAAAGAAAAATTTGGGCCCAACTTTTTATGTTATATTACTTGTATTTTACTATGCATATTTTAAAAGAATATGAGTAGAATGGAGTTGTTACACAATATCCAATCATCTCGCAATTGATTAATATCTTTAAACAAAATATTCGAAACTGTCATAAGTATCCTGCAAAGATATTAATCCAAAGACGTGTGATATTTCAAATTGTATTTTGTTATGTTTATATAGGAACAACAGAATGCGAAAAGGCAGAATAGCAAGAGATTGTTTCTTGTAAATAGTTACATTTATTAAACATATTTAGTGCATAGTTTCCACTAAATTGATGTGATAACTGAAGGGTTGATGAATATTATCATGTTTAGATTAAATGTACATATATAGAATATCAATAGTTAAGAGATTGTGATAAATAGTTAGATTTAGTGAATATATTTAAAATATTAGGAACAACAAAATGCGAAAAGGCAGAATAGCAAGAGACTGTTTCTCGTAAATAGTTACATTTATTGAACATATTTAGTGCATAGTTTCCACTAAATTGTTGTGATAACTGAAGGGTTGATAAATATTATCATGTTTAGATTAAATGTACATATGTAGAATATCAATAGTTAAGAGATTGTGATAAATAGTTACATTTAGTGAATATCTTTAAAATATTATTTTGAGAAATTATTACTGGTAATTGAAACCATGACTATTATAGCAAGCCCAATAAACAATAAACACGTGGACCAATTAACAACATCCTACATGACAATAATATATCAATCCTACATGGCATCAGAAGAAGCAGTCTGCTTTAGATTAAATGTACATATGTAGAATATCAATAGTTAAGAGATTGTGATAAATAGAAAACAGTTAGATTTAGTGAATATATTTAAAATATTAGGAACAACAAAATGCGAAAAGGCAGAATAGCAAGAGACTGTTTCTCGTAAATAGTTGCATTTATTGAAAATATTTAGTGCATAGTTTCCACTAAATTGTTGTGATAACTGAAGGGTTGATGAATATTATCATGTTTAGATTAAATGTACATATGTAGCATATCAATAGTTAAGAGATTGTGATAAAGAGTTACATTTAGTGAATATCTTCAAAATATTATTTTGAGAAATTATTATTGGTAATTGAAACCATGACTATTATAACAAGCCCAATAAACAATAAACAAGTGGACTAATTAAGAACATCCTACATGGCGATCATATATCAATCCTACGTGGCATTAGAAGAAGCAGTCTGTTTCAGCATTATATTAATATATAGATTGTTCAAACCCATAACTTAAGACATCGCATGGGATCGGCCTTGGGATTTGCTATTCCAATGCATACCTAAGTCGCGAAAGAGAGAGTGGAGAAATATGGTAAAATTAAACTGGAACTCGATAAGACAATGGTAAGCTGATCGAGCCATATACTTATAACTTCTCCGTTTCAATATGGTATAATGGTGAGGACAATTGCACCTCAAACATATCCTGGCTTGACTAAAATTAAATGAGATAAAAGATACTTTATAATTTAGATGTCAAAGGTAAACAAACAAGTTAATATTGTATGGTAACTGTTATTGCAATTTTTATCATTTTTAAGGTTAACAAAATAAATATCATATGTAAGCATAGTTGGGATACTATGACTCACTTTCTTATTTGTTTTCATGTGAAATTGCATGTCTTTATGAAAACTATTAAATAAAAAATACAATTATAAATATGAATAGAATTTAAAAGCCTTATTAGGAATTGAAATATAAATCCTATTAGAAAAAAAAAAAATCTCATACATTATCTATAAATATAAAGGTGAGAACCAATTCAAAGTCATAAGAAAATGTGAGAACACGGAGTATTTGATGTAAGGACTATTAAACACCATGGGGAGAGTGTCTTAGAAACTTGGATCTTTTCCACTCTAGGTATTGGGTTGAGCGTAGTTAGAAACTATGATTGTTTCTGCTCTGTTTTATATATCAGGTTTATGGTATTGTGTACTCTTTTATATCGTGTTCAAGAAACTATAGTGAATTTCTCTTATCTGTGGACGTAGGCGGATTATGTCGAACCACATAAATATCGTATTTCTTTATGTGATATGAGTTAGACGAACTAAAACATGTTTAAGTTGTATGTGGAGTGGTTCTCGAATCTTGGTGACCAAATTTGGCATGGTTACTGTGCGACTTGAATGCTAGCAATATTGGATAAGGTTACTCTGTGACTTGGATACCGTGATGGTGGAGCGTTGTCTTCATCATGTTCATCGCTGTGATGAAAAACTCACATTCATCGCTATGATGGAAAACTCGCCAAGGTGGAGATTGTTGGGATATTGTAGCTCGCTTTCTTATATGTTCCCATGTGAAATTGTATATCTTTATAAAAACTATTTAATAAAAAATACAATTGTAAATAGGAATAGAATTTATGAGTCCTATTAGAAATTGAAATATGAATCATATTAGGAAAAAATATCCCATATATTACCTATAAATATAGGGGTGAGAGCCAATTCAAAGTCATGAGAGAATATGAGAACACATGGTATTTGATGTAAGGATTATTAAACACCATGGGGAGAGTGTCTTAGAAATTGGGATTGTTTCCACTTTAGGTACTAGGTTGAGCATGGTTAGAAACTATGATTATTTTCCGCTTTGTTTTATGTATTGGGTTTATGGTATTGTATACTCTTGTACATCGTGTTCATGAAACTATAGTGGATTTATTTCATCCGTTAATGTAAACGGGTTAAGTCGAACCACGTAAATATCGTGTCTCTTTATTTGGTATAATTTTACTTTTTATGTTATTATCTCGAATATATGTTTTCCGCTGTGCGAACTCCTAACAAACACAACTTGAATTCAACTTGGATTATCCGTGGACGGCTCAATACATTGATATGAAATTTCAAGAACATTATCGTGATTATCACTGTTTATATAGATGCCAAGAGTAAGAGGGTCAGCGTAGTAGGCTGGAGAAAGTATCTCCGGATGATTAGATGTACCATATATAGTTTGTTGATATTGCTTAAGACAGAATTGAAATTTCATATGTGATCGTGAAGGTATTAATAAATTGTATTAATCGTGTAATAGAGTAGTAGAGTATATATATCCAAGCAAAATAAGAATAATCTAAGGAATTGGAGTTTAACCCCTATGCTAGTTCAAACTCCTATTTCTGGCACAAAGAAGAGATGGAATAGATAGAATTATATATTTGATTTGCTGTATTGTCATATTCACGTGTATATGTTTACAATACGTGTTCTAATAAATGAAAAAAATTATTCATAAAATATTTGAATAAATTTAAAAATATATTTTATTTTATAAATCTCTATCCCAACACCAAAATGTGTTGGAACATAGTTCAAACAGACTGAGTTCAAGGCTCATGCAACATCGGTGAGCCAGAGAGGTTTCTTCAACGTTGCCACTCATTGGGACAATGTTCCACTGCAACCCTTGGCGTTAGAACTCTTTCGAATTCAAGCTTTCAAATGTTAAAACTCGATGACATGGCGGGATCAAGTTTGACAATGTTATCTACGTCGTAGTGGCGTTGGGGCATGCCATAAAATAGGTGCCTCCCAATCAGGGAGGCATTCGATTTCGGACACCTACTGGCGTCGGTGCATTATCACAATGCATCTACACATATAGGTGGTGTTGGGGGACCATGATGCCCCGACGATTTGTCGGCACTAATTATTGCACCAGAGTAGATATGAGGTGACACATGAAACGACTAATGCCAGCCCCAGTCCTATATCGCGCCACTTGGTGTTTCAAGCGGTGACAGTCAAAATTCAAAAGACATTGAATAAGCAATTTAGGGGTGGAAAAATCCGGTTAACTAATCCGGTTCGGTCTTTTTCTTAACCGAACCAGATATTCAGGTCAAGCAGATCCCGAACTGAAACTTATCAAGTTTTTTGTATAAACCGGTTATTAACCGAACCGATTGATGAATAATTTTACTTCCTCGCAAGTGCATGAATCGCTATCGCAGTATAATGTGCAAAAGCAAGGGTCAATCCCACAGAGATTTGTAAGTTATCAAATAATCCTAATAACTATGCTTTAATTAAACAAATAAATTCAAGCAAATTAAAGAACCAGTGATTAAAACTAAATGTAAAAAGAAAATAAAAATTAACTACTACTGACTAAGCCAAAATAACACCAATAAAAACTAATTTAAGAACTAATGAACTACAACCTAGGTATCCAATTTCACCATAATAATCCAGTTTTATGCCAACTATCAAACTATTGTTATTACAATCCAATTTTTAGGGTTCGTACTCACATAATTAAGGTATTATTATAAGGAGTTCGAGATTAACCTAATATCTTTAACACGAGACTAGCTAAGGCGTATAGTCTAGCTTAATGATTAAAAACTTATTAAACACAAGAGCACTCGAAATCAAGAATAACGGCGCATTTGTCAGGGTGTATGCACAAATATTAATCATTCAAGAAATCATGAACCAATTAGCAATCTGTCAGTACGTATGCACAAAATACTAATCATTCATTCACACGAGCTATTCAAGATTAGCTAGGGTGTGTAGTCTAACCTTGTCTCAAACAATCAATTAATTAACATTAAAGGTGATCAAGCAACAACATCAATTAAAGATTGAATAAACGATAATGAATAAAACTAGAATTGCAATGGATTGATAAGATAAATAGAATTAATAAAGACATAAAACCTTCTTATTAGGCTACATTGGATCCCTAGAAAAGTATTTAGTTACACATGATCATAAGGAAATCAAACCTCAAAATCTTGAAAACCATGAAGTACAAGAAGATGAAGATGAAACCCTAGGTAAGATCTCCTCTCCTTGCCTCTTCCTAATTATATTTGATATTATAAACCCTAGCTCCCTAAAATATAGCTAAGGACATCTATGTATAATATTAAAGTCATGAGGGTATTATGGTAAAAAGTTATACTTCAATTAAAAACGCATAAAAACAAATCTGCACATCTCCAAGCATTCATGTAACTTTCGTCTCCATTTTTAACCATCTTTCAGGTCAAACTGGGCCACGATCAAAACATAAAAGTTGTAGCTCTATCTCTTAAATTTAAAACGCCACAAGAACCAGGTCAATCGGAGTTGTGTAGCTCAAGTTATGATCATTTTCATGCAGCATATTATGACAGAAAAATTTCCGAACATAAATTTCTCGCATTGTGCCGCAGCATGAAGTTTCTGTCCATTTTACAACTTTTTTATGCTGCAGCGTGGGAATAGTTTTTCTACAGCGAACAATCTTCAAAAATCCATAACCTCTTCCTTTGAGCTCTGATTCTCAAACCGTTTGTTCCCACACGATTCTGATTATTTACTTTTCAACATGCATATTTGAAATCCTCATTTTTCATTGCATAAATACCTGAAAATTCATAAAACATACCTGTGATTCTAGAAAGTAAAAGGGATATAAAAATTAAGTAAAATTAACCAATTAAACCTAATTCCCACACAAAATACCCTTAAAATCACTAAGTATGAGTGCATTTCCAAGCACTCATTATCGATTAATTCGTTAACTGATTTTGAACCGGTTTTTTGAAACAATAATTTTGCAACATAAATCCAGTTTTATGCAGTGACAAAAATCAGATTAACATTTCAATTACAAATCAAAGTAACATTAAAATTACAAACCATTACAATTTAAAGCCTTTCCGCAGTGACAAATGACAATCCTTCATGTAAATAAACTACTAAAATTACAAATCAAAGTAACACAGCAGAAGAAATCTGGAAACACGACACTTTAAAGTTTAAATCAAACTTATTCAACAGAACTGGTGAAATTATTAAACTCCAAATCCATGTTAGTCCCAAATAAAAAGAAATCAATCAACCATCAAAACGTAAGGGCAGTTCTTAAACTCCAAATAAAAAAAAATTGGTATGAGATATCCTGAAAGGGAACATAACAAACAAATTACAAAGCCACATGAACTAGCACATTTCAAACTCAAATGCTAACTTAGAACAGTAGGAAATCAGTATTGATTGAGAGAATTTCAGAAACACAAAAACAGAAGAATTAAAGTGGTGATGAATTTGTGATTTACTGACCGAAGAAGATTACAATACACCTTATTATATGAGTCAGGTGTAAAAGAGTACAGTAGTAAAGTGTAGAAGATGAGCTAACTACAACTGAACAAAACGGTTAAGTCAAAACGACACTGTTGAATACATTTACAATAGCCCCTCATTAGTTTGATAGATGATAAACTAATCCTTTTTCCTTTTACATCCTAATACTCCCTTTTAAACTGGACCACGCTTTTTAGACTAACAAGTTCTTCACCAATGTTGTTAAGCGCCTTCAGAGACACCTTTAAACCAGTGTTATAAACCAGCTTTATAACACCAGCAACTATCTTCAGTTTAGTTTGACAGTCAATTATCTCAAGCAAATCAAACAACACAAACAACTCAGTCTACTGTTTAATTTGTCACAGCTGCAATAGCAACTTCTGCTATAATCTGCAACATTTCTTAAATCAGCATAGTTGTTTCCTGCAATAATCGACAACTCAAATAGATTAGTTCAATATAAATAGTGGCTTATCAATCCAAAACTTCTGCAATACTCTTCTACAATACTTTGCAACATTTCTAAATCAACAATTTCATTTCATTAATTCAATACTTCAATTTCTGCTCAAAATTAGCAAACTCAACAACTCAGCACTTCAGTGCAGCATTAGTAACCTAGCATTCCAGTGCAGCATGAAAATTACAACTTCAGGAACCCAACACTTCAGTACAACTTCAGTAGTTCGACACTTTAATATCAACTTCAGTGTGCAACTTTAGGAACCCAACAATACTTTAGTATACAACTTCAATAGTTCAACACTTTAATATCAACTACAGCTTCAAGAACTCAACACTTCAGCATGCAATGCCAATAATCTAACACTTCAATACCACATAAGCTCTACACTTCAGCTTTAGCATAAGACTTTAGTAACTCAACACTTCAGTTTAGCAAACATCAAAATATTAAATAATAGTAACTTCACCAATCATATCCATCAAACAGACATATTTTCAAGACAAATTTTCACCAGCAAAAAATTTACCAAGCTAAACAGAATGCACTTCAGATTTGCCTTATCACCAGTACTTCAAATGTGCACTTCAGATTTGCCTAACAACAGTGCTTCAAATCTTCACCAACTCAACTCTTTATTACAGTACAATTTCAACTTCTTCTCAGGTACAACTCTCTAACATAATCAGAATGCTGCTAGCACTAATCAAGCAACACAACTGCAAACTGTGACTAAGTGAAACTTTGACTAGTGAAACCGAATCTGATTACTCAACTGACAAGTTTGCTCATTGCCTCTTTGCTAACAACTACTAATTTGCTTCTTAACTCAGTGAATTGGGCTACTGACAAAGCTTTAGTCAACACATCCGCAATTTGAAGTTTGGAGGGTACATACTAGATGAATAGTTTTTTAGCTAACACTTGCTCTCTAATATAATGAGCATCTATTTCAATGTATTTAGTCTTGGCATGGAATACTGGATTGGCTGTTGGGGCTATTGCACTCATATTGTCACATCAAATGACAAGAGTGATAGGAACAGGTAAACCAACTCTTTGAGCATGCTTTGAAGCCAAGCAATTTTTCTAGTTGTATGAGCCAAGGCTCTATATTCTGCTTTAGTTGAAGAGAGAGCTACAACTTTCTACTTCCTTGAACTCCACTGAACTAGATTAGGTCCCATATAAACACAATAACCACTTGTTGATCTCTTGTCTTCCAAGTTGTTGCCGCAATTAGCATCAACATAGCACTTTACATTCAATGTGCTTGCTGGTTTAAATTATAAGTCATAGTCCATTGTGCCCTTTATTTACCTCAAGATCCTTTTGCATGCCTGCCACTACAACTCTATAGGGGCTTGCAAAAACTGACTGAGTTTGTTCATAGGGAAACCAATGTCAGGTCTTGTAAGAGTTAAACACTGTAAAGCCCTTATTGTATTTTTGTAAAGACTAGGATCTGCAAAAGAAGCACTATCAATTGAGCACAATTTGGTGCCTATAGTCATAGGAGTAGAACAAGCATGACACTCTAGCATCTTAGTTTTGGATAGAAGATTAGAAGCATATTTGCTTTGCTTTAGATGAATACCAGTGGCAGTTATGGTTGCTTCCAGCCCCAAAAAATAGTGTAAGGAACCAAACGTTTTGAGTGCAAACTCATCATTCAAATCTTTCATAAGTTGAGTAATAAAAGTGTCATTTGAACCTGTAATAAGGATGTCATCTACATAGACAAGAACATAGGTTAGATGAGAATCTTGTTGAAGAACAAACAAGCTAGTGTCAGAACCGAATTCTGAAAACCTTTGTCGTGAAGGGTTGCTTTTAACTTGTCAAACCAAGCTCTTGGATCTTGTTTAAGTCCATACAAGACTTTGTTCAACCTACAAACATAAGTAGGGCTACTGTTGTCTGCAAAACTAGTGGGATGTTTCATGTAAACTTCCTCATGCAATGCCTCATTTAAGAAGGCATTGTTGACATCAACTCGATAGACACCCATGTGTAACTGCTAAGGTAAGAATTATTCTAATTGTAGAGTGTTTAACCACTAGACTAAAGGTTTCAAAGTAATCTAGTCCAGGGGAAACCCTTAGTCACTAGCCTAGCTTTGTACTTTTGTAAGGAGCCATCAGACTTGAACTTAGTCCTAAACAGATGAAATTCCTTTACGTTTTTTGAAACAATAATTTTGCAACATAAATCCAGTTTTATGCAATGACAAAAATCAGATTAACATTTCAATTACAAATCAAAGTAACATTATAATTACAATCTAAGGCATTTCCGCGGTGACAAATGACAATCCTTCATGTAAATAAACTATTAAAATTACAAATCAAAGTAACACAGAAGAAGAAATCTAGAAACACGACACTTTAAAGTTTAAATCAAACTTATTCAACATAACTGGTGAAATTATTAAACTCCAAATCCATGTTAGTCCCAAATAAAAAGAAATCAATCAACCATCAAAACGTAAAGGCAATTCTTAAACTCCAAATATAAAAAAATTTGGTATGAGATATCTAGAAAGGGTGTTAGGAAACAATCAAGTCATGGCAGCGGAAAACAAAAAATAAATAACAGTAGATCATTCCTTTAGAACCAAGATCGGAGCACAAATTTTCAGTTTATACATTAAATCAAAATCTGCAGAAAAATCATATTAGAGTTAAGAATTCATACGCATGTTTGGAAGCTCCTCCAACTTGTCTCTGAATGGGTTTCGCTACCAATCCAAGAGTAGGATCAAACCAGCGGTAAGTCACATGAAGATAACCCCAAAGAACTAAAGAGGGATTTGCTAGATCCTCTTTAGCCTTAAGAACCAAGAACAAGAATCAAGTGAAACATTTGATTCAACCAAATGTGAAGTGGCGTGGGAAGAGAGAAAAGAGGGTTGGAAATTTTAATCAAAAGTGATTGAATGAATTGTTATTTAATTCACAAAAATCCTGCACTTATATAGTGCACACAATGCCCTATTCATTTATATATATATATATATATACGCATATATATATTTAAATGAATTATTATTATTGTTAAATGTTAATATAAATATATATATATATATATATATATATATATATATATATATATATATTTATATTAACATTTAACAATAACAATAATTCATTTAAATATATGCGTACACATATTTAAATATAATCTCACTTATTTAATTTTTAATGTCAAATTAAATAAAGGCAACAACCTCAACAAATTTAATTACATTGTGAGATTACCAAAATACCCTTTTGCCTAAAAAGACGAAAACGCCCTTCTCATAAACTGATTCTTAAATTATCTTCTATATGTGTGACCTATAGACTCCTCATCATACCGGTAGTGTGTAGTATCGCGATTAACACCAATTAATCATCTTACTACACACAGACCAAGATTGGCCCCTAGCAAGGCATCATGGCCACCCGATAGATTCAGATTCATCGAAGCAACTACTTGTCAACAATATGGTTACTGTACAATCCAATCCTTTTATCATCTGTTATCTCATCGAGACCGATGCACATAAATAGTGTCAACCTCAGCTACTCTCGATATGTATGTATTCAGTTCCTGGAGCAATGACTGGAATAATAAACTAGATAGAGCAACAACTCAATCCCACTGTGGCCACAGTTTTAGTGTCATTGCCATTTACTGAATTGCGTCGTGAGATAATTTCCCCCGTACCAGCGAGTGATGAATCCTTTATTGATCCACCATAGTCTTGATACCCTCATTGATGTAGCCAATCACTACCGTATTGACAGCCTGAATAGAACTGCGTTGGGCTAGTGTCAAACTACACCAATCGGTGCACAAGGCTCCGGTGATCTCAAGTCTAAGGATCACATGCACCACCATTCGTTAGAGGATTTGTTCCATAAACACTAGGGTTACCATCCATATGGAATCCTCTGGTGGGTCAGTCCAGTGAACTTGCCTACAGCAAGCACCCATGTGTTACACTAGGTTGTCACCAAACAACCTTGACAAGTGAGATCAGTCACTACCCTTCGACAAAGTCGTTCAACACTATAATAGCCTTACCGTATTATCTGTGCCCTTACTTTAGAATAATATTAGGGCTACGGACATTTCTAGAATGGCCACCATATGTGCTCATAGGGTTCTCACTATCAAGATTTGAAACACTTGATACCCTTATCACGGTTCTACCATTCTAAGGGCATATAGATATACATACAATATAATTTACGCGATATAGTATAAAATGCCTTTTTATTGATCAATGAACATTATTACAAAAGAGTAAATTCTACAATAATTGATTGACTCTAGCGCACCTACTCTAACAAAGGGAACATAACAAACAAACTACAAAGCCACATGAACCAGCACATTTCAAACTCAAATGCTAACTTAGAACAGTAAGAAATTAGTATTGATTGAGAGAATTTCAGAAACACAAAAACAAAAGAATTAAAGTAGTGATGAATTTGTGATTTACTAACTGAAGAAGATTACAATACACCTTATTATGTGAGTAAGGTGTAAAAGAGTATAGTAGTAAAGTGTAGAAGATGAGCTAACTACAATTGAACAAAACGGATAAGTCAAAACGACACTGTTGAATACATATACAAACAAACCCTCATTAGTTTTATAGATGACATACTAATCCTTTTTCCTTTTACATCCTAATATTCCTTTTAAACTGGACCAGGCTTTTTAGACTAACAAGTTCTTCACCAATGTTGTTAAGCGCCTTTAAAGACACCTTAAAACCAACTTTATAACACCAGTAACTATCTTTAGTTTAGTTTGATAGTCAATTATCTCAAGCAAATCAAACAACATAAACTACTCAATGTACTGTTTAATTTGTCACATCTGCAATAGCAACTTCTGCTATAATCTGCAACATTTATTAAAACAACATAGTTATTTCCTGCAATAATCGACAACTCAAATAGATTAGTTCAGTAAAAATAGTATCTTATCAATTCAAAACTTCTACAATACTCTTCTATAGTACTTCGCAACATTTCTACATCAACAATTTCATTTCATTAATTCAATACTTCAATTTCTGCTCAAAATTAGCAAACTCAGCAACTAAACACTGACTGAGTTTGTTCACAGGGAAACTGATGTCAGGTCATGTAAGAGCCAAACACTGTAAAGCCCCTAGCAAGCATGACACTCTAGCATCTTAGTTTTGGATAGAAGATTAGAAGCATATTTGCTTTGCTTCAGATGAATAACAGTGGAAATTCTGGTTGCTTCCTTCGGCTTTGCTTTAGGAGGCGGCGCTCATTTTTTTGGTCAAAGCCTTGCGGCTTTGCTTAAAGGGAAGGGTGCAAACTCATCATTCAAATCTTTCATAAGTTGAGTAATAAAAGTGTCATTTGAACCTGTAATAAGGATGTCATCTACATTGACAAGAACATAAGTTAGATGAGAATCTTGTTGAAGAACAAACAAGCTAGTGTTAGAACCGAATTCTGAAAACCTTTGTTGTGAAGGGTTGCTTTTAACTTGTCAAACCAAGCTCTTGGATCTTGTTTAAGTCCATACAAGACTTTGTTCAACCTGCAAACATAAGTAAGGTTATTGTTGTCCGCAAAACTAGTGGGATGTTTCATGTAAACTTCCTCATGCAATGCCTCATTTAAGAAGGCATTGTTGACATCAACTTTATAGATATCTCACCCATGTGTAACTGCTAAGGTAAGAATTATCCTAATTGTAGAGGGTTTAACCATTGGACTAAAGGTTTCAAAGTAATCTAGTCTAGGGGTTTGTTGGAAACCCTTAGCCACTAGCCTAGCTATGTACTTTTGTAAGGGGCCATCAGAATTGAACTTAGACCTAAACAACCATTTATTCCCTACAACATTCTTATCGGGAAGAGGAGGAACGAGGGTCCATGTTTCATTTTTTAGTAGTGCGTCAAACTCATTTTGCATTGCTTCTCTCCATTGAGGACTTTTGAGAGCTTCAAAGATTGTACCAGGCTCAAAAGTAGTCCCACAAACCTCTATACTGATAAGGGATGTACAATTATCCTAATTTGAATCAGCAGTCAGATGAGAAGCTGTTGTTTTGGACCTTGATAGCCTTCGGTTAGTAAAGTTTACCAGCTAAAGGGGCACAAAAGTAAAAGGGGTGCTAGAAATGTGATGTAGTGAGGGTTGTTATAATTGCTATAGGTTGTCCACGTGTTAAGGGAATATAGTTGGTTAAAGGGGAATAATATTGGGGTATATTAGGAGGGAGTTATTCTCTTAAAAAGAGGATATATTGTAAGTGACTTTTGGGAGGCCCCCAGCTCCTCAAATTGCTGGGAATTATCCATCCTTTGTTATTGCATCTTTGTCTTTCCTCTTTAATTCAATATAACACTTGCTTATTATGGAATTGTTAATTGTTCTCTGTGTTTTGGGAATTGTTTGCTGATGGAATTGATTGATTTGGCAAGGGGTTCCATCAATAGTCATTATGGGATGAGAGTTTGCAACAGTAGATGGATTTGTAGCAACAGATGAGCCATAGTGGAAGTTCGAGGAGAACTTAGATGGTGTAAGATCAACCTCAAATAAGCAAGTAGGGAAAGAGTGTGATGATTGGATGATGGGAAGAGTTGAAATGGAAGGACATATATGTGGTAAAAGGTGAGATTGTGATATTTTGGAAGTATTTGTGTTTGTAAGAGTTGTGGGAGGAAAATTTGAAGGTGGAATTGTTGTTGGTTGTAATGGAAACAGAGCAGTAGGTGGGGAAGGACAAACTGGAACTGAAGAATCAGTACTGATTGTTGTAGTGTTATCAAACTAACTTTTAGAGCTAGTTACTACAGTGGAATCTTTAGGAGCTATTGGTGAAGAAACAATATGTTAAATAGCAGTGAATGAAATTGTTAATGTAGAATGTTGCAGAGTATTGCAGAAGTTTTGAATTGATAAGATACTATTTTTATTGAATTGATCTATTTGAGTTGTCAATTACTGAAAGAAATAACTATGCCAATTTAAGAAATGTTGCAAATTATAGCAGAAGTTGCTATTGCAGCTATGACAAATTAAATAGTACACAGAGTTGTTAACACAGACAAAACTGAAATCAAAGTCAATGTTATTTGCAAAAGGAAATTCTAGCTCATTAAATTTGACACTAGGTGTGATAACTATTTTACCATCAGATTTCAAGCATTTATAACCTTTATGAACCAAGCAATAGCCTACAAAGACACACTTAGCTGAGTGGAAATTGAACTTATGTTGATTAAAGACTCTAAGAAAAGGATAACAAGAGCATCAAATCACTTTCAGGGTTTCATAGACAGGAACTGTTTTAAAGAGTTTTTGATAAGGAGAACAATTATCAAGCACAAGTGTAGGCTTCTGTTTATTAGATAGACAATAGTTTCAAAGGACAACCACCAAAAATAGAGTGGCATTGATGCATGTGCAAGCAAAGTAAGGCATGTCTATACAATGTGCCTATGTTTTCTTTCACTTCTCCCATTTTGTTGGTGAATGTGAGAGCATGAGTGCCTATATTGAATACCTAAGTCTGTAAGATAAGCATGAAGAGCAACAAACTCTCTTCCTTCATTAGATTGCAAACATTTTAATTTAGTACCAAATTGCCTTTCAGCCAAATGATGAAATTTAATTGAAGATGGATTTGACCTCAACCTTAGTTCTAAGTGGAATCAGCCAAGTATACCTACTGTAGTCATCTAGGAATTGCACATAATATCTAAAACCTTCAGATGATGGTAAAGGTGCAGGACCCCATACATTACTGTGCACTAATTCTAAAGCTTTAGAGGGAAACTAGCATTGTGTAGTTTGCCTAATTGGCAAGCATAATAGAATCCAGAAAACTAATCAGCATGGACTTTGGAAGAAAGAGTATGATGCAGTTTAGGTAATGAAGAAAGAATTTTAGGCATAACAATGGAATGGGGATGTCCTAATCTTCTATGCCAAGTGATAAAGTGTTGACTAGATATGCTTGCAATAGAAAAGGAACTATGTAAATCATTGCAAACCATATCACTCTTTGCAACATTAGTATTGAAAATTGCGTCATTATTAACAGACAAAGCAGACAAGCCAGTTTTATTAGCAGCTAGATCAGTACATGGAACATAATGTAGCTCATTATTAATAGCAGACTCTAAAGAAACAGAACCTACAGAATCTGGACTTGAATTACAACAGATAGTGGCTACACTTAAACTTGAATTATAGTGAGATTGAATAGCTTTTGGACTACTGAAATATGGTTGACAATGTGACTTTGAGGTATTACTCAATGTATTATTACATGACACTATAGTTATTTAAGTAGAAATTTTGAATAGCAGATGATGTGGAACAAACATGGTTGGAATGAGATATTGGATAGGGAATTTTCAGTTGATACAAGCCACCTTTAAGATCCCATTGCAGTAACATTGCTCTGGTTAGTTAGTCCTTAACAACACAACAATCAACATTAAATTCAACAATTATATTATTATCTTTAGTAAACTTAGAAATGCTGAGTAGGTTTTTGGTAATGTTAGGCACACATAAAATATTTCTAAGATGTTGACATTTAGAATGAAAATTACTAGGTAAGAATGTGTGACTTGTGTGAGATATGTCAAGATACTCACCATTTCCCACTCGAAGCTGATTTCCACCACCATAGTCTTTGGTAACTTGCAAATGGCTTAAGTCTGAGGCTACATGATCTGTGGCTCCAGAGTCCATGTACCATATAGGATATGTATGAGTAAACTGATTGGCACATACTCTAGAATTTGTGGCTGCTAGAAGTGCTTGATTAGGACCAACATATTGTTAACTGGGTAGGCCAAAGGCAGGGACTGGAGCAGACACATTATGTGGTACATTACTTGATTCTTGAGTAGAATTGGTAAAACCAGAGCTTCCATAGTAGGGACCTAACTGATGTTGACCAATCTGATATGACCGCTTAGGACCAAAACTAGAAGGTACTGTATAGTGTTTGAGTTGTGAAACTGTTGAGGATAGGAGCCAAAGAATTGCGAAATTTGTGAAGGTCTAGGAAACTACTGAGTACCATTATATGCATAATTGAATCTATGATAGCTCTGAATAGTTGAATGACCAGCTTTGTTATAGACTTGACAAATCAGTCTCTTTTTGTTACTACCTTGACCTCTGCCTTTGCCATATGGTATAAATCCAATAGGTCTAGCATTGAACTGTTGGTCACTATTGTGAGTAAAGGGATGAGGGTTTAAACTAGTTGAGTAGGTATTGGATAGCAAATTGTACGACTGTTGGGGATAAAGATTCCCTAAGGAGTTTAGAGAAGGAACAATATTGTTATTGGCAGATGGCAATGTATGTAATTTGTCAACATTCTAACTTTTGTGTGAGCTGCAGTCAATTGAATCTCCAATATTCCCAGCATTATTAGTGGTGGCTATATTAGCAGAGCTGTTATATAGATCAATTTAGTTGAATTTATCCAGCCTAATCTCATATTTCTGGGGAAAAAACTGAGCCTCTTGGAGTGTAACTGAATCAATCTTTGATTCTATCCTAGATGTAAGAGTCACAACAACTGGATTAGATTCAAGACCTAATCCATTTATTATAAATTGCAGTAAGTCTTTGTCAGAAACTATCAAACCACTGGCTGACAAACTCATTCTCTAACACACTCCAGATCTCAATCGAATACCTACATTTGGACACAGTACTAAACATGCTTTCTAATATAGAAGCTAATAGCCAACTAACAAATAATTTATCTATCCTTTTTCCACATGACATAATTTGGATTGATTTTGTCTTTTACAGACTCATTTTTAGAACTAATTCCTTCACCTAACTAACTAAGCTCATCATTAATATTTAAATCTGACAGAACTAGAGGAGGAGGACAAGCAATTTTACTTGGCAAGTGATCTTCAAGCTCATGCGAGCCAATTGTGAATAGAACCTATGAGCTCCAAAATCTATAATTGTCGTGAGTAAGCTTAAGGTTGATCACTTGAAGACTCGAAGCAATTGTGGAGGTAGAATGATTCAATGTTTCTCTTAGCATTTCCTTAATGCTATTAGGTAGAGGAGAAGAATAGGAACCAAGTGTTTTAGCCATTTGACGTTAGTCATGGCTTTGATACCAAGTAGGAAATCAGTATTGATCGAGGGAATTTCAAAAACACAAAAACAAAAGAATTAAAGTAGTGATGAACTTGTGACTACTAACTGAAGAAGATTACAATTCACCTTATTATATGAGTCAAGTGTAAAAGAGTAAAGTAGTGAAGTGTAGAAGATGGGCTAACTACAATTGAACAAAACGGTTAAGTCAAAACGACATTGTTGAATACATTTACAAACAGACCCTCATTAGTTTAATAGATGACAAACTAATCCTTTTTCCTTTTATATCCTAAGCAGAACAAGTAACCCCGTAATTTCTAAACGGGCCTCCAACTAAGCAATAACCTTGTAATCGAGAACAAGCAAACTAAGAACAAGAACCGGTCCAAAAGAGGCCTCCAGCTCCAAGCAGTAACCTTGTAATTTCATAAATAAATAAATATAATCAACAAAGCATTTGAGTTTGAATTCAAAGGTCGAAGCAAACGACCAACTCACAAAAAATTTATAATTCTTTCCCAACAAACACAATCAAGATTCACAATTGCTTCATGAATCCTTTATTTATTAAAACTTTCAACTTACATTGCTCAGTAGACAGAGGCGGTGGCTGTTAGTAATCAACGAACGATGGCAAAAGAAAAACAAAAGAAAATTTCGCTCATCGATTACTTTGATTTTGCCAAGATCAGGGTCTGATGTGTATATATTTTACACCCTTAAATAGAAATAATGAAAATCCATACAAGGACTCAATTATACCTACGATTGAAGGCTCTGTCAATGTCTCTAAATGTGATTCGCTACCTATTTGAGAATGGAATCGAACTCACATCGTCCACATGAAGACAGTACACCAATGACCAAGAATTAATTTTGCTATAATTAATTCTTGGCTTTAAGGAGTCTAAACTTTGGAAGATTGAATGTAGAGAGAAAGAAGAGAAAAAAAAATTCTCTTAAAAACTCTCCACGGCCAAGAATGAAATTAGGTTGAATAAACCTAATTTTGCTTCACTTATATAATGAGGCAAATATCTCTTTCACCCCTCAAGTTTAGCAACAACCCAAGCTTAGGTAGAATTACATATTAACCCAACTTAATTATTTGGTTTAAATATTAATATTAACTCTAATAATTAAATTATAATTTTGCTAAATTACTCCAATAATAAAATTGGACATAGGCTACAATGGTGGGTGTCGAATCCAACAAATAATAAAATTCTCACTCTCAAAAAATACAAATTGTAACAGTGATGAGCAAGGTCGTATCCACAGAGATTGGGTAGATTTATTTTAATGAAAATTAAAGCAAAGAAAAGGGGGATTTTGAAATTTCGAGTGAAATAAAAAGAAAGCAATTATAATCAACTAAAAATTAAGGAGAAATCAATATCAGGCAAATATCCAACCAAAGGTATAATTTCAGAATTGGTTCAGAGAATTGATCACAGATACAAGGATAAAATCTTCTATTCTTCACTAAATTGGTTATGGTTATTAACAAGCTCTAACAACCTATCTCTCCTTACTTTCTCGATAACCAAAACAAGCTCTTTGATTACTTCCCTTGTTAATAAATAACCCTAAACAAGCTCTTAGGATTTAATCTATCGACAACATTAATAATTAGAGAGACTATCAATTCTAGCCAACAAATACATAAGTTCGATTCATTTAGACTAGATCATATATCTTCATAACATAAATAAAAAATCTCTCTATAATCAACTATGTTATTTTACCACTAATATTAGAACATTTAAACAATTACGGATTTAAAGTTCTAAATGGCAATTTATTAACCTGATAATTGAACAACGGGCCCTTTGCATCAATCAATCAAGACAATAATTGTTAATAAACATAGAAGATATATAAATAGTGAAGAAATAAAAGAACACTGAAAATTATTTAGATCTCACAATTCTTGAAGAACCAAAACTTCAATTATCATTCAGCTGGAAGAAAAGTATTTAGCTACTCATAATTAAAAGAACACCTAAAGAAAAGAAAAGAGAGAGAGGTTTTCTTGTGAATAATCTCCCTATTTATAACTCCATCTAATAATAGTTACCCTATCTAGATAAGGAAGCAAATCCCACCTTAATAAGGAGTCTTGGCAAATCCTAGAGATAAGAATGGGTAACTAAATCTTTCCATCTGTCATATATATCCTTTTTCTCTAACAAATTCATAACCCTAGGTCAAAAACCTGGGATCTAGTAAGGCGCGCCCACGCTTTATCTGCTGCCTACTTCTGTGAACATTCTGGGAAAACAGGACGTGCCCACGCTTTAAGCAAAAACCGCTTTTGGAATGTATCTCTTTTTTAGCTCCGATTTTTCCTCTCCAAATCTCTTGATTTTGAATTCAATTTGATTTAACTCCTCAATCTACTCCACAAAATACGAAACATAATCAAAATCCAAGATTTAAGCATTTATAACCATTAAAACATGAGGAAATATAACAAATATATAGATATTATGAATTTTTGTCAAATTCCCCCACACTTAAACGATGCTTGTCCTCAAGCATACAATAGCTCAAGTTCGTCACCTTTTCTCATCATCGTTCCTTCTTCTACCTTTACTCATCCTCTATAATCCAAATTATCATGCCTTAAAGATTTAAATCTAAAGACAAATAAGAAATGAGCAATTTCATAGAGTAAATTCTTATAAACCACACCCATGAACTATCACCTCAATGATCTTCTTGAAATCAAAATGCAATAGGATCTAACACCCTCTCATTGGATTCACTCAATACGTTCAAAGTGTTTAGGGTATCAATGAACTCTCAAGTCAAAACATAGAAGATCTTTACCATAAGCTCGCTAATATATCACATCTTTATCATCAATGGATTGAATTGAATGCAAAAAATCTAAGGGTCTTAAATGGGTTGTAACGGGGCTTAGGTTAGGTGTGGTGAGAAGGAATTTTTAGGTACTTTTATCAAAGGAATTATACCACTTCTTCACATAAGGCACAACTCAATAACGTCAAATGTTTTCTTCGATCAATTCACTTCCAAACAATTGAAATTGCACAACTTTTCTTTCTTCCTAGCCCCCTATATATATATATATATATATATATATATATATATATATATATATATATATATATATATATATATATATATTAAAAGAAACCAAGGCACTTGTAACTTGAATCACTTTATTCCCAGCATCTTTCAATCCTTTCAAAGATAATTTGAAGCTTCATGTGAACAAGCTAGTATGATCCTTCAATTCAAGGTTCAAAAGAGGGAAATCGACAAAAGAATGGGTTGACATTGCTTATATCATGGTTAACTTCCAACAAAAGGGCCAAGGTTCAAAATTGGCTTTCTAAGGTAAAAATCAAGGTAGGCTTTTAAAGAAGGCTAAATAGCTCCACCTAGATGCCCTTATTAATTCAATGCATCCAATTCAATAATGTAGTCTCCTGACATGCATAACAAAGTAAGTTCTAGAAAATCAACTATGTATGACAATCACTCAATCAAGAAAAATGGAGCATGCTGTAATACGAGTGCTCATTGGCTCAAAAGCGCACAAAAAGGGTCATGTGCATTAGATCCCACACATTTTTCATTCAATCGATCATCAAGAGCAATTAATCACTGTGTAGTAAATAAGAATTCAACTATTCATGCTAATCCCTTATTACACCTCAATTTATCTCAATAATCCAAATCATTTAAGACAAGTATCGACAGAATCTAGAATTTAGAAGAGAAGGATCACAAACAAGAACTAAAGTATCACTTGGATTTTTGAAAATTTTCTTGAAAAATGACGCAAAAATTGATCAAAATGGAGCTAAAAGTGAAGTTCAAAGTAATATCAAATTCCTATGTCAAAGACCCTCCCCCACACTTAATCCATACATTGTCCTCAATGTATCAAAAATAGATGCTTAAAAACTATAAAAGAACAAGAGTAAGTAGAAAACTCCCCTGAAAATGTTGAACATCAACCAAGATATCAGTCACGTGCTTGGGGGTGAAAGTGGTGTGAATCCCATGTAAGCAAAGAAGAGTTAGGGCAACTGAGAAGGAAATAGAAAAAAAAAAGGCAATTTATTAACCTGATAATTGAACAACGGGCCCTTTGCATCAATCAATCAAGACAATAATTGTTAATAAACATAGAAGATATATAAATAGTGAAGAAATAAAAGAACACTGAAAATTATTTAGATCTCACAATTCTTGAAGAACTAAAACTTCAATTATCCTTCAGCTGGAAGAAAAGTATTTAGCTACTCATAATTAAAAGAACACCTAAAGAAAAGAGAAGAAAGAGAGGTTTTCTTGTGAATAATCTCCCTATTTATAACTCCATCTAATAATAGTTACCCTATCTAGATAAGGAAGCAAATCCCACCTTAATAGGGAGTCTTGGCAAATCCTAGAGATAAGAATGGGTAACTAAATCTTTCCAGCTGTCATACATATCCTTTTTCTCCAACAAATTCGTAACCCTAGGTCAAAAACCTCGTATCCAGTAAGGCGCGCCCACGCTTTATCTGCTGCCTACTTCTGTGAACATTCTGGGAAAACAGGACGTGCCCACGCTTTAAGCAAAAACCGCTTCTGGAATGTATCTCTTTTTGAGCTCCAATTTTTCCTCTCCAAATCTCTTGATTTTGAATTCAATTTGATTTAACTCCTCAATCTACTCCACAAAATACGAAACATAATCAAAATCCAAGATTTAAGCATTTATAACCATTAAAACATGAGGAAATATAACAAATATATAGATATTATGAATTCTTATCATACAACCTCAATAAATTTAATTACACAGTGAAATTATCAATATGCCCATTCATCTAAAAGACAAATATACCCTTCTAAAAATTCACCATCCTTAAATTGTCTTCTACGTGTATGACTCGTAGGCTCCTTATCATATCGATAGTGAGTAGTATCGCAATTGACACCAATCAATCGTCTCACTACACACAAACCAAGATTGACCCTTAGCAAGGCATCATGGCCACCCGATAGATTTACATTCAGCAAAATAGCTATCTATCAATGATATGGTTACCATGCAATCAAATCATTTCATCATATATTATCTCATCAAGGCTGAGGTACAGAAATAGTGTCAACCTCATATATCCTTGATATGCTTGTATTCAGGTACTGGACCAATGATTAGAATAATAAATTGGATTGAGCAACAACTCAATCCCACTGTGGCCATAGCTTTAGTGTCATTGTCATTCATTGAATTGCACCGTGAGATAGCTTCTCTCATACCCGGGAGTGATGAATCCTTTGTCGATCCACTATAGTCTTGATACACTCCTCGATATAGCCAATCACTATCGTATTGATAGCTCTGAATAGAACTACATTGGGCTAGCGTCAAATTACACCAATCGGTGCACAAGGCATTCCGGTTATCTCAAGTCTAAGGATCACATGTACCACCATTCGTTAGAGGATTTATTCCATAGACATTGGGATTACCATCCATTTGGAATCCTCTGGTGGGTCTGTCCAATGAACTTGCCTATAACAAGCACCCATGTGTTGCACCAAGTTGTCGACAAACAACCTTAACAAGTTAGATCAGTCACTACCTTTCGAGAGGGTCATTCAACACTATGATAGCCTTATCGTATTATCTATGTCCTTAGTCAGAATAATACTGGAGCTATAGACATTTCTAAAATAGCCATAATATGTAATCATAGGGTTCTTACTATCAAGATTTGAGACACTTGATACCCTTGTCACGGTTCTACCATCCTAAGGACATATATTAATACACACTATTATGATTTACACGATATAGAATAAAATGTCTTTTATTGATTAATAAATATTATTATAAAGAGTCAATTATATAATAATTGATCGGCTTTAGGGCACCTACTCTTACAATCTCCCACTTGCATTATAGCCAATCATTCATGTATTTAATACCGAATGACCTTAAGTGCTTTTCATGCATCTGCTACGATAGAGGCTTCGTCAGTGGATCAAGGAGATTGTCATCAGTATGCACTTTACTGATTTGCACATCTTTCCTCTCAACCATTTTTCTAATGAGATGAAATCGTCTTAGTATGTGTCTGGACTACTGGTGAGACTGCGGCTCCTTTGCTTGAGCTATTGCTCCATTGTTGTCAATATAGACATCTATTGGATCAACAATCGTGGAGAACTTCTTAATCCAAACTGTCTCCTTGGCCGCATTGAATAATGCAATATACTCAGCCTCTATTGTAGAGTCCGCTACAGTACTTTGCTTGGAGCTCTTCCAGCTCATTACTGTAACAACTGCTTTCTACTCATATACTCATAAAAATACATATAATAAAATACATGTATTATAACATAAATAAATGGGCCCAAAATTTTCTTTTATTAAATATACATATACTTTACACAAATATAAAGTATTATATATACAAAAGCTCTCAAAAACAGGGTGGACAGTGTAACTATTTCTCTTCGCTTACCGACATCCATATGACTGCGTCCACACCTAGATCCTGCAAAACACATAGAAACTACGGGGTGAGCACAAAAAGGCTCAGTAAGCAAATCCCCAACTCAACCATCCCCGTAACTCCTTCTCTTAATTCTTTTCCTTACATTACTCTCTCATTAACTCTGTTTCTCTTTCACATAGCTCTTTTCCTGTTAATTCTTTCTGAATGTCACAGCCACTTCTGCACCGATGGCACGACTGGAACCTCACGTTCCACTCTTCGTGACCGATACTCATTCAAATGTCACGGCCCTATCTGACCGGAGGCACGGCCGGAAGATCACAAAGCTCCCACTACTCGTGACCTTTTCTCATTTTTGTTTTCTTTCTGTTTCTATTTCTCATACTCTTCTTTATAAGTTCTCTGTTTTCCCGTCACGGCCTCTTCTGACCGGAGGCACGGCCGGGAACTCTCCCGCTCTACGTGACTCTACTCATTTCTCTACCGATCGGATTCGGTCATGCATGGATTCGAAACCTTTGGCCATATGAGTGTATAAACTCTCTCTGAATGTCACGACCACTTCTGTACCGGTGGCACGGCTGGAACCTCACGTTCCACTTTTCGTGACGATCACGGCCTTTTCTGACCGGAGGCACGGCTAGGGATCACAAAGCACCCACTCTCGTGACTTACTCATCACTCACGGGTTCCTCATCGCACAACCTACTCTATTCTCTTCTTTAACACTTTTCTCTCTTTTATTCTCTAGTGTTCAATCTCTCTTTCTCTTTACCATTAGAGTGTTCTCATTCTCTTTACTATTGGAGTTGCTTATTCTCAATATTCTCTACTTTCTTTCTCAAGCTATTACTCATCTCTTTCTCAAGCTAGTACTCATAGTATAGCTTAACTCTTAGAGTAGTCTATTCACAAAGTTCTCTACTCTTTCTAAAACTATTACTCATATTGTAACTTATACTCAAAATTCTCTACTCTCTCTCTCATGCTACTTCTCAAATGCATAATTAATGCATATGGATAGTTTATGCTCATTAATGCACTTATGAAATGTCAATATGCAATGTAGCAAGAATTAAGGTTGACTAATCATACTCATACTTCTCTTAGGCATTTCATCAAACAACTCATGTGCATACAAAAACTCTATTTTAACAATAGCTCTATTTCTTTCTCTAACCATCCAAAATTGGAAGTAAACTCCCTTCCATGGGCATAATCCCTACCATAGAAGAACACTCTCAAAATATACTCAATCTCATCTAACTTCATCTCAACTCATCACACATCCACACTTCTTATAAAGGAAAAGTATCTAACAAACTCAACATGAATACTTATCTCAATTTAATTTCTCTACAAACATCATATATCTCTACTCAATTTCTCAACAAGCATCATTTATACAAGCATAAAGAAATCTCTACTCAAATGATTTCTTAAACTTTAGCTTGAGTTGGATTTTACTTACTTGTGATGGAGTGATTCCACTAGCACTTCTCTTTACCTTTGATAACTTGTCTTTTCTCTACAATTTTAACCAACCATGCTATAAGACTTCACTTCATATAAAGGTAAAATTAACATCTAAAGCAAGAATCATTACCTTAGGATGTTTTAGATTACCTTCCCACTTCAAACTACTCAAAAAGCCTTCTTGAATCCTTGCAAGATTAAAGGAAAACTTGAGAGGAATGGAGAATGAAGGAGGCGGTGGAAGAAGAATGAATGAAGGGTTCACTAAGCTTCAACCCTTTTTTAGCTCAAAATATCCTCATTCATTCCCATAATGCCCTTGCTCTTTCTTGAAAATTCCACCTATATCCTTTGATTCATTACAATCACACCCCCATTCTAACATATTCTCCATGAAATTTCCTTACATTTTACTCCCCACTTTTCCTACTAATTAGGGGTAGAATGGTCAAATTGCCCTTAGGGAAAAATATCTAAAAACTTGAACACAAAACTCAGCCGTCTCTTCGCCCTGGCGAAAACTCACAGCAGCTACACCATGGGCTTAAAACACCTCTTCATCGTGGTGAAGCTTCTTCTTCGCCCCGGCGAAGCCTACAACCCTAAAATTCGCCAAGTCTTCATAATTTTCAGGGCAAACTCTTAACCAAATCAACTCATCAATCCAACTAAGGGCCAACCAACCGAAAATGACAACATGCAAGCCAATCATCAAATCTTAACTACGTACCTCAAGTGGGGCGTTACACCCCCATTGAGACAAAATACAAACCTGGATTGCGAGCAATGATCATCTTTATCCATTTGAAAATTAGCATCACTGTATCCTCTCACAATAAGCTCACATTCCCCTCCATAAACCAAAAATATATCCTTAGTCCTTTTCAGGTACTTAAGGATGTTCTTGATAGCTATTCAGTGACGCTCACTTGGATCCGATTGATATTTACTACAAGTGCTTAATGCACATGAGACATAAATCTGAGTACACAACATGGCATACATGATGGATCCAATTGCTGATGCATATGAGATCCTCTTCATTCTATCTCTCTCATCTTATGTTCAGGACACTATCCTTACAAAGAGAGACATCATGTGACATCGGAAGAAATCCTTTTTTGGATTCTTCCATACTGGATCTCTTCAGTACTTTGTCTATGTATATACTCTGACTTAAGCCAAGCAACCTACGCGATCTATCTCGATAGATCTTTATTCTAAGGATGTAGGTTACTTCTCCTATGTCGTTCACGGAGAAGCACTTGGATAACCAAGTCTTTACCAACTGCAAGTTCGGTATATCATTCCCGATCAGAAGTATGTCGTCGACATACAACACCAAGAATGTCACTGCGCTCCTACTTACTTTCTTGTAAACACAGGGCTCATCTTCATTCTTGATAAAACCGAATTCTTTTACGGCTTCATCAAAATAAATGTTCCAGCTCTTTGAAGCTTGCTTGAGTCCATAAATAGACCTCTGCAACTTGCATATCTTATTAGCTTGTCCATTAAGAATGAAACCATCGGGTTTTGTCATATAAACATCCTCTTCAAGGTTTCTGTTCAAGAAAGCTAGCTGTTTTGACATCCTTTTGCCAATTCTTATAGTCATGATATGTAGCAATCGCAAGCATAATCCGAATGGATTTAATCATGGCAACCGGCAAAAAGGTTTCTTTATAGTCAATGCCATGAATTTGTTTGAAACCTTTGGCACCAGTCGTGCCTTTTAGGTATGCACCTTGCCATCCATGTCAGTCTTCTTCTTGAAGACCCATTTACACCTTATGGGTTTTACTCCTTCAGGTGGATCCATCAGAGACCATACTTGGTTCTTATACATGGAGTCCATCTCAGATTTCATGGTGTCAAGCCATTTAATGGAATCTGGATCCGATATAGCGTCTTCGTAGGTTTTGGGTTCATTGTCTAGGTAGACTAATACTTCACCATGTTGAGTCACGAGAAAACTATATCTCTTGGGCTCATGGCGTACTCTTCCAGACCTACATAGTTCCTATGCTACTTGAGGCGGTTCACTTTGACCCACAGATTGTGGAGTAACCTCCTCACAATATTCAATCATTTCTTGTGGTACATCTTCTCGTCCTTCATCTAATGTATCTTGTGGTTCTAAAACTTCATCAAGTTCTACTTTTCTCCCACAGTACTTCTTAGAAAAAAATTCATTTTCTAAAAAGACACCAGTACAAGCAAGAAAAATTTTGCCCTCTTTTGGATGATAGAAATAGTATCCTTTAATCTCCTTAGGATACCCCACAAATATGCATTTGTAGGATTTCGGGCCCAGCTTGTTTAAAGTCAATTTCTTGACATAAGCTTCACAACCCCAAATCCTTAGATAAGGCAAGTTGGGCTTTCGCCCAATCCATAGTTCATATGATGCAGGTAGTTCATTACGTGAGTCACAACCTCTAAGGCATAACCCCAGAATGATGCAGGTAGATCACTAAAACTTATCATAGACCTAAACATGTCAAGTAAAGTCATATTCCTCCTCTCAAACACTCCATTGTGTTGGGTGTGTACGGAGGGGTGAGTTGTGATATTATCCCACATTCCTTCAGGTATTCAGAAAACTTTGAGCTCAAGTATTCACCTCCTCGATCCGACCGAAGAGCTTTAACACTTTTGTCCAACATATTATGTATTTCATTCCTGAATTCTTTGAATTTATCAAAGGCTTAAGATTTATGTCTTATAAGGTAGATATAACCATATCTACTGAAATCATTAGTAAATGTGATGAAGTATGAATATCTACCTCTGGCTTCAACTGTTAGTGGACCGCATACATCACTATGGATGATGTCTAATAGTTTAGTAGCCCTTTCACTTTATCATATGAAATGCGACTTGGTCATCTTGCCTAAAAGGCATGACTCGCATACCTCAAATGACTGGACACAGGCTACAACCTCAGTAAATTTAATTACACAGAAAAATTACCAATATGCCCTTTTGTCCAAAAGACGAAAATACCCTTCCATAGTTAACCACCCTTAAACTATCTCCTTATGTGTGTGACCCGAAGGCTCCTCGTCATACTGGCAGTGAGTAGTATCGCGATTGACACCAATCAATCGTCTCACTACACACAAACCAAGATTAGCCCCTAGTAAGGCATCATGGCCACCCGATAGATTCGGATTCAACGAAATAGCTACCTGTCAACACTATAGTTACCATGTAATCAATCTTTCATCATCTGTTATCTCATCAAGACCGAGCTACAGAATTAGTGTCAACCTCAATTACTCTCAATATATATGCATTCAGTTAGTGGACTAATGACTAGAATAATAAATTAGATTGGGCGATAACCTAATCTCATTATGGCCACAGCTTTAGTGTCATTGCCATGTACTGAATTGTGCCATGAGATAACTTCTTTCGTACTCAAGAGTGATGAATCCTCTATCGATCCACCATAGTCTTGATATACTCCTTGATGCAGCTAATCACTACTATATTGATCGCTCTGAATAGAACTACGTTGGGCTAGTGTCAAACTACACTAATCAGTGCACAAGGCGCTTTGGTGATTTCAAGTCTAAGGATCACATGCACCACTATTTGTTAGAAGATTTGTTCCATAGACACTGGGGTTACCATCTATATGGAATCCTCTGGTGGGTTAGGCTAGTGAACTTGCCTACAGTAAGCACCCATGTGTTGCACCAGGTTGTCGGCAAACAATGTTGACAAGTGAGATCAGTCACTGCCTTTCAACAAGGGCGTTCAACACCATGATAGTCTTACTGTATTATTTGTGTCCTTGGTCAGAATAATACTGGAGCTACAGACATTTCTAGAATGGCCACCATATGTGCTCATAGGGTTCTCACTATCAAGATTTGAAACACTTGATACCCTTGTCACGGTTCTACCATTCTAAGGGCATATATCAATACATATAGGTATGATTTACATGATATAGGATAAATTGTCTTTATTGATCAATGAGCATTATTACAAAGAGTAAATTCTACAATAATTGATTGGTTCTAGGGCACTTACTATAACACCACATCCTGTGTCAATGACCTAAGATGTTGAAGGAGAGAAGTTATTCTCAATCATGTACATACCTGAAGTCAAAGCGTCTGACTTTTTCTTGTTAACGAGGAAAGCCTTGTAGTGCTTCCTCTAGTGGCTAGACTTGCCACAATAGAAGCAAACTATCTTCCTACCTTTCCCAATGACACCCTTAGGCTTGAGAGCAACCTGTCCTTTGGGCTTGGGATTGGCCTTGCCTTTCCCTTGCCCTTACCCTTACCCTTTTCTTTACAGTAAAACAGGCTTGGACTTTTTCATGTCCTACTCCATAGTCCTCAGCATGTTCAGAAGCCCTGACAAGGATTTCACCATTGTGTTCATATTGAAGTTCATTATGAATGGTTAAAATAAATTAGGTAGTGACTGCAGAATTAAATCCACTTGTAAGTTTGCATCCACACCAAACCCCAAAGTCTCAAGCCTCCCTATGTACCCAATCATCTTGAGCACATGAGGACCAACTTGGGCTCTCTCAGTCATACGACTCCTAAACAATGCACTCGACACCTTATACCTCTTATGTTGAGCATTTCCTTCGAAAAGTCCTTCAGGTGCAAAATCATAGCGGCAACATCCATATTCTCATGCTGCTTTTGCAGCTCAAGTGTCATCGATGCTAGTATAATGCATTAAACATTATCAGCATCATCAAGGAACGCTTGATATGTGTCATTTACTTCTTGAGTGGTATCAAGATCAGGCTCAGCCATATAAGGCTTGTTAAGGATATATAATTTCTCTTTGGACTTTAGTACAATCCGAAGATTTTGATACCAGTTCGAGAAATTAGATCCATCTAGCTTGTTTTCTTTTCAATTATCGATCGTAGGTTGGTATTGCTCATTTTGGTGAATCTACAAATGCAGAAAAGTAAAAGTCATTATAATATTCATTATTATTTAATAAGGTCTTTTATTAAAAATGCTCCCACTATTTTTCTCAAGCCAATAACGCTCACTATTTTGTCATAAAAGCCCGTTGGCTTTCCTAATGGACAGAGATCCCATCTAGCCCAATTCAAACCTTCGCTTTGGTGAACAAGCCAACAAACTTAATCCACACCAATTAATAGCTCCCACTACCAACCTCAAATGTGAAACAAGGCAACAAACATATCACACAATTCAATGGCCGAAGCCATCGTCCTCAAGTGTGATTCTCAGTATCAGTAGAGTGGACACTACATATTGCCACGTACACACAACAAGTGTACTTCTCTACTATGCCTATGATATGCTTTTCAACCTTCGCTTTGGCAAACAAGCAAAACATATCATTTAAGTCGACCCATCAGCATTAAGGAAAACTCTAATGAAATTTAACCTCCCACTATTAGAAGTGTAACCTTTGCTTTAGAAAACAAGGTTTCGACAAACAATGGTTTGATTAAACATATGGTGATGGAAGGTGTACATCTGACTTAATATACTTTATTTAATGGTTTTATTTTATGTCTCACCAGTTTTATCTTTATTAGCATGTTATAGTCATAACATACACCCTTAGCATGCATTCTAAGCATTTAAGGAAACGTGCCAATACATGGCCCAACTAAAACCTATTTCCTGAAGCCTAGAGAAATCAGTGGGTCACCTAAGGATCTTGTAATAAATATCTTGAGTCTTTAAGTATGATTGCTTCATCCTTACTCCATCTTCAAGTACATCACAAATTACATCATACTAAATTTACAGTGAAATTAATTCTATACTAATTTTACATCAATAAAATTAGAAACCTCGAGTTACGTTCGAGGGAAATAAGATGAGAAGAGAATGTACATCGAGAAGAAAGGAGAAAGACAGGGCATGCAGGCCCCATTTAAAATATTTACAATCATACATAGCCAAAAATATATTTTAAAACATTCACCATAGGTCTAAAGCTCATGTACCAGGCACTATACAATTTTTCAAACAAGAATTATTGCATACATTCAAAACAATCAATTTTGAATTGGGTGCGTTGATTTATAAAATTACCCTCTTGAATTTGCAGAATTACATATTGGTCCAGCATTATAAAAATGCTACAACAGTATTCATGCCACGACATAGTTTTATTATGCCGCGGCGCAGTGCAACACAGTCATAAATATGCGCCACGATGAAGTTCTATTTCGCCGAGGCGCAAACCTAGCACCTTGCGCTCTGACAACGCATTCACATCGTGGCGTAGTTTTATTACGTTGTGGTGAGATCAAGCAATTTTATGATTTGATGCGCTACTTCGTCATTTTCATGCCACGACGTAGTTTTATTATGCCGCGACCCAAATCGCGCGTTGCATGATTTTACGACACTTTCACGCTGCGGTGAAGTTTTATTTCACCGCGGCTCAAATCGCGCAATTTTGCAATCACGTAGCGTAATCATGCCACAACGAAGTTTTATTTCACTGCGGCCTATTTGCGTGTTCCAGTCGCTCAACATATCTCGCGATCATGTCGTGGCCAAGTTTATTTTGCCGCGGCTTGTTTATGTATTCAAGGCTTATGAGGCTCAACGCCGCAGTGCAGAAGAACTGTGTCGCAACGTAAATCGTAATTCCAAAATACTGTTCATGTGCAAGTAATACAAAATTGATCCAACGTGAATTCGTCAACAAACCCAGTATATATATTATTATTAATCAATTTAAGCAATTTTAATAGATTGAAAAACCTAAACATGAATTTTCTAACAATCAATTTAGGCAGCCAATCAAAAATATAATTAAAATATATACAATCAAAATCCTAGGCTCTAATACCACTATTAGTAATCAACGAACGATGGCAGTGGAAAAACAAAAAAAAAAATTCGCTCATTGATTACTCTGATTTTGCCAAGATCAGGGTCTGATGTGTATATATTTTACATGCTTAAATAAAAATAATGAAAATCCATACAAGGGCTCGATTATACCTGCGATTGGAGGCTCTGTTAATGTCTTTGAATGTGATTCGCTACCAATTCGAGAATGGAATTGAACTCACGTCGTTCACACAAAGACAATACACCAAAGACCAAGAATTAATTTTGCTATAATTAATTCTTGGCTTTAAGGAATCTAAACTTTGGAAGATTGAGTGTACAGAGAAAGAAGAGAAAAAACAAATTCTCTTAAAAACTCTCCACGGCCAAGAATAAACCTAATTTTGCTTCATTTATATAATGAGGCAAATATCCCTTTCACCCTTCAAGTTTAGCAGCAACCCAAACTTAGGTAGAATTGCATATTAACCTAACTTAATTATTTAGTTTAAATATTAATATTAACTCTAATAATTAAATTTATAATTTTGCTAAATTACTCCAATAATATAATTGGACATAGGCTACAATGTCAGTAAATTTAATTACACAGTAAAATTACCAATATACCCATACATCTAAACGACAAATATACCCTTCCAAAAAGTCACCACCCTTAAACTATCTTCTAAGTGTGTGACTCGTAGGCTCCTTATCATATCAACAGTGAGTAGTATCGCGATTGACATCAATCAATCGTCTCACTACACACAGACCAAGATTGGCCCCTAGCAAGGCATCATGGCCACCCGATAATTCAGGTTCAGCGAAATAGTTACCTATCAATGATATGGTTACCGTGCAATCAAATCCTTTCATCATATATTATCTCATCAAGGCTGAGGTACAGAAATAGTGTCAACCTTAGATATCCTTGATATGTTTGTATTCAGTTAGTAGACCAATGATTAGAATAATAAATTGGATTAGGCAACAACTCAATCCCACTGTGGTCATAGCTTTAGTGTCATTGTCATTCACTGAATTGCACCGTGAGATAACTTCTCCCATACCCGGGAGTGATGAATCCTTTGTCGATCCACCATAGTCTTAATACACTCCTCGATGTAGCCAATCACTATCGTATTGATAGCTCTGAATAGAACTATGTTGGGCTAGTGTCAAACTACACCAATCGGTGCACAAGGCACTCCAGTGATCTCAAGTCTAAGGGTCACATGCACCACCATTCGTTGGACGATTTATTCCATAGACACTGAGGTTACCATCCATTTGGAATCCTCTAGTGGGTCTGTCTAATGAATTTACCTATAACAAGCACCCATGTGTTACACTAGGTTGTCAGCAAACAACATTGACAAGTGAGACCAGTCACTACCTTTCAACAGGGTTGTTCAACACTATGATAACTTTATCGTATTATCTATGTCCTTAGTCAGAATAATACTGGGGCTACAAACATTTCTAGAATGACCACCATAAGTGATCATAGGGTTCTTACTATCAAAATTTGAAATACTTGATACCCTTGTTACGATTCTACCGTTCTAAGGACATATATCAATACACACAATTATGATTTACACGATATAGAATAAAATACCTTTTATTGATTAATAAACATTATAACAAAGAGTCAATTCTACAATAATTGATTGGTTCTAGGGCACCTACTCTAGCAGGTGAAGAATCAAAAATCGAAAATATGATGAATGGTTACCAAAATGTTAGCAAGACGCGAAGATAATGGAGGTTGAAAATCAAAAATCAAGGAATATGTGATCAATCAAGGAGCCACTGACAGTGTTGTCGACTTGTCGGCGAATCGGCAACTGCTGTTTGGCAATCGGCGACAGTCGGTGACTCTCAGTGTAAGCACTCTAACACTCTTAGTCTCTCACTCAAAGTTGAAGGCGGCACACAAACACACACCCTTAGTTGAATGTTAGGGACCAAGGGGTTTACTTTTTATAGGGATTTTACTATTTTAGGTCTTTTGTTATAAATCGGTTAAAAAAACCGATTTTGGTTAACCGATTTTTTTTTAGGGGTAAAATCGGTAACATAACCAAAAATCGATTCACATATTTTCCCGAACCGATTTCAATAAAAAACCGTTTTTTCGTTTTCAGTTTGGGTCCAGTTTTTTGATTCGGTTTTTGAGTTTTTTTTTTCCCAACCCTAATAAGCATAACATTAATAATCATTCTTCAAACAAAGTGATAAAAGGCTCATTATAAAAGCTTCGAAGTAAGCATATTGTATATGAAACAAAATCGAATGGCTTACGTAAAATGTGACAATATGATAATATAAAGATAATATGTTTTAGAAACATAGCTTAACAAACTCATTTATATAAAATGATTATCTGATCAAAGACTAATTCAAAATGTGGTACAATGTAAAATGCAAACAAATTGTGATCATATACAATTCAACAAATTAATATGGTAACATACTTTATTATATCATGGATTTATATATAAATAAAATGGTTATCAAGTGTATATATTTTACTATTTCTTAATATTAAGACATTTCGTTAAAAAAAAAAAAAAAATTCAAATCAACTCAGAGTTATCAAAATTGAGTTTCTATATGTAAGAACAAAAATCTTAGTTTTTTCTCCAAAAAACAAACAATTAATCTTTGCATCTAAAATTTAAGCACATTTGATTCATTTGAAGAGACCGATTCACATTATATATATACTTTCGTATAATTAGGTTTACGTAGGTTAGTTTATTTAACTCTTTTGTAACCTCTAAAGTCTAAATCCCAGGACCTTGATCATTGATGGCCCAAAGTGTTGCAGCTTTATCGCATATCTTATGTTATCAATGGATACCATTTCGTTTCAATCATTGTAAAACCTTCTTTAGTTTAATAATTTTGTTATTGAAGTCTTAATTAAGATATAACCATATAATAAAAGCTAGCACTATCTGTTTATACATGCGTATCTTTTTGTTAGCATTATCATTTCAAATCTCTTGCTTTGTGTCAATCATATCTATCATCCCTTAATATAAAATAAACTTCAATTCTTAAGTAGCCCCACAAAGGTTACACCGTAGCTAATAGCCACAATACAAATGAATAAGCCATAGGAGAGAATCATGGAAAGAAAATTAGCTACTTTTCCTAGTTATCATTTTTTATATATATGATCAAGTGAGCATCATCAGAATATCCTCAATTCAGAGTGTTGCTACCCACAATTAACTGAATAATTTATAACAAGATTTGCCATCATATTTTAATACAAAAATGACTTGATATGTAGTTTATGTGCATGCATCAATAACGACTGTTGCCATTTTCATTGTACATTTACATCCTTTCTCATCATGTAACTGTTATAATTTTATTGGGTTTGACGATAGTATAAAACTAATACATAAAAAGACTGAACGTAGCTAATAACTTTTCTCAAATATGTCTTCAATTTTATATGGTCACTTCGATTTTTGATACTCTTAATTAATTAAATATGAATGAACAAGAGTAATTACAAAGGTATGAATTATTTGCTTATTAATCTAAGTTTTTAGGTCAAATTATGGTCGTGAAGCTTCCAGCTTATGACAACTGGTATTAGAGTTAACCTCAATCCTGTCTTTCAATGTCCCATCAAATGCCCATGTAAAAGAGTATCCACATGTGATTGTGGGTTCACTCGAGAGCAAGATGGACGAGTAGGCAAAGAGGCCTCACCTGTGATAGAGGTGTCACAAGATTCGGTGGGAGAGAATGTCATGAATCCCACATCAGAAGAGAAATAACAAGGGTCTTGAGTTTATGAGAGAATCCCTCCGCCTAATAGTTTAGTATTATGGCCAGGCCGTAACACTTGGCTTGGTTGGTGTCTTCAATTTTGATCACGTGTCAAAACCCTCAAATGGTTCTATATATTATTCTCGGGCAGGAGAGGGATCCCAACTCACCTTACTAGTGGCTGTAAAGTACCAACTGTATAAAAAAGAAGCAAAAATTTTGGTCCTATACATGCATCTATGTTTGGCAAATAAAATTTTGATTTTGGCTATAAATGGGCTGCGCTGAGATATTATTCTATCCAGAGTCACATCACAGTTTGCAGGCACTAGTACTAGCAATTATTTCAATTTTCCTCTTTCTGTGAATCAAGAACCACATACACATAAAGTTTATTTCACCGACAGAATTCTTTACTTTTAACATTTATCTAACTAGTTTTCCTCAACTTTACAGTGGAATATGAACTGTGAATTATTAAACAAAAAGTTCGATACTGTGACTACACTAGTATTAAAGATACGGGGAATACCATCCTCCAGCTCTCTCTCCTATGAATTATTGCATCCAACTATAACATCACCAAAATGATTATTATGGTAACATATTAGAGCTCTGTTTGATAAAAATGTTATTAGTAAATTAGTTTACATATAATCTAAATAGTCATAATAAACCTACTTTCTTATGCAAGCTTACTCTCAAGTCCCTTTAGGAAAACCATACATATAGAAGTTTGCATGAGAAAGCTTGAACAAAATACAAGTTTTCAACAGTGACGAGTACATTTACTAAATTTTCCCCATAGGTTCATTTAACGTCCACCTTTTGACTGCAAAATGTTAGTATATATATGTGCATTGGCTTTAGAACAATGTGAAACCTCATTGTAGAAATTGAACTGGAATAAGGAATAGCAAGAGAAGGAAAAGATGCTAGCTAGCTAAAGAAAAAGGAATTGAATGAGTTGAAGTCTTTAGTTTACATTTTCAAATATGATTCCATAGAAGAATAAGAAGAAAAAAATTAAAAGTCCTTGGACGCCTAAATATGGAAACCCACTTCTATTATTACTAATTCAACTAAAGAAGTGACACAAACTGAATCTCTTTACTGGAAATGCGCTTAACCACTATCTTTACCTGTGCGACATTTTGGTGGAGGAGCTCTTTATACCCTTAAATTCTTGGAAAGAAAATATATTTTAAATTAATCGTTAAATTGGAAAGGTTCTACGAACACCCAACATGGGAATTTCTTCTTTTTTTACCTTTAATAAAAAAGGCCTCGAGTCTTTCCCAGCTTGAGATTGTCTTCACAGGATCAGCTGAAATTCTTTCCTTCTTTTGTTGAGGAGCAGAAAAATGAATAGTACTTTAATGGACATCTCCGCTCTGGTTCGTTCTTTTCAAGCTCAGCCTCAGGGAAAAGTACAAAACTTAATCTGGGAGGAAAAGGCACACAAATGATGAGCAAACTAAAATCAAATAAATAAATTAAAAGACTCAACCTGTGATTTTAATTATATTATAAAGTTTCAAAATCTCTTTTTGAAACTTCTGGAGGGATAACTACTTCAAATAGACATACAACATATATATGAAAAGATCGTTTCTTCAAATAGTAAAACACTCAGATTGATCAAATGAAAGAAACTGAAATAGCTTATACTTGAAACATCTAAAGGGATAACTATAATTATGCATAAAAGAGAGAAGAAAAACTCACCGATCCATAAGAGACTATGGAGAAATAGCTATTACGTCTCATTAAAATTTTTCTTTATGGCATTTTCCAAAGCTTTATAAAACCTTTTTGTTTTTTGTTTTTTAATTTATTTCTGTCCACTCAATTCTTTTTTTATGTAATGTAAGGAATAAAGGAAATCATTATGCTTAATTAATGGCTCATCTATCATACATAAAATTCCATGTATACTCCTTATTTCTTACGCAAATGGCATATATGTTAATTGAATTTCATCGACTTTCAACTAAAAACCAAAAAATAATTACTCCAAAATTTATGTTTTCAGCTGATCACTTTCATCAAAATTGTCAATTCCCTTCCATTTTAAATCTAAATTTCATAATTTAATTACAGAGATATATAGGACCCACAATATACTCGGTCCAATAACTTCGGTCACTTCTTTAATATATCATCCTAATCAGGTGGATGAATAATGTTACCCCATTCAATTATTATTGAGTCATTGATATAATATGTTTGTAACTTATATAGGGTGAAATCAACAACTTTTTGTGTCAAGAATCAAATAAATAAATATCTAACTCTTAATTTGATCTGACTTTTGGTATGACTTTTGTTGTATAGTATGGCTTAAGATGATGAATTCCATTGGCTTTGAACTTTGAACATTTGTGGTTTTTGTTTGAACTAATTTGATAATACAAAATCTATGTCGCAATTTGGGAGTTTTAAAATTAATTAAGGTAATGCATTGATTAGATTAAGAGTACGTGAGAGGTAGTAGGAAGAATAAGAATCTAATTCTTAACCCTATGGTTTCTCTCAGGCTAGCTATATATGCCCTGTAATTTAGCTTTTAAAACGATGACACCATCTTATTTTCTTACTATTCCTCGTTAATTTGGACATTTTGGTAATCCACACCAAGCATTTTGCCTTGAGGTTCTATGGATCTAGATAGCTTCTCAACACTATAAATATGGAGCTTCAACTTCTATGTCAGATAAGTAGAAAAAAGAAAAATATATTACTAGATCATTCTCTCTCTAATAGCAAGAATGTCATCAGATCCTCTTGTAGTTGGCAGAGTGATTGGAGATGTTGTTGATTGTTTTAATCAAACTGTTAAAATGGCAGTCACCTACAACTCTTCCAAGCAGGTATACAATGGCCATGAGCTGTTTCCATCTTCAATAACTCTGAAACCTAAGGTTGAGGTTCATGGAGGTGATATGAGATCTTTCTTCACATTGGTAAACTTTACTTATTCTTCTTTTTCTCTTCTTTATTTATATCATCTACTTCATGAAATTGAAGAGACTCTTCTTCTTTTTGCTATAAATAGATCATGACAGACCCAGATGTTCCTGGTCCAAGTGACCCATACTTGAGGGAGCATTTACACTGGTATAATCTCTAACTCTCCAATCCCACCTCAAAAAAAAATTACGTACTAACTAATAACAGGAAATTAATTATAAGAATGAATTTTTTTTCAATTCCCCTATTTCCCTGGAAAACGACTCAACTATTCATGACGCATGCATATATAAACTTTGCTTAAATTAGTCAACCAATCATGACCTAATTTTGGAAATGCTTCAAGAGTTATAGCTGAGTATGCATCGTCCGTATAATTTATTTCAAGACGGATACTTTTGTGAAGCGTATTTTCTTGCAAATTGGGAAGAAAAGTTGTATATAATAAAAATGATTGTAGCAATGTAAAATCTCTCAACTTTAATTGATTATTCTTACAGGGTGGTGACAGACATTCCTGGCACAACCGATGTCACGTTTGGTAAGTAGTTTAATAATCCACAGAGAGATATTTAAAGGAGTAATAATTATTGATATAGCAAAGGTTAATATATATATACATACATGTGTGTGTGTGTGTTTTACATCACAGGAAGGGAATTGGTGAACTATGAAATGCCCAGGCCAAACATTGGGATTCACAGGTTTGTTTTCCTTCTCTTCAAGCAGAAACGCAGGCAAACAGTGATAAGCGTACCATCGTCAAGGGATGGCTTTAACACAAGAAAGTTTGCAGAAGACAATGACCTTGGTCTGCCAGTTTCAGCTGTGTTCTTCAATGCACAAAGGGAAACAGCTGCAAGAAGACGCTGATGAATCATGAAATGAAAGTAAAAAAAATTAAGTAACTACTCCAGAAGAAAAAGACGTATATAACATGTTAAAGTGAGAAGGCAGTGGTGTATTATTAGATATATATTTAGTGTTTAATGGGTCATCAAGAATAAAAGCCTGGGTAAATAAGTACTATGCATGCCATATCTCTGAGTGGATGCATATGTAACCTATCCCAAAATACCAGCTTTTGAAGTTATCAATTAATCTCCTACTTTGTAATTCTATATGTATCATTTTATGGTTTCAGTGTGTTACTTTGTAGTTTAGTTTTCTAGAAATAAAATGGAGAAAAAGAAGCTGGGGTTTTAGTTAATGGAATTTCCTGTAATTGAATCCCCTTTCGCTCTCTCTATCTCAAATTTCATTCTTATTTGCATGTATTTAAGCATATGAATGTGGCTTCTCTTATTTATCATGTTTAATTCTATTGTTTTGCACTTTCTTTGCGTGTTTATTGACCAGGAGTTTTGGGGTTTAGCTTTTGTTACTTTTGGTATTTTCTTTGATGATTTGACAACCGAGACTACAAACAGCGTAGGTTTTCCAAATCAGCTGTTTCCGCCTACCAAGTGTGACCTACCGTTTTCCATTTTCATCTTTGATCTCTAGGCTTTGTCAGTAAATGTTATGTTGAAGAGAATGCTTCTTTTTTTAAATCATTATTTTCCGGGACCAAAAAAAAGAGTTTCAATTTTCTGCAGAAGGATAATGATTTAGTACCTTGAGATCAGAATGAAAACATCACCTGGTCTATATTGGAGGTTAGTGCCAAAAAGAACCTTACAGGCCCCCACGGTAACTTCAAAAAGTGTGGATAGGCCAAGTTTCTAAAAGCATCACACCATCCAAATAAAGCAAATAAATGAAAATGATCAACGCAAAAAGAAGTAAAACTAACTAGCTATCGTCCATTTTGTTTTCCCAAATGCTAACTCCATTTTTATCAATTCTATATTCCATGCATGAAAAGAAACTTCATATGTATGCATCTTTCAAGATTTAATCTATATTTGAACGTCATTTGGATATAATCAAGAATTATATATGTTATGCCAAAAATACATTGATGTAAATACCATCGGTTAGAGTTAAACAAGTACTTAAAGGTAAAATAACATTAGTTGTCAAAACCAAACCGACCTAGTTTTTATTAAGAGTGTTTATATCAATCTTATCCCATTTTAAAATCAGGAATAAGGAGGAGTTCCCACGTGTCAAGACAACTTGCAAAAATACTTATTACATTGAACTCAAATATATAAATAAGCAACTCTCTTCATGGAAGAGGAGACTGTGCATACATTCGAGCTTCAACTATTATTTTTTTCTGTAAACAAAGCATATTCTATCTTTGTACGTCTTACAGGCGATATTAGAAAAATAATCAGAAAATAATAAAATAACAGTGAATGAAGGATTTTATCATTGCATCCGAACTATTATAAAAATCTCTTTTACTAATCTTTTATTTATTTTTCTTCAAACCGTATAATATCACTGCACTATAATCAACTTTTATAATCATCTTACGTGTAATTTTATAACATTTTACACGTACAAAATTGTTACTGTCAAAATTTGGTATCAACAATATATTAGATTTTTAAGTGATCTAGTACATGGATAAAAATTTTACGAACAAGCAGTTACACGTTTTAGTTTCAGTTCATTTATAACCGAAAGATAAACAAAGAGGACACGTGGTTGAATTGCTTCTGTAATTTGTCTCTGTTCTTTTACAAAACAATCTTTCACTTGAGTTGACATGGCATTACAAATAAGTTGGCGGTGAAATATCTAGGAAGATAAATATCTAGGAAAGATTCTTTATTTGATTCTTTCCATTTAGAAAAAAACAAAATCATCAATTTCATTCTTTTGAAATTAAACCACTTTGCCCATAGCCTAATCTATATTTCTGTCATATGTCAAATCATTACAAATCAATCTTACTACTACAAGAAGTTTGTTTCGATTTATTTACTGCTCTGCTGCTCATGATCACATGAGTTAATTTAATATTAAGTTTTTTCATAACACATTTCTAATTATTACTACACAGTTTATATATAAAAATATTGCATATCAAATAATAAAAGATTAATGAATAAAATCATATAAAGGGATTTGTATAGTAAACGCTTGTGTATTTGACCTTTTTGTAACGAGTCCGTTGGTTTTAGAAATGAGACCCTCATCCCATTACTCTTTTCGATTAACCTTATCAGATGGTAAGGTAATATTGATATATATTTTTTTTCATAATAGCAATTTGGACCTTTTAAACTTTGGGCCGAATGATATCCTCCCACCCAAACTTTGCCCTAACAACATTTATTACCTAAAAAATTTGAAAACGACAACTACCCACTTTCCTTCAGAAGCTGTTAGTAATATCCGTTTGAAAAATGATAGGATGATAATTTTCTATGTAAGCAAAATTACAATTAATGTTAATTAAAATTCCAGAATCCACTACAGTAAATAATGCTTCATCTTCTACAAAACTCTCCTGAAATTTCTCTTTGCCATGTGTTTGGCAGAGTGCTTCTCTCCTTTTTTTTTGTTAGTATGGAACGGAACAAGTATTTGAATTGCTAAAGACTAAAGACGTAAAGTATGAATTTTTCGAGGCAAAGAATCCAAATTTAACAACTAACAGTAGACATGTATACATCTCAGAAAAAAGTTATATCAGAACAAAACACTTATCCTTTAAACAAGTCAAACGAGAGCTAACAGTTATATTTAACCATTTTCCATGAAATTGTATAAATCTGTAGTAAGCAGTTTCAAAAAACACACCTCCAATTTGTCTTCATAATATGGAGCTTTGTTTGAACGCAAAACCTCCATCATCCACACCTCCACCAAATTTAAAGTTGAGGTTGCCCCACAAACTTCTAAGAAGATTGAAAATTATTTTTACCCAAAACTAGATTCTTCAACGCCTTAAAACACCCAAAACAAATATACCTAAAAATTTCAAAGTAGACAAGATCAAAATAACCTCTACAACATATCTAAAACCAACACCTATTTCTAAAAAATCACGAACACAACAAAAAAAACAAAAAACAATAAACCAAATCATAAGAACAAAGATCTTTCATCAACTTCTAACACGTTAATACTTGGTTCATAATAAAAATAAGAATTAGCGTAGTGACGATAAGCTAAAATGATGAGAGCGTACCGAGTGGATGCGATTCAATCGGAATCGCATCCGACCGAGTAGAATCACATCCGATTTGATGCTATTCCAGTCGAATCGAACCTAGCCAAGTGTGTTTTGACCAGAATCGCTCTGGTCGGATGCCATTTGGCTGGATAGGAAGATGAAGATGGGAAGAGAGGGAGATGGAGATGAAGAAGAAGAAGATGAGAGGAGAAGGAGGGGGAGAGGGTGAGAGAGAACTAGAAGGAAAGAGAAAAGAGAAAGGGAGAAGAAAGAAAAGAGAAAGAGAAGAGGTGGAGAAGATGAAGAGATGAGATGGAAAGTGTTATGATTTGTGACCTATTACCAAACTAATTCTACTAATCAAACCAACCAAGAACACACGCACACACAAGCAATCTAATAGTAACAGAACAGCACAATGAATTTTACCGTGGTTCACTTATCCAAGAAATGATAGACTACATCCATGTTGAGCTCCACAATTTAGGGGCTCTCCGCTCTCTGCACTAATTTGTCAAAGAATTACAGATTACACAAAGCACAGAAAACTCTCTTTCTTCTCACACTTAAACACTCTCTGAATCACTTCGTATCAACTAATTTCTACCCAAGAGAAACTCAACTTGGAATATCTAACTCTAAGAGAAAACCCAACCCTCAAAGAATGATCAAGACAATCACCCAAGAAATTACAACGATTGAACAAGAAAGCGAAAACCCTAACCCGAGCAGAGCAGATGAGAATGAGAGAGTTTTTCCCCTTTTGCAATCTTACTAAAAATTGAAGTTTAGTGTGCTTTTATATCACTGGGCAGGTGGCTTCATGATAGTCATTGGATCCAATCAAGAAGCAACGATTAGGATTAACCAAGTGAGGAACTAGCCAAACGATAGTGCATAAATAACTCACATGGCACCGTTTCTGGTTTCACTTTTTAACAATCTCCACCTTGAAGCTAGAACTACCAGCAGTAACACAAAGCTCCCATTAGTGCAGAAAACCATCCATCAATTGCTTCTCAGCTCCTTCACTACTGCTATCTAATAAACAACAAATTCAAGCAATGTTTGAACTTAGTAGCAGTGACCACTTTAGTGCTCATACCTGTAGGATTATCTTTTGTTGATACCTTCTTAAGACCAATCCCTCCTTTAGTAATCAAGTCTCTCACAAAGTGAAACTTGACATCAACATGTTCGATTCTCTCATGATAAACTGGATTCTTGCTCAAGTGTATGGCACTTTGACTATCAAAGTACCCTATTACCAAACTATCCACTAATTTGGCGTCTCTCAAAATCCCTTGAAGCCACACCGCTTCTTTGAAGGCATCAGTCATGGCCACATATTCTGCCTCTGTTGTAGATAGTGTCACAATGGTTGAAGTTGAGACTTCCAACTAACACAATTTGCTCCCAATGTAAAAAAGTAGGATGTGGTAGACTTCCTTGTATCCTTGTCTCCTGCAAAATTATAGTCTACAAAACCCACAAGATTAAATGCATCACCTCTTTTACAATAATCCACACCAATATGTAGGGAGCTATTAATATACCTTAATAACCATTTCAATGCAATCCAATGCTCAATTCCAGGATTAGACATGAATCTACTCCTAATCGTGGCATACATGATTGAGCCTATTGCATTAGAATAAGTTATATTCTCTATTTTAGTATCAGTTTTAGGGCATTGCAGTTTACTTACAATAAAATGACTAGCTAATGGCATATTAACTAGTTTAGAATCAGACATGCCAAACTTTGAAGCAAGTTTTTGTAAGTATGACTTTTGATAAATTTTCAGCTTATTAAGCTTCCTGTTTCTTTCTATCACCATTCCTAAGATTTTCTTTGCACATCCTAAGTCTTTCTATCAACTTCAACATTCAGTTTTGCCTTTAAATTGTCTATTTTAGACTTAGACTTACTTATTAATAACATGTCATCGACGTATAAAAGCAAATATATAGGCATGTTATCAGTAAATACAAAATAGAAACAATTATCATACTTACTTCTAGTAAATCCAATACCAACAATAAAGGAATCAAATCTTGTATACCACTGCCTAAGGGGTTGCTTAAGACCATACAATGATTTATGTAGCAAACACACATAAGTAGGCAAGTTTTTATCTTTAAATCCAATAGGTTGACTCATAAAATTTTTCTCTTCTAATTCACCATGCAAAAAAGCAATTTTCACATCTAATTGTTTTAATTCTAAGTCATGGTAAGCAACAATAGATAGCATTAGTCTGATTGTTTTAAATTTAACTACAAGAGAGAAAATTTCATTGAAATCTATACCTTCTCTTTGTGTGTAACCTTTTGCTACTAATCAAGAGGAGTCATACCTTCCTTAAGCTTAAACAATCATCTGCACTCCAGAAGTTTATGGTCTTTAGGTTTTTGAACCAATGACCAGGTACCACTCACCTTCTAGGAGTGCATTTCTTCTTCCATGGCAGCCAACCACTTCTCGCTGTCCTTTGAACTCATGGCTTCTTCAAAAGTATCAAGTTCAGATCTCTAAAACTCAACCCCAGCAATCAAAGCAGTGTAAATCAAATCTGCATAATAATGTCTGGCAGGAGACCTAATTTTCCTCCTAGCTCTGTCTCTTGTCAATCAACACTGTGAAAGTTCATCATGTTGAGACCTTTCAACATTTTTTACTACTTCATCCTCAACACCCTGGTCATTATTAGTTATCATTAGTTCATCTACTAGTTCAGTTTCTTCATTGGGATTGACTAGCTCAGTTTGGTGTCTTATTGGATCCACCTCAATTCAAGTGGTGTCAGTTTGATTAGAGTCTAAAAGATCACTACTAGAAGTGCTTGCATTACTGTTAGTAGATTTACATGGGAATTGATTTTCATTAAAAACAACATCCCTACTAACTATAATTCTCACCCCTTGTGCATCTTTTTCCCAAAGCTTGTAACCGTTGGTTCCTTCTTGATACCCCAAGAATACACACCTAATAGACATGGGCTCTAATTTTCCTTCATTTGTATGCACATAGGCAACACACCCAAACAGTCAAACACCCTTAGATGGCTCAAATTAGGCTTCTTATTTGACCATTTTCCCTATGGACACTTACAATCTATGGCACTAGAGGGACTCCTATTTACTAAATAGGTTGCAGTATTCAAAGCTTCTCCCTAAAAAGTTTTTGGTAATCCTGAAGTGAACAGAAGGCATCTATTTTTTTCTAGTAAAATTCTATTAATCCTTTCAGCTACACCATTTTGCTAAGGGGTTTTTCTAATAGTTTTGTGCCTTAGAATTCCTTGGTCACTATAATATTTGTCAAATTCAGAGTTGCAAAACTCTAGGCCATTATTAGTTTTGAGAGCCTTAACTCTCTTATCAATTTGGTTTTCCACCAAAAGCTTCCAATTTTTAAACTTTGTTAAGGCCTTATCCTTAGACTTAAAAAGATAAACCCAAACCTTCCTACTTAAGTCATCTACAACGGACAAAAAATAACTATTTCACCCATGTGACGTAACCTTTCTAGGTCCCCACAAATCTGTATGTAGATATTCAAGATAGTTAGTAGCAAGATGAGTTCCTTTTGTGAAACTCAATCTGTGTTGTTTACCCATAATACAAGTCTCACAAAATACAAGAGCAGAAATAGAATCATTACCCAATAATCCCTGTTGACTGAGAATATTCTTTCCCTTTTAGCTCATGTGGCCCATTCTAAGGTGCCACTTCTCTGTCACAGTAATGTTAGTAGAAACAAGTGCATAATTCAAGATACCAAGATAGTAATAGCAACACAGTATATACAATCAATTTCTTTCTATTCCTTTAAGCAATATATTGCTATTTTTGTACACTATAATGCATCCATTCTAAGCTTTATAATCAAGAGTTCCTAAGGAGATTAAATTTTTTTTCAATTCAGGTATATACCTAACCTTAGTTAACATGATTATCTTGCCATCATCAATTTTAAGGTTATATTACCAATTCCTTGAACCTTACAAGAATTATTATTTCCCATAAACACAGTTTCATGCTCATCCTTTCTAAAGTCTTGAAACTAAGTCTCTATTAGGACTCATATGAAAGGAACACCATGAATCTAATACCCATTCTTTAGCACAAGCAGACTTAGACACAGTAAGAGCTTCAAAAAACTCAATGCTATCATTGGTAAATATGCTAAATTACTTTTGGTATTTGCTTGTTTCTGTTTTTTGATCCATTCATAATAGTTCTCCTTAAGGTGTCCAGTTTTATTACAATGAAAACATTTTCTTGTTTCCCCTTTGGACTTACTGTTTCCCTTTCCTTTCTTTTTATCTTAAAAACAAAATTATACTAAGAATCTTTCCCTGATTGACCAAAATCAACTCTATCTTTTTCAAACAGATTATTCTCATTTCTTTTCTAGACTTTTAGTTCTAGCTCCCTAGCTTTTAATCCAGCAAAGATTAAATCAACACTAGGAACAATACCACTGTATTGTAAGACATTTTTAACAACCTAATATTCCTCAGTCAATGAATTAAGTAATATCATAGATAAACTAGTATCACCTAATTCTTGATCTGTGCCTTTGAATATTAAAGCCATTTTTAGGAATTCATCAAGATTATCCTCTATAGACTTAGAACTATCCTTTTTATATGAAAATAAAGCATCTTTCAAGAAAGCAAGATTAGGAGCAGATTGTGAAGCATAGAGTGTTTCGAGTTTACCCCACAGTGCAATCGGTGTTTTCAGGCCCTCCACCTTCCTCAGTTCATTGTCAGAGAGGTTCATTATGATAAGATTGTACGCCTCCTCATCAACTTTTGACTTCTTCTTCAACTTCTCTTCTAGCCACTTCGTAGCATCCTTTTCCAGAGCAATAGCAACTTTGTTGTGTGAAAGCAATGCTTTCATCTTCTTCTTCCAACTATTGAAATCGATTTTCCCATCATATTGGTAAATCTCCATACGTGTAGTACTCATTGTTTGTTTTTGGTAAGAAATACCTGGAATAACCCGATAAATTGAAGCCTGGCTTCTAATTTTCAAGAGATTGATAATATGACTCAAGGATTTAACAAACCCTAGATTCAAGAACTGGCAAATCAAGAAACCCTAGAACTTGAATACAATTGACACGAAAACTCAAGCTTTGATACCATTGTTATGATCTGCGACCTATTACCAAACTAATTCTACCAATCGAACCAACCAAGAACACACACACACAAAAGCAATCTAACAGTAATAGAACAACACAACGATTTTTACCGTGGTTCACCTATCCAAGAAAAGATAGACTACATTCACGTTGAGCTCCACAATTGAAGGGCTCTCTACATTAATTTGTCAAAGAATTGCATATTACACAAAGCATAGAAAACTCTCTTTCTTCTCACACTTAAACACTCATTGAATCACTTCGTATCAACTAATTTCTGCCCAAGAGAAACTTAACCTGGAATCTCTAACTTTGAGAGAAAACTCAACCTTCAAAGAATGATCAAGATAATCACCCAAGAAATCTCAACGATTGAACAAGAAAGTGAAAACCCCAACCCTACCAAAGCAGATGAGAATGAGAAAGCTTTCCCCCTTTTGCGATTTTAGTAAAAACTAAAGTTTGGTGTGCTTTTATATCACTTGGAAAATGGCTTCATGAAAGCCATTGGATCCAATCAAGAAGCAACGATCAAGATTAACCAAGTTATGAACCAATCAAACAATAATGCATAAATAACTCACATGGCACCGTTTCTAGCTTCACTTTTAAACAGAAAGAAAGAGAAAATGAAATAAAAGATAATAAAGAAATATGAAAAAAAAAAATTAGGGATTTTATAAAACATGAAAAGTTAAAATTACCCTTTAAGGATGAAAGAATATCAATAATGTCATGTTAATTAATGGATTTTACTAACAAATTCTGATATAAAGTGGGTAATTGTCATTTTCAAACTTTTTGGGTAGTAAATTGTCGTTAGGACAAATTTGGGTGGGAGGATGTCATTCGGCCTTTAAACTATTAATAGAAACCCTAATTTTTCCATCTTTGTTTCATTTTTTTCTTCTCTCCCAATCATTTCTTTTATTTCTCTCATCTCCTCTTTTCTTTCTTCTTCTCTCCCACCTTTCTTTCTTCTTCTCACAATGGCACTATCATCCAATTCTCATCAATGTCAGCATTCATGGCGGCTGATTTTAGCTGCCGCGTGAGGCCTCCATGCCGACTTGATTTTTTTCCTCCCTTTTTCTTTCTTCTTCTCTCCCTCCTTTCTCTCTTCTACTTTTCCATCTCTTTTTATTATTATTATTATTATTATTATTATTATTATTATTATTATTATTATTACCACCATGGCTTATGTTAGTCCTCACTAGCATCAGAGTTAACGTTGGTTGGTTTTGGCCGCCGCATGAGTCCCCCAAGCTGGCAGGATTTGACCACATCAAGGCCCTCACGCAGAGGCCACATTTGGCCAACCACGGGATCGAGTGATGGCTAGATCTAGTAGTTGCAAGGCCCTCACACAATGGCCAAATATGGGTCAACGTGGGGCCAAGCAACGACATGCATCTTTAGTGTTTGGTTGAAGAATTTGATTTGGACTATTGATGAAGTTTGGGTTGGGAAGAATTTGATATCGATATATAGATGATGAAACTTTGTCTTTGATGATGAAGAATGTGTTGTTTGTTGATGAGGTTTATTTTTTTAAATGAGAAAAGTTAGATGAAATCTTATTAGGGGTGAACAAGAATGCTTTTAAAGTTCGTTGGATAGATAAAAGCTTTTGTGAATTGATTGGTGGTTGTGAAATTATCGAATGTAGGGTGATGATTAACTTATAATTAAAGGGTATAAATGTCATTTTTGTATTTAACAATATATGTTAACATATTCATAAAAAATTGGGGTTAGGGTTCTATTTTTGAAACCATCGGGTGCTCACTACAAAAAATTCAAACACACTAAGATTTACTATAAATAACCTTCATATAAAAGCTAACTTATTAAATGCATAAAATAAAGTTAATTAATATGACACTAGGGTGTGTTTGGTTAGGGCTCTGGAAAGATAACTTCGGTAATATGTCTTTAATTCTGGATATTCCCTTGTTTGGCTATCAAGTAATAAAAGATTTCGGTAATCTTTTAATACCAATAGTGATTAATGTTGGTTAAATAGGGGTAATTAGATTACCACCTTAGGGGGTGGTATTTAAAGATTGTCGAAGGAATCTAAATTTTATACCCATTTTGCTCTTAATTAAATATTATTTCGGACACAATTGCCCTCAAATGTCTACCAAATAACAATCACCTAGACCCCCTACATTTGAAAATTTATCTAAAACATCCTGACCACAAAAAGTTTAAAAGTTAACAAAATACCCCCAGCCACCAAAGACCACCACCAGCAATAGTCGCTAGATTGACGCAGGATCGACAGGAACTGGCCGGTTGTGCTTCGATCTGGCTATTTCTGATCAAATTGAAGGCCAAAAATGGCCAGATCATGGTAGATCTGGCCAAAAATGACCAAAATAGATTTGGCTATTTGTGGTCGTTTTTGACAAGATCCATGGTGATTTGGCTGTTTTTTGCCATCAATCGGCCGCCCCTGACATTGGCGATCCGCTGATCCACGATCCAGCTATTTTTAGCCTTTGATCGCCAAAAGCAAAGCCTTGAAACCAAAACGACCAAAACGGTGCACGGCCAGCCTAATCTCACCAATCGTGTGCCGTTTTGGTGATTGATGCCGATGGCCGGTGGTGGTCTTGGGTGGCTGGAGGTATTTTGTAAAAAATTAAACTTTGTTTTTAGGGTGTTTTAACTAAATTCTCAAACATATGGGGTAATCTATCTTGGTGGTAATACTACCTTTTAAGCAATAAAACATTCCCCGAACCAAACGCACCCTAAAAAGGTAATTTTATATCATTTCATGTATACAACTTTGTATGCATAACATCATTCATGAAAAAATTTAATGTTACCACAATGATACATTGACATAGTATGAAAGCATTAGTAATCAATTTAGGAGAGAAAAAAAATTAAAGAAGTTGTTATTTGAAGTTTTCGAGCTTCATTAGTTGGAAAGTAATCGAGACTTTCCTTTTACACAAATAAATGGCTCTACCAAAAAACAAAAATATCACTAACAAATAGTTGACATGGACAAGTTACACTATAGGTGTATACGAGCCGAGCCGAGTCAAGTATCTGGACACTCAAGCTCAATTCATGATGAATGATGTCGAGTTCGAGTTCGAGCCAAGCTCGTTCGAGCTTGAATACTTGGGCTCAAGCTCGAGCTCGCGAGTATTGGTGGGTACTCGAGCTCAAACAAGCTCGAGCTTCGAGTTTATTATGAGAAGGGGATTGTTTGTTATTTTAAAAACTTGAAAATAAAAAAGTTACTAAACTTGCAATTTGGCCCTCCAAGCACAATGAGGCTCGCGAGCCTATCGAGCCAAGCTTTGCCTGTATCAAACTCAGCTCGACCCCTTAAACGAGCCCACTCGAGCTCGAGCTCGACTCGTTGACTTTGAATTGAGTTTGAGCTTTTCATGAGCCGAGCTCGAGTAGCTCTCTAACTGCTCGACTCACTTCTCATTCCTTGTCACGCTTCCCTACTTAGAAACAAATTCACATTGATCTCAGTTAACTTAAAATTAACAAGCATGAATAAATTACTTGGCTTGATCTTCAATGACTTTATGTTCAACAGTTCACCTCAAGCCAACCGCAGGTGACATAACATTCAGATGATCTCTAAGCATTTGAAACCTGCAACTTGTCAAAAGGTTTTGCTAATATATTGGCAAATTGAAACTTTGATGAAACATACTGAACTGAAAGCTTCTTTGTTGTGGCAATCTCTCTTGCAAAGTGCACATCGATTTTGATATGCCTTGTTCTTGCATGAAATATAGGATTAGAGAAAAGAGCGTCTACAGTCACACTATCGTACCACAGAACTTGTTGTATTGTATACTTCAATCTCCTATTTTTTGAACAAATTTTGGATCCATGCTATTTCAGTAGCAATAATAAAAAGTGTTGTATATTCAACTTCATAAGATGATAAAGCTACAACTTTTTGTTTCCTAGGGCTCCATTGAATTAGATTATTCTCAAGGAAATCCACAACCCACTAGTAGATCTTTTCTCTGTGAGATTACTAGTCCAATATGAATCTAAATAACCTTCAATTATAAATCTACCTCATGCTTTAAAATATAGTCCAAAACTCACAATAGCTTTGACATGTGCTTGGAAGCTTGCCCATGGTTGATTGTTAAAGCTTGTACAAATTGACTCAATTTATTTATTACATATGATAAATCCAAACTTGTCATGGTTAGATATTGAAATGCCCCAATAGTACTTATACAGTGATGGTTGATCAAACAACTCACTATCTTCTACATCAAGTTTAAGCCCCAAAGTAAAAGGAGTTAGACATGGATTACAATCTCCCATCTTAGTTCTAGCTAATAGTTCCTGTGCATATTTGCTTTTTGTCAATAATAACCCATTACTATCTCTTGTTGCCTCAAACCCTCAGAAATACTATAACTCTCCCAAATACTTAAGAGCAAATTACATATTCAAATCACTAACAAATTTAGCTATAAGAGAAACATCATTGTCTATCACCAATATGTCATCAACATACACAAGAACCTATAGAACATCAGCACCTTTCTTGTAAAAGAACAAACTAATATCTCATGCAAATTCCTAATCTCCCAGCTAAGTAGAGCACCCTTAGGCTCCTCGAACCAAGATTTGGGAGTCTACTTAAGTATATGCAATTCCTTATACAACCTAAAAATATGAAAGGAAAAAAAATCCTCAAACCCTTCAAACTGATACATGAAGACAGTCTCACTAAGATCCCTATTAAAAAATGCATTATTAATATCTATTTGTTGAATCTGCCAATCATGAAACATTGTCAAAGAGAGCACAATTTGAATAGTAGAAGCTTTGTTCACATGAGAAGAAATGTCAAAGTAGTCTAACCTAGGTGTTTGCTTGAATCTTTTAGCAACCAACCTAGTTTTGTATTTCTTCAAAATACCATTAGCATTTAACTTGGTTTTAAACATCCATTTATTCCCAACAAGACACATATCAGGTGTATGAGGGACAAAGGACTAGGATTTATTAAGCAAAGCTTCAAACTCAACACATATAGCACCTTTTTGTCAGCATTATCAAAGTTTCTGAAACAACTGTTGAAGGAAAAGGCACAATTGGAATCTACAATAAAAGAGGGAACAAAAAACTTACTAGTAATGTTTTATATGTCGCTAATCTGACTTAAACTTCTTAATTGTGGGTCAAATAAAACAAAGTAATTATTCAATCTCTTTTGATAACTATAGATGCCATGTATTGCCAAAAACTACAAGTATTAAAGCAATTGAATGAATATGGTTGAATATCTCTTACAATGGAAGAAACAACTTTAAGTTTTTCTTCTTTCAAAGATAAGAAAAAATTAAGATCTTTTTTTTTTCTTTTACTTTTGTTGCTCATACGAAGAATTAGATTTAAATGATTTGTTTATATCCAACAATTGTTTATGCAATGGAGAAAATTATATTAAGGGGCATGCTACTCAATTTCACAAATTTGATACCAATAGTTAATCTATCATACTTCCATTGGATTAAATATCCATTCAAATCGCTGCTATCATGATTTTTCCAATCAGTCTTAACTTTTTGGTTTTGCTATAGCTCGGCCTATTTTTTTCCATTCAAATTTGCTACCTGTTAACTGGAACTATTGAAAGGTTTTTTGGTTTTGCTATGTGCATTGTCGTAACATTTCCAAATTTAATGTTAAACAACAAATAAAAAGGTTTTTTTGCAGTTTCTACATAGAAAAGCAAGGATGTTGATAGTGGCATAGTGCCAACTCATGTTAGGGTATTTCGTAGGGGGTAAACGATTTTTTCCCGCCCAAGGTTTGGCCTAAAGACAAAAAAAAGTTTTAAAATACAACTTTATTAATTATTAACCGCAGTATGAAAAAAGATAGGATGGTGAAAAGTCCTTTATAAATAAGGGTAGAATAATCAATTAAAATTTTGCATCAAAAATCAAGACCTTGACAAAAATACTCTTGTCAACAACCCCACAGTGCATAGTGACACTCACAAACACAACTCACTCCCTCACTAGAGCTCTAAACTTCTGGTGATAAAAATTCCTACGGCCAAATCTTCCGCACCCAAAACTCTTTGCTACCAAACGCTTAAAAATCCGCTTTGTTTTTGTTTTGTTTCACTCATATAAAGTTCATAGTCAATAGAGGAAGATAAAAAGATGCAGGCTGCTTTTTTCTCATTCTCTTTCTGCTTTTTTTTCCTCTCTTTTTACGGTTTCATTATGCATTTGTGTGGTTACTGAGAAATTAAAGAAAGGAACAATCTTGAATATTTTTAGTTTGAAGGTGATTCATTAATTGATCTTGTCATCAAACTTGTATTTGGTTACGACCAAAGAGGCCCGATCTCGCTTTGTGGTCAAAGTCTGGGTGCTGCTGTTTGAGGCCTTTCGTCGAGCAGTTGGTGGGCACAGATGTGGGTAGCTTATGGGAGGTGGCTGGAAATCACACTACACACACAAAAATCCAATCCACAAAAAACAAAAAAAAAATCCAAAAACAGTCACCAAATTCACCAAACTACAATCTCCTAGCAAACCCATATTCAAAACACAACTCCAAACAAACTCAACTTCAACTGGTGAGCAGGAAGACATCTGTCGGTGGAAGTGTTAAGGTGTAGGGGAGGGCTGAGGGCGGCCGTTGAAGGTAGAAGATGGTGAAGCTAGCAAATGGTGGCGACAACTAGTGTGAAAGAGCATCTTGACCGCGGGCGCAACTCACAATCGCACGATGGTATCACGCACGGCCCCTATCCCTGCCTAGCTTGAGAGTGTAGAAATCTGATAACATGGGGCATTTTCGTCTTCACAATGAATGTCATTGTATTTCACGGAAATTATTAACGTAATATAACTTTTGGGTAATAAAATTATATTTTAAATCTTTTTGGGTGAGAAAGTGTCATTCGTCCAAACTTTGGGTGGGAAAAAGTGTCTACTCTTTTGTAGGCTACATTTCTAGCAAACAAAACAAAAAGCTATAGATAAGCCATAACCTTGTAAAATTAAATTGGGTTATTACTATAGACATTTATATTAAAAAAAAAAACTCAACAATAAAGGACAACTTTTTTTCTAACAATGAGAGGACTATTAATGACCTAAAAATTAACTTGGTGAGGAGAAGATACTTAGATATCCTTTTAGGTTCTTAACAGTTTCAGAAAAGATGGTAATATCCTCTTACAAATAGGATGTACCATATTTATCCTTTGACTTTAAAATTTTATAATAGAGGCTAAAAATTTTTTAAAATTAAAAGATACGTATTCTGGAAATTAAAAAAAAAAATCTAAAAAAAATCTGAAACATAAAAAGAAAATCTGATTTATAAAAATTAAAAAAATGAAGATCTGAAATATTGAAAAAATTTTAAAAAAACAAATTAAAAATTAAAAAAGAAGCTAAAAATATGGAAAACAAAAAAGCAAATCCGAAACACTAAAAAGAATATCCCAATATTTTATTAAAAAAATCTGAAATATTGAAAAATCAATAACTTAAAAAATAAACTAATTATAAGAAAATTATAAAATTAAGGCCAGTAGTTATATTTTTAAAAAAAATCTAAAAATTCATCTCTGGCACCCATATTCGCCGACGATCTGACCTAGATTACACCCAGGGCATGGCAGCGATGCTCGATCTACGACAGATCCCTGCCGAAAATGGTTGTGGCAAACTGGCTAAAGTAGAGATGGCAATGGGCCTGGTATTTTCGGTTCCCAAACCCGGCCCGTCCCAAAAAGGTCAGGCTTTACCCGGTGTTAACGGCCTTGGGCTTAGGCCTATGATTGATTTTAAGGCCTGCCCTTGGTTATGGGCTAAGCATAGGTATGTCTTCCGTCCCGGCTCGACCCAACAATTTTACTATTAATTTTACTAAATTACCTTTATACTATATATCTAATTACAGAATTATCCTACGTATATATAAAAAAAAAATTGAAATTTATTAATATTTGGTGAGTATTCAAAAATAAATTAATATTTAAAAATTGTTTCTAGAATTAAAAATATAAAAAAAAATTGAAATCTATTAATATTTAAAAATTCACATTATAAAAATGGGCGGGCTTGGGCCGAGACTGAGATTATAAAAGGACCATCGGGCCGAGCTTGGGCTTTACCTGTCATCCTCGTGACGGGGCCAGGCCGAGACTGTTGGGATTCATGCATTTTGGACATGGAAATAGTGTAACATGGATGAACAAGATGATGGATGTAAGGTAGAACACAAACATAACACATAAGCTTAAAAAATTTCAAGGTAAGGATGGAATATTACCTACTCTTTTGCTATTCAACACTTGAATCTTTTTTCTTTGAATCTTAGTTCTTCAAGTGAACTTGAAAGAACCTCAAAATGTGATCCACACAAGTCAAGGAAGAGAGAGCCGAGAGAGTGAGAGAGAAAATGAGAGAGTGATTTTGCTTTAATTGATTCAATTCAATTAAAATGGTATAAAACTTAATTTATATACCATTGGCACAAAGTGTAATTTTAAATTGTTTTGGGAAGGCCTCAAACTCAAACAATTTAAAATTAACTTGAGAAAACACATTTATGTCAAGTCCTTGGTTTTATGGTTAATTCATGACTAGACCAAATTTTAATTCTATTAAATTTCTAACCCTTTAGAATAAAACCAATGCACTTTTGCCCCCATCATTGAATCCAATTCAATAATAATATTTAATAAATCCTTATTACCCTTGGTTAGTGATAGCTATTCATAGATAATCATTTCTCACAAATATATTTTCGGATGCAACCGTTTACATCCGAACATCATTAATCTGATTAATGATATGTATTACTCTCTCTCCTTGAGCTTGGTTTTATGTGTGACCATTTTGGTTCACTGTGACCTAGCCGTGGGCCCAATATCTGATTTTGATATGTTTCGTTATAATTCTTTATAATCGAAACTCCCACTGATTATGGTAGCCATCTAGCAATGTTCCATAACCCCTAAACCACAATGAAGTGTAAACTCCAATGAACCTATTCTGATCGTATGTACCGTGTAGTCAAATCCCTCCGTTATCTAATCCCGATTAAGAATGGTTCATGGTATGTCAAAACCTTTAACTTAATCTTTAATTGAATTGTCAATCGATACAATGAAACTCGTCAACATGAAACTACTTTTCATCTGACATTCATTATACTCACCAGAGATTTCCCTTTTCCAATGTTTATTGACATTTGTCTGGGAACTCGAGATTGGACTATTTTGAGTTAATGGATCCCATCTTGACCATCACTTGTCCTCACACATGAATAACATATGACCAAACCGGCTTCTTACACAAGACATGACTAGTCTTGTGCTTATACACCATATGAACCATTTGCATCCTATGTTGAATCCAACCGTGATGTCTCAGGTCTAAAAATCAATGGTACACTAGCACGATCCTACGATGCATCATTGATCATATCCATGTGATTCATTGTAATCGGTCGTATTCGATAAACAGTTCACTAACCGTTTATCTATGTTAACGCCTTAGTGACATACCTCTTATAATCACCCACACTAATATCATTGCATGATATTCAATGGAGACATTCAGCATGCCTACTATGCAATGTTATTGCCCAATTAACATTACTTGCGTAGGAAATTCTTTGATGATTTGATCTTCTGAAGATCCGTGTCATCCAGATATTTCACATGCAATATTAAATATAATATAATATAAATTAAGCAGAAAATTAGCATGTGAAATAAGAACACTTTCTTTTATTCATAATACATTTACAAGATATAATGTCCTGAAACTGACAACACGATTGGTTCCTAGTGCATACACTAATAGAGACTGGGCCTTTGTCATGGGGTCGAGCTTGGGCTTAGGCCAAGGGATACCCGGTCTCAGCTTGGCCCATTGCCATCTCTAGGCTAAAGCTACCAGGCTAGGTTAGATCCAATGGATTGCGCTCAGCCAGGCCATCATCGTCGGTACGTGAGTTGAGGCCACGACAATGTCGTGGGATTAAAACCCATTCACCACCTTGGTTTAATGACTCACCCATGACCTAGATCAGAGAAGGAAACTCCAAATCAACGGTAAAATTGTGAGTTTATTTGCCCAAAAATACAAGCCAAACCCTAATTATTCTTAACCCAACCAACCAGAAACAATCATTAATCATCAAACAATAAAAAGACAATCCAAAAAAAAGTTTTGTTGATTGCATGATTTTGGATCATCAAGTTGTAACTACTCAAATTTATTTGGGTATGAATGTTAAATTTTCCATATTTTAATTGTTTCCATTGCATGATTTTAATATTATAGTTTCTTTGTATGCATCGCCATGGGGGAGGTAGTGAAATGAGTTTATGTTTTTTATGATAATTGACTTTTTATGAAATGCGAGTCACTTTAGGGTGTGTTAACTAGAGATGGGTGTGGGTTGGGTCGGGGCGGGGCGGGGCGGGGCAGGGCTAGGGACCTCTGTCTTTAGGCCCGACCCCAACCCCCAAGGGGATTCCCTTGAGCCCGACTCGTCATCGGGACGAGGATGTCGGGGAATCCCCAACCTGTGGGGATGTGGTGACTCCCATCCCCATCCCGGTCTGTCCCGAACTGGCATAACATGTTAGTAGCCCATAGCCTGCAACCCATTACCCATTTGATAAGAATCTGAAGTGCAAATTGTTGTGGGGGATTTAATTAGATGCTAGCAAATCCTAAATCCCTATGAAAGGGAAATAATGCGAACAAAGGACAAACAAATAACCACACACACAAACACAAGATTTATAGTGGTTCACTCTCCGTATGAGAGCTACATACACTTTGTTGCTGCGGAATTTCACTATGAAGAAGAAGAAAAATTACAAGAATCTCTCACAAATTAGCTCACTCACTAAACCCTCTTTGATGGCTCTCACTCTCTAATTGTGGCTTTACCTTCTATTCTTTTGTGATCTCTAACTCTATGACTTAACCCCTTTTTATAGGTAATACATAGGATATTTTTCCTAATAGGACTCAAATCTCATATCCTAAGAATAAATCCTAATACAATTATATTCTTATTCCTAAAGGAAACACAATTCTACATAAAAAAGAGTAATGCTACAGTTACCGACTGGTGTGTACCGATTTTGTGCACCGAATGACGTGACACAATCGACCGTTTATCAATGACGGCACAACCTCGACCTGCTTATTTATTATCAGTTAATATTAATCAACGGCCAGGATTTTGCCACGTTATTTGGTGCACAAAATCGGTACACACCACTCGGTAAGTCTATCATTTTCCACATAAAAACATATTAGGAAAACCATGTCCAAGTCCGATACAAATTTGGATTAAATTTCGGCTTCACAATCTTAACACATATTACATCAAGCCCAATTTTTTGTCATTTAGCCCATTTAACTCTTTTAGAACTGGCCCTTGATTATCTCCAACCTTTAAAAGTAAGATTTTTTTTTGGAATAGTGTTATTTAAGCCCCATTAATATGTGTTAAACTTATAACTCACTAAAACGTACATTAATCTAATATAGACTAATTATTCCACTCTTTTATGTAAAAAAAAATGATTAGTTAACATTTACAAGTTATTTGAATAAAAAATATGTTATTATCTATCAATGATATAACATATATATTAAAATTTACATATATATCAAGTAATTTATATATGCATATTTAGTTTTTTATATATAATTTAGACAATTTCTCTATTATTACCCACTTGTATATGGTTTCACTCAATGTTCCCATAATTATAATCACATTTGATCAATTAATAATGTGAAAAAAATAATTATTAAAGTGGTAATTTCTTGACAAATGTGTTTTTTTTTTTTAACATTAGTAAATTATTAATTGTATCTTGTTATGTGATATAATTTATTGTATCTCTCCATCTTTATAATACAATGTATGAATTCTTTGAATATCACATAAAGTTCATCTCCCTTCCTCTAATTAATTGGTCAATTTAATTTACAACGATTTTAAATGTCGATTTAAGTCATTAATTTGTTCTTTTATAAGGTTCCTCTTCCTTCTTCTAATTAATTTGTATTATTCAAATTAATATAAGATTAACAAGATTTAAGCTGTTAAACCTGACTAAAATTTTTAAGTAGGGCTATTATATTAAGCCTATTATAATTTATAACTTATAATGGCATCTAATTAAAATGAGAACATATAAATTGCATCAAAATAACATAATATCATCTCATTAAAAAAATTAAATATAAGATCTTTTGTATGAAATCTTATCAATATTCGATAATCATCCACAAATATATATATATATATATATATATATATATCTCGGCCCGCATATATATATATGCAGGCCGAGATAGGGCCATGCCCACCTCCATCCCCAAGGTCGGAGAATTTCATTGGGCTCGGGCCTGACCCAACCCCCGATTGTTTTAGGGAATCCCTGCCTCGTTCGGGCAGGGCCAGGGCGGGCCAAATGCCCATCCCTAGACTGTTAACGATAGGTTGCTAGTCTTAGGTGTTTGTAAGCCCATGCCTTACTCTTGACACCTATTGTAGGCATATTAAAACAAAACGTTAAAAATAATGGAAACATTTCTCAAATCAATGTCAACCTCAAGTTCTTGGATTAATAAGGATGAGATCATTCATTAAGAAAAAATTAGTATTGAAATTACTAATGAAAATCAAAACTAATATGAAAAAGTTGAACAAAACTCTTTTGAGCAATCAAACAATAAATCAAACGATTTAATGGCTATAAAACCCAAAGATCTTTAAAAAAAATTGATAGATAGGAAACTAAAAGAAATTTTTTTATCGAGTTTTCTAATATAAAATTTTTTAAAATTTGATTGTGTATCTAATAAAAAAAATTAATATAACTATAATAAAGTGATTAAATTTAAGAAATAATGCCCTAATATTTAATGTTTTGATACAATCTCACCCATCCGAAAACTATCCCATCCTAGGGTATTTGAAAAATAATACTCTCCCGAGGAATAGAGTAGTACAATACACCCAACCAAACATACCTATATACCACATATGTTAATACTCTTTTGTTATAAATCGGGGTGAGCATGGGTAAAGGGTAAACCCGAAACCGACGGGTACCCGAACTGTTAGTTCTGAGAAGGAACCGAAACCGACCCTCATAAGCTAGGTTTTGGTTTTGGAAATTTGGAACCGAGAATTTCTGGTTTTGGTTTCGGTTCTAGTTTTTGTAATGCAAGATCAAGGAACCGGAACCTATATTCGAGTACCCTGCTAGGAACCAGTTTAGGAACCCAAGGTGAATGTGTAAATTTTGTGAAATGTCAGGGGTGTACTTGTCATTTTTAGAGTGTATTTGTCATTTTTTAAATTAATAGGGGGTAATTTAATTTTACAAGGCGCCCAAAAAGGAATTGGAACCTGGATTTCAAGTTCCGGTTCCAGCAACCAAAGAATCAAAACCAGTAGGTTCCGATTTCGGTTCCTTTTGCTGGAACCGGCTGATTCCAATTCTGATTCCTAGCAATTCTAGCGGGTACCTGAAATCGCTCACCCCACTTATAAACAAACATCAAATTAATTGACAAATGATAAGTTCTGGCCTATACTATATATTATTCAATTCAAGCTTTAAAATATCAAGACAAGTCGCAAACTTATATATTGTTTTGTAATCCAATGAAATCTTAGGAAATGACCGGAGTAAAAAAGAGTGCAGGTTTGAGAGAGATTTTTTATATCTTTGTGTAAGGTTTCTTTTGCATTTTTATATGAGGGGTACTATCTCTTTGTTTTGATTTAAACCTAAGGCCGAACGACTTTCACCAACCCAAAGTTTGGCATAAAGACAGATTGATATCCAAAATATTTGGAAATCACAACAAATATTTTCTGTCATATTTTGTTAGGGATTTATGTCTGTTAAAAGACAGTATAGTAATTTCATCTACAATCACAAAATTTTTAAATTTTAAATCTTTTTCTCCATATCCATTCTCATCCCAAGCCCGTTTGCACAGACCTCTTGCATCATCGATCGATTTTTTGATTGGATTTAGTATTTTTCTACAAAGTTCGGTGATAAACAATGGCATCAGCCCTTGCTAGCGCGTATTGGGAATGGAGATCGATGGGTATTTCAGTCTTTTTATAATTTTTGTCTTTTAGCAGATGAAAATTCTTAATAGAACATGATGGAAAATGAATGTTTATCATTTCTAAACTTTTTGAGTATCACTTTGTTTATACAACAAACTTTAGGTATATATAAGTCGTTCCTTTGTACCTAATATCGATCTTTGTACTGTAAAGCTGAAAAAGTTTGATTACCAGTACCACCAATAGATCTTGAAATTAACGGATATGCGGGTCCAGTAAATATATATTCAAGTACTGCACAATGTGATATATAGTATCTCTATCGATTCCTGTTCTTAATATATATGACAAAATAAATAAAATATTAAACTTCATTCATTATTACAAAATGCATAATTTGCACTGTTAAGAAACATAAAAAAAAAAAAAAAAGGTGGATGACAATCTTGTTATGGGTTTTATCCATAACACTAAATAGATGATTATATATAGGCTTTTTCTGATCATTAATTCATCTAACTATCCTGCTGAGATTCCTCATCATTTCTTAAAACATATATACTAATTTAAACGGATATAATATTCAAAGAGATATAGATTATATATGCCGAGATGATGTGGACTACCATGAATTCCCGTTGATTTCGCAGCAAATGGAATAAATAAAAAGTGATGTATGACATAATTATATAAAATGTACGGGTTAATATTCCACTAATATAATTATACTTGGTGATATCCATCCATTATTCTAAGGCCAAACAGTTGGTTTCAACGTAAATATAATATTAGATTTGGGAGCAAAAGTTTTTTATTCCCTTTCTCACGCAGAATATTGATAGAGGCTAGCAATTGTACTACAAGAATTTATCATTTCTTTTTTTTTTTTTTTTTTGATCAATTTCTCATGACTGAATGCAAAAGCTTCAACATTCGCAGACGCATGCATCTAACGACACAGCCAGCTCGCATCATGTTATTGTTATACCGTCCATACCCGATATATAACTTAGCTTCATGCACAAATTTTTCTTAGCACAAGCAAGGAATACCAGCGATCCTTCTGTATAATTAAACCCACATATCCTGAAGTGTTAAAAAGTTTGAAGATATCAAAGAAAATATTTCTATTCACTTTGGTACCTAATAACAAAATACTTGTTGTATCCACATCTGTTCATTTTCTAGTTTGAAAGTTCATTAAATGTGCTTTGTTTTTAGAATCCTTAGCGATTGCAACTGGGACTGCAGAAAAGGTTAATGATGAAAATCAGTTGGGACATTATTTTGCATCTTTCGAAGAGTGTTTTCATTTAAACCAAACGGAATAATCCTTCTGGTACTCTTACAAAACTGAAAAAGTTACGAACTAGTATCTCTTTTCAGATGATTTTGATGGCCCCAGCATCTGATATATATCACATGAAAATCAGATGATATTTAAACGCAGACGTTAATTAGTATCTCTTTTCAGATGATTTTGATGGCCCCAGCATCTGATATATATTACATGAAAATCAGATGATATTTAAACGCAGACGTTAATTAGTTTATTAATATATGCATGAGTTTATTCTCACATGCAATCAAGATTTTTTTTTTTCTCTTCGTTTTTCTTGCGGCCATCCTTTTTTTCTGGGCAATCCTCAATGGCACGATGGAGAGCTTTATTAGAAAAAAAATGCGAGAGTTTGATTCACGTATGTATAAATCAACTCTTACTCACAATAATTCCATTGGATCTCAAGTTAGACTAAGAATTTTCCTAAAATGTTATATACTGAAACAGAATATATAATATATTGGCTCAAAACTATGCTCAAAGGCCAGGAATTGAGATGTATGATGAATATACGCAATTAGTATAATTTAAGTGTTAAAAGTGAGATTAAGCAGGGCTTCTTTTTGGTGTGTATTTGGGTTTCAAAAGCCAAAGAAGCTGCACCCATTCGTCTTAATATTCCTACTATGCTAATAATTGCAATAGAATACTCTAGATTTTTCTGAGCTTTAGTACTAGTTTTAAAGAATGTGGGATAAAAAGTAAATAACTTCCAATTGTTCAATCTCTAATGCTCCCTGAAAATTCAAGTATATGATGTTACGAAGTGTTAAATATTAGTTAGGTTTTCGATTTCGTCCCGTCAGGATATGTTCTCCTGATTCTTTCTGGGCTATTGCGGGCTAGATTTGGCCCAATGGGTAATACAATGGGAATCTCTCAGGTGACATTAGAGTAAATCTATTTGGGCTGGGATCTACAAATGAAACTGTTAGTACAAACAGTGATTGAGGCCCGTTTATTATCATTTCAAAAACTAATCTATTTTATTTTATTTGTTATTAAGAGGTTAAAATGAAAATAATAATAATATATATATAAAGTTGCGATTCCAAATTTGTATCTCAACATAGGTGAAAATTGACTTGACAACATCTCATGGTTACATAACATATGAGTTGGGTTACAAAGTTAAGATCCAAACTATGTATATGTAACATTACTTGAAGGATCGAAAAAGATTTAGAGAACAAATGAAACTTTTATAGAGTATAAAACTGTAAACATGAATTTTTCATTTTCATTTTTCTAAATGTTAACAAATAAATTCTAAAAAGTGGTAGCTAAGACAAGTAAATGACCAATATACTTCTTTATCTTGGTAGTTTATGTAAATTTCAAAATGGGAATGATTAACCTTGAAACAAAATTTCATAATAGAAACAGTGATGAGTTAGACATGAAGACTTATACCTTTCAACTTTCCACTAGGAGGAGGGATATTTGATCTTCGTACCACTTCATTAATTACTCTCTAATTCAATGGAGAGGGTGAGTAGATTGAGAAGATGTTGGTGACATATTTTTTCTTGCATTCATAATCAAATCATCTTTTAATTTTCAAAAATTGTTCACAAACTACTTTTGAAACTAACTTTTTCACTTTTAACATACCAAAAAGGGGATTTCAAAATACAATTTGTTTGTATTCATCAAAAATCATTTCTTAATTTAAGAAATGAGAAATTATATTAAGTGACACAACAAATAGCACAACCCTAACTCACACAATATTTTTTTGAATGCAGTTGCCCCCATATATAAATAAAACTTACACTATTCACCCATCTTCCTCAACCCTAACCTATCCCTCCCTCCATTGCCAAAATTCAAACGTTCAACCCTAAACCTATATCCACCTCCTATTTGTGCCAAAATTGATTGGAATTTGAGTGGAAACTCTAATTTTTGGTGGGGTTTTAGGGTGAAGATTGGGAGATATGTTGAAGTGTTGTTGAGTTGTCAAGAAAGATGTGAAAATGGTCGGATAATTGGGTGAGATAGTGATTGAAATTTTCCTTTTTTTTTTTTTGGTCTATTCAAAGGGTTTTGGTTGGATTCAGCCAAAAACCTCATATTTGTTGGAGAAGATGAAATCGATTTTTTGTCGAATACCTTGGATTCAGCGGGATTCATTTGGATGCGACCGTATTTGGTTGGATTCGGCCAAGACAAGTTCTATCCAAATGACCGAATCGATCAAATGGCTTGGTTTTGGCTATATTCGGCCACCTTAGTATCAAAAGGCAGAATTGATCTATTTTAGCTAAATCCGACCAACATGTGAGTTTCGGCCAAAACTTGTTTTCAATCTCTAGCTAATTTTTTGTCCAAATCCTCCGAAATAGGTCGAAACCCACCCCAGATTTCGTCTAAACCACCCATTTTCAACATATCCATTGAAATATAAGTTTAATCAACTATAACAACAACAAATCATTTTTTTTAAAAAAAAAAAAAAAAATTCTTTAGTATGTTTCCTAGACATAATATGCAACATATTCAAAATCTTAGATTTCAAACAACTTTCAAATAAGAAAACTTTAATTTAAAAAACAATATATCAAGAAATCTATTAAAAAGTGTTCTTCAAGATCACAAATTCAAGTGTTCACTTAGGATTTTATAATGGAAGCATGGGTTTTGAATTAATGTTTAGGGATTTGTCATTAGGGACAATTTCGTCCACCAAGTTTGTACTAAATGGAAATCAAATGTGCTGTTTCTCGAAAGTTGAAACACTTTCAAAAAAGTGTTAGTCTAGTGATGGCAATGGGCCGGGTTCTGGGCGGTGCCCTTGGCCCTGAGCCCAAGCCCGACCTCATGACACAGCCCAAGCCCGGCCCAAGCCCGCTACGGGTATGATAGGCAAAGCCCAAGCCCGCCCAGAGACGGGTTTTTTATAATCACGAGCGCCCACTTCCCGTCTTTTTTAATAATGTTTATTTTTAAATATTAATAAATTTCAAATTTTTTTATATTTTTAATTTTAGAAATGGTTTTTAAATATTAATTGAAGTTATTTCCACAAATAATTTAAGCAATAAGTGAGCAATTAAAACTCTATAATAGTTGATTATACTAACTTTTCATCTGTGCATAATATGTTATGGTTAAATCCACTTTAATAAGTTGAACTAAACCCATCTAACTCATTTAAAGGCAATTTTAACATGTTAAACCTTTAATATGGGATGAAAATTATATATATATATATAATATTGTAATTAAATATATAGTATAAGGGTAAATTAGTAAAATTAATACTAAAATTTTCGAGACGGGCCGGGCCGGGCCGGGCCTAAAGATATACCCATGCCCGGCCCGTACCCGAGGTCGGGCCTTAAAATCAAGCCCAGGCCCAAGCCCAAGCCCGCCAACCTCGGGTAAAGCCCGCCCCTTTCGGGCCGGGCCGGGCCGGATACCCGAAAATATCGGGCCCATTGCCATCTCTATGTTAGTCCCAACTCCCTCACCTTAATAGTGCCATTTTAATATAATTTCTCTTCACAAACAATCTTTGATTTTATTTAATTTTCTTAAATAATCAAATAGTTATTCTTACATATGTTTGTTTATATTAAATATTTTAATATTTCCTTTCTTTATATTCATTATAAAATATTTGTATAACATGATATTGAATAAAATTTATGTTAAATATTATTACATAAAATGTTGTCGTTATTTTATAATGTTTAAATGTTGTTTATATTATAAATACTATGCATTAAATTTTTTTTCTTAGCAAATGAATAATTGTCCACCGAGGATATAACAGTCAATTTACCCTCAAGCATTATAAGAAAAATTGCAACACCGTATTCTCCAAGTATGTTTACTGAATTATGTCTTGAAACGATAGAAGTGGTGTATGAGTTATGACGAATATCCCAATTTGCATTACAATTTACGAAAACATTATGCTAATTTTTTAAATTACTGTTGTTTAAAATTAAATTTTTGTTGACACATTTCTAAATTCGTTATTTAATATAACTCTTTTTTTATGGGTTAATGGGGTTGTGCACTGATGGATGTAGTGTTGTTTGACTATTTAGGATAACCATATCTCAATTTCTTGGGAAGATTTAGGTTTTATTATTGAATTGACTTGCAACGGCATATCATAGTGCGCATTATAGGGCTTTTACCATATGGATATATACTGCCATCTGTGTGCTTAATCCATATTTTGAAGGTTTAAAAATTTGAAGATCAAGGTTAGTTATGGAATAAATTATGAAATATTTATAAATTAAATTTTTTGATGAATTTAATTTAAATGAGGCTTATAAAGAATTTTATTAGGACTTGTATAATAGCACTCATTTAAATAAATAATATATTTATATTAAAAAATAGTTTTCACTGTTGTTAAATAAATTGTGGGCCAAATAGATCCATTCTTATGCCGATTTCATATTGGGCCCAAAAACCCATCTTCACATCGACGGGAACAATAGCATTCATGAATACGACGTCGTTAAGTCAGTAAGACCTTAACCTCTTTGAAGCCATTATATTGGGTGCTTGGCCGCTTGGCGTCTAGGGTTTCTGAGATTTTAAAGCCGCGCCACCAACATCAGCAACCATGGTTCTCAAGTACGTCTCTCTCTTTCTTTCATCTATCATTTCTTGTGCTCATTCTGCTTCTCTGCAATTTTCCATTGTAACTTTAATATAATTTGATTAATTTCTGATTCAAGTTATACACCCATAACACGACAGAACTGGGATCTCAAAATACTAAGTTAAAATCCGCAAAGTAATAGTTCAGGAAAAAAGAAACTGTTATTTAACTATGTGAATATCACTAATATGCCGAGATAATAACATAAAATTTAATTATATTTTATGTGGTTGTTGCTTATCTTGCAAATTCTAGAATTTAATATTACTTATTTGCTGTATCAGGACTGAGCTTTGCCGATTCAGTGGTGCCAAGATATATCCCGGTAAGGGTATCAGATTTGTTCGCTCTGATTCTCAGGTATTTTTGCTATCGGGCTGTTATATTTTTTCGTGATTTGTTGAGTAATCTTGGTGCAAATTTTTTGTAGGCATCCCTCTGGTGATTCTTTTTTCACGTTTCTATCATGTTGTGGAATTTGATTAAGTGTGCAAATAGCTGTTTAATAGATTATGTTAATTGGAAATTTTGTCAGATTTATGTTTTATGTATAGACCTTGTTTTAGTGAAAAATTTATTTAAGGGTTGGACGGATTTGTCACCACAAATACACTATTCAGACAAGTGATGCCTCTGTGTTATTGATGTAGGTTTTCCTCTTTGCCAATTCAAAATGCAAGAGGTACTTCCATAACCGATTGAAGCCGTCAAAGCTTACATGGACAGCCATGTACAGGAAACAACATAAGAAGGTACTTTCTTGTGTGGAAATGCCATTGTCATATGTACAAGAAAATAAATTTCTCGTGAAATCTTGATCTCCTAATTTATCACTAGTTACATTAGAGTTCAGCTGTTTATATTCTTTATTTGCTATTCATAGGACATTGCTGCTGAGGCTGTAAAGAAGAAACGCCGATCCACCAGGAAACCATATTCAAGGTCTATTGTTGGTGCCACCTTGGAAGTTATACAGAAGAGGAGGACTGAGAAGCCAGAAGTCCGAGATGCTGCAAGGGAGGCTGCACTCCGGTTTGTGCTCAATGTCCATTTGTCATGTTTACCCGGTACGGGTCTTGAGAATAAACTCTGTGTTTTGCTAACTCTGAATATGTTTTATGATTACCAGTGAAATTAAGGAGAGGATCAAAAAGACTAAGGATGAAAAGAAGGCGAAGAAAGCAGAGGTGATGGCTAAGACACAGAAGACCAAGAGTAGCATGCCTAAAGGCGCTGCACCAAAGGGCCCCAAGCTTGGTGGTGGTGGTGGAAAGCGATGATTTACTTCATCTCTTCTCTTCTTCCTTAGTATAAACAGTTAAGATTTTGTTTCCGTATTTCATGTATGGATCCATTAATCATTATGGCTTTTGTTGTTTTTGTTATGATGTTTGTTGGGAGTTATATTTGCTTACTATTTACTTAAATCAAAGTTTTCTAATGCATCATTTGTTACTTTTTGAGTATATCTTGATGGGTGCTGTTTGATGTTTTGGTCTTCTGATTTATCACATCTGCTAGCTTGTAGTTTGACAGCATACAATTTTTCCAGATTTCACCCTCAGGTTTTGTTATTTGCTTAGCACATTTTACGCAGTTAAATTTAATTGTTTAGCCTTAATGGAAAGGTTATATTGAGTATCAAGTTGTAGTTGTAGAACTGTATGGTTAATGCGGAGGAATGGTACATTGTTAGTGAATTGATTCCATAAGATAATAGATTTAATTTAATTTTTGTCCATAAAACCTGGCATGCGCATTGACAATTGAGAAGCTTGATTGAGCTTTCACTTTGTTATCTCATAACAAAATACTTGCTGTATCCACATCTGTTCTATTTCCAGTTTGACAGTTCATTAAATGTGTTTTGGTCTTTGAATCCTTAGCGATTGCAACTGGGACTGCAGAAAAGGTTAATGATGAAAATCAGTTGGGACATTATTTTGCATCTTTCGAAGAGTGTTTTCATTTAAACCAAACGGAATAATCCTTCTGGTACTCTTACAAACTGAAAAAGTTACGAACTAGTATCTCTTCTCAGATGATTTTGATGGCCCCAGCATCTGACACATATCACATGAAAATCAGATGATTTTTAAATGCAGACTTTAACTAGTTTTTTAATGTATGCATGAGTTTATTCTCACATGCAATCAAGATTTTTTGTTTTTTTCCAGCAAGCAAGATTAACCATAATAATTAGGAACATTTTTGGGAGTTGCCCGTCTGCCCCTGCATCAGTACCCTGTGAATGGTCTAACTTCTAAGTCAACAACCCCTTAATAAATTCCACCATTGAAGACTTATCAGAATCAACGTCCGAATTTCCCTTCTCTGATTCTTCTTACAGATTCATTTCTTTGTCCTCAGCAATCGATCGTTGAGATCACCGGATCCTTATTTTGATTGGGGGGCTCTTCTTCTCTCCTCTAATGTCGTAGCTAGGCATGGAAAAACATTATTAACACTACCGGTTGATTTTCCTTTTGGCTCTTTAGTCAATTTAGACTCACTGGGAACAGTTTCATCGCGTGACTTTTTAATGCCACTGGTCCCTATAACGTCTCCCTTTTGTGAAATACCTTTACCTTTTTTGGTGACAAGTTGGAACCCTTCATTATCCACAGCTTTTGCTTTAGACTGATCCCCATGCTCTTAGGCCTGGGCTACATTATTAACTCTAGCATCTGATATATATATATATATATCTAAAAAATATCATCAAATTATTTTCATTATTAACTCTTTAAACATGCACATGTTTTTACTCTACATTATAAAGATTTGTGTTCCCTTTATAAATAAAGGATATCTTCTCCTGATTCTTTCTGGGCTATTGCGGGCTAGAATTTGGCCCAAAGGGGAATATAATAGATTGGGCATTATAGTAAATGTATTTGGGCTGGGATCTACAAATGAATCATTATATAAACAGTGATTGAGGCCCATTTATTATCGTTTTCAAAAACTAATCTATTTTATTTTATTTGTTATTAAGAGGTTAAAACGAAAATAATAATGTTATATATGTAAAGTTATGATCCTGAGTTTGTGTCCCAATCTAGGCGGCAATTGATTTGACAACGTCTCCTTAATTACAGGATCTAGGATAAATGATTATGAACTCAATTACCACATGGATTGGGTTACAAAGTTAAGGCACTGACGATATATATGTAATATTACTTTGATATTCGTAAGCTAGTCCGAACTCTCCGATTACCAAATAAATAAATAAATAACGCGCTATATTTCCTTATCTTGGTAGTTTACATAAATTTCAACTTGGTAGCTAGGCAATAATCAAAATGTGAATGATTAACCTTGAAACAAAATTTCAAAATAGAAACAGTGATGAGTTAGACATGAAGACTTGATACCATTTAACTTTCCGAACGTCCAGGTTGAAATAAAGAGAGGTCCCAGAAAGTTTGGTATTGAGGCATTTAGAAATAAATAACCTCAAGTCACAACGACCCAAATTAAACTGCAAAACCAAATATAAAATATAAGAGTGAGAGACGACTGAGGTCAAGGTAAACGATGGTGCTCAAATTTCATATTGTTTGAAATTCTACTAACTTGACCGAATTAACAATCTTAGTTATTAATTTCTGAAAGCACATTATATTGACATTTGTGAGATGTTAGCAACCTGAGAAATGACTCCTTCTGAATTATGAAAGATTGTGATGTTAGCCTTAGTCAAGTCTGGTGTGTGTAAGTAATTAATTACATTTTAATTAAGATGATAAATAAGAGTTTGTTCAACTATTAGGAAATTAATTGTGTATAGAGTTAGGTGTGCTTGCTCTTCCCACTACACTAAGTGGAGGGATATTTGATCTTCATTAATTACTCTCTAATTCAAATTTCAATGGAGAGGGTAAGTAGATTGAGAAGATGTTGGTGACATATTTTTTCTTCTATTCATAATAAAATCATCTTTTAGTTTTTTAAAATTGTTTACAAACTACTTTTGAAACCAACTTTTTCACATTTAACACACGAAAAAGGGGTAAAAAGGACATTTCAAAATACAATGTGTTAGTATTCATCAAAAATCATTCCTTAGTTTAAGAAATGAAAAATTATTAAATGACACTATTTGAAGCCTTGAATTGAGAAGTACTTTTTGAAAAGTGTCTCAAGAAATAGAATGATCCTAATTCACACAACATTTTCTAACGAAATTGCCCCCATATATCAATAAAACTTACACTATTGAGTCATTGACCCATCCTATTCCTCCCTCAATTGCCAAAATTCAAACTTTCAACTCTAAATTGATACCCACCTCCTATTTGTGCCAAAAATGAGTGGAGTTTGAGAGAAGTTCTGAATTTGGATTTAGGGTTTTTGGTGGGATTTTATGATTAAGAATGGGAGATATGTTGAAATATTGTTGAGTTGTTTAGAAGGGTGCGAAAATGGCTGGATAATTGGGTTGTAATTTGTATGGCATTGAAATGGGGATTGAAATCTGCATTTTTTTGGCCGAATCAAATGGTCTCGACTGGATTCAGCCAAAAAACACAAGTTTTGTCAAAGAAGATGAAATCGATTTTTGGCAAAATACTTGGGATTCAACCGGATTTGGCTTGATTCAGCCAAGACAAGTTCTCTCCAAACAATTGAATAGGTTGAATGGCATGGTTTCGGCCATATTTGGCCACCTTAGTATCAAAAGGTAGAATTGGCTGAATCTAGCATGGGTTTCGGTCAAAACTCATCTTTAACTTCCAACTAATTTTCTATCCGAATCTTTTGAGATTGGCTGAAACTCATACCCAAAATTTGCCTAAATGACCCATTTTCAACATATCCATTGAAATATAAGTTTAATTAACTATAACAACAACAAATCATTTCAAAAATAACTTACTTAACATGTTTTTTAGACATATAACATACTCAAAATTTTAGATTTCAAACAACTTTCAAAAAACAAAACTTTAAAAAAATGCTAGTTCTCAACTCCCTCCCCTAATTGTGTCATTTATTATAATTTCTCTTAAGTAATTCTTCACAAACTATATTTGATTTGATTTAATTTTCTTAAATAATCAAATATTTATTCTTACATATGTTTGTTTACATTAAAAATTTTAATATTTCCTTTCTTTATATTCATTATAAAATATTTGTATAACATGATTTCATTGAATAAAATGCATGTAAAATATTTAAGTATTATTACATAAAATGTTTTCGTTATTTTAGAAATGTTTAAATGTTGCTTATATTATAAATATTATGCATTAAAATTATTTCTTTCAATCTATCATTCATATTTTTTAACTTTTAGCAAATGAATAATTGTCCACCGAGGATATAACAGTCAATTTACCGTCTAGCATTAAAAGAAAAATTGCAACAGCGTAATCTCCAAGTATGTTTTACTGAATTAAGTTTTGAAAAGACAGAAGTGGTTTGTGACGAATATCCCAATCCGCTAATTTTTTAAATTACTACTATTTAAAAGTTTTAATTTCTTTGACACATTTCTAATAAATTTCTAATGTTGATAGCTTCTAAGTTACCAGCAAGACTACGCACCCATAACTTCTTTCTCAATATCCTTGGAAATGTTATATATCTTAGTCTCTATGAGGTTTTCAATGGACATCCTAGAGGTTTAGTGAACGAAACAAGAAGACTCCCAGGTTTGGAAATGAAACACTTACACCTTTATAATGAATATACATATTGAAAAATTAATTGGAGACAGAATCTTGGTACAATAACTAATATATCTTTATTTTGTCTTTCTCTTATAATAAAAAGAAATTAGTATCTTACATTTGTCACATGATCGAAATATTAAATAATTACTTTTTATAAATATTATTCTATTATAATGGTATAATTGTTCTATTCTGAAACCTGTAAGTCTCCTTTTATTTTACTAAACCTCAAGGGTGTCCACACAAAATCCTCTAGTTTTTTATCCTGAACTTCTGTAACACTAGTGATGTTGCACTAATCAATTTTAACCATATCATATATCATCTTATTTCATCATTCAAATTATATTAATCAATAAATAACATATCGTATGACATCTATGACTAAGTATTTAATTTGGGATCCTAGTGTATTTATGTAAACATCTTAGTAAAATGATCAAATCATGTCCTTTGACAAGTATACGCAGACATGCCTAACTTATTCGGCAAATTAATTTTGAATCAGCTAGCGAGCAATCAGGTTTTAACTGAACTCTAATTTATCATGTTTCGTTAAATCGACTAAATTTTAATTATGTTCAAACCTAAATAATAATAATAAAAAAAAATAGTATTATCCATTAATATAGAATCAGATTGAAATCTGATATAGTTTTTATATTTCTACAGTTGAAAGGGAGTATGAAACTTTAACCTATGATGAAATCAATATACAGTTAGATCAGGATTCAAAAAAATGTTTTAAGATAACTTTAAAATCAAATGAGAATTACACTATGATTAACGAATTGTGTATTGGTGATATTAGCTAGAAATTTGATTGAAAAGAAATCAAGTATACAAATTGGTTTTTCAGGTGTAAAAGAGAATTGAAAGTCCTTAAAATCAAATGTATGGTGGACATCACACGTAGAGTAGTCTTCATCTACGCGGATTAATTTTTCTTGGGTAGATTCAACGTTCAATTCAATAATTTTATATTAGAAATTTGACTATAACAATGACAAGGTCAGGTAGTTAATTATATATGTGGCGTTAACCAAGTGTAGCAGGCAGATTCATTGACACTAATTAACTTCCTAGAGCAATCAAGACTTTTTAGAACAAAGCAATGATGAATGATGACAGATTGAAGTTAATTAAAGACCTAATTTAATTTCATTCTATGTATTGTATTGACCTCCTTTTAGGTCCAGGTAACACTTGTCTTTCGTCTCTTTCTCTTCTATTTATTCCTTTCTATGTTATCTTCCACTTTTTCAAAACCAAAATTTTAAATTTGTTTTTAAACTATAATTTCTAAAAGTTGTAATTTCATAAAGATCTTGGTTTACCTTACAGTATTAAATTTGCAGTTAATGATGGAAAAAAATAAAATAAAATTGAATGTATTACTTATAAAGTCTTAAGTTCAATTCTTTTTAATTGCTAAAAAATAAATAAATAAATTACGCATAATTGAATAAGTCTCAGGTGTCTAAACCTTTGAATCCAATACAACATTTTGAATTCAAACAATTGTAAAATGTTATTTGATGCCTTAGTTTCCTGAATCATTTTCTTTTCCATTCTAAGTTGTGCTTCTCAATCTCATATGATACTATGTGAATGAGATTGGATGTTAATACGCGTATCTACAAAATTGTACTGATAATGATTTCTTTGTTATAATTAAGTCAAGCTTTATGGACAAATTAATTGCCGAGTTTCAAATTCTAAAATTTCGGCTTGATTAAACCTAATTTCAACAAAACCAGCACCATCAATTACAACGTCATGTATACATCACTATCAATATTTTAATGGACAGTAAAACTCTCTCTATAGTCATAACGATGAGATTACTTAATTTTATTTCTATGAGGATGTTATAACTTAATAGAGGTGTGATAACAAAAATTTCTTTATAATTCATGTTTTAGTAATACAGTATTATGATTTCAATTGATGTTTAATTACTATTAAGATTTCAATTCAGCGCTTTAATTGCCTACTTTTGAAACGGATAGAAGATCGTGTCTTGAAACCATCAAAGATAAGTGTCCTTGATGGAATTGTAAATGCAGTTGCTGCATTGTCAAATTGATGTGAAACCACAAACTATTGTCAATTGTTTTAAATATTACAAAATTATACAGCAAATTGATGTGAAGCCACATATTATTGTCAATTGTTTTAATCATTACAAAATTATGCAGTAAATTGATGTGAAACCACATACTATTGCCAATTGTTTGAATCATTATCAAATTAAGATCCTCGATATTGATGAATTGCAAGTTACAATTAAAGTGGATGGCGAGAATCAAAGAGTTATTGTAGAATTTAGTGATCAGATTCGACAACTTCATTACACTAATCGAATGAATATTAATGTCTTTCCCAATCATCCAAATGAACAATAAGTCATGTATGTTTTAACTAAAGAAGAAATCATTACTACAATTAGACAAAAAAATAAAGGAAATAATTATGAAGATGATAGTACGGAAATACAAAAAGTTTGTGCTGAGAAACTCTAAACATACTTGAGAAATTAGAAATATATGGCTTCAACAAGAAGATGTTCATGCTAGCGAGCAATCTACTCGCAAGTTAAAAGATGTAGTAACAACTTTAAAGTATAAATAATTATCTCAAACAACTTTAGATAAATATTTTATTTCATCTTAAACATTTAATGTAAAATAACATATATTTTTTTGCAATATACAGATAATTATTACTATGTGAAGGCAAATTTTCTTAAAACGGAAATTAGAAAAATTATAACTTATTACAATGTAGAGTTTATTCTTATTTATAACTATCCTAAATTGGGAATTAAATTTTTTATGACTATGTAAAGTTTATTCCTATATAAAGTATCACTATAAAAAAGTTTTACTGTAATATTGCAAATGACTTCCTCGTTGTCTTTCTCATTAATCCAAGCATTCACGAATTTAATGAATTAAAAACAATGACTTATAATATTCTCTCTTATAATTTTAATTAAATGTTAACTTTAATATTTATCACATTTTCACCCTTTACTATTGCATTGGAGCACTTACATATATTATCATGGTAACGTTAAGTTGTTTATTCATTTTTACAATCTATTCTCTTTGTAATGTGATTTTTTAAATGAATATCTATTTTTATAAGACATACTGGAATAATATCGTATATTGAATAATATCACAAATCTTAAATGTTACGTTCAGTGGTGTGCTTTCCCTCTTTTGTGAAGAAAAGAAGAGTCACGGAAACGCTGTATTTTTGTCTAAAGTTGAATTCTCTTGAAGAAGAGAAGATATTTCCATAGATTCTACCAATAGCTTCACGACAAGAGCAATGAAATTGATATGCTACCAAGATTAACACTCTAATATCTAATAAAGTCATAATCAAGGGCATGGTCGTCGACTATGAGATAGCGTTTCTGCAATTAGGTATATACGTATAAGTCCTCTCTTGCGAAGCCATTTTCTAAAATTCAGGTGAGTAACTTTTTACATAAAAAATTGTTCAGAAAATAGAAAGACGAAATATTAATTCTCTGCCTAAAAACTAGAGATCGAGTTTATGAGATTTTTTATGTTCCGTAATTTATTCCATTGAGACTTGCCAATAACGCCTGAAAAAAAAAAAAAAAATCAACTATCCACATTTGAGAACTTTTATTAATAAAATTTAAATGAATATGGAAATATAACTCCTTACTAAAATAATTCTTAAATGCAAAAATTAATTTGTTGATTTTTATAGAGATCAGTTCTTTTTTTTTTTTTGGTTTATTTGTTCTAACAAAACAGGTTATTAGATTTTTTTTACTTGCAGTTACAGAGTTGCTAATTCCAACTATATTAAAAGAAAAAACCCTATAATACTTCATCATTTAGTGTTGAGCCCCATTTTTGCGTCGACACGTTCTTTAATAATTCAAAAGCAAAATTGATGAATTTCAGTGTAGAAAGAAGTCAGCTATACCGATGCATCAAGATCATGTTAAAGAATTCAAGCGTAAGCATAATTAGTGTTGCAAGTCTTCAGATTGAAAATGTCAAATTATAGTGAAATTCGTATAATTTGGTAATGGATAGTGAGTCGTTGACGTATTAATTACTTATAATAGAATTCTTGAGGTATACAATGTCACAATCAAATAAGATCAAATTCCACTCAACTCAAAACAAGTATACTGTGTTTTTACATAGGATATATAAGTTGTTTATCAACCAAAAAAAAAAAAAAGTAAACTCCACCAATTAAATTTAAGTTCAAAATTCACAAGTTATATGGCAAAGAAAGACTATGGAGTTCCGGGATTATTAAACAGTTACTTTTAAATTAATGATCAATGTTATATCTTCATTAATTAATCAGCTGAAGATCGTTATTTATAAATAATAGAAGACGATGGTGTACGTAAAATAAAAGAACAAGAGAAAACTATAAGATAAACTGGCCTAAAATCACATGCAAATAATAGAGATTAGACGTACAAAGTATCGTATCTAGCAGCTATTGATTTGGAAACAAGATGAGTTTGGGATTGAAGTATGAAAGGGAAAAAGAATGATAAGAGTAGAGAGAAAGGTTAAAAAGGGAGGGTATGTTTAATGTTTTTGATTGTCCTGAAAATCCGGTGATAATATATTTGTCGGGAAAATTAGTTTGTTGATTGAAATAAGAATGAAGAGATAAGAGTTAAGAGTGGGGTAGGGGATTTTGTGTTTGTCCAAAGATCATAGGCATGGTTCGCGGGGGGATAGTGGCGTTCACTGTTTTGTTTTAACAACATGTAAGCTAACTGTGTTTTTTCCTGCACTGCATCTTTCATTTCATCGGTGACTTATCTTTTAACGCGGCTTCAGAAGAAGATTTTGTCCTTGCATTTGTGTCAAACTGATAGTGATGGTGTCTGAGGTGTGCTGGCGTGTTTTTTTCTGCACAAATACTTAACCATGCAATTACTCACCGACATGGATGAATTGTATTGTAGCTGATAAAATAAATAAATTGTTTCTTCTCTTCTCAATCTGCCATATCAGTTGGCAAAGTTTAGCTGGATTTTACCTGAAGATGTGCTATAAGCTTTGTTCAATTAATCAAATAAATATGATCTGTTCTTTCAATTTTTACATAATTAGAATACAGTTTTGCTGATTTGAGCTGTCTCAAATTTTACAGATGGGACAAATGATTGAAATTACAGCAGAGAATTAGGTTGCTTTTAATTTCTAACTAAGCTGATTTTATTTGGCAGTTTGTAGTTGTTCCCACAAAGAAATTAAGGCCCTACCACATAGAAAATTAAATTCAAAAGGAAAAAAAGTTTAACTTATAATAATTATGCTAAAATTATGAAATAGTTTTCCCACAAAGCATCGGTAATTTCAGGCTTAAATAGATTTTTTGCTATAGTTGTTGATAAATTAGACAACAAAGAATTAATGTTGCTAATAGAGGTGGCTACTCAAGACTTATCCGATCATAAACTTTAGGGTCTCGAGAAATTAGTTGAAGTGTATGTAAGTTGCTCCGAATACTCTCGGTCAACAAAAAAAAAAAGAAATTAACATTGTGTGAGGTAAATTATATGCACCCCACATATACTTTATACATTTGATTTCTAATTAAAAAATAGATCAAATTCTCAACATTTAAATATTTTTCTATGTTAGAAAATTCCCTGAATGGCAGTTATAAAAGAATGTCAAAATAATGAAACATCCTGTATGACTAATAATATTGATTTAATTAATTAAAAATAAAGAAATGGGCCGGGCTGCTATTACGCAGCTTATATTGAAATTAACTTATAGACATCATTAACCCAGTTAGGTCACCATTAAATATTGCGCAATGGAGGTTACACTGCATTACCCATATTTTATACATTGATTTCATTCTCTCTCTCTCTCTCTTTTTTTTTTTTTTAAAATCATTTCTCTGTTCTTTTAGGTATTGACCGACTGCCCTCTTCTCCTCAATGTCAATTTATTTTAAGAGAAATGTGAATACGGGTCAAATTCCATTACATATATCTAGACCCGAAATTAAATAATGTCTTAAATATTAATTGCAAATTCTTCAAACTGTTCTGGGATTCTCTTCATTTTCTGATCAATTTGATTTTATGCGTGTCATTTTCTTTAACCCCACCACTAATCAATCTATCTCTCTCTAACCAAACAAAGGCAAAGTAGAAAAAAAAAAATTTTGAGGGAAAAAAAATCCTAAAAGACAAACCAAACAACCTTTAGAAATCAACTTAAGTGCAAAGGCTTTCCCACATAAGTCTGAATATAAACCATCTGAGGCTAGAATTCCTGGAATTCTCCCAAGATGGGGTTAAGGAGCTACCATGTAGAAGACAACAATTTATGCTTTCAATCGCCTACTTTCATTGAATGGCTCAAGCCGTCTTCTAATTCTCCTTCTTCCTCACTGTCATCCTCTTCTTCTGTCACCACACAACAATATTTGCAGTACCAGTTCACGGATCCCATGAGCGGGGGAAGTATTCAATGCCTGCCTCTTCTAAGTGGTTTTACGGAGAAAAAGCCATTGAAAGAGGAGGAAGATTCAACAAGAGTGCAGGAGATTAGTCTCGGTGTTAAAGAAGAGAAGATAGAGAAAGTTACAGTGGCCTTACACATTGGATTACCGAACGCCGGAGATATTTCTGATGTTGAAAACAAGTGTTTAGACATTAAGGAAGAAGTAGTAGGCAACAAGAAAAGCGCCTTTAATGGATGTTCTATCAACAAAGATAATAGGTTTTGGATCCCAACTCCTGCACAAATCCTTGTTGGGCCGATGCAGTTTTCTTGCTCCATATGCAGTAAAACCTTTAATAGGTACAATAACATGCAGGTTAGTTTAATTCTTCTCTCTCTTTGATCTCTCTTTCAGATATCCTTTCCGCATATAAACAAGAAAGTTCATAAATTTGGATGCCGGCAGTTTCTTGATTTTTGATTTTGCTATATTTCTTTTTATTGATTATTTTTAAAGGTTGATACCTTAACGTCTGCACCTATTTCTTTCGTTCTTTGTTTTGTTTGATGAAATCAAAACTGTACTGTTGTTTCATTCGCATCTCGGCTTAATTTCCTACCCAAGGATAAGGTGCTGAGGAAACTCCTTTAAGATCTGGTCCAAATTTGTCGTTTATGCAAGGGACATATGATGAAGTACTAACACAATGTACAACAATGATGCCAAACATTTATATCGATTTACAGAATTATGCATTTTGTAAATTAAAATAAAAAATAGAAAAAACATTTGAGAGTTAAGTTCTGATAAAAGTATTTTTGAGGTAAATTAGTTCTGAAGTTCAAAAGTATTGTGGGAGTTCAAAGGATGTTAATTATGATGTTCATAAATCAAATAATTGTTTGCAATACTATGGTTCAAATGTTTCATCTTAATTATAATAATTCAAGAGAAGAGGCTTTCATTAGTCTTAGTTTATTGCTTTCTTCCTTTCATTTTTCTTCTTCTTCTTCTTCTTTTCTCGTTTAAATGCAAAGTTTTAACCTCTACTAGTACGATCTATAAATCTGTTTTACATTATATAAGTATCAAGTAGTATCATGCTGTAGGAAATTATGTGTAGAGTGACAATGTAATTTTCTGTCCAATAGTACTTTAGTAAGTTCAATATTAAAAAAAAAAAAAAAAATCAAACATATATAACATCCTTAATTAGGATTTGATATTTGGGGTTTATGTACACAAAAATAATTTAGGGCTTTATTGTGAAAGTACAGATTTATGACGACCCTTCAAAGATCCTCTCTCCATAGGATTTGAGCATTATTCTCTTGATTGATTAATATATGTAGGATATTATATATATATATATATATATATTCTCTTGGCTTTAGGTGAGTAAAGATTCGATGATTTATTGGTAATATAAACCCCATTTCTTTTGACAATTGTCCTTCACTGCCTCCCTTTAGGGTGAAAAGTTAAGGAGGAAAGAACGCAAGTTGGGGTAGGAGAAAAGTTATTAAAAGATTAATTATACAAAGATAGGGCAGGGAGTTGGTAATAATGATTAACGGAAAATATATATATGCTTTCACATAATTGTCATCTAGATAGAAATCTGAGTGGCGTTTTACTGAACCTTGGATACTCTTCCTTCAATTAATAATGCTCAACTTTTTTATTACTTTATGATTGTAATAATGTTGCTTGCAAAATCAATCCTCTTTAGAAAACCAATTAACGACAGTAGGGATTTTTTTGTTTTTTGGAAAGAAAGTTGAAATATATATAAAACAATACAACCTTTGACAACTCTCGAAAGTTCATTTCATGAATGACAGTCGTGTTGCAAGTTCATTTGTCTAAATTTAGAAGCATTCCGACTTTGACATATCTCACTTAAAGTCTAAAACATAGATTAGAGAGAGTCAATACACGTTCTAAACCTGGTAACTTAGAGGCATGTTGAATACGAAATGCATATTTTTTTAATTAGAAAACATGCGCTGAATTTAATTTCTTGGTACAGATGCATATGTGGGGGCACGGATCTGAATACAGAAAAGGTCCAGATTCGCTTAAAGGAACACAACCAGCGGCAATGCTAAGGTTACCATGTTATTGTTGTGCTCAAGGTTGCAAGAACAACATCAACCATCCTCGTGCCAAGCCATTGAAAGATTTCAGGACACTTCAAACACACTTCAAACGAAAGCATGGTGCAAAGCCGTTTATCTGCAGAAAATGTGGGAAGACATTTGCAGTTAAAGGAGACTGGAGAACACATGAAAAAAATTGTGGAAAGTTATGGTATTGCACTTGTGGTTCGGATTTCAAGCATAAAAGATCTCTAAAGGATCACATTAGGTCATTTGGGAAAGGCCATTCTCCACACCCGTCTCTCGATGGCTTTGATCAAGATGAGAAGGAATGCATCACCGGCTCTGAAGATGAAATCGCTCGCTAGTTTTTAAGGGTTTCAAAAGGTTTAATTTTCTTGTCTAGCACTACTAGAAAAACAGCCTTCTTTGACAGACAAAAACCATCAAACACCCTTGTTAAGAGGTGACTGTCAAAGAAAGCTATTTTTCTACTAGTGTCTTCAGTTCATGTCTGTTTTGTTTTGGAAGTTAAGAATAGATGCTACAAGTATTTAGCTAGGCTCATGCATGGAGGCTTGTGCTCAGTAACAAAACATTCTCAACAAGAACGTTGGGAGCGATTTGCTACGGAGCACTTGCCGGGCATTGAGCTATAATATCTTAAGTCTTTTATGCATAGTATTTACGTAGAAAAATAAGGAGATTGCCTCAAGTAGTCGTGAAGCTGATGAATTTTCTTCTTCTAGTAGCATGCACAATTGCATTGTTTAAGTCTATGTACCTCTCCAAGAGGGAAAATTCGTCCGCTTCATTGCTAATTGGTAATCTTTATGTAAGGATTGTGTGGTTTAATCTCTTTCTCGCCCTCATATATGTGAACATTAATGTCATGTTATTACTCTCTATTACTTACATAATCTTAATTATCAGTTTCTCTTTTACCTTATAATCTCCATTGATTCAAACACACGGCAAAATCCAATCACATTTATATGTGACCCTTCTTGCAAAATCCAATCACATTTATATGTGACCCTTCTTGTATATGCAGTAGAACATTTCTATAATCAAAATGGTGGGATCAAATAATTTTATTACTATGAGGAGGTTAGTTATAGTTACAAAAATTATTGTTTTGACTTAATTATCCTTTGTGCAAGTGGTATAGAGAGAAGGTATGTACTAATCGAATGGATATTAATATCTTCCTCAATCATCCAAATGAACAACAAGTCGTATATACTTTAACTGAAAAAAAAAAAATCATTATTACAATTAGACAAGAAGAGGAAAGAGATAAATTTGAGGATAATAGTACAGAAATACAAAAAGTTTTATGCCAAAAAGCTCTAAACATACTTGAGAATCTAGAAATATTTTGGCTTCAACAAAAAGATATCTATGCTGACGAATTATTACATATCCGCAAGTTTAAAGATGTGATAATAATTCTAAAGCATAAATTATTGTACTAAACAACTTTAAATAAATATCTTAAACCTTTAAAGTAACATAATATATATTTTTTGCAATATATAGATAATTATTACTATATAGAGACAAATTTCTTAAGATGGGACTTAAAAAACTTACAACTTATTACATTGTAGAGTTTATTCTTATTTATAATTGGTCTAAGTTGAAGTCATAATTTTGTAAGTAACAGTAAGAACCCATGTCTGAAATATAAGCACAGAGCACCACATTACACTACCGTCCATTAACTTTAATTATTTTCTATCTAATCATCACTATAGAAAGACCATTTTGTCATTCATTTATTGATTGAGCGTGGAGAGCCAAAAATACCAGCTAATGACTGAGTGATTACATGAGAACAATTACATTAAAAAAGATAATTATACCCAAACTAAATACTTAAATAATACAGATTGATTAATTTTAAATTAATAAACTAAAAAACTTTTAAAGTTATTGCTTAAATTTTTTTTTCAAGAAAAAAAAAATGGTTTAGCAGAGTCGATGACTATCAGCACAAGCATGCCTTTAGCAGCTCAAGCCAACAACAAATTTATCATTTTTTATCGATCAATTTATCGATGATATTGTCATCAGTATAGAATGCTACATTTATCGTAAGAGATAAAAACGATTGATACGAACAATCACCCCAACTCTTATCATAGAACCGATTCATTCCGCTTTCCTTGTTACTTGTTATCCTGTGTTGGAGTCTTACACTGACTAGGCACGCTCAAGCCTATTGGGTTATAAGAGGGAGTAATCCTCCTATTCAATAAGGCTTTATTGGGTGAGGAGTTAGGCCTACCTTAAATTCTATCATGGTATCAGAGCCCATGTTCAGTTGAGCTGAGCGCTTGACCAGATAGTGAGAAGTTAGAGCCAACAACTACCTCCATCAATATGCATGACCCAACATATGGGCTTGACCGTGAGGGAGAGTGTTGGAGTCTCACATCAACTAGGCACGCTCAAGCCTATTGGGTTATAAGAGGGGGTAATCCTCCCATTCAATAAAGTCTTATTGGGTGAGAAGTTAGACCCACTTTAAATTCTATCACCCTGGTAAGACGAACATCACATCTTAATGTCACATGTCAACATTTCATTAGTCTAGTTTTTCTCTATTGTGCCTTTGAGTTTGTAATATACTAGATCATTGAAAATTGTTAAATTATTACCCTACCCTTGTCACAGTTAAAAAAAAATAATCTCGCACCACTTTAAATTCTATCACCCTGGTAAGACGAACATCACATCTTAATGTCACATGTCAACATTTCATTAGTCTAGTTTTTCTCTATTGTGCCTTTGAGTTTGTAATATACTAGATCATTGAAAATTGTTAAATTATTACCCTACCCTTGTCACAGTTAAAAAAAAATAATCTCGCAATTTGTATACTTGTCTTTGAAACATGAATCTCATCATTTTACTCCAAAAAAAAAAAAATTGTTCTTTTAGTGATAATCTCGCAATTTGTAATATGCAATTGCATGATATATTTCGGAACCTCGCTCACACCAATATGATATTTGATCACTTTGGATATTGTCCACACAACTCTGTTATTAAAATTAGTCACTCGAAAGACTTCATACTACTGTATTTGAGAATAAGTTGTTCATATATATTCCATATCCAAAAAATATTATTGGAATTTTGAACTGTCCTAATCATCTTATTCATCTTCACCTAACCTTTTAACTCGTTAAACCTAGGGAGGTTGGATATACCTTGGATGCGACTGAATCTCATTATGATGGCTGATTTTCGTTGAATGAAGTATTAAAAGTTCAGAAATAGTTTAATAACTGATTGGGTCCTTTTCTATACATTTAAAAGTCTGGATCCACGTGTGTTGTCAGAATATACTAATGTATATTGGCATAAACTAAACTGTAAAACCTGGACCTTTGATATGAACTAATAGTTATTAAATTTTGGTGTGATTTAATTTGCTCTTTGTATATCAATACTCTAGTTACATAGAAAACAATTTCAACCTCTCTCTAATCCAATAGAAACCAAACTATAACTGAAGAAACCACAGCGCAGAGTCGCACTTCCTTTTACACAGATCTAATAGAGAAAGAGATGGAAAAATTAAGGAAAGTCGCACCTCCTTTAACCATATATCCAGCATTTGTTGCCCACCAAGTGGGGCATTACCTAAAACTTTCTCAAACGTAAAACATGAATTATATTAGTTTGCACTTAGTGGAGATTTGCAACTTTTGATTACGTATTAGGATAATGAATAAATATATTTATATAAATATCAATTCAACCCTTTCATATTGACAGTAGTTTATGTTGCTTTGTTCAACTTTTCAAACCCTAGCCTCTAGAACCTCTTTTTTCTTTTCGTTTCGGTTGAAACTGAACAGTAAATGATTGTAAGATAATGCCATATTATTTAGAATTTAATACATATTAATTCAATTAAAAATAGTTATATATATTAGAACTCTTAATTGAAAAATAATTAGAGAATGAGTAATATTACACTTGCTGACTTTATCATTCTATGAATCAACTGATTTGACATTACTTGGACGATAAAATGATTATGTGGCTATGAATTTGACAATTATGTATGTAATGTATATATTTCTGAAATAGAGAAGTGAGTGTTGTCAAAGGATTACTGTAAATAGCACCAGGGTGAGGGTGACACTATTTTTCAAAGGCAAGGAAAGGACGTTAGTGAGAGTCCAACTCGGAGGCCTCACCAGTCACCAATCCTCCAACTACTGATTATTTAAAAAATCAACTAGAGAATGATTAGCTATTAATTAAGCGGAAAGGAGAGTTCTGTAGTCTTCCTTAATGGGATTTAATTAGTTAATTAATTGATAATATAAACAAAAATTAAGCAAAAAAGTAAAAATGTATATATGAAAAAAGAAGAAAGATGATGAAGATAGCTTGTACATGTGAAAAGGAGATTTGGGTAAGGACTTTTTTCAAAAGAAGACACAAGGGTATCATCATACTTTTGCGAACAAGAGATTGAAATTTGGTTACATTCGAGGTAATCAGCTTGACCAACTATAAAGTTGTGGGGAAAATGTGAAAGAAAGCAATTGATAGGGGACCGCCACTATGCTTTGTCGGGGGAGAAAAAATCAAATCAAACGTTCAAAACCTGTCTAACTATCCGCTACCTCCAACTCCATTCATCCTCCTACTAATTAATCTTTGATTAAGAGCTTTATTAGTGTTAAGTTTAATGACTTCTTCTAATCTTCTCTAGTTAGGTTTAACTATAATTATTGCTAATATGTCACTTTTTTTCTGTACTTCATTAATTAAATTGCAATTTCTATATAATTTTTTTTTCTTTTTTGATAATCGGGGTGTATGGGTCAACTTACGTGCACTTTAACTAATCTTCGAAGTTTATTGAACATCATACAAGTCCAAAGTATCAGATAAATCATAATGTCATTATAATAGGTGACCCCAAGGTTTAAACCCAGGAACTCAAGGAATAAAACAAACCTTTTTAACCGTCAAGTCAACTTCTTAGGGTTAACTTCTATATAGTTTGTGGTCAAATATAGGACGTATTTAGTGGGTTGTATTGAATATTATAACAATAGACTATGAGACCTTCGATTTTTCTAATTTAATTACATTAATCTCATATGTGGCTGCTTTAATAGTGGACAGTGGCGGACCGCCCATTAGGCCTGGCCTGGCCCTTTTTCATATTTTATGTAAGGACATGGCAATTTTGACCTTTAAAAGCAATTGAGTTTAATAAGTCGTATCAGAGTAATGTCATGTTAACAATCAACTTAAAAGCTTAATCTTGTAGGTAAGGGCTTAACTTATTCCAATAAGCTCCTTCACATGAGACTTGGATTTTAATTTTTATAAAGGTGAACTATGATCTTGGATCTAATACTATGTTAAGTTATCAATCCACCTAAAAGTTTTAGCTTGTAAATGAGGGCTTAACATTAATATTTATTCTAATAGTGGGTTCAAGTGCCCTAGGTAAAATTATTAAGGGGGAAGATTGTTGGCTTAATTGGATCTAGCATTTGCCCTATGGACTCGCCAACACGTGACTATTGTAGGGATGCTCGTCTTATAGTATCGATGCTTAATTGTCCAACCCATCGATGAACTTACATATGCATTGTGAAGCCTTGAATGTCCACCTACCACTTAGTGCAGAGCTCTACATTGGCATTGATGTAATATGAAAGAAAAAAAAAAAAAAAAACTGGTTGCACTATGGCTAACAACTTAAGCTTTTGGCCTAGTGGTAAGCTTGATCCCAACAAAATGGACTTGGAAAAATCAAAAAGTGTATAAGAATTCATAAATGCCTAGAAGCAAACTCCATCTACATTGCCAATAAGATGAGTCAATTTATTAGGGTAACCAAGAGGTTTAATGTGAAACAACTGAAATATGAGGTTAGGAAACATGTTAAGGTGATTGCCCCTGCACACCAATTTTATAGAGCAAAGAAAATAAGTGGGATTCCATAGATGTTATTGTGAATCAAGGCAAAACCGCAATGAATTTAAATCACAATGGACACGCAGAATGGTAAGAAATCATAACTAAGTTTTAGTAATGTAATTTAAATATACATTTATAAAATTAAAATAAAGCTTCTTTAATTTGATGATGGGTTCAATAAAACCACTCAAAATGGTAATCTCTTGGTCATAAAAGCCCAGGTCCACCCTCAGCCCATTAATTATTGGGCCATAATTGTCATAAACATGCCCACTGTACAAAGTTGATCCTCAATTCTTAAGATTGCTCCGTTATTCATAACCGACGCTCCTCAACTGACCTATATTACCAGATTTATGTATATTCCGTATAAAAAAAAAAAAAAAAAAGAAGAAGAAGCTATTTTAGTATTATTAGTATTATTTAGATTCTTTTATTATGATATTAATCCTTGATATTTTTAAGAATTAATCACATTTTCATCCCTGAAGTTTAGAAAAATTACATTAAAAATTCATTGTTATCTGTTGACGATCTAATATTAATGATGCACAATTAACGAAATATTTGATATGGTGTTGGATGCTAAAATCAAGTTATTACCTTCTGTAATTGATCTTGTAATTACAGTAAAACCTCTCTATAGTCATAATGTTGGGATCAAACTAATTTATTACTATAAAGAGGTTATAATTTAATAGATGTGTAGTTACAAAAAAACTATTTTGATTTCTTATTTTATAATTCATGTTTTAGTAGTATGTATTAGAACTTTAATTAATTGTTTTAGTAGTATTAGGATTTCTTATTTGTTTTGGCAGTATTATGATTTCAATTCATATTTTGGTAGTATTATGATTTCAATTCATTGTTTTGGTAATATTAGGATTTCCTATTTACTTTTAATATTACTTGATTTTCTATTTTAAAATTCATGTTTTGGTAGTACTATGATTTCAATTCATGTTTTAGTATTAGTAGGATTTCAATTCATTGTTTTAGAAGTAGTATTAGGATTTCTTATTTACTTATCCTAGTATAATTATGATTAGCCTGCTATAAATAGGGTTGTTATGTTTCAACTTATTCAATCAAGTTTTCAATAAAATCTAACACCAATTCAAGTGATACCTTTCTTATTCCTCTAGCAAATAAATCATGCCACCCAAAGTTAATACACGAACTCAATTGACCGAAAGTATTCGTGTTGAGTTGTGCAAAATGAAAGAATCAAACCCTAGTTGGAAGTAGAAAGATCTTGTGAAGTGGTTAGAAGATACTCATGGTCTTAAGGTATCACAAGCAGCAATATCTAAGACACTCAAACGGTCAGCTGACCTCCTTCAAGAAGAAGGATTGTTGAACCCAAACATAAAACGTTCAAAGATGGTAAAGTATCCAGCAATGGAGTCTGCCCTCTATGAATGGTTTGTATGCCATCAAGAGCATGTCAATATGAATGGTGAATTGTTAAAAGAGAAGGGAAATATTTTTCTAAGGAACTCTATCCCGAAGCTACCTCGTTTGAATTTTCAAATGGATGGTTGGAAAAGTTCAAGCAACGACATATAATTCATTCCTTTTGTCGTTTTGGGGAAAGTGGTTCAGTTAATATGGAGAAAATTGAAGCTAGTTTGCCATCAATAAGAGAGGAATTAGACAAATGGGCTTGGAAGGACATTTATAATATGGATGAAACTGGCTTATTTTATCGAATGCAAGTCGATAACTCTCTTGCAACAAAGTAGTTGGAGGGCCGAAAGCAAAACAAAGAGAGGATTACAATTGCTATTTGTTGCAATGGCGATGGTGATGGCTCTGACAAACTTCCGCTTTGGGTCATCGGTAAGTTTCTTAATCCAAGATGCTTTAATATTGTTAACTGTGATAATCTCAATTGTAAGTATTGAGCAAATTCAAATGCATGGATGACATCTTTGTTTTTTATGGAATGGCTTAAGTGGTTTGATAGCCGTTTGGATAGAAATGTCTTGCTTATATTGGATAATTGTACCGTACATGGCAAAAAGGAGAATCTCCCCGCACTTCATCACACAACTGTTCTGTTCCTACCACCAGCTAGCACTTCCAAAATCCAGCCATGTGATGCAGGCATTATTAGAAATTTCAGAGGTTATTATCGGCAGCGCTTTAATCGCTTACTTTTGAAACGGATAGAAGATCGTGTATTGGAACCACAAAAGATAAGTATACTTGATGGAATTGTAAATGTAGTTGCTACATGGTCAATTGATGTGAAGCCACAAACAATTTTCAATTGTTTTAAGCACTGCAAAATTAGGGCCCCCGATGTCAATGAATTGCAAGTTACAAATGAAGTGGATGAGGAGAATAGAAGAGCCATTGTAGAATTGAGTGATTAGATTTGACAACTTCACTACACTAATCAAATGGATATTAATGTCTTCCTCGATCATCCAAATAAGCAACAAGTTGTATATGCTTTAACTGAAGAAGAAATCATCGCTACAATTAGACAAGAAGAGAAATGAAATAATCCTGAGGATGATACTATGGAAATGCAAAAAGTTTCATGCCATAAAGCTCTAAACATGCTTGAGAAGCTAGAAATATTTTGGTTTTAACAAGAAGGTGTCCATCCTAGCGAGTTATTACATACCCGCAAGTTAGAAGATTTGGTAACAACTCGAAAGCATAAATCATTGTCTCAAACAACTTTAGATAAATATTTTATTTCATCATAAACCTTTAATGTAACATAGCATATATTTTTTTTTTTGTAATATACAAATAATTATTACTATGTGGAGGCAACTTTCCTTAAGACGAGATTTAAAAAAATTATAACTTATTACAATATGGAGTTTATTCTTATTTATAACTATCCCAAATTGGGAATAGAATTTTTTATGACTATGTAAAGTTTATTCTTATATAAAGTATCACTATAGAGAGGTTTTACTGTATTTACAGTATTTGTTTCCTTACAAATCATTTCTTTACTTATATAAATTGATACAATTGTACAATGAAAACACAATATGAAAAAACAAAATAGTTTTCTCTCTATTATTATTTCTCTTCAACATTCTCTGCAACCAAGTTGCTACTGTTGCCACTTCCAATCCAAGTTTCCTAGCAAAGTTTCTGCTACTCAATCTCTCCTGTCTCTATTCTTGCTTCACCTGTAAAACAGAAAACCTTAGATTAGGTTTCTTCCTTTACCAAACCAAACCAAATAGAGTCACAAAAAAACCCATCAACGCTAGATGAGCCCAATATGGGCCTCGACCCAACCAACCAAAATAGTTAGACAGATCAGGTCAACCAAACCAGCCCAAACACACAAACAAGCCCACAATTTCAATCCAGCCCAAATAGCCACATAGGCCCACACACACAAACCAACCAAGACCAAACTGGCCCACAAACCCAAACCAACCCAAATCCATTTCCATTCGGGTTTACGAGTTCCAGCCCAAACCCGTACTTGTTCCAGTTTTAGATAGTGCAACCAAATCATTGCCGGCCGGAGCATAGCTATGTCCTCTACTCTTCACCATCCGATGGACTAGAGTTGGTTCTGGTAAAGCAAGTTCTCACTGGATCTGAGAACTACGCGATGTGGGCTCGCGATTTTCGTCGTGCTCTCATTACCAAAGATAAATACAGTTTCATCAACGAAATCATAGAACAACCAACAGATCTGTATATCAACAAACACTGGACCCGTTGTAATATGCTTGTTCGTTCATGGATCAACAACTCCCTAACTCAGGAGGTTGCCGTCGGTTTACTCCTAATAGAAATCGCGGAAGAGATGTGGCGATTTATAGAGAAGATGTATGGGTAGTTAGATCTGGCGACTCTTTTCACTCTACGAAAAAATCTTGCCGAGATCAAGCAAAATAATGAATCGGTCACCGTGTATTACAATCAGTTGTCATCCGTATGGAACGAGCTCAACGCCATCATTGAACCACTGCAGGGATCACCAGAGACCTTACAGCAGTTCCAGAAACTCAAAGATCAAGAGAGGATGATCCATTTTCTTCTCGGGTTGAATGAAAGCGTCCTCCCATTCAGAACGCAGATGCTCGCCAAGACATCGCCGCCATCCAAGATGAAAGCCAGCGATCCTCCTCCTTAGAATCACCACGGCTGGGTGATTCACTAGCCTTTGTCACCAAAAAGAAAGAAAATAAAACAGGTGAAGGGAGGCTAGGGTTTGCAAATGAAAAAAATGAGAGTGTTTTATACAAAGGTCTTAACGGCCAGGATCATCCCAAGCCATCTAATGGCCAAGATGCAGTCAACTTAGTCAACGGGGTCAGTGTAGTCACCAATCAAGGAAATTCTTCTAATGGGCCATATTCGGGGCATTCCCAAAATGGATCTGATAGGTCCGGTTAATCTAGATCTGGAAAAAGAATGTATTATGATTATTGTAAAAGGAGAAATCACAACCGAGAAACATGTTGGAAGGTACACGGCTGTCCTAAATATGGAAATTCAACAGCAAATAGTGTGAGTGTGTCCAATCCCATGGGATCAGTTGCTCATCCAAATATGATCAAGCCTGAACAAATTAGCCAACTCATCCATATGCTAACTCAACTACCAAACGCCAACGCTTCCGCCAATTACGCAGGTATTTCTTACTGTTTAAGCAATTCAATTTCTCGTGATTTATGGATTATTGATTTAGGGGCTAGTAATCATATAATTTGTGACCCTAAATATTTCCAGACTCACACAAAAGCCACTTCACCAATTTCTGTAAGAATGCCAAATGGTAATATCGCCTCAGCAACTCATACAGGGATTATTCAACTCAATGAAGCCATAGTCCTTAGAAACGTCCTTTTTGTCCTCGAATTCCTTTTAAACTTAATATATGTGTCAAAATTCTGCCTTGATAATAGTTGCACATTACAATTTCATACTAACATGTGCACCTTTCAGGACCATTCAACTAGCATACAGATGGGCTTGGGTAAAGCCCATCACCGCCTTTATTACTGGTAGCCCTTTTTTACCTTTCCTAGAAAAAATAAGGACAATTATTGTAATGTTTTTATTAATAATAATTCTCTTATTTTGCATCAACGATTGGTTCATAATGCTTTCATACCTCAAATAAATTGTCCAATTTGTCCAATTGCTAAGCAACCCAGGATGCGTTTTCCCACTAGCACATCCTCTTCAACTTCATCGTTTGACCTCATCAATCTTGATATCTAGGGACCATATTCAGTTCCCAATCATGATGGAGCTCAGTTTTTTCTAACCATTGTAGATGATTTTTCTCGAGGGACTTGGATATTTCTCATGCAACATAAATCCCAAGCTATTTCTTTCCCAAGGGATCCTTCACAAGAATTCCTGTACTTATACTCCCTAAAAAAATAGGATTGTCGAAAGAAAACACTAGCATCTCCTAGAAGTAGCTAGAGCCCTCAAACACCAAGCCAAAATTCCAGCCACCTACTGAGGCGAATGTGTGATTACTACCACCTATCTTATTAATCACATGCCTACACGGGCTATTGGAGGTAAAACTCCCTTTGAATTGCTTTTTGGTAGGAAACTTGATAATACACATTTGAGAGTGTTTAGTTGTCTCTGTTACTCAACTACTGTGGGACTTGTGACAAGTTTGCTCCTTGAGCCAAAAAATGTATTTTCATGGGATACCCCATGCTTCAGAAAGGGTACCGTTTGTATGATTCACAAACTAACAGCTTCTTTGTTAGTAGAGATGTAGTTTTTCATGAAGAACAATTTCCATTCTCAGACAATGAAGCTCCATCCACTACACTGCCAACTGTACCATTGGATCACCAGTCACCATCCGACACCCCTCTCATCCTGGTCCCTATTCTCGTCCCTCGGTAACCTTCTACTCATGTTGACAGTCCACAGACTCCACCAAATCAGCATACAGAATTTACAATTCCAAGTGACTCTCCCTGATCCATAACTACCACAGATCCTACTCCGGATGCTTCTACATCTCTGGATCTGGTCCCCAACATACCTTTGCTAGACACTGTTCCACTACAACAATCTTCCAGGGTTTGCCGACCTCCTGTATGGACAAGTGACTACATCTGTTCCACTACAGAAGGTATTCACTACCCTATTTCTAATTACGTTAGTTTTGACTAACTCTCTCTTGGACACAGATCTGGTATGAGCAGTATCTCCAATGATCGTGAACCTTCCTCCTTTTCTGATGTCGTCCAACATAGGAATTAGCGCTAAGCCATGGAAGAAAAACTGAATGCTCTTATCAGTAATCATTCCTGGGATCTGGTTTCTCGCCTCTCACATAAAAAACCTATTAGTTGTAAACGGGTCTACAAAATCAAGCATCGTGCCGATGACTCCATCGAACGATACAAAGCTTGTCTTATTGCCAAAGGCTTCACTCAACGAGAAGGCTTCGACTATCAGGAAACCTTCTCCCCATGGTAGCCAAGCACGTTCCTGTTCGAGCTTTCCTCTCTGTTGTTTCTCACCATGATTGGCAACTCCATCAGATGGACATCCACAATGCTTTCCTTCATGGGATCTTGATGAGGAACTTTACATGGACTTCCACCCGGACTTCACAATCAGGGGGAGAATCTTGTATGTTGATTGCGAAAATCTTTGTATGGGCTTAAGCAAGCATCAAGATAGTGGACTGCAAAATTTACAAAAGCTCTCACTTTCATTGGTTTTTCCCAATCCAAACATGATTACACCCTATTTTCCAAGCATCAGGGTGAGTCCTTTCTCAGTCCTATTGTATATGTTGACGACATCCTCATTATAGGAAATGATGAAGACGTAATCAGAGAGTTGAAAGAGTATCTTCACAAGACCTTCCATATCAAAGATTTAGGGGCACCAAAATATTTCCTAGGAATTGAAATTGCTCATTCCCGAGAAGAAATATCTCTCAGCCAATGGAAATATGTGCTAGAACAAATATCAGATTCATGGTTGGCAGCATGCAAACCAAGCATCATTCCTGTAGAATAGAATGTTAAACTTACCACACAAGAATACGATGAAAAGAATCATAGTCATAAGACGGATCTTTTATTAGAAGATAGCTCTAGGTACCAACAACTGGTTAGAAGACTCATATCTAACGATGACCCGTTCAGACATTAGCTATGTTGTACAGATTCTTAGTCAGTTCATGCATGCACCCAAACAATCACATATGGATGCAGCACTGAAAGTTCTAAAGTACCTCAAAGGTTGTCCAAGGTTGGGGCTTCTCTTTCCAAGAAAAGGAAACCTCAATATCACTGTGTATTGTGACTCAGATTAGGGTTCATGCCCAATGACCATGAGATCTCTCACTGGTTTCTACATGAAACTTGAGAATCTCTTATTTCATGGAAGACAAAGAAGCAGACCATAGTATTGCTTTCGTCGGTAGAGCAGAATACAGAGTCATGGCCAAAACCACTTGTGAAACTCATGGATCCTTGGTCTATTAAAAGACTTAAATGTACAAGTAGAAACACCAGTAAAACTGTATTGTGACAACAAAGCAGCAAATGACATCGCAGCCAATCCAGTTTTCCATAAGAGAACGAAACATATAGAAATTGATTGTCAATTTGTCAGAGACAAAATACAAGAAGGTATAATCAAAACGGAGCACATCCAAACAACAGATGAGCCAGCAGACATATTTACAAAACCATTATGTTAGAGACAACATTCACTTTTATTGGCCAAGCTCGGTGTTTATGACATCTATAAACCACGAGCTTGAGGGGGAGTATTGACGATCCAATATTAATGATGCACAATCAACGAAATATTTGATATGGTGTTGGATGCTAAAATCAAGTTATTACCTTCTGTAATTGATTCTATAATTATTTACATTATTTGTTTCCTTACAAATCATTTCTCTACTTGTATAAATTGATACAATTGTACAATGAAAACACAATATACAAAAACAAAATAATTTTCTCTCTATTATTATTTCTCTTCGGCATTGTCTGCAACCAAGTTGCTACTCTTGCCACTTCCAATCTAGGTTCTTACATTAGCCCTATTAAACTACTAAAGTTAGAAAACACTTTGATACTTAGATGTCTATGTTAGGAAACGACCCAGTTACGCAGCGGAAAACAAAAACATAAACTCTATGGATCGTTCCTTAAAACCAAGATCCGGGTACAAAAATCACATTTTATATAAAATAATCAAATCTGCAGGAAAAACAGTTCAAGGTTTAAGAAACCATACCCACGTTTGGAGGCTCCACCAATATTGTCTCTGAACGTGTTTGCTACCGATCCAAGTGTAGGATCGAACCATAGAGGTCCACACGAAGACAATCAACAAGAACCAAGGAGGGATTTGCTAGATCCTCCTTGGCCTTAAGAAATCAAGAAGAAAACAAAAGGTATTTGATTTTGGCAAAAACCAAAACCTGGCATGGGAGAGTATTTTGGGGCTAGAGGTTTTCTCTTTTTCAATGAAAAATGAAATAATAAAATAACACATATCATTTTCGACTAAAACCTTTTCTTTTATAGTGTTATTTAAGTTGCCCTATTCCCATATGGAATGGGCTTGGGCTACAACCCACACACCCCATGTTGCCAAACACTCCCAATTAGATATTTATTTAATTCATCATTATCTTCAATTAAAATCAATTAATATTTAATTAACATTTAACAATAATGATTATTTAATTAAATATGTGCGAACACACATTTAACCGTAATTTCACTTATTTAATTTTTCTAACAAATTAAATAAAGGCTACGACCTCAGCAAATTTAATTGCACTGTGAAATTACCAAAATACCCTTTTACCTTAAAAGACGAAAACGCCCTTATTTCTTCTTGGATCTTAAATTATCTTCTATGTGTGTGACCCATAGGCTCCTCATCATATCGGCAGTGTATAGTATCGCGATTAACACCAATTAATCGTCTCACTAATACACAGACCAAGATTGGCCCCTAGCAAGGCATCATGGCCACCCAATAGATTCGGATTCAGCAAAGTAGCTACCTATCAACGATATGGTTACCGTACAATTCGATCCTTTCATCATTCGTTATCTCGACGAGACGAAGGCATAGAAATAGTGTCAACCTCCGGTTACTCTCGATATTATGTATTCGGCTGGACCAATGACTGTATTATAATCCGGATAGAGCAACAACTCAATCCCACTGTGGCCACAGTTTTAGTGTCATTGCCATATACTGAATTGCGCCGTGAGATAACTTCTCCCGCACCCGGGAGTGATGAATCCTCTGTCTATTCCACCATAGTCTTGATACACTCCTCGATGCAGCCAATCACCACCCTATTGACAGCTCTGAAAAGAACTGCGTTAGGCTAGTGTCAAACTACACCAATCGGTGCACAAAGCGCTCCGGTGATCTCAAGTCTAAGGATCACATGCACCACCATTCGTTAGAGGATTTGTTCCATAGACACTAGGGTTACCATCCATATGGAATCCTCTGGTGGGTCAGTCCAGTGAACTTGCTGCGGTATATCCGCCTATAACAAGCACCCATGTGTTGCACCAGGTTGTCACCAAACAACCTTGACAAGTGAGATTAGTCACTGTCTTTCGACAGGGTCGTTCAACACTATGATAGCCTTACCGTATTATCTTGTGCCCTTACTTCAAAATAATCTGGGGCTACGGACATTTCTAGAATGGCCACCATATGTGCTCATAGGGTTCTCACTATCAAGATTTGAAACACTTGATACCCTTGTCACGGTTCTATCATTCTAAGGACATATATCAATACATATTGCAATAATAATGATTTACGCAATATAGAATAAAATGCCTTTTATTATTGATTAATGAACATTATCACAAAGAGTCAATTCTACAATAATTGATTGGCTCTAGGGCATCTACTCTAACAGTCTAGTATACCCATATTTGTCTTATTAGGAAGAATAAATCTAAAATAAAAAATAGAACTTTAAAGATTAGTATAATAAAATCACAATTTGAAATAAATAAATAAAAAATTGAAAATAGAATTATAAACAATTAAAAACATTTTCACAATTTTTTTTTTAAATTTAAAATAAAAAACCCTACTTTAAAAAACAAAACCAAAAAAAAATTCTTGGAACCTTAGGGTCTGCTTGGGAGTTTTTTTTCCATTGGTTTTGAGGGATTTTTAATTAGATTGGTTTTGAGGTGTTCTAAAACTATTACTTGCCAGATTTTTTATACATTGGTTTTGACTGGCTCAAAAACCCCCAAAACCAGTGTAGTGTATTTTTTAGGGGTTTATAAAACACCCCAAATCGGGGTGTTTTGGTTGGTTTAAAAATTTTATCCCAAAAAAACCTATTTCCACTACAAAATTATCCCGTGATATACAATAATTACTATTGCTGATAAAAAAAAAAAAAAAAGCACAAAACATAAGGCTAGAGAAAAAGACTAACCTCTTTTATTTGATTCTTCGTTCTCCATCTTCTTCAATTCTCTCAACAAGGTTTGTTTCGCTCTTTCTATTTCATTTTTTGTTTGGGTTTAATGGCATGTCTATCTTTCATTCTTCTTAATTGATTTGCCCTAGATTTGCAAAAGGTTATTCTTTTTAATTAGGTTTTCAGTTTGTTACTATTATAGTGGTAAAATTAATAACATTTGAGATATTGTGATTGTCGTTTGAGATTGAAAACTAACATCTGAACATTAATATACATGTTGCCTAATTCTAGTGCTTTTGGCATCACATGTTATATTTCTTTACTATTGAACACCACAGTAATACGTAAATATGTATGGATTTTATTGTAAATTTTGGGGTTCTGCTAATTGATATGTATAAGCATAGGAATAACACCTTTCTTCCTTAAATACATTTGATAATAGTGAGAAAATGGATTTTAATTTCCATTTCAGTATAAATATTGGCTCTTCTTTTATTTAAAGTTAGGTTTTTAATTATTAGACAATTGATTGCCATCTTCAAGTAATCGGCGATTTCTGTAGAGAACCTATTGAAATTTTAATGGTTTTGAGATGCCCTATTGATGAGACATTAAAATTTAGAAGAGAAAGATATTTTTTTTTTTCTTATTGATTCTGCCTAATGGCTTTTGAAAGTTCTTTTGAATTTGAGTTTTAGCATAGAACATGTTAGAATATTTTCATAGATTCTAGGTTTGTCTGCGGAAAAAAAAAAAAAAAAAACTGTCCTGATGCTATGTTTCATGGAGGGTATATTTTGACAAAAAGAAGGAACCTGAATACATATGGAGTGTGGAGTTTATTAAGATTTTTTATTTGGGTGAAATTATGGATATAAAGAAGACTTTTTTTTTTTTAATTAGAATGATGATTTGATCATGTTACGTACTATTTGATAATAGCTCTTTTGTTGTGTGCTCGTTCTTATTTATTAGATGTCCGACCACGATGACTTCAATAATGATGATTTGATCATGTATGCTATCATCTGTATACATCGTATTTATATGATGTTTCTACTACTAGTTGGATGTGTTTTAGCACAACAACCCACTGCACGAACTACTTCACGTTTGAATAGAATTAATCGTGCAATACGTTTGCAAAGTGAACGAATTTAGGATAAAATAATGCAACGTATTGATGGACCAAGTGGTCGACATTTGATTCAAATGGGTCCCATATTATTTGTAGAATTTTAGCAATGGAATGGGGCTTCGTTCAACTCAACGAGCTACAGTTGAAGAAGAAGTTGCTAAATTCCTTTGGATTATAGGTCAAGACACTAGGGCATAATGTGTTTTCATTGCTTTTCCATTGCTCCGGTGAGACGGTTAGTCACCACTTTCATAAAGTGCTAGAAGCAATCATAAAGTTAGAGGATAAATACCTCTTACAACCAAATGGACTCCAAGTGCCACTTGAAATACAAAACCATAATAGATTATATCCATACTTTAAGGTATACATTGCAAACACAACACTTTAAATACTTATACTATTGCCTTTACCTAATTAGATAAATACAGGATTGTGTTGGGGCAATAGATGGCACACATATTCGTGTTAAAGTACCAATTGTACATGCTGTTAGGTACCATGGTAGGAAGGAATATCCAACTATGAATGTTTTGGCTGCTTGCACATTTGACTTGAAATTCACGTATTGTTGACTAGGTGGGAAGGAACTGTTTCTGACTCTAGGATAATGAAAATTGCCCTAACACAAGATTATCCACTCCATATTCCAATAGGTATTAGTTTGAAACTTGGTTTGTTCTATATTTGAAACTATTATGCTGACAATAAATGTGATAATGTAGGAGAATTTTATCTTGTTAATGCGAGTTTCATGCTTCGAAGTGGTCTCGTCACACCTTACAAAAGAGTGTGTTATCACATTAAAGAGAACTCACAACAAAACCCTCCTAGAAATGCTCATGAGCTATTCAATCATCGACACTCTTCATTAGGCAATGCAATAGAGAGAGCATTTGGTGTACTCAAGAAATGCTTCCCCATTATTGGAAGTGGGACTGAACTGATGTATAACATTCAAACACTAAAACTAATTTTGTTTGCTTGTTGCGTAGTTCATAATTTTCTAATGGGAGTGGATTCAGATGAAGGTCTCATTGCCGAGGTTGATGCGGAAACTGCTAGGGAACCTATAAAGCATACAAACCATGAGCATAATTTAGATAATCACGAAGATGCAAGAAAAGGAGCATTAATTCGAAACTCAATAGCAAATGCAATGTGGGAAGCATATCATTTGAACCAGCATTGAATGCCAATTACATTTGTGTTGTACTTCTTCAATATACTTTTTTTTTTTTTTTTTTTTGGGTTAACATTAAGTGGTGTGATGTGGTGTAGTGACTTCTTATTATTGCTTTATAATAAGTTGGATCATTTGTATAGTATTCGTAATCCTAATATAAATTATGTTTGCTTGTAAACTTTTTATTTTTTGGATAACTATTCCTTACAGGAAAGTGATGCCTCACAAGGTGAAGAAAAGAATCAAATATGCACTCAATGATACTCTCATTGATGCCTATTTGCATGAGCATGTGCAAGGAAATAGGGTGGGAAGGACCTTCACATCAGAAGCCCATGACCAAATATTGCAAACAATGAAGAAAGAGTTTCCAAATATTGTATGGGAGAAAGAAAATATCTAAAATCACATGAAATTTATCAAGAAATCATGGACATCTTGTCATGGTATCTTTAAGGATGGATTGAGTGATTTTGCATATGATCAAACTACTTCGACATGGCATCCTAAACTAGAAGTGTAGGACAGACTTATCGAGGTGGGCTCATGTTTAATTGTTTACATACACTTTAAATATGCTTGTTGGAGAAATTATATTGTTACTTACCATGTGTGTATTTTTATATAGTCAATTCTTAGTGCTATTGAATGGAGGAGCAAGCTTGTATATAACTACGACAAGTTATGTGAGCTCTTTGCGAAGGATAGGGCGAATAGGGAAGATGGTGACACCCCTAGGGAGATGAAGAGAAAAAGAGCTCATTTATCTCAAAACAATGTAGAATGCCCTAATTCAGCTGAGGACATTGATAACATGGTAGCACAAAATCAAGCTTCATTGAACGCTATCAATGTTGAAGGAAGTGAGAATGACTTGACTTCTTTAGGTTGCCAATCCGGAGTTACATCACGCAAGTTAAAGAATAGATGCAAAGTTAAAAAGGACAACAATCCTATAAAGGAGGCTATTAGTGCAGTGGATAGGGCAACACATTACCTAGCGGATAATGTGTTATTGTTGTGTGCTAATAAATCTTCTTTGAAGGACAATGAATTGTTGGAGTATTTAGTTGAGATTGGGATAGAAAATGATGATGAGTTGCTACGTGCTTAGACTTTCCTTCTCGAAAATCCCACAAAGCTGCGTGTATTTTACTCGTTTCTAGCACATCGCCACACGAGTATCTTAATGAAAATGCTTGAAAATGTAGCGACTTAATTCCTTTACCAAGGTAAATCCCACAATAGCTGCTAGTTTTTTCTATTGTTTGGCTTGAAGAAACTTAAGAAGTGGTTTTTTTATTTAGTTGCTGCACATCCTAATTAATTTTGTTTTTATCTAGTGCAACATTCGGTTATTGAATACATCTTTACTTTATAGTTATTCAATTGTTTTAGTAACAAGCAGACCATCTCCAATGGGTAGAAACTATTAAATATCCCTCCATGCTTTGTACTCTCTTAATAATTAATCCATGGTCTTATGCATCATCTAATTAGATTACTTCCTCCTAATAACATGATTTATCACATGAACCTACACCTTTGTACTCATTTATTAATATATTTTGTGCATCTCCAACCATATTAAATATAAAAATAATTTTAAGCAATCATAAAAAAAAAAAACTTATTAAAATCTCATTTCTAGATGCTTTCTTGGAGAAGTATGACCACAATTTTTCAATCATCCCAAATGCTGCAAAGAATGGTGAAGAAGGATAATGAGGACTTTATCACATTTGAAGTTATTAAATACTAATGAGTAAAAAACAAATAAAGAACCCTTACCTTATAATTGAAAAAACAAAACTCCCAGGTACTAGTTGAAATTGGGGTATTTTTATGGGAATATATGAAAATTTATCATTTTAAAAAACTATCAGAACCGTTGGAAAATAAATTCCCAAGCACAGGTTGGGTGTTTTAAAAACCGGTACTAAAACCCCTCAAAACCACGACGGTGGTTTACATTCAAAACTGCTACGGTGGTTTACACCGCTACCATGAAACTCCCAAGCAGACCCTTAGGGATTAAAATCCTATTAATTAATATTTTTAATAATATTGGACATTAGTTAATAATTATACTGTCCAAATTATTATTTTCCTTTGTAAGAGATGGGTGGAGAATGTTTTCATTTTAACACTTTTATTTGTAACTGTTTTGTAGGAAGTGATGCTATTGTTCCCTTATTAGATTGCCATTACTTTTTCTTTTTTTTCTTAAATATAATTTTAACTAAGACATAGGGAGCATTTGGATCATATAATATTTTATTATAGAGGGATGTTATATTAACGGAAAGATAGATCACTTTGAAGATTACTGAGAATGCTTAAGAAATGTGTTTGGTTGGTTCGAATAAATTGGTGAATAATATATTTGGTTTGGGGGATAAATTGGTGGATATATTATATAGATTACTAAGTTGCCATCCTTTTTAAATATTAATATAATATTATTTTTTGAATCATTTATTTTAATCCCCTACATTTTAAATTATGCTAAAACACCACAACCATATGAAAATTTAATTTGTAGCAAAATCACCGCCATTATCAGCAGCTAGCCACCACCGCCCGTCACCATCAATAGTCGACAGAATGGTGCACGATTGGCTATATATGGTCGACCGTGTGCTGGAAAAGCCATTTCTGGCCATGGATCACAAATCCATGGCTGTTTCACGGCTAAATCTATGGCCATTTCACGGGTCGTTTCACGGCCAGATCTATGGCCATTTCACAACCAGATTTGGTCGAAAAAGGCCTTATCGGTGCATGACCGGCTAGATCCCGCTGATTGTGCGTCATTATGGCGACTGACGCTTGCGGCCAATTGTGGTGAGTAACGGCCGGCAGTGGTCTTGGGTGGCTAGGGATATTTTGCTAACTTGTAAACTTTTTTGTGGCTATGGTGTTTTAGCTAATTTCTCAAACGTAGGGGGGCTGGGTAATTGTTATTTGGTAGACATTTGAGGACAATTGTGTTCGAAATCGTATTTAATTAAGGGCAAAATAGATATAAAAATCATATTACTCGGTAATTTTTTAATAACACCCCTAGGGGAGGGTATCGAATTACCCCCTACACCAACAGTAAACACTATTTGCAATAAAAGATACCCGTAATATTTTATTATTTGCAAACCAAACACCAAAATCTTACAAAATAAACGAAGATTACCCCTGTTATCTTATATGCCCTCAATCCAAACGCACCCATAATATATTTATACTTATACCCCACTCATAATATAAACACTTTATTAATCTAAAATTTCTTAATTTTTTTTTTTTTAACAAGGTAGATAAAATTTATTTTACTAAAAAAGTTTGATTAAGAGTATGTAAGTATTAAATTATTTTCCTTTTTAATTTTTTCCGTACTTTTTTATTCATGAGCATCTCTCCAAAATAATTAGGAGTAGTGTTATTAAACCCCACTAAATTTTTTTAGGTCTCAATTATAATTAAAATATTTTAAAAAGTTAATTTATAAAAATATTATATTTCTTCTCAAAATTACCCCTCATTTATATATTATTTTTTTTTAAATACAGTAGAACCTCTCTATAGTCATAATGTTGTAACCAACTAAATTTATTACCATAAGGAGGTTATAACTTAATAGATGTAATAACTTCTTTCTTAACTAGTATACTCGGAAATTATACTATGAAAAACATACATACATATAATATGAAAAATAATGGGCCCAAAATTTTTCTTTATTTATCATATAATTCTTTACTTAGAAAATATTATTTTGTACATAGCAAAATAACATATACAAGAATTTTGATAACGATGGACAGTAATGCCATGTCTCTCTGCTTCTCGACGTCCATCCGACCGCTTCTCACCTATTTCCTACAAAACAAGGAGAAACAACGGGGTGAGCACTAATTGCTTAGTAAGTAAATCTTTTACTCTTACATCCCCTGTAATGACTTCTTTCTACTAGTATTTTTTATAACATATACAATAAAACATACATACTTAGTATATGAAAATAGTTGGGCCCAAAGTTTTCTTTACTTACAAAACACAATTCTTTACATATATCAAAATAACCAGTATAAAAACTTAGCAACGGTGGACAGTAATGCCAATCCTCCCCGCTTATTGATGTCCTTCCGACCGCTGCTCACCAATTTCCTGCAAAAATATGGAAAAACAACGGGGTGAGCATAAAAATGCTCAGTAAGCAAATCCCTTAACTCTTCTCCTTTTTAGGTTCTTTCCTTACTTAATTCCTTCTCTTTTCTTTCTCTGTTTCTTTCTTTGTTTCTTACTCTCATTGTTCTTTCTTTCTTATTCTTTCTATTCTTCCTAACCATGATGAAATTCATGGCAATATGCATGAATAAAATGCATATGCAATAATGCATAAAATGCTTTTTCTTTCTTGTTTCTATTTTCTTGTTTTCTTTCTTTTCTTTTCTTTTTCTTTCTATTCTTTTCTTTTCTTTTCTTTCTTGTTTTTCTTTTCTTTTCTTGGCTTGTTCAAGCCTTCTCATTCTTTCTTATTCTTATTCTTTTCTTTTCTTATTCTTTGCCGATCGGACTCGGTTGATGTATGGATTTAGGAACCTTGGCCGTGTGAGTGAGTACAGTCCTCATCTACATGCACTCTTGCGAACCGTACAACTTCTTCTTTCTTCTTAGGCGCCACTGAATTAAGGTGGCGTGCATGTAGGAATTCTTCTCGGTACAACCCTCATCCATATACACTCTTACGGGAAATACAATTCTTCTTATTCTTATGCTACTCAATTAAGGTGGCGTGTATGTGAGAATTTCTTCTTAGCACTCACGGTTCCCCATCACAACAACCTATTCTTTTCTCTTTTTTAACACTCTTTAATTCTTTAATGCTTATTCTTCCTTTCTCTTTATTCTTAGAGTGTTTTATTCTTTCTTGCTTTATTCTTTATGTCTTTATTCTCTATTCTTTCTTAAATTTCTACACATACACAATTATATGCATATGGATGGCTCATGCTTGAAATTCTTACTTGGATGCACTCATGAAATGCAAATATGCAATGTTGCATAAAATTAAGGTTTCTACTCAAACTTATACTTCTCTTAGGCATTTCATCAAACATTACTTGTGCATAAACAAACCCTAATTTAATTATCCTTCAATTTGTTTCTCAACCATCCAAAAATGAGAAAAAATCTCTCTTGTAGCATCACCATACCTACACGGCAAACACACTCCCAAAAATTCCTCCAATTCTTCCAATTTCAACCCATCATCAAACCATCACATACACTTCTCATATTCAAATATATCCAACAACAAGCATAATTCATCATCAATCTCATCTCAATTTCTCAATAACCACAACATATGCATACTTAAAAGAAATCTCTACTCACTTGAATTCTTAAACTTTAACTTGAGTTGGATTTTGAGTAGAATTTACTTACCTTATGCTTGAGTCTTCTCTACTAAGCTCTCTACTCTTGTTGGATTCAAAACTTCTTCTAACCCTAAGCATAAACTTCATAAGAACTCAACTTTTACACAAATAAATCGTAGATAAAGAGCATGAATTCTTACCTTTTGAAGTCTTGAATCAAAACCCTGTTAAAAATCACTCAAAAGCCCTCAAAATCCTTGGAGGATTGAATGAAAATTTGAGAGAAAATGGGGGAGTAGTGTGGCGGTGGAATGAAGGAAATAAGGGTTACAAACCCTTATCATCTTATTTTATAAACTCACTTTTCCATTTTGCCCTTGCACTTTTGGGAAAATTTCATCTATGTCCCTTAGTCAATTACCATAATGCCCTCATTTTTAATGCATTCTCTATGAAATTCTATCTCTTTTCACTCCCCACTTTTTCAACTAATTTTGATTGAAAAGACCATTTTACCCTTAATGCAAGTTTAAGGCATTTTCTTCATATTCTGTTAAAATCACTTTAACAAAAATTAACTAAGGGCTATAAAAACATAAATTAAATCATGTACCTCCATGTTGGGCATTACATCCCCACAACTTACTCGTGAGTTCTTTCCTTACTCTATTCTTTTTCTTCTTCGTTCTCACTTGTTCTTTCTCTTTTCTTTCACTGTTTCTACTTCTCACAGTTCTTCCATTCTAACTTTCTTTGTTCTTTCTTTCTAATTCTCTTTATTCTTTTTTATTCTCACTATTCATTCTTTCTTTCTTATTCTCACTAACCATGATGGAAATCATGGTAACATGCATGGAAGAGATGCACATGCAGTAATGCAAAGAAATGCATTTTCTTTTCTTCTTTTCTTTTTCTTATTCTGTTTCTTTTCTTTCTCTATGTTTCTTTCTCTCTGTTTCTTTTCTTTCTTTCTATTCCTTTCTTTCTTGCTCTCTCTTTTCTTTTCTTTCTTTTCTTTTCTTGCTTGCTCATGCTTTCTCATTCTCATTCTTCATTCTTCATTCTTATTCTTTCTTATTCTTATTCTTCTTCTTTTTTATTCTTTCTTATTCTTTGCCGATCGAACTCAGTTGATGCATGGATTGGAACATTGGCCGTGTGAGTGAGTACAGTCCTCATCTACATGCACTCTTGTGGACTGCACAAATTCTTTATTCTTCTTAGGCCACTCAATTAAGGTGGCGTGCATGTAGGAACTTCTTCTTGGTATAACCCTCATCCACATACACTCTTACGGGTCGTACAAATTCTTCTTCTTCTTAGGCCGCTCACTTAAGGCAGCATGTATGTGGGAATTTCTTCTTCTTGTCACCCACGGGTTCCCCATCGCAACAACCTATTCTTTTCTCTTCTTTAGCACTTTTCTTTCTTTTATTTCCTTAGTGCTTTTCTTTCTTTCTCTTTATTCTTAAAATTCTTTATTCTTTCTTTAAAGTCTTATACATATGCAAATATATGCATGTGGATGGCTCATGCTTATAATTCTTTCTAAGTGCAAACATGTAATGCAAATATGTAATATTGCACAAAGTAAGGTTTTCTCTACTCATACATGCACTTCTCTTAGGCATTTCATCAAACAACATGCATGCATACCCAAATACTATCTTTGGTAAATTTCTACTTCTTTCTTAGACCATCCATTCTTGGAGTAAAACTCCTCTATAACAAAGTTAAACCTGGCCAGGAAACACACTTCAAATATTCTACTCAAATTCTTTCTAAATTCAACCAAACTACACTTGGTCACCATAATATCAACTCCACTTCTCATGGCTTAATTCTACTCATCAAAAACATCATTCTCAACAATCAATCTCAAAATTATAAGCATATACATGCATATAAAATCTCTACACAAATTGATTACTTGAAGCTTAGCTTGGGTTGGATTTACTTACCTTGTGCTTGAGTAAGTCCACAAAAATCTCTCTATCATTGGTAGACTTGTTCTTTCTCTCAAGCCCTAAGCATAAACTTTATAAGAATTCAACACTTACACAAATCAATCTCATATTTATAACAAGAATCCTTACCTTTTGATGCTTAGGATCAAATCTCTATCAAAATCCAACCAAATGCCCTTAAATCTTCCTTGGGAATTTAATGAAAAGATGAGAGAAATTGAGAGTGGAAGTGGTGTGTAGGGTGTAGTGAATGGGAGGGTTTATAAAACTAAACCCTTAATATCTCATATAAATACACATTCTTTCCCATTTTGCCCTTACACTTTCTTGAAAATTCCATCTTTGCCCTTTAATTCTTTACAAAAACATCCCCATTTCCAATGTATACTCTATGAAATTTTCTTACTTTTCACTCCCCACTTTTCCTACTAATTAGGGGTAGAATGGTCACTTTACCCCTATGGAAAAATCCTCTAGAAACTTCCCAAGAAATTCAGCCAGCTCTTTGCCCCGACGAAAAATTACAGAGCGTACATCACAGCGGCGAGGCTTATTCTTCGCCCCGGCGAAGTCTGTAATTCTCTAATTTCACCAATCCTTCACCAAATTTAGGGCAACCAAGCATTATTCACAATATACAAACTTAACCAACGACAAACAAACAACATTAAGGGCCAATAAGCATATATAAATGACATACCTCAAAGTTGGCGTTACAATAGATGTTTAGTTACAAGAATTATTGTTTTGATTCAAAAATTATTGTTTTGATTTCTTATTTTATAATTCATGTTTTAGTAGTATTAAGATTTCAATTCATTGTTTTAGTAGTATTGGGATAGTACAGAAATGAATTTCAAAGAATCATTACAAAATTGAGTGATCAGATTTGGCAACTTTATTACACTAATCAAATAGATGTTAATGTCTTTCTCAATCATCCAAATGAGCAACAAGTCGTGTATGCTTTAACTGAAGAAGAAATCATTAGTGGAATTAGACAAGAAGAGGAAGGATATAATCCTAAGGATGAAATATGAAAATACCATAAGTTTCGTGTCAAGAAACTCTAAACATGTTTGAGAGCTAGAAATATAAAAGATGTGGTAACAACTTTAGATAAATATTTTATTTCATTTTAAACCTTTAATGTAACATAGAATATACTTTTTGCAATATACATATAATTATTACTATATAGAGGCAAGTTCCTTAGGACGGAATCTATTACAACGTAAAATTTATTCTTATTTATAATTGGCCCAAGTTGGGGCCAACATTTTTTATGACTATATGGAGATTATTCCTACATAGAGTATGACTATAGAGAGGTTCTAGTTCTACTATATATGAGAAATATATAGTAGAACCTCTCTATAGTCATAATGTTGGAACCAACTAAATTTATTATTATGAGGAGGTTATAACTTAATAAAGGTGTAGTTACAAGAATTATTGTTTTAATTTCTTATTTTATAATTTATGTTTTAGTAGTATTAGGATTTCAATTTATTGTTTTAGTAGCATTAGATCAATAGTACGGAAATGGATATCAAAGAGTCGTTGCAGAATTGAGTGATCTGATTCAACATCTTCACTACACTAATCAAATGGTTATTATTGTCTTCTTTAATCATCCAAATGAGTACAAGTCGTGTATGCTTTAATTGAAGAAGAAATCATTACTGGAATTAGACAATAAGAGGAATGAGATAATTCTAAGGACTTTTGGTACATAAATACCAAAAGTTTTGTGCCAATTGGCTCTAAACATACGTAAGAAACTAGAAATACTTTGACTTCAACAAGAAGTTTTCATGTTGGCAACTTATTATGTACCCGCAAGATATATATATATATATATATATATATATATATATATATATATATATATATATATATATATATATATATATATATATATATATATATATATATATATATATATATATAGAGAGAGAGAGAGAGAGAGAGAGAGAGAGAGAGAGAGAGAGAGAGAGGCAAGTTACTTAAGACGGGACCTAGAAAAATTATAACTGGCTCAAGTTGATACCAGAATTTTTTATTACTACATAAAGGTTATTCCTATATAGAATATCACTATAGAGAGATTCTACTGTATATATCTTTTAAAAAATATTATTGGGGTTAGAAAGAGATTTTAATGGGGTTTAAATAACACCACTCAATAATTAATTGTCTCTATAACATTGTTATATGTGGTAATATGATATGATGAAATGGAAAGATCAAAAAAAAAAAAAAAAAAAAAAGAATGTTGAAAATAGAGATCATTATTAGAGAGAAAACTGGGTGTATGAAATTGTTTCCATGGAGTGGTGAGTAATGATCAAAAGCAACTTTGCATAATAGTATAAATTCAAATATAATACGCACTAATGAAAAGACTAAAACAAGGTTTAGTAAGCAAAAAGACAAAAATGTCCTCGTCATATTTCATGAAAGCATTTTCAACCAATTCTCTCTTTGTGTTTGGCACACTATTTTTACACTATCCTATTCTAAAAAATGAAAAATGCATTTGTTTTAATATTCTTCAAAATCCAATCTTATTTTATGCAACTCAAAACATTAACAATTACCTTTCTCAACAAAAGTTTTAAAATTAACAAAAACACCCCACACCCACCCAAGCTACTATCACCCACCAACAGCCACCATCGCTGCCACCGTTGGTCGTCGCTGCCGTAATGACGCACGCCTGATTGAATCTGGTTGATCGTGTCATAGATCTAGCCGAAAACTGTTAGATCTACGACCAAAGATCTACGACGATCATATCTTGACCGTTGTTGAAAAAAACTAACAAAATAAAATAAAATTTCCTTTGTCTAAATGATTAAATTCCACAGGAAAAGACCAACTGCGTCAACCATAACACTTCGACTTTTTTTATCCTTTTACTGACTTCAATAATCTGAAAGACAATCTCAACAATCTTTTAGATTCTTACACAAAACAAATGGTTATGTTGAAATCAAATGAACCTTTAATAATACAAACTAATTTATGTAGGTTTTAGTATTTAGTATGAATATTAAGTACACTGTAAATTGTTAGAATAAATTTTATAGATATTCAAAGGCAAACTGTAAAAGTGTGAACCTATTTTGGAGAGCTTGAAGTTGTCATTGGCAGAAGTGGGAAGCTACAGCAAAGTGACGAAGGAAAAAGAGATGACCGATCGCTGCAATCGATGTAACTAGTCGCTACGGCAGCGCTGTAAAAGCTAACATTAAAGTGAAGAAGAACGACAGCCGCGGCGATGGAGATGATGGCCGCAGCGAGCGTTTTGGACCGCAAAAAGTTCCGGCTTTATTCTTTTTCCTGTTTTCTAGTATTCTAGTTTTAGAATAACTCTTATTCATAAGAGATTTGGTTGAGTCAAATTAGGGAAGTAGAACTTGATTAGGAATATTAGTTCATAAGAGTTTTGCTTGTATCTAACTAGGAAAGTAGAATCTGTTTTGAAGTAGAAGTAGTATTTCCTTTGTTGTATAAAAGTAGTTAAACATTAATGAAAAATTATGAGAGTTCATTGTTTCCTTCAGTAAAAGTGTTAAAGTTATTGCTTCCAATTCCAACAATTGGTATCAGAGCGGAGTTTTCTTAAGGGATCTGTGGAAGGGTTCTTAAGAGGGAGAGCAAATACACTTGAGAGAGAAGAGAATCTGAAAAGAAGATGGCTCCATCGTACTCAATGCCACCAATTCCTATATTTACAGGTAATCTCTACCATATTTGGAAGGTGAAGATGCAGGGGTTTCTACAGGCTGCTGATTTGTGGGAAGTCACCAAGACAGGAGGAGACTTTCAAGAACTGCCAGAGGATCCAACGATCGCTCAAATGGAGTTACAAAAGGTAGCAGATAGGAAGAGAGCAAGGGCTCTGTCATACCTGTAATCAGCTGTGAGTGAAGACATATTTATGAAGATCATTGCCTGCACTACCGCAAAGGAGATTTGGGATAAGTTGCAGACAGAGTATCAAGGTTCTGAGAAGACAAGGAACATGAAGATAGTCACGTTGAAGCTGCAACTCGACAGTATGAGGATGTCAAAGACGGAGAGTGTATCACAATATTCTGATAGGCTAATGAAGATTGTGAATGAAATCAGAATCTTGGGCGAAATTCTTCCAGAGGAGAGGTTAGTCGAAAAAGTTCTGGTGAGTGTGCCATAAAAGTTCGAGTCCAAGATTTCGTCTCTTGAAGATTCCAGGGATATTAAATCAATGTCAATGGCTGACTTGATAAGTGCTCTTGAAGCACAAGAACAAAGGAGGAAGATGAGGAATGAGAGCGGGTTAAAAGTTGCTTTTCAAACAAAGGTTGTGATCAAAACCAAATTTCAGAGAAACAGGCTAAACTCTGGTAAGGGCAAGGGGAGATGGTAAGAAGAAAGGTCAAATCCTTTGTAATTATTGCAAGCGAAATGGTCATGCGGAAGCTGATTGTTATAAAAAGAAGAGACATGCTGGTCCTGCAGTAAACGTGGTCACTTGGAGAAAGATTGTGATCAAAAGAAGAACCAACATCAAGCACAATACAGTCAATCACAACAGCAACAAGTAAATCTTGCAGAAGATGAAGATGAAGAAGAGTTGTTGTTTACCGCTTTGATGGCAGATGTTTAACAACAAGAAAGCTCTTGGTTTATCGATAGTGGAGCACTCAGCATATGACTGGCAAGGGAGAAATATTCACGCATTTGGAAGACATGAAAGGGATGGTTAAACTTGGCAATGGAGATAGAGTTTCAATCAAGGGAAAGGGCACCATAGCTGTACCAACAACAAAAGGTATTAAATCTATCATTGATGTTCTTTTAGTACCTGACTTAGATCAAAATTTATTGAGTGTGGGTCACTTAATGCAGAAGGGTTTTAGGCTTGAATTTGCTGATAATAAATGTGAGATAAAAGATCCTAGTGGGGTAGAGTTTATGTGTGTGCCTATGAAAAACAGGAGTTTTGTAGTAAATTGGAGCTCTATGGATGTCAAAGCCTTTAGTAGTAGGGAGGAGAATGAGTCATTGTTATGGCATAAACGATTGGGGCACTTCAACCTCAATTCAATCAAAATCGTTGTAGATAAAAATATGGTGAAAGATGTTCCTACTATCGGGGTTTGTAATGAGGTGTGTGAAAGTTGTCAACTAGGGAAGCAACATAGGGTACCTTTTCCAAGTTCAGCAACTTGGAGAGCCAAAGAGAGGTTAGAATTGGTTCACTCAGATTTATGTGGACCAATGAAGACGCCGTCCCTAAATGGAGGTAGATATTTTCTTTTGTTCATTGATGATGCAATAAGGATGACGTGGATATACTTTTTGAAGTTAAAATCGGACGTGTTTGGTGTGTTTAGGAGTTTCAAAGCAATAGTGGAAACCCAAAGTGGAACCTCTTTAAAATGTTTGAGGACTGACAATGGCAAAGAATTTTCTTCTGCCGAATTTTACTCTTTTTGTGCAGATAATGGAGTTCAATGTCAATACACCGTGAGCTATTCCCAACAGCAAAATGGAATAGCCGAAAGGAAAAATAGGACTATCATGGAGATGGCTCGTTGCTTGTTGGCTGAAAAAAAATTGCCTAAGGAGTTTTAGGCTGAAGCTGCGAATACCGCAATTTATTTACTAAATAGATTGCCTACAAAAGCTGTAGAGAACAAAACACCTTGTGAAGCTTGGAGTGGAGTAAAACCATCGCTCAAACACATTAGAGTGTTTGGTTGTGTTTGCTACATGGGGATTCCTAAAGTGAAGAGAAGCAAGCTTGATGAGAAAGCAGAAAAGGTACTGTTCATGGGATATAGCAGCTAAGCAAAAGGATACAGGGTGTATAATCCAAATTCGAAGAAGATCTCAGTGAGTAGAGATGTGGTGTTTGACGAAGAAGCATCATGGAGTTGGAAGCAACAAAAGGAGGAGCAAGTTGAAGAGTCCTTAGAGGAAAACATTGAAGAAAATGAAGAGGTGGATGATGTGGGAGTGAGAGGTACTAGATCACTTGATGATATCTATCAAAGATGTAATAGTGCCATGTTAGAACCAACATCGTTTGATGAAGCATGCCTGAGCAAAGGATGGATAAATGCAATGGAAGTAGAGATTGCTATGATTGAAAAAAACAAGACGTGGGAGCTTGTTGATGCACCAAAAGGAAAAAAAGTGATTGGTGTGAAATGGGTGTATAGAACTAAGCTGAATCCGGATGGGACGATACAAAAGTTGAAAGCTAGATTAGTTGTGAATGGTTATTCGCAAATGGCTGGAGTGGATTATTTTGATACGTTTGCGCCGGTTGCTAGACTAGACACTGTAAGGCTTTTGATTGCCTTAGCTGCCCAAAGGAAATGGGAAATACTTCATCTAGATGTCAAGTCGGCCTTTCTTAATGGTTGGCTTGAGGAGGAGATTTATGTACAACAACCTGAGGGGTTTGTCGTCCATGGAAAAGAGGAAAAGGTGTACAAGTTGCGAAAGGCTCTATATGGGTTGAAACAAGCGCCAAGAGCGTGGTATAGCCGAATTGATTCTTGGTTTGAGGGTCAAGGATTTAGGAGGAGTATGAATGATCCAACATTGTACGTGAAAGGCAAAGGTGGAGGAACCTTAATTGTCTCTCTTTATGTGGATGACTTGTTAATAACGGGCAATGAAAAAAAGGAAATTCAAGACTTCAAACGAAGCTTGATGAAGGAATTTGAGATGAGTGACTTGGGAAGAATGAACTACTTCTTAGGTCTAGAGGTGAACCAAGTGGAAGATGGTTTTTTCATATGTCAAAAGAAGTATGCTTAAGGAATTCTTGAGAAATTTAAAATGGAGTATAGCAAACCTATAGCAACTCCTCTGGTACTGAACTTAAAACTCATGAAAGCTGATAGGAAGAAAAAAGGCTGATGGTAGAAGCTATAGAAGCTTGGTTGGGAGCTTAATGTACTTGACAGCAACGAGACCGGATATAGTATTTGCAACTAATCTTTTATCTAGATTTATGCAGGAACCAAGTGAAGAACACCTCACTGCTAGGAAGAGAGTTCTAAGGATACCTAAAAGGAACCAAGGACCATGGAGTATGGTTCAAAAGAATTGAGGAGGAGAGGCTAAAAGGATTTGTTGACAGCGACTGGGCTGGAAGTGTTGACGATATGAAAAGCACTACTGGATACTGCTTTACACTTGGTTCTGAAGTATTCTGTTGGAGCTCAAAGAAACAAGAGATTGTGGCGCAAAGCACGGCGGAAGCCGAATATGTCGCCGCAGCAGCTACCACTAATCAAGCAATTTGGATCCGAAAGTTAATGAAAGACTTGGAAGAGGAGCAAATGGATGCAACGGTGATTGCATGTGACAATAAATCCGCTATCTCTATTGCGGAAAATCCGGTCCAACATGGAAGAACCAAGCACATCAACATAAAGTACCATGCTGTTCGTGAAGCTGAAAAATCAAAGGAAATCAAGCTAGAGTATTATTGCTCTGAAGTTCAAGCAACTGATATCTTCACTAAGATTTTGCCAAAATCAAGATTTGAAATGTTGAAGAACTTGCTTGGGATGAGCACAAAAAAGGTTCAAGGAGGAGTGTTAAAGTGTGAACCTATTTTGGAGAGCTTGAAGTTGTCATTGGCAGAAGTGGGAAGCTACAGCAAAGTGACAAAGGAAAAAGAGATGATCGATCGCTGCAGCGACAGAACTGGTCGCTGCAGCGAGCGCTGAAAAGCAGCGCTTAACGTGAAGAAGAATGACAGCCGCGGCGATGGAGATGGTGGCAGCGGCGAGCGTTTTGGACCGCAAAAAGTTCCAGCTTTATTCTTTTTCCTGTTTTCTAGTATTCTAGTTTTAGAATAACTCTTATTCATAAGAGATTTGGTTGAGTCAAATTAGGGAAGTAGAACTTGATTAAGAATATTAGTTCATAAGAGTTTTGCTTGTATCTAACTAGGAAAGTAGAATCTGTTTTGAAGTATTTCCTTTGTTGTATAAAAGTAGTTAAACATTAATGAAAAATTATGAGAGTTCATTGTTTCCTTCAGTAAAAGTGTTAACGTTATTGCTTCCAATTCCAACACAAACAGCCATATATATATACTGTATTTATAATTTCCAAACGGAATGATCTGAAAATAAACCCTCATCTCATCTGTCACATTCATTCTCACAATACTCGAAAACTACACGGATAGAGAAGACAACCACGCCCAAATAAACCCCACAACATGGGAATTGGTTCACCTATATATAAATCCATTGTCCAGACGCTAACGGTGTACCCTAGAATACTGGATTAAATGTTTCTGCCTCTTCAAGTTTCCAGGTGTTGTTCCAGGGAGCCCAGAATCTGACAAGTTGCATAAAAGATCAAGTAAAAGGCTCAACATTAGTGCATGCAGACAGGAGAGTAAACAAAAACTAAACCCATACTCAAAACATTAAACGGTTGCAGCTGTCAACTGTACAGGAGGTGAAACATGCCAAGTTGGACAAGTGGCATTCGCCTCTATGTATGAAAACACACGTTGAAATGTGGAAATGACAAAGTAGCTATGGAGAATACAGACACTACTTGTACGTGTCAGTACATGAAATTCTCTTAATAAGAAGAACGGTAGCGTCATAAAGTCCTCAGTCGCAGATTTTTGCTATTTTCTGTCAAGGAAATTTGGTTCTACTTTAAACTTCTGTGTGATCAAGATTGGTGTAGTATCTATAATCTTTGATAAAGATTTTAAGAGCTGAAAGATGAAGGTTTGTTGTTAAGTTAAAAAACCTGGAATTTTGGTGCTTATTTCTCTGGATTTAGTATTGAAACACTTGGTTTTGATTCGGTTCTAATAATTTTATTATGTATATTTCTTGTTTCAGTTAATTTGGGTTAGTGTTTTGACAACTTAAAATGAAATACAAATTCTTAGTTGTTCAACTGTTTGTCTATCTTTATTAAATGATTTAAATATAAGCAACAACTCAAGTATTTGAAGTTTCTAATATTTGTTTATTGGGTTGATGATGTTTTGTTAATAAATATGTATGAATGTTTTGTAAATATTAAGGTTCACGAAACAAGGTCGCACTCCCATGCATCTGCTGATGAAGAGAAAGTGATGACAGGGAAGCAGAAAGCTGAAAACAGAACGCATGATGCCGAGCAATCTCCAAAGAAGGCCAAGCAAGACCATGACAATGGCAAGACTAATGGAAAAGCTGGAGAATCTGATGCTATAGACGTGGAGTTTGAAGAATTCTGTAAAGCTATTGAGGCTAATCTCTCTATTGAACAAATGATTGAGATTCTTGAAGCTAATGACCAAGACTCCTCTGGCCCAGATCCCATTGTTGTCACTAAATGGTGAGTTCAATTATATAAACCATATTTTTCATTTATATAAACCATGTATGTGGGTTGAGATTCTTATCATTTTAAGAATGTTTTTTTATTTTATTGAAACAGCCAAGACATGCTGTTTTATGGACCGTTAGGGAGATGCCCAATTTGCAATAGTAAATTGGAATTTGATGGTAAAAGATATACTTGCAAAGGAATGTACAGTGAGTGGTCTACTTGTACATTCAGAACAAAGGATCCACCGAGGAGGGAGGAGCCAGTCAAAATACCAGATTCTATCCTCAAATCTGTTGATTCAGACGTATATTTGTGGACCATACATTCTTTCTCTTTACAATTAAGACTTGACTGTCCGGCTAATGTTATGTTTCTGTGTATTTATTTGAGTTCCATTTCTCTCTGCAATAGTTGATAAAGAAGTATCAAGACCCTAGTCGCCGGCCTAGAAGGTATTCAGTTGCTGCTGAGAAACCCTTCACAGGGATGACAATTTCGCTAATGGGTCGTCTTTCTCGTACACATGTATGTACCAATTTTCATTTCACCATTTTTAGCCATGTCTGAGGTTATTAGAGCCAAATCAAATATGTTCCTTCTAAGGAACGGATCTGTATTCATTGAAGTACTTTTAACTACTGATGCAGCAATATTGGAGGAGGACAATTGAAAAACATGGAGGAAAGGTCGCCAACTCAGCTATAGGTAGTTCATTACCTCTCTTGTCATAATCCAATTGCTAGGGGAAATCGACGTTGGATCTTAGCAAACATTTTTAATCAACTCTATAGGTACAACTTGCCTAGTTGCTTCACCGGCTGAAAGAGAACGCGGTGGCTCATCCAAATTGGTGGAGGCAATGTGAGTGAACACTTATGCATCATTTATTTGCAGCTTGGCCCTAAAATTCCATTTGAATGCATTAGCATAATATAAATTTCAAGCATGACTTGATGACTTCCTACTTGAAGCATATGTGTACCATATTCAAGCTGTACAAGTATACATTCGTGTACGTCCAAGCAATGGTTCAAATTGAATTATTGCAATACTAGTATATACTATATATAACATCAAGCAAATATTAAATTTGAGTACATTTTAGCGCATGGCCATTCTAAATTTGCTATTTAGGGAGCGAGGTACACTGGTCGTGAGAGAAGCTTGGTTGACTGACAGTATCGAGAAACAAGAAGCACAGCCTCTAGAAGCCTACGATATGGTCACTAATCTTGCCCCCGAAGGCAAAGGAATTCCATGGGATAAAATGGATCCGGATGAAGAGGCACTTGAATCAATTACAGCTGAAGTTTGTACTGTCTCCCTTACTCTTTATTCAAGGAGATAATTTGTGAAGACACCATTTCCATATGACATATAACTTGATAATTGTTGCAGCTCAAGTTAATTGGAAAGAGAGGAGTCTACAAGGATACTAAACTGCATGAGCAAGGCGGCAAGATCATGGAGAAAGATGGAATATTGTACAACTGTGCATTTTCCGTGTGCGACCAAGGGTGTGGACTGAATCAGTAATGCCGGAAAATCCTTTTTTGCTGCTTTAAAATGATTAGTATTGGTGGTTGTGCTAAGTTTCTAACAATGATTGATGCAGCTACTGTATCATGCAACTGATAACAGTACCAGAGAGTAACTTGAATCTGTACTACAAGAAAGGAAAAGTGGGTGATGACGCTAATGCTGAGGAGAGGCTTGAAGAGTGGACTAATGTCGATGATGCAATTAAGGAGTATGTAAGACTGTTTGAGGATACAACGGGTAATGAGTTTGAGCCGTGGGAACGAGAGAAGAAATTCCAGAAGAAGCCATTAAAATTGTATCCAACTGACATGGTAACTGCAGCTATTTGTTTTATGTGTCTGTATCTAAACCAATATTGCAACGGTTTATTTACATCTTTTTCCTTGCCACCAAAAGGATGATGGAGTTGAAGTGAGACATGGAGGGCTTGCTATGAGACAACTTGGGGTTGCAGTTACACATTGCAAACTCGAGCCGATGGTTGCGAATTTTATGAAGGTCCTCTGTAGTCAAGAGATTTACAGGTATGGTCCATCTGTCAAGAATTCATTATTAATATAATCCTCATCAGCCTCCTTCCTTGCAAGGAAATCTCTGTAACTTTGTGTATTGGCACAGATATGCTCTAATGGAAATGGGGCTAGATGCTCCGGACCTCCCAATAGGAATGCTTTCGAATGTGCACCTGGATAGATGTAAGGAATCTTAAATCAACACTTGGTTTTTTCATTCCTATCCTTGTTTGTCTTTGATCAAATGATTGAATTATTTCAACAGGTAAAGAGATGCTCCTAGAATTCACAGAAACACTGAAATCAATGAAAGAGACAGGGCAGAAGGCTGAAGCTGTTTGGACAGATTTTAGCAATAGATGGTTTACCCTCATGCACTCAACCAGACCTTTCATCTTCAGGGATTATCAAGAACTTGCAGACTATGTAATGCAACCCTTTCCAAGCCCTGAAAGTTTTATGCCTTGCATAATTCCAAATCATCTTACTAACATTTTGTTCTGGCTTAAAACTTTCAGGCTGCAGCTCCATTTGAGACTGTTCGGGACATAACAGTGGCTTCCCATCTTATTGGAGACATGAGTGGTGCTACCCTTGATGATCCATTGTCCGACCGCTATGAAAAACTAGGCTGCTCGATCTCAGCACTGGACAAAGATTCTGATGACTACAAGATGATTCTGAACTACCTGGAGAAAACTTATGAGCCTGTCAAAGTTGGAGATATAGTCAGTCCTACTATCATTCTACCCAAGGTTGATTAGTTAATCAATTATCCAGTAATTTAATATGGCTTATTTCTTGTTGTAATTCAGGAGTATGGAGTGTCAGTTGAGAACATATTTGCTGTCGAATCAAGTGCTGACCCGTCATTGGATGAAATGAAGAAGCTGCCGAACAAGGTCCTCCTCTGGTGTGGTAAGTATGTCAACCTCAGTTTTGTAATTTTTTACTATTTCTTTGTTCTAACAGAAGCTTATTCTCTTTTGACATTTTGTACTAGGTACTAGAAGTTCAAACCTTTTAAGGCATTTGCATAAAGGGCTCTTGCCTGCAGTTTGCTCTCTCCCAGTACCTGGCTACATGGTATGACACTTTAAATTAAATTTCTCTAAGAATTACTATCAGCATGTATAGATTGAAATCTTTTATGCTCATCAACTATGGGTTGTTGTTGAACAGTTTGGCAAGGCAATAGTTTGTTCCGATGTGGCAGCAGAAGCTGCGAGGTATGGGTTTACAGCAGTTGACAGGCCAGAAGGATTTCTAGTTTTGGCTGTTGCATCTTTAGGAAATCAAATAACAGAGCTCAAGAATCCACCTGAGGTATGTTATCGTAGCAGTCTCAAACTTGTTATATTCAGCTTACGTTTTACATTTATGGAAACCTAAGAAATGTTTACCTGAACCAGGATACAAAGTCCTTGGAAGAGAAGAAGGTTGGAGTGAAAGGTTTGGGCAGAAAGAAGACAGATGAATCAGAACACTTCAGTTGGAAGGACGATATCAAAGTCCCTTGCGGTCGGTTAATCCCCTCGGAGCATAAAGATAGCCCTCTTGAATACAATGAGTATGCTGTCTATGATCCAAACCAGGTACGACATTTATCAAACCTTAGGTTATTTTTTGCAGGCCAAATTAGGTAGGTAACTTTTGGTTGATTTGCTCTTAACAGACGAGTATAAGGTTCTTGGTGGCGGTGAAGTTTGAAGAGAAAGGAGTGGTGATGGACACTGCAGAATGAAGAAATCGAAGTGGAAGTGAAAGAAGGGCTTTTTGTTTTTTGTATGGTCGAAGTGTTGTGAAAGTAGGAGATGATGATGACTTTTGATGCATATAGGATCATCGCTAACATCTCTGTAAAAGCTGTAGACATGTATCAAATGCTCTTTATCATCAACTCACTTTAAGACTGTTAATTACAGTTATTTCTGGTTTCTTTAGCCCAACTCCAATCACTCCTTTTCCAAGTGTGATGAGATGAGATGCAAATCTTCTTTTTCCCATCATTTGGGTCAAAAAAACAAAACCGTATTTTCACTATGACGATAACTATAGAATACTGAACTCGTATATCAAGCGTATATCCGATATTACACGGTACATAAACAGTAAGAAAATTTTCAAGAACCAAATGAATCTTACTTCTTAGGAAAGCCCCAACGCCCATGTGAGAACTCATGTTGCTATTGCCTATCAATTCCTCTTTGCTTCAAGTCCTCTGCAAAAATCACACGACATTGTTCCTTTACGCAGATTTCACGATCCACACCAGCTGTACTCCAGGTTTGTGAAACCTAAAGGCTGATTCTTTTCATGTTCAAGACTCTATGGCAACATGAAAACATTTTGTTTTACAATCAAGCTGAGCAATTATCTTGGCTACCTTTGGTTTAGATGGCAACTGGTACAATGGATTCGGCTGTTGTGAAGCAAATGAGATAATACTGTCAAAAATATTTAGTTACACAGAAACAAAAGGAAAAAAAAGTACCTGAAGCTGAACCCAAGGACACGGGGAGCCAAAAGGGTCATAGCCATAAATAAATTCTAAGTACCCGGTTAAAATCTCCTCTTATCTTTACTATAACTGGGAATCCAAGGACCACCCACTGTTATGTTATCCTTGTTTCTTTCTTTCACACTTATGCATAAGATGGAAAGAACAAACAGTAAGAAAATTAACTGTAATAAACCATAGGTAATACCAAGGTGCTTTGGCTGTTTCCATAACTTATTACACTTGCGACAGTCCATTTCCTCTGTTCACCTTGGGCATGTCCAAGGTTTGTAGCTTGAAGGGGAGTCCCCTCCTTTAGGCTGTATTTTTTTTATTCTTTCTATACAATTTCAGAGATTACCAACAAAAAAATAAAAAAAACAGTCCATGAAAATATCACATACTTCTTTAACAGCTATTTCCAGAGGACTGAGCAATAACTTCTATACAATACATGAAGTTTAATGTAATGGAATTCCCAACCAATATCATATCAAATAGACTTTGTTTATTAAAGCGATGCACAATAGAACAGGTGCCTTACAGTCATGAAATGTCAGGCAAATGTAATCCTCGGAGCCACAGGAACATAAAATATGCATATGGCATTCTTCAACAGAACATCATTAATAACATCATGCGTTATTAGTAGTAGTTAATAAAACAGAAAAAACAGCCTCAAGCTTGGAACAATGGGTAGTTCAGAGCTATTTTTTTCCATTAGAAGACAAATCTTATAAGATTCTAATCCGTAACAGAGATCATCTTTAAAACAATGTATCATCTGCTTGCTGAACCAAGTGTATCTCATGTTTGCAAGTTTCACAACCTCCCATTCGAGATGTTGTTGAAGGAAAATTTGGTTTTTCTGATTCATCACACCTACTAGACTTACAGTTCAGATGAAAATGATGAAGCAGCTCCCAAAATCAAATTTCTAATCAAACAAAAGTACATCTCAGTCAAGCATCTATATACATGATTTGGAACAGAGACCACGAATGCCACAGGCCAAAAAGAATAAAAATCACACACAAACCTTTAAACATGTGTCTATGTACCCTTCTCACCAGTCAACATAACTGAAGATATAGTACTGATATAAGACTCGAAAAATACATATCACTGCTACATGTGGATCCAATTTCTTCCCAAAGAGAAAGATGAGAGCCTGCAAATGACAATGTATATAAGCTATGCTAATACACTTCACAACAGTTTTTCACATTACAAATAAATGAGATAAGCTTTATGCATTAAAAATTAAAATATCCAACAAGGCAATTGCCTAAATCAGAACAAATTCTTTCTGTCGTAGTTCTACATTTCAATTTTATATTTCAAGTACCCTTAACCACCTTTGATAGTACAGGGCAATAATACAAAACAGAGTTGTTCAACAATTGTATTCCTTTGTCTGGTGAAAGACTATTAGCATGATAACAATTTGACCAGGATAAACAAATCAACAAGTTTACAAAAATAGAACATCCAACAGGCCAAAATTCAGTGGTAAATTACCACAGGAGGAATCTTAAACTTGTCTGAAATGAATGGTATTGCCCATTGATTTTCCACTAGATCATGATAAAATGCATACTCCGCCTCATAATCATGCAACCGAAGCTCAGCCTTTTGACTTGTATGGTAATGATGCTTAGCTGAAGCAGATTTCCCGAAACCAAAAATACTAACTTTGTCACATACTCCCAAAGCAAGCATCACAGCTTGCATACCAGAAGAGTAATGGAACATAGAACCATCATGGGCAGCTCCCCATTCCTCCAGTGGCTTCTCTATCTCCTCCACAAACCGTTTCAGTGAGTAATACTTCACAATCCTGGCACACAACATATCAAATCTCGGGTCTGTGATAAGCAAAGGTGCCTTATGAGATGCATTGCACATGATATAATCCAAGAAATGCACAGGCTGACAAACATACATAACCATCGGAATATTCAGTCCATAAGGGTGGCAAAAACACCCTTCCCTCCTAGCACAAAGATGCAAAATATTACTATTTACAAACGATACATTAGTTTTCGACCCCACACTCTGCTCAAACTTCTCAATCCTGGCATTGTTCAATCTTATTACAGTCTCATGACTGTCAATCAAAGCTCCATAATTACTTTTCAACAAAATCCCACTATTACCCCACAACAGCACAAGACTGATACTTTTTATCCGAACCCACTAATCCATTCTGCCTATCAATAGGATGCTTGACTAGTCTAATCAATTCATTCATTATATCAGCCTGAAACCTTTTCTTTCTAGCCCATTCATTTAAGTTCCTTCTAAAATCTAGCCAATAACGATAAAACAACGGGGACCGGAGCGTTACCGGGAGTCCTGAAGAAGACCTGGTTCTGATATCACGATGAAACCTCCGCCACGTGTTGATGGTACGGTACCGTCCTTGGCTCGCAAAGTTCCCTTCCAAGAGTTGCTCAGTGTCTTTCTTTGATTTCTCCTCAGCCAAATCAATAGCAGCATACTTGAGTAAAGTAGAGTTGAACACCGGGAGAGGTTCAGGTGGTTGTTGTTCTCGCACAAAGATCTTATTTTCAAGCTCAAAGGAGCTGAAGAAGCTGCCGCCGCCATGGTGAATGATTCGAAAGCTTAAAGTAATAGCCAAGACTGTGAGCAGTAGAATGCTCAAGAGAGGACGGAACGGCCTTTTCATTTGGGCAACAAAATCAGCAAAGTAGTTAATGGGTATTGCTAAAAAAGGCCATGAAGTTGCACAGATCTTGAAGTTATGCAGAGGAGATCCATAATGAGCTTCAAGAATCTTTGGCATCCAGGTCAAGGAAGTCAAGTTGAAGCAAGAAAAAGTGAAGTGGATGAAGAGATATGGTAACAGAAAATGCTACAAGAAAGTGAAAATAGAGTTAGAAATGAGGGCGAGAATGAGATTGGGATGAAGAGAGGGGAATTTCATGGCGAGTGAGGGAAGTGAATGAATTTATATAATGAGAAGAATAGAATTGAGGAGGGAGGAGCCCTAAGAAAGTGGGGGAAGAGAAGAAGTGAGCTGAAATTAAGAAGAAAAAAAGGTCATGTAAAATGCATGTAGAATTAGTTAGAAGGCGAAATGAAAGGATGGTTTGATGTGTAGGTGAGATTTGAAGTAGACCCTTTTGAGTTTTGATTTTTTGGCACACCCTACTGTTCCAAATCATGTTTATTATCATTGTTGACAAAGATTTTGTTACTATTTATATTATTAAACCTTATGTAATAATTTTTTTTTTTTTTTTTCCGTAAAGGTAACTGAGTTATTGAGACCCACATTGGAGTCGGTCTAATCTTTAGAGTTACGAAACACTCTATTATGTGGTAGATACCTTTTCTGCTATTTGAAAACAAAACTATCTGAATATAACTAATCCAAATGACCAAAAGATTTACATTGGGTGAGAAGGGGAGAGATTATGTAAGAAATGTTTTTGTAATGAACAATATTATAAATTTAAATATCATGCTTAATTGAAAGGTTTTAATTTAAAATATTTATGACAATAATAAGACTTGGAATGGAACCCCAAACCCACTTGACTTGAGTGATGGTTTTGATTAATAGTAATAGCAACATGATGCTTGACCTATAATTCAACAACCAATTATATATTAGTCAACTTTGGAATCTCTTCCTAATTATCTTTCCCATTAGCACAATTCTTGCTTTACATTTTCTTTTATATTACTTGAAGAAAAGAGTTTTCTCTTGTTTCAGCCTCAAGAAACATTCCCAATTTCCTGATTATTAAAACTAAGTAAGTTCAAGGCCTGCATTTTGATTTAATATGGTGAGCAAGGAAACATCGATGTGGGTGTAGTGTCTCAGTCCAACTCCACCAATTACTAAGAATTAAGATTAATTAATTGAAGATACATTTTACAATGAAGAAATGCGAAATATTATTTAAAATGATATCAGAGAATATTCTTTGTTTATGGGGTTTTGTTAAATTGAACCTTTAAAAAGAGTGGAGCAAGTTATTCTTATATAATAATAATAATTAGGTATTAACTTGAAAAAAACAACTATCTAAGAAAAAGAGGATGAGTAGAGCAAGTTAATACTAAAAACAGTATGCCATTAACATCTTCATGACATGCCATTGCCAGCTACCAACCTCCAGTTCAATCATCATTCATTAACTCCATTGTCTACTATTCACATTACTTCATTTTTAATGAATATTTCATTTTATTATTATTTCACATATTTTCATGATTCTAACATAAAATTAAAAATATATAATAAAAATATGTGGTACTAATTTGGACTTAGGCCCAATTTAATACCCATCGAAAATGACAATGAAAATGAGGCCCATCTCCATTTAAAGTCGGAGAGGTTGTTGCATTAAGTGCTTTTGCCCCCATTTTAATTTTTTTTTTTTTTTTTGGGGGGTAATTACAAATTTATCCATAAATTAAATTAATTATTCTTCTATATAAAAGACTCTTAATACTCCACTTATGTGTGGATAAACCGTAATTCCTTATGTTTCTTACCTAAATTAAAAGAAAAATTGAAAAATAATATTAAGCCTGGTAATTTTATATGTTTTTAAGATATTTAAATTATATAAAAAAATATCTTTAATTATGACCCAGTTATTGTCTCCATATTTGTTTGACCAGAAGATGTGACCAGTAAATCATATAATTAAAACCCAATATGACTTCAAACTTGATGATAATTTGAGTAGAGAAAAATGTCATTCCCAATTTGCCATTGCTTTAAACATTTGTTTCTAAAAGTGCTTAAAATGTTGATCTAATCAGATTTGTTATGTATAAAAACATACAAGCTACGTCTCTTTATAGGAAACTCAAAGAAGCTTCCTAGTAATCACACCAAATTCCACAATAATCGTCGCTTGATACCCTAACTTGTGCTGGACTGGCCCTCAATAGAATAGCAAACCCTCTCACTCTCAAGGATCATTTTTTAGTTTTGCAACAGTTGAAGACCAGATTTCATATACGACGAAGATTCAACTCCTTGTATTTTACTAGTGAACCTTCTGATGTAGAATTATAAAGTATCATCATACACTTTTTCAGATTTTGATTTGCCTAACGTTATGGAAGAAATATCATTTTCAATTTGAATTACTCAACTACTCCAACCTCTTGGAAGTAAAAAATCAGCTGAATACCATTTTGTTTTGCTCAATCACACAAGGACAAATTTCCCTCTTTGCACTTAATCACAACCATACACGTTGCTCTGCCTCACCTACATCCCCACTTTTATTTAATATTCAACCCACTTGCATTCCCCAATTTCCACTATTTTTCTTTTTCCCAAATATCAATAATCACATCTTTTCCTTTTTTTTGGTGGTGGCTCAATTTAATTTAATGGAATTATTTGAAGTTTGGTTGAAATTCCATAATATTAATATTAATCTAACAACCAAACCACACCTCACCTACCAACAAATAAAATAAGATGCCAAGCAGAAAGAAAGAATATTTTTTTTGGAAAAAAAAAAAGAAGAAAACAGAAATTACGATTATATTTTAATTAAGCTTAAAATATGACTGAATTTACATAGACCACACAAATTGACAATACTACCCCCACCAGCAACAACTATCACGTCCGACGCCGCCGACCCCCATCACCACATGAAACCACGCCCCGCAAAGACACAACAAATATCTCAAATCTCAAATCTTTTGAAGCTTCTCAGCCTTAATAACAGGATTAGCCTTGGCGATCTGCTCCTTCCCCATCTCCTTGAAATCAAACGTGCATTGGTGCTGTTCCGGGTACCTGTGGCTCCCACAAAACAACGACCCACACCTGCACTTGAACCCCGTCAATCCCACGCGCCTCCTACACGTCAAGCACCTGTTCACCCCCGTCGCCACCGCCACCGCCTCGACAGGTTTCTTTTCCTCCTCTTTCACGACCGGAGCCGAAACCGTAATCATCTTCTCGACGACTTCAACGGCCGGAGATGGAACCGATGACGATGCCGAAGAGGAGATCAGGGTTTGGTTAAGGGCTTGTTTGGCCGAGGAAGATTGTTGTTCTTTTAACTCAAGATCTCGGTAACATTTAGAACAGAGATTTTGAGTCGCCGGACTCCCGAAAAATCCGCAGTTGTTTACGCACAAACGCGGTGCTTGGCATCTGTGTTCTTCCGCCATGGTTTTTCTTTTTCTTTTTCTCGTGAACAACCTGGAAAAAATTAAAATCCATAAAACTAATAAATAATAAAGATAATAAAAACAGAAAAGAAAATCTGATGAAAGAGGAGATGAATCGGCGGTGGTGGTTACCTGAAAAGGAGATTGGTGATTGATTTGAGAAAAAAAAAAAAAGCGTAGAGGGAGAGATTTAAAAGAGAGAAATTTAAAAATTGTTTGCTTGGAGAGAGAGAAAACAGAAGGGAAAAGAAAGGAAAGGAATATAAGGGAAAGGAGAAGAGTGACGGGTTGGGTTCCTCCTCCACAGGAAAGGGAAAGACAAACTCTAAAGTCTTAAGAGAGAGGAATCCTGGTCCTGGGTGAAGATTCCAGTCACCTTCTTTTCTCTTTTAGAAACCAAACAAACAAACAAAACAAAAGAAACTCTCTTTTTAAATTACGCGGCGTTGAAACATAATTATACTAATAAATAAAACGGTTTCAATCGGATGGTTTTAGCTTGTTACGAAGCTTCAGCCGTTTAAGTTACTCCAGAGGTAGACGCCAACTTGGACCATTTCTCTTCATCCAGCCAACCACCTCTATTCCTTCCCCCTTTTTGGAATGTTAAATTATTCAAATTAAATAATATAAGAAGATGTATGTAGTAGGTTCTATTTTAATAGTAAACCATACGGCTACGTGGATGTTAGTGTTATGTTCTCCAATTGGGACGTGCAATTATATTTAAGTAACCACTCACTACAGTTTAATTTTTAAAGTAAAATTAAACAATTCTTATTATTATGTCACCAAACACTAAACAATAATTCTAATTTACAAAATGTCACAAATCAACATCTCAATAATAAACTCGTAGTGATGAATTTCACAAATTAGATGGAAGATGTTTACGTGAGCCAGGCAAATAATTTACTTGAATTTTGTTGTTAAAATAATTAGTGAAAATATTTATCATTCGAAGAAAGTAATTAAAAACCAAAAGCGTTGCAGGGGTATTGAGTGAAATTTGTCTATTTAAAAAAAACAGAACGACTTGTTAATTATCTTATTTTCATGAGTAAAATTTTTCAATTACAATGTTGAGTATAATATATTAATATATAAGTTGTGAAAATACAAAACGTATAACGAGGAACAAGGTACTGAAAAACAAAAAGAGATCCGTTTTTTATATTGTTGAACCAATGACAGGACTCGTACATCCATTATAGAAAAAAAAAGGGAGAACGACTTATACATACCCAATATTTGTTGAAATGACAAGTTGGTACCCAAAAAGTTTTGAAACGACAAATGAGTACCTTTCATCATGTTCTGTTAGTGATTTTCGTTTGATAATAGTGAAAAGACTAAAATGCCCTTGAAAGTTTAATTTTTAGTTTTTTATAAATTTAAAAATTTCTAAAAACCCCTTAAGTTTGCTAATTTGACTAAATGATCCAATATATAAAAATTTTATAAAATAACAAAAACAACCCCGCCTACCCACAGTGCATTCCGGCCACCACCGCCGGAATCTGGTCGAAAATTGTGTTACGACCACAGAAGCCGTGCCGGATCTGCGTAACACACCGATCTGCCTTTTTCGGCCTGACGGCGATCGGCCTTTTCCGCCAGATCCTCCACGGATCCGGCCGAAAAATGCCAGATCGACGTGTTACGACACAGATCCGATGGGTGCGTATCGTAAGCCTACAATTTTTTCTAACAAGTTCCCTTGCCTCGGCGGTCCGTAGATCCGGCCTTTTCGGCGGATCGCCACGATCTTCTTGGGAAAATGAAAGATCTCGCGTTACGACACGTCGATCCGATGGGTCGTGTCGTAGCATGATTTTCCGTAGATTCCGGACGGCGGTGGCCGGAATGCAGCTGTGGGTGGCGGGGGTGTATTTGTTATTTTATAAACTTTTTATATATTGGGGTATTTAGTCAAATTAGCAAACCTGGGGGTTTTTTAGAAATTTTTAAATTTTTAAAAAACTAAAATATTAAACTTTTAAGGGCATTTTAGTCTTTTCTCTATTATCAAATAAAAATCACTAACAGAACATGATGGAAAGTACCTATTTGTCGTTTCAAAACCTTTTGGGTACTAACTTGTCGTTTCGATAAACCTTGGGTATGCATAAGTCATTCGCCCAAAAAAAAAATTGATAACTGCTCGGTAACAGTTACTTTGGTAATTACAAGGTAACTTCAATATGAAAGGAAAGAAGGAACCATTTTTTAAGACGTTACTATTTTTGGCGAAAAATTGAAAAGGAAATCCTTCTCTTCTTTCTTTTAAAAAAAAAAAAAAAAAAAAATCTATGTTGTTTAAAGAACAACTTGGGTATTTATGCAGTGAATTATATATATTGCAATTGGTTATTTTATATAATGTGATTGCAATTGAGACCTTTGCATGTTTATGATCTTGGGAATTGCTTCAATTAAATCTTTATGATTTCATAGCTAATTTCTAACATGTATGAGGATATCTTTATGTGAAAATACAACCTTATATGATAATTTATTTATGATTGATTTGTTTTCTGTTGTTGCTCAATCGTCTTTTAATGCTTATGCTATAAATGTTGTTGGCTCTCAACATGGAAGAATTGATGAAAATTTCTCTACATTGTGGCATGACTGTTTCGTAGTGTTTGGTTTGGGAAATTTTTTATTACTAAAAATATAGAATTATCACTAAGATAAATTACTTTGAAGATTAATGGGAGAGAATGTTATATCAATATGTTTGATTAGATTGATGAGTATAAATATTTAATATGTTTGATTGAAGAAGAATAAAATATTATTAAAGGGGTTTTTATTGAATTACCCTTCCTTTTTAATACTTATTATTATTATTTAGAGCATTATTTTAACACCCTACATTTGAGAATTTAGTTAAAACATCCCAATAACAAAAATTTAAAATTTAACAAAATACACCTAGTCACCCAAGATGACTGTCGATCAGTAGTCGTATTGGGTGACTAGGGGATATTTTAAGTATTATTCATGTAAATAAGTGAGGGTATTTCTATCCAAAAAATTAATCAATGAGGTTACAAAAGTCATTTTGTACATTTGGACTAATTATTATTTAGTAGACATATGAGGACATTTGTGTCCAAAATATTTATTAATTAAGGGTAAAATTAGTATAAACAGTAGATCACCCTAGTAATAAAAAAATAACATTCTTTTAGACAATAATCAAATTATCCCTTATATTACATACAGTAATCACTATTGGTATTGATCGATTACCATAATCTTTTATTATTTAACACTTAAACTTGGTAATTGTCAAAGTAAAATATAGATCACTTATGTTATCTTTTATGACTTCGAACTATACGCTCACTTTGAGTCAAATTTTTAAAAAAGAGGATGACAAGACTCGTTAAAGATTGTATCCTTTAGACCTCAACTTGTTTAATTATGACACTTGTGTTGATTGTGTCAAAGGAAAACCAACAGAGAAATTTGGATTTAATACACACTAGTATTTGTTGGCCATTTACACCTATTGCAATTAGGGGTTACAAATACTTTACCATCTTTATTCATTGTCCAAAAGTCTGATTCCTTGCATGCTTTTAAAGCTTTTAAAACTATAGTTGCGTTGTAGAAGGGCACGAAAGTCAAAAGCATTGAGGTGGGCGTAATCTTGGACCTTTTCCAAAGTTTTCTCCAAGAATGTGGTGTTGAAGCTCAAAATTTAATCCTAGGTACACCGGAACAAAATAGAGTTGCAAAAAGGAGAAATTGTACCTTTCTTGATATGGTGTGATTTATCAGATTTTCTGTAAGGTAAAGCCTCAAGAATTGCAGCTTACATGCATTTTGAACCAAGCACCCTATAAATTAGTTCCCTAAACTTTTCACGAATTATGGTCAAGCAAGAAATCCAGTTTGCGCTATTTTCACATCTAGGGTTGTAGAGAAGAAATGAGACCTTGTAATCCTTAATCCAGAAAGCTCAATGCTAAAACTGGTAGTGATTATTTAATTGGCTATTGTATTGGTTCAAAGGGTTATGTCCTTCCGATTGTGCCGTTTATTTTTAAGATGATCAAAACAGTTGGAATTCTAACCTAACAATGTTGTTTTTTGAGAAGAACCTGAACTTTTGATTATCCTAATCTCATTGCTGCCGATTCCTACTATGGGTTTGCTGAAAAATCCTCTTTTTGAACTAGATGAAAATCCAAAACCCTTGACTTGTTTTGGGTGGTATTTTTGGAAATTACAACTATATTTCAAATTCAATTGAAATTACGAAAACATAAAATCTACTTGACAATAAACCCACAAAAAACTTACCGACCCATTATATAATATGTTTGAAAACGAATTGGATCAAGGTGGGTTTGGATTACCTATTAACGCAAACTCTTTTTAAATATAAATTTATTATATAATTTATTTAATATATACATCATAATCGCATTTTCTGATAGAACTATTTTATAAATATATTTAGATTTATTTGAATTTATGATTTAATGAAGAAATAAAAGTTTGCAACAACCACTACAACAAAAATTACATGCAAAAAATGTTATCAAAGATAAATGGTAGCATTAATGGATATGCTATTACAGCCTATGTTACTAAAAAATGAGGTTTTGGTAACACTTTTTGCGTGTTATTACTAATTATTTTGTTCAACTTGTTGAAAGTTATAAATGAACTTTCAATAACTGTAATAAAGTGTTATTGTTAAGTATATTATAGCATTTATTCGTAATTATGAATGATTTTATGTTACACTACATAAATGTTATAAATAAGTTTTTTTATAACATTCTTAATCTGTTATAATTTAATTTTTTGTAATATTGTTAAAATGTTATAAATAACAAATCTATGACATTTTTACAATGTTGTAGATTGGTTTTTCTTAATGTTGTTAAAATGCTATAAAAAAGTTCTTAATAATATATTAAAAATGCTACCAAAGTTTTAAAAGTGTTGTAGATAGGTATCTATTACATTTTGTAAATGTTACAAAATTATTTTCTATAACATTTTGAAAGTGTTATCAATGTATCTGTTATAACATATATAAAAACGGTTATAATTGTTACTTTAATAATACAAATTATAAACAATGATACATTAATTTTTCAAAGAACATTTCATTAATGGTAAACCTTCGTATACAAAAGTTTGTATATATGCCTAATAAATAAACACTCAACATCATTTACATCCATAAAATCTAATGCCTAAATGACTGGAAAATTAACTATGAACAATAGTTAATACTTTCCAATCATTCAAAAAATTCTAACAACAAAAACCACCATGCATGTCATCTTTCATTCCCAATTGTGCTTTACCAAAAAAATAATTTTGCATTTTCACAGCCTACAAAACCATTAATACAAAAGACATTTTCAATTTTCATGTATATTCTCAAAGATGACAACACATATATTATAAATTTAAGAAAAGATGAAGACAAAAACAACCCATATATTTAATGCAAAACAAAGAGGAAAAGAACATGTTTAAATCTTCAACTTCGCAATCACTAGTTCTAAAAAAATGACACCATGCAAGTTTAAAAGATTTATCAATATTACATATTTCCAAATCTTATCTCCAAATTATATCATTATAATATATGTTACAATAAATGAAACCTAAAAGAGATGATATAATGGAAAAAGAAGTTACCTAAAATTGTTTTGGAAAAGATAGGACAACTTTTTCAGCGGGCCAAGCAATTGTTCTACCCACAACATCTTCAACATAAACCATTTCAGATGTAGGCCTCCACAAAAACGCATTAGGTACCTTGGCTATATCAATCCAAACTCTCACAGCATTAGGTCCAACAGGAACATGATGAACAAGTGTTTCTGGATCATTTGATGAAAAACGTCATTCAGCTACTACTTCATTAGACCCTATCCAATCAAGCCAACTTGGAACAAGTGCTTCTCTTGATAGCCTGTATTCTTTTCAGCCAACTTAACAAAGTTCCATCCTTTTTGCATCTATGCATCTGTAGCTATATATATAAATCTAAAAGCTTGTTAAGGATAATCATTATTACTTCTAGAGGTGGAAAAGCAGCCCACTCGGCCCAACCCACTGCGGGTTGCGCAAAGTGGCGGGTCGGTCCTGACCAGCCTGCCAACATTGGCAGGCCAGGTTAGGCCCGCCAATGTTAGGGAATTGGCTGGCCCAACTCGGACCGCCAACCCTAACCTGCCGGGTTAGGTCGCGGGTTGGGCCGGGTTAACCCTCTTTTTGATTTTTGATTTTGTTTTGTTTTATTTTGTTTAAGTTTAAATATTTAATTAACTTTTCAAATGAATAATTAACAATTTATAAATGAATAAATGTAATTGTTTTTAGTTAAGTGTTAACTTCTTTTCAAATATCAATAATTAAATTAAATTAATTTTTTTTGTTAACATTTCAATTATTAATTCAATTTTAATACATTAAAATTGTAATATAAAAAAAATTAAATTTATTCATTTATTAAAAAATAAAATAAGAAATTACAATAATTATTGCCTCGTTAAAAACCTCACCAAGAAAAACCCAATAGGACAAAAACTTGGTAAGGAAAAAAGAGTGTAATAATTGAAAATTAATTTACAAGTTACAATTTACAATTTACAAAACAACTAATTTTGGGGTTCATGAGGACCTCCCTCATCCGTATCATCTATATTACAAAATTGAAATGATTCTATTAAAGTATCGTCGACAACCTCGTATTGACCTTGATGACGCGACCGTTCCCAGTCTCGAAGACATGTGAGGACTTCAATTATTTTTGGTGAAAGTTTAGTCATCCTTTCATTTAAAATTCTTCCACTTGCACTAAATGTTTGTTCGGATGAGACGGTTGAGACAGGAACAGCGAAAACATCCAAGGCAAGTCTTGATAATAAAGGAAAAATACATTTTCGGCTCTCCAATAGTCTAAAAGATCAATGTTGGCTCTCTGTTGTGGATCTACTGGTAACATTTCAGGGGTTGCCAAATATTGTTGAAGCTCATTACTTTGTGACTGCATGGAAGACAGTACATTAGTTGTTGTTATTGGTAGAGCTTCTGAAGAGGAGGCTGTGCTTCGGATTCAGGTTGTCTTTGGCCTATTCAGTGCACCCCAAGAGTAGAAGTCTTCATTTGTTTCTTCTGATGCAGCTTCCCTGGATGTTTCGCCTCTTTGCGGGTTCCCATACATGTTTTCATATTGGAAATATACTTCGAAAAGTCTATTTTTTACCTCTCCTATTTGATTGACATATACTTCGGTTTGTAAATTTTCACATAAATTGTCAAAATCATTTTCTAAACCTGCTAATTTAATTATAGGATCAAATATAGCACCTAAACAATAAAGAAAAAGAATGGGTTTTCAATATTTTTAAAAAAAATTCATTGCCTTTATTGGTGCATTTAAAATTTCATTGTCTTTGTTTTTTATAAATAACTCAGAAATTTTTATAATTGTATGTATTACCAATGGACTAATAGGATAATACACACCAGAAAGTTGTAAAGTGGATTGGTAAAAATTTTTAAGAAAAGAATGAAATACTTTAGCTATTTGCCAATCATTTTCTACCTAATAATGAGGACATCTATTATTTGCTACAAAATAATTAATTATATTAGCATAAGGATAAATATGAATCAAGCATTAAATAAGTACTATTCCATCTAACAGGCATATCTAATGCAAAAGTTCTAGGAGACATATTTGATTTTATACAAGCGTCTTGAAATTTAACATTTCTTTTATTACTACTAGTAATCCAAGCTAAACAATCTCTAATTCTATTAATATTTTCTTTAATTGTTTTCATACCACTTTTCACAATTAAATTAATAACATATCATGTACAACGTTGGTGAAAAAACTTCAAATTGTTATATAAAGGATAATTACTTTGAAAATAATTTATAGCTTTACTATTAGAACTTGCATTATCTAAAGTTAAACTTATCACTTTACTAACAATATCATAATCTTCTAAAACTTCAACAATTTTATTATAAATTTGTTCACCACTATGATCAATATCCATTAATCTAAATCCTAATAAAGATTTATTTAATTTACGTTCATTATCAAAATAATGACTAGTCACACAAATATAATCTTGTTTAGCTCTACCACTCTAAATATCGGCAGTTAGAGCCACACTAACATGACAAGTATGTATTTTATTTTTTAATTCTAATTTCATTTTTCTAAACAATTTTATTAAATCTTTTCTAGTTGCAGTTTTAGAATAACTTTTAAATCCTGAAAAAAATGAATTTTGAACAAATCTTTCAAAATATTTATCTTTAGCCATATTAATAGGTTGATCAGTTGCAACAATATATAAAGCTAACTGTTCCCTATATACATCAGAATTATAACGCCAAGTAGTACCCATATTAGTTATTTGAGTTTGATTGTTTTCTTTATTTTCATGTTGATTAATATGTTTATTAGCATGCCTTTTTAAAGTACTAGTACCATTACCTGAATCAGCTTTATAAATATTTCCACAGTATTTGCATCTCACTTTCTTGACTTGAACGCCATTTTCTGTCTCGTAAAACTTGTCGAAATGCGCCCAAACATCTGATGTGTGTCTGTCTTCGGTTTCGACGGTAGTTGATGATCCCGTCTCAGCTTGAGATGAAGTTGGACGAGCACGACGATTACGAGGATGACTTCTAGAACCACCGGGAGCTGTTGGAATCGGGGGCATATTTTGAGGTGTATCGGATTCTGAGAATGGGAAAGCGGGACTATTTGAATCTCCTCCTGCATTTATGTTAGTAAAATCAAGAGGGACTAGGACTAGGATAGTAGTTTCCTTCATCATTGTAATTGATGGGAGAGAAATATCTATCCATTGTAGTTGAAAAAAAAAAATTGATGTAGAAGAAATAAAAATTAAAGAAAGAGAATTGGAATATGGAAATTGGAAATATGAATTAAAAATTGCAAAAACTAATAAAAATTAAAATACGAGCAAATTGATAACAAAGAGAATAAGAGATTAAATGAATAATTGAGAGATTAGAGAATATGAGAGAATGATAGAATTTGAGTTGTGAGAAAAATGTGAGAGTTTAGGGCCAATTTATAGAAAAAAAAAAAGGGGAAAGGAAAATGACGAAAAAGACCCCTCCAACGGTTATAAAACAGCTATATTTCAAAGGTAAAGAGGTAATTTGAAAAAACAAATTAAATTTATATTTTTTTTATTTTTTTTTGGCCAACCCGCCAGCTTGACAACAACCAACCCGGCGGGTTGGCGGTCTCTTTTAGAAGAGATAAAACAGCAACCTGCCTGGTCGACGGGTTGCCATTTTGCAACTCGGCCCGCTCGGGGGTTGCTGTCGGGTTGGGTTCAACCTGGACCACCAATATCATTGCGGGCCGGGTTAGGGAGTTGACCTGTCTAACCCGGCCCATTTGTTCTACCTCTAATTACTTCGTATAGTTAAAGTGTGTCTTTCAATATTTATGTACCCAATTCTTATTCATCATCACTATAGCACTGGTGAAAATGCCCCAAAACTTCGTGAAATAGCATTTAATGTTTTGGAGCATTTTCGTCACCAATCGCCGCGAGTGTTCAACTTCTAGCGTTTGTTAGTCTTCTTTCCACGACGAATCAATCCATCTTGACAACACCATACATCTGAAAATGATCAGAACAAAATTTCCTATCTATGCATGAACCTGTCATTAGCAAATGACTTCTGTATTTGCCATAGGAAGCGCTCAAAGTTTCACATTCAAACATTTGCAGCCACAAATCATATTTTTGGTTGAGATGAGCATGTGATTGTGTAGATCGGAATTTAAGGACTTCTTTTTTTTTTTTTTTTGAAAGACGAGTGGATGACTTACTTCTGTACTTCAAGTATTACTCGTTGGATTGCAAAACTCGAGGGCAAGTTTTTTTTTTTTTAAAGAGGGGGATTCCGATGTAGGACATATATTCTTGATTTAAGATTTAAGATTAATTTTGTTTTTTGGAGTTGATTTTCTAATTTTAATTAGTATTTTAGTTGGTTTTCTAAGTTTAATTAGGATTTTATATTTGGAAGTTTAATTATTTTAGGATTTTAGTTAAATTAGGAAGATTTGTTTTAGTTAGTTTTTGCTTTCTTATGGTAAGACTGCTAGTACTAGTAGAATTAAGGTTTTTATATTCTTATTATAGTAGTATTAAGGATTACTTTAGTATAAATATGGTTGTTATCCTACAAACAATTATAAATGGATTATTAATAAAATTTCTCAATGAGTTATTTCATCAGGAGTTATTGTTTGTGAATTCGAGCCACTATGTTAGAGCATATCTAATGTTTGTTCTTATTGAAGAAAGAAAGGAACATAACCACTAAAATACTGGAAGTGGTCAAAGTTTTGACATCTAAACATTTGACTGCCATTTGTGACCAAAAAATCATAGGGTGCGTTTAGTTTAATATTTCTATCCATATTCTCAATCCTATTCTTCAAATATTGTTTGACATATTATTTCAGAAATATTACTATATATTTTTTAATTGTTTTTAGACCCCTTAAGTTATTAATACCCCCCAAAGTTTAAAAATTAACAAAAACACCCCTATTAACCCATACTTGCGATTCCGGTAACTACTGTCGGTGGTAGCCGGAATCTATACAACGGCCTACACCACGACGGACACGCCGGTAGTTCATCGATCTGGCTGAAAAATGCTAAATCTAGCCGTCAACGACGGCCAAATCTTGGCCATCATTGACGGAAAACGACGGCCATGTCTTTAGCCTTTTTCGGCCGTCGACCGCCACATTTGGCCATAGATCTGGCCTTTTTCGCAGATCCGTGGTGGATCTGGCTGGAAAAGGCCACAATGACGCTGCGTTCAACACGATCGACCGGCTTTGTGTCGTAACGTGGTTTTTCTACGATTCTAGCGGTGGTGGTCGGAATCTGGCACTGCGGGTGGTGGGGGTGTTTTTGTCATTTTATATGTTGGAGTGTTTAATTAAATTAGTAAACCTAGGGGTTTTTTTTATAAATTTATAAATTTTATCTCGTAATATTCCTCTATTCAACTACCCAATATTATTTATAAAATCATATCCAAAATAATAAACCAAACGCACCCATACATTTTTGGACTCTGATGACCATGCCGTTGGGTAAAAAAGAATTTAAGGATTATTTCCATATAAACGGTTTCGCTGGAAAAACTATTGAGATGGTGAATATCGACGACAATTAAAGTAATTTAGTGATCATCATTTTATTTTGAAATTTTATATTAAATAAAATAATTATACTAATTATAATTGTTTAAAAAGGGTTAGTGGACCCCCTGTGGTATGATAAAACAACAAAAATCTATGACATTTCTAAAATAACAAAAAATTTATTGTCATTAATGAACTATTAGTGAGTCGTTAAAATTTACACTGTTAAGAATTTGTAAGTATTACTAAATTACCCTCCTACCATTTATTTAAACACTTAAAAGTTAACAGTTGAGGGATTTATACTATTTCTGAAACCTCAGAGAGACTTATGTTGTTTTATCATAGCTAGAAGTATTAATTCATTAACCCTTGTATAAAAAATTAAATTAGTGGGCAACCCAAACTCACCCATACCCATTACAAGCCCAAAAGATTTACCCAAATTTAACCCAATCCTTAATGGGGTGAACCCAACCCAGGCCTCATCCGCCTTTGGAAATGTTGGATCCTTTAATATGTCTAAAAATTCTCTCTTAATACTGACAAAAATTGACTCTGGAAGTAGCGAAGTACTCAACCATTAATGTCAATTTCCCTCCATAATGTAGTTAAAAGACACAGAAAAACTCTACTCTCTAAAACACATTTGTACTCCTGCTCATTATAATACTAGGCCTTTGGATACGATTCAGAGTAACTGTTGATGCGATTCCAGTGGTGGGTTTTGCCAAAGGATCATTCTCTTCTACAGGTTAGTATAGGTTAACATTTAATGTTTCTGTTTCTGTCTTGAAATGCTGATTTTCATATGTTTCTTTGATCAATCAAACTTGGTTAAACATATAGGGGCTAGTGGTACTGAGGGGACAAATTAAAATTTTATCATTAACAATTTCTAAATAAATAAGTCATAAGTAATTTCATGTTATATCTCAATCTTCTAATTTTATATGTTTTTCACTTCTCAATGTTTTCATTGTATCTTTAGTTTCGTGAAGAGACTTCAACATTGGCTTATATCTGGTTTAACAAATAAGGATGAAGATTAAAGAGTGGCTCATTGCAATACTCTTTGTCTGCGTTAAGTTCCTTTATCCCTCCTCAGTTTCGGTTGTGACTAATAGGAGTGAAGTTGATTAGCTTATTTTCTTCTTCCCTGGAAACTTTGTAATATGACATTAATTAACTGCTCTAAGAAATGTGTTTTGTGCAGGATCCCGAATTCTACCTCCTTAAAGAATATGATTCCCCATGCATTCTTGGCTTAATTGATAAACAAAGATGGACCTATGCCTGTGCAAAGCAGATGATTGAAAGGCTAATATATGGTACATTAATTTTTTTATTTGGCTTTTTGAATCTCTCTGTGTTATACTATCTAAACCTTGTTTCAACTTACACCTGTAGCTGAATCTGCATAGCGTTCCCTCGAGTTTACGATTGTAGGACCTTTCAATTGGATTGGTCGAAGGATGGACTTCATTCCAGGCATTGAAAGAGGAGAAGGAGTTCCATCAGTTTAAGCTTGCTTTACCAGTGTAACTAAAGCTTCTTTCACTTCCAACACTGTTTTTTCTTTAATTTTTAAAGTACATTTTTTTTTTCTTCCTAATGGTGCACTCAAGCTTTTTGATGTTGGGAAGTCTCAGAGGAGCTTCTGCTATATCAATGATGCCGTTGAAGCTGTTCTTTAATGATTGTAATTTCAATTTAGTACCAATCATTATTGATCTGAAAGCTGCTATAGAACTGGCCCTTTACAAACTAATCTTTTGCAGGAAAACCCAGCGCGAGCAAATGGCAAGATTTTTAATGTGGGTAATCCTAATAATGAAGTTGCAGATTTGGTGATAAAGGTTTTTCAAGCCTAAAGACGCCACCTAGTTTCCTTTTTGGCTTCTGTTCTTCATTTAACACAACAATTTGCTAAGAGTTTTGACATTCTTCCCATTTTGTATTTTGTTATAGGTTGGAAGCCTAAAATGCCCCTTCGTACTATTTTAACACTTTTGCTTATGTCCAGGACGTGGATGAGGAACTATCAGGTCTGAAAGAAGCTTTGAAGTTGACATCTGAAACGATTTCCTTCTGTGCTGCTCCTTTGTTTTCCCTTCCATACAAGATATTAACCACCTCTATAAATTATTATCCATTTCCTCTCTTATAACCTGACTTGTAGTAAAGGAGAAAAAAATGAGGTCCAAACTGAAAACAATGTATAATGATCATGCAATAAAATCAGGGAATAGGCCCTTCTGTTAAGGCCACAATGTAGAATATCCATCATTGCATTTGCTATGGAACTGACTGGTTATCTTGATAAAAAAATTACTCAACAAAACTATGAATTTTAAAAAGGCAGAATTCTCTATGATATAAGCTGACCCAGTGAAACAAATGAGAGAAGAGGGCTTAAAATATTGATAAACCCATAGGCCTGAAGAATCCTGGCTTCCTTTTCTCCTCTTTTGCTTTTGTTTTATTTAACACAAGTATTTTCCCTAAGATTTATGCAGAAAGATCTGGTGAGTCTGCCTCTAAGCCATTACTGTCATAAATTTTTTCTTTAACGTAACCTTTTCAATAAGAAGATCAATCTTTTCTGGTATTCGTAGCATATAACTAACTGAAATTTGTACGACTTTTATTGTATTTACTAAACTACCCCTCCTTGTTGGTTAATCCCCTGCTTCATTTCCCTCCATAAAGCAGTTGTAAGATTCTCCAAAACACATTCATTCTTGACACTCTCTCCCCAAACCTGGTGACTCCATTTTTGTTTATTCAATGGAAAGATTCAACTTAGACGGTGAAAAAATCAAACCCTTAACAATCTGCTTGATTGGTGGCGGTGGCTTCATTGGCTCACACCTTTGCGAGAAGCTCCTTTACAAAACTCAACACACTGCCATAATCATTGATATCTCCTCCACCAAGATAAAACATCTCTTGCGTCCTTATTCTTGCTGGTTTGGTCGAGTTCAGTTTCATGAAATTAATGTCAAGCGTGACACGCTGCACCAGCACCTTGAACCCCTCATTGCAGCCTCTGATCTTGTAAATGACTTTTCTTGTTTTAACTTCTTTGTCTACTTCACTATTTCTCTTGGATGTTTAATTTCTGGGAATTGATCGAGTTTTTTTTTGGGTAGGTTATTAATCTTGCAGCCATTTGCACTCCTGCTAATTATAATACTAGGCCTTTGGATACGATTAAAAGTAACTCTGTTGATGCGATTCCAGTGGTGAGTTTTGCATTTTTGTATAACTTGGTTGCTATTTGGTTGTTTTTGCTGTAAATTTGAGTATTTTGTGATCTGGGTTTGATCTTTTTCGGTTAGGTTGAGTTCTGTATCAAGTAAAAAAAGCGATTGATCCATTTCTCTTCTTGTGAAGTCTATGGAAAGACTATTGGAAGCTTTTTACCAAAGGATCATGCTCTTCAAAATGTAAGTATAGGTTAACATTTTAAGGCCTCTCGTTTGTTTCACTGAACCAGTTTTCTTATGATAGATAATCTTACTTTCTTGAAATGTTGAATTTCATTGGTTTCTTGTGCAATTCTTTGGTCAATCAAACTTGGTTAATCAAGATTAACCAAACTTTGTGATTAATCGCTCTAAGAAATGTTGTTGGATGATGGTAATTGTCAGTTTTTGAATGAACATTAATATTGCCGTTTGTGCAGGTATCCGAACTCTACCTCCTTAAAGAATATGATTCCCCATGTATTTTTGGCTCAATTGATAAACAGAGATGGACCTATGCCTGTGCAAAGCAGATGATTGAAAGGCTAATATATGGTACTGTAATTTTTTCATTTGGCTCTTTGAATCTCATTGTCTTATACTATCTAAACCTTGTTTCAACTTATACCTGTAGCTCAATCTGCATTGCATTCCCTCGAGTTTACCATTGTAAGACCTTTCAATTGGATTGGTCCAAGAATGGACTTTATTCGAGGCATTGATGGTCCAAGAGAAGGAGTTCCAAGAGTTTTAGCTTGCTTCACCGGTGTAACTTAAGCTTCTTTTATTCCCAACACTTTGTTTTCGCTTCTTTAACTTCTGCTGTACGTGTTTTTATTTTCTTCCTAATAGTTCTGAATTGCAGAATCTCCTGCGTGGAAAACCACTTAAGCTTGTTGATGGTGGGCAGTCCCAGAGAAGCTTCTGTTATATCAAGGAAGCCATTGAAGCTGTTCTTTTAATTATTGTAAGTTCACTTTAGAATCATCATTCATCTGAAAACTGCTATAGAAATGGCCCTTCAATTACAAACCAATCTTTTGCAGGAAAACCCAGCACGAGCGAATGGCAAGATTTTTAATGTGGGTAATCCTGAAAATGATGTTACAATAAAGCAATTAGCAGAGTTGATGATAGAGGTATAATTAAGCCTAAAGATGCCGCCTAGTTTCCTTTTTCGCTTCTGATATTCATTTAACACACAACAATTTTCCATTAAGGTTTATGCAGATGTAACTAAACAGCCTGCCTCCAAGTTTACAACCATTGATGTAAGCTCAAACAATTTCTACGGTCCAGGATATGATGACAGCGATAAGCGGATCCCTGACATGACAATTATCAACAGAGAGCTTGGTAAGCAACCACTTTTTCTTCACTCTATGCAGTTTTGTTGCCAAGATTTTTGACACTCTTCTCATTTGTGTTTTTGTACAGGTTGGAAGCCTGGAATGCGCCTTCGTACTATTCTAAAACTTTGCCTTGACCACGCGATAGATGAGTATAAGTCGGCGATTAAGAATGAATGTGACAGTCTGTTGGAGTTTCACACTGGTTATGAATATTTCTCTGGTTCTGAATAAATTCTTCAGATTCAATGCAATTTTGTTTTTGTAGATAGATTCCACAGTTCTAAGAGCCATTTCTGACCATTAGTCTTGCTGAGGCCATTGTTGCAAACGTTTAAGGGATCTAGTGTGGGCGTATTGTATATCTCTGCTTTTGTTCAGTTGTCTTGCTTCAAAGTTCAGTGGAACCAATTTTGCACTTCGGATAATGAATGAAAATCTAAGTGCAGTAAACGAGCAGAAGTGAAGCGAAGGGCTAGATGTCCAAACTGATAACAATGTATAATGATCATGAAAAAATTTGCTCGTCTTCAAATCAGGGAATGGGCCCTTTTGTTAAGACCACAATGTGGAATATCTCTCCTTGCATTTGCAATGGGGTACAACACTAAATTATTTCATTACTCTCTGCTAATTTTAGGTGGTTCTGTCTCTTACTAAAGCTTGATTCCTTTATTTGTTCTTTATTCAAGCATTTAGCTTCAATATTATGTCTCTATTCTATTTACTATTATATCCTAAAAACCAAAAAATGCATTTGTTTCAATATTCTCAAAATCCAATTCTATTTTATTCATCTCATAAAACATTAATAATTATATTTCTTGTAAAGATAACCCGATTTTACTTTTTTTTTTTTTTCAAAATATTATTTTAAAAATCATCAAATAATGAAGTCAATTAAAAATTTTAATCTTTTAAGATATAAGTGTTTTCATTGTCCCAAATACAAAATTTTGATTACCTATTTATATTGGGAACAATATCCAATAAAATATGAAGAATTTAGTTAAGCTATTTAATCTGCGTGAACACCTAAGCCCATTGTAAACACCCTTAATTTCAACTTGAAAAATACCAAGAGTCACTCAATCAATCTTCCCCCGCCTCTCGAATTTCATTGTTTTTCATTCAATCATTTAAAAATACCAAACTGATCATGGAGGTGGTCACCAAAATCCCTTCGGCTAAGACGTACAAAGCCTTTGTCCTTGAAAAATGACTTAGGAAACCAAGGACGGTGGATCCATGCGCAAGAGCATCAGCAGGTACTATAGCATTGGTGAGTTTGAGATCAATGAAGAACAAATTAAGGCTGGCAAAGAAAAGGCTAAAAGAATGTTCAAGGCTATTGAAGCTTACCTTTTGGCAAATCCCGATGCCTATTAAACACAAGTCTTGGTGATTGTGACCCCCAAGTGGCTCGTAACTTTCTATATGAACAAAGAGTCTTGAGAGTAATAAATTTACTGATAAGAATGATCTTGGAGCCTCTCTACATATCACTTGCAATTGATGGGTGCACTTTGTTCCAAATTTTGGAAAAACAAGGCAATTATAAGAGCAATGGTCAGAATGATTCCATGTGAGCAAAACTAGACCTATTTTTAAGACTTGCTGGTGAATTTTCACTAACTAGTCGATGAACTGCTAACATGATCACCAATGATGCAATCACTTTTAACGAATGCGAAAATATAAATATGGGTTTACATTGGATCTCACCTGAATCGCCCATCTATCCTCTAAGGAAGAGTTTGGTTTTGACTAATTACTGTTTGACAAAAGTCTAGGAAAGGTAAAATTGTTAGAATTTAAGTCTGAGGAATTTCCAAGTTTAAGACAAGAATATTATTTCTGACAACACAAAAAGAAAGTCATGGTGATGTTTCTGAAATATCCTTTTCTTTAACTAGCCCAAAAGAATGTCGTGGTTTAAAAATGATGGTGCTATGAGCATCTAATCAAACCAGCAGATTGCTTAATGGACCTTTTGTAAAGATACTGAGTATAACAAACAAGGAACCACGGGCTAACCCAGATAGACAGGAGGGGCAAAAACCACATTATTTGACACTGATGAGGCCTAAAGAGATTGTCGAAATTAGTTGCTATAACGGTATAACCTAACTGTCTGCATACATTTCTTGAAGCTAAAATCTTATATGGTAACATCATTCCAGATGGAAACTTCATAGTAACCTCCACTCCGCATGGTCAATACAGGATTCTTACGGGTGTTAACTGGTTTCGTTTAGCAATCAAGTAATTCTACAAAACATCTACTGACTGAGTTGGCATATTGGGAATTTTCTTGATTATATGTTGTTCTGACTATACTAATATCCATGTACCGTAAGGTTCATACTGTTTTTAGAAATAAAAAAGGAAGCATACAAATTCAGAGACTATAAGATAAATTTGCGAAATCCTCAATGCATGACAGTTATCATACAAATATAGTTTTGAAACCTAAAATTTGTAAGGGAAATTAACCAAAAAAAAAAAAAGACGTCAGAGTTTACAGCCTTGAAAGTATTTGTTTCACCAACTACTTGCTCACAGGAGCAACTGTCTCAGCATCATTAAGAAGTTCTACCAAAGGAGGAGCTCCGGATTGACTAGGCAACAGCAACAATATATGCATTCCAAGCATCTTTCTGTTGAAAACTTCTAACCTCTTCATACTTCGCATCTTGTGCAACTCCAAAGCCCTCTGTACTTCTGTTTTCTTGCGTGTCTGGCATCTCACGAAGCCAAAAATGGACAGATTGGAACCCGGCTTCTTCTAAGCAGTCCTTAATCTCCGGTAGAGACCACCTGGGAGATGAGCAACCATATTCCAATATTTAAAAGAATTTACCAGAACATGATTTAGTAAAAGTCAATATGAATTACAGGGGGAAAGCCCTGAGCTCAACGTGCAATTATGTAGAATGCATTGAATACTTACAGCCTCCAGCTGTATGAAAATGCATGTCGAAGTTTTTTCTGCTGCTTTTGAAGATGAAAGTGGAGGCTAATTCTTGTTTTTCGCTCAACAATGTCAAACTCAGCTTGCTCCCAAACATACTGTGAACACATAATAAGCAAAATGGAATTTGATACAAAAAGCTTCCCATGTCAAACAGATATCAATTTACAATTAGACTGGAGAAGTTCAATAATCAAGAGAGGTGAACCAAAATTAGATATCCCTTCCCTTGATACTTCTTAAATGCTTTGATGTTGACAACTTATATGACTTCTAATGAAAAAATTCTGAGTGTTTTCAAATGTTTGACAATCCTGGTTCAGAATTAATAACACTCAAATAATTAAATTATGGTCAAATATTGTGGAGCACTGTGTGTATCTTATATAAGTTCCGCTGCAAGCCTTGTGCTGATAACAATTCATGTCAGACATTTTACATTTCTGTTAAAAAGGACATTGACCCATCATGTTAAATTTTGTATTTGGAGTGTTCAAACTAATGATATGATAGTCAAGAATTTTTGGAGTGGGATAGATTATACCGTAAAATTGGCAAATCTCCTCTGGAGTCTTAACTTCTGCTCTGATGATGTGCCACCATATAAATCCATCACAAATATACCACCTTTTTTAGACAGGGCACCAAGAGCATGCTTGAAATACAAAACCAAATCTGCACGTTTGTGGAGACAACAACAGCTGTAATTGAAAGCACACACAATGTCTCTTGCCTGCTGTGGATAAGTCCTCATTGAGCAGTTGTTATCACTAGAAGCAGTAGAGCCATCTTGCCTCGCAGAATCCAAAGTGGAAGCCTCAGAACTATTGTCATTCTCCTTTAATGTAATGTTCCTTACCAACTCTTGAGGGTCACATCTCACTAGTTTGGCCTCAAGAGGTTGCAAAACATTCCCATGAAAAAGGGATATTCTGGAATAACAATCAGCGCCAACTTTGTTAACATTATTCTCCATGCACCATTCTAGTGCCTCCAGGTCCAAATCCAAACCCACAGCGGTCCGTCTTGAGTCACTCCGGAGCCATTCTGTACTGTCAAACAAATAGCATAACAGTCATGTTATGTATTTAGGAACATATGTTGGCAGTTGAGAAGCATCAGGACTGTGAATTTGCAATAAACCATTCAAGATTCTAATAGAAAACAAATGTCTTGTTGATTAGCCACATCCTGAAAATTACACTGAAACCCATAAACTACCTTACATTGTTAAGAAGCTAGAACAGTGAGAGAGTAAGTGCATGACAGTTTGTACATACATTCAAAAAACTCTTGAAATTGCAAAAAGACTGCAAATTCACTCACCATGGCTTTTATTAAAAAAGATCATGGCTCATAAAAGGTAACTTTCTTTGCCGAGATGACAATCTCTTCATAGATTCTAATACAATTGATGACCAGTTAAAATCTTTGAGAAACATGTAGTTCTGCCTATCTGCATTAATTAATATAATTTCAGAGAAGGTGAATTTCATTTTATTTTGCTAATGATATCAGTGTTTTAGGTGTTATACCAAGCGGGGGTGTTTAACCCTGCATAAAGTCTCAAATCAACCTAAAAATTACAAACATCAAACATTTCATCAAATGAAAGCAGTCTATACTACAAACCCATCCAACACATTCATTTGTTCTACAAATTCATATCACAAACTCCCAAAAAAAAAAAAAAAAAAAGTCCTAAAAATGAAAGCAAGTACCTAAGTAAAGCAGTGCCACAAAAATCTTCTTGAAGATGAAGTGGCTGCCTCCCACCGACGTACATCAAAAAGAACTTCTGCAAATAACTTATGTCCCCTTTTGGTGACTGCATTCAAAACACAATTCACAAAATCCCATTAAACTTTTACTGCATAAAACAATCCAATTCTGTTAATTCAAATTCACTTGTATATATCCTAAGATGAAAAGTTGGTTCATACTGATACCTGTACGGATTGCTGGTAGAGAAGAAACTTAGAGGGCATGTCTGTTGATGGGTGAGGGTCATTTTGATCATCTTGTTCTTGTAGACCATCATCATCATCATCAAAAATTTGAGGCAGTTCTTGATCAGAAGAGGAGGGTAAACTTGAAGGGTAGCTATAGTCAGCTTCATAACCTTCTTCATGGTCTTGAGCGTTGTATGAAAAGTCACCTCTTCGTGAAGCTGAAGCTTTTTGTTGGTGTTTCTGTTTCTTCTCTTTCTTTCCCATTCTTCAAAATATCAAATCCGCCGCCGACACTCTCCACCTACTCTGAATTTTACCAATTTTCAATTGTTAACCTATAACTTGATTGTGACATCTTTATTGTTTGATTTTTATTACCTAAATTTCTAACCATTCATTTGTTTGTTTAATCTAACGGTTTAAAGACTGAAAATTAGGTCAAGGCTGTAAATATTATTTATTTATTCAAAAATTTAAATTGTTAATTTAAGTCAAAATTTTGGAATTTGTTTTTTTCTTTATTCAAAAGATCAAACACACAGTAACCCTTTCACAAATATTATTTACGATATAATTTATTCAACAATTAAAACATATGGGGTAAAAGAAATCACGAGGATTGAAATAAATAAAACAATTCATTTATCTATCAAATAAAATGTTTTAATTTGAAAAGGAGAATAGCATAAAATACAGTTAAGGTTTCTGACAACATTTTTTGTTATTTTTAAATGGATTCTCAAAAATTAAAAATTGTATAATTAATACCTTTATCTTATCAAATGGGCCTTCAAAATTTTATCACTGATATCTTTTTTCCCTATTTTTATTAAATTTACAAACATTTTTTATATGAACAAAATTGTCATTTTGAGAAGGTTATTATTTTACCCATCCAACTCTAATGATAACACGACAAATATTTAAAATTTTTATTTTGGTATCTTTGCCCTAACTCAATTCTATTGCTATTAAGTTTACAAAACACTTTCTTATATGATCAAATTGATCATTTTACTCATCTAATAAAAAATTATTAATGATACAATTTTTAAATTTTGAAGGTGCTTTTAATAAAACTTGCAAAAGTTGTCAGAAAAATAAATTCAAAAACATTAATTCACAAAGGAAGAAAAATTAAATTATTTAAAAAGTTAACAAAAAAAAAAGGAAGTAGAAAAATATATAACAAGTAATCTAGCGTTTGTAGTCCATTAAACGGAAAGGGCGGAATTGGTACGCTTGAAAGCTTAAGCCTTTGGATTTTGGCCCGTCCCTTCCAAGAAACCACACCATTTCTTTTAGTTAAATCCCATCTCACAACACGCTTTTTCACTTTGACAGTTAATCAAACGAATCAGAAATTCTCTATTTCGCTCTTTTTTTTTTTTTTCAACATCAATTTCATCAATCTATCTATCTCTCATGCGATTCGATCCAAAGCCCTAAAAATATGTACAGCAACTTCAAAGAACAAGCAATCGAGTACGTCAAACAAGCCGTGCTGGAAGATAATGCCGGAAATTACGCTAAAGCCTTCCCTCTTTACATGAACGCTTTGGAGTACTTCAAGACCCATTTGAAGTACGAGAAGAATCCCAAGATTAAAGAAGCTATTACCCAGAAGTTTACCGAATATCTCCGTCGTGCCGAGGAGATCCGTGCCGTTTTGGACGATGGTGGGCCCGGTCCAGCCCATAACGGCGACGCTGCTGTGGCCACCCGCCCCAAGACGAAGCCCAAGGATGGTGGTGGCGAAGGTGGCGATGGGGAGGATCCCGAACAGGCCAAGTTGCGTGCCGGCTTGAATTCGGCGATTATTAGAGAGAAGCCCAACATCAAGTGGAATGACGTGGCGGGTCTCGAGAGCGCCAAGCAGGCGTTACAGGAGGCTGTGATTTTGCCTGTTAAATTCCCTCAGTTTTTTACGGGTGGGTTTGTTTTTATTTTGTTGTGGGATTGTTTATTTGGTTGTTATTGAGTTCATTGCGATCGAATTTTTGGGATTTGTGAGATTGAATTGAATTCTTTTGAGTTGTTTGTTCTAATCATGCTTTTATATTTGTTGTTAAGGCGATTGAATAATTGATTTGCGTTACAAACTGGTTCAAAGTTAGATTAGATTTTATGAAGAGGGAAATTTGCTGTTTTTGTTTCTGGTTGGCACTTACGTTAGGGATCATGTTGGTAGAATTGAACATAGGGAGGATAGTGGCTAATTATGCTGAGTTTTCTGATTGTTGGTGGATTTTAAGAGGTAAATTTTGGTTTTGGCACTTCTGCTCTTGTTGCAGTTAACATCAGATAGACTATGCAGTGCTGGACTTGTAAAGGAGTAGGAGTTTCAGCGTTCTTTTTTAATGAGATTCTGCATTGACTGTTGTGGAAAGGCTGTGGTGAATGTTGAGGTTTTTCTGTATCTGCCATTTTGGCTATGCAACAATCACAATTGTTTCTGCTGTTTGATAAGCAGGGAGGGCAAATTAGATTAGTGAATTGTGTATCTTATGATATATTTCTTTCTTTCTTTTTTTAAACAGTTCTGTTCTTTATTATATAGCACATTCTAGTTGTGGGTTTGTTCTTTCATTCATTTTGTTTAAATTCTAAGCTTTTCATGCTTGTTTTATTTCAGGCAAGAGACGACCATGGAGGGCTTTTCTATTGTATGGGCCACCTGGAACTGGGAAGTCATATCTAGCCAAGGCTGTTGCTACTGAAGCTGATTCTACATTTTTCAGGTGACATTCATCAGCTAACAAAATGCAAGATTGTTGTGCTGCTATTATACATGTATAGAAAAAGTTAAAGGCTAGAGCATATGGCAATTTATGCATTGGTCATGTTACGAAGATGTAGGGATCTTGGGTATTTGTACCATAAGTTTAAGTTTTTTGAATATTTTTTTATCACATCCCGAGTTGTGTATCCTTTTGGCTGACCACTTTACCAAGATATGAGGGCATGAAAATATAAGTATTCCTAACTTAAATGATGACCTTTTCATCCCTGATGGCCGGAGTCAACAAGGCCTCATAATTGGGTATGATTATAATATTGTTGCTGCACTTGCATACGATGATTTTTATCGTTAACTTTTCTGTCAAACTCAAAATCAAATTATATATGTTTTCACACCGGTTCTCTGCATCTCCACTATATGAATTTCTGCTGAGATTTTCTATGTTTATGGATGTAGGTCAATAAATGGCATGTGCTTATTGCTGGTGATTAATATATTCTTTTTTCTTGGTGGATAGTGTTTCTTCTTCAGACTTGGTTTCAAAGTGGATGGGTGAAAGTGAAAAGCTTGTTTCAAGCCTCTTCCAGATGGCTCGTGAAAGTGCTCCTTCTATTATCTTCATTGATGAGATAGATTCATTATGTGGAACACGTGGAGAAGGAAATGAGAGTGAAGCTTCTAGACGTATCAAAACTGAACTTCTTGTGCAGATGCAGGTATTGTTTTCTTTTGATAAAAAAATTATCTACTTAAATGTCTAAAGTATATCATTTATATCTGCTAAATATGTTTTCCTATTTGGCCAAGAAAATGTAGTAACTGTCATGGCACTAGAATAGTTAAATTAATGTGTATGAATATTTGCAGCTTCCCTCTCCTTCATCATCTTTGTCTTCTTTCTTAAATGACATCATCCCATGACAGCATGGGAATGGGGGTTAGTAAAGCTGTATTGGATAATGTATAAGTAATTTAATATTTTGGGTGATAGGAAAATTTACTACATTTTATGACACTCGTACAAATTATTTGGGTAATATGTGTAATAAATACTTCTGTTTAATGCATATTGAATTTTGATGTCAGCTTTTAGTTTACAGCCTTCTTATGTTTAGGAGCCAGGCATGATAATTGTAGTTTGGTAGCTCTCTTATATAATTGATTTTTTTTGAAGTACAATAGTTGGATTTTTTTTTTTTTAATGAATCGTTTATGAAATTTTGATGCTGGCATTGCTGTTTTGTTTTTGTGTTCTGGATTCTGCATCTGTAGAGTGCTTCCACTTGTATTTGTTGTGCTGCTTTGCAGTTAGGTTGCAAAGCCATGCCTTGATCACGTGCAAATACTAAGTACATTTTTAATCCAGTCTTGAGCTTGAGTTGTTAATCAATTGAACAAGCCTAAGGTAAACTTAGTGGAGCTAGCTTTGGCGAGTTCCTAAGCTGAGATTTTCTGAGTCAGAATTATCCTAAAATTAATCTCAAGGTTTGGTTTGAGCAGTTAAAATTTTTGGTTTTGATCAAGAGGCCAGGTTTTAACTCCCTTTTGGGCCACATACTTAGAATATGGTCTCCCACAACTTCTCTAATTACAAAAATTGCAGGGTTTGACAGTAGTTTCTAACTTAAAGGTCAAGGGATTTATGGGTGATGTAAAATAAAGAAACATTATCCCAACATTGGGTTGCAGTGGGTTTAATAATGACGATATTGATATGATCAACCTTTTCTCTGGCAAGAAAATTGGGAAACAGAGTCGGAGATGTGATGTTCATTAGCAATCATTTGAGGGAAACTAAGGCTAAATATTTAGCATTTTGCTTTGCGGTATGTATTTATTCTTTAAGGAGACGAGTTGCTGGATTGTATGAAGCTAATGGATGATGAAGAAATCTACTTCTATTTTGTTACTGATGCCAACTTAAGCGCTGATATAAGCTAAAATTGAGTTCTCGTTGCCATGTAAGCTGGTTCTTGTTTTTAGTGTATAAGGTGACTGGGGGTTGGTGGTCACAATTCAAGTAATTTTAGTTGAGGAGGTAATTAGCATGATTAGTTCTGATTGTTTTGGTCTCTCTTTTCTCATGTATTTTGTCATAAATATTGCAGCACACCATCTCCAAATCAAGGTGGATGCTAGTCTGTAATTTTTTGGTCACCTCTCATTAATCTTAATTTTTAAGTGTATGTAAACTATGAGGCATATTGTAGTCATGTTACAACTGAAATATATCTTTTTAGGTAGAAAGGCATTGATTACTTATTATTAGCTTAAGCTGCATGTTATATAATATTGTGATCAATATCAAATCGTAGATGCCTAAATTTGCCAGCTCCAGGCTACCTTTTTTCTTGAGTATAATTTTCTTACCATTTGTCCTTATGATTACGCATTTGTGCTTTTGATGCCAATGCTTTCAAAATTGCTTATGAACAAATTGGTTATTGAATGTAGACAAGTGCTGAAGCTGGAAAGATTTGTTCTAAGGATGTGTTTGTATTTACAGTGAGATTTGTAAATCCAGTGTGATGATTAGTCTTGTTGACTAATTTGTGTGTTAAGTTTGTGCTGATGGAGAAGATATTTAGATAATGGCATAGAACTTGCGATGTAGCCCATTTAACTTCTTGTATTGCATTGCTGTGAATATGAATTATAAGTTTTAACTTCTGCTTTGTGATGTATTTCTTGCCAAATTCATGGATGTTGATCAGCTCTTTTCTTTGTTTGCAATCTTAGTCCTCAGCTGTACCTTATCTATCTCACTTGTTTTTAGGGTGTAGGACACAATGATCAGAAAGTTCTTGTTCTTGCAGCAACAAATACTCCCTATGCCCTAGATCAGGTAAAAGGAATGTTTGGGCAATTATTTTTGTGATTTCATCTTGCATATTTGGATTATTATGTACTGTCGTTAATAATAGTAACTACAGGCCATCAGACGGCGTTTTGACAAGCGTATATATATCCCACTTCCAGATTTGAAGGCACGACAGCACATGTTCAAAGTATGTGAACTTGCCCATTATTTTTTGTTTTTGTTTAAAATGTTAGTGCTAAAAAATATTTGCCTACTCTGTTTTTTTCCCCTGTTTGGCCTAAAAAACTGAACAGGTGCATCTAGGAGATACTCCACACAACTTGACTGAAAGTGACTTTGAAAGTTTAGCTCGCAAAACTGAGGGGTTTTCGGGTTCAGATATTGCTGTTTGTGTAAGTGTCATGCTTATATGAGATGCTGTCAATAGAGTTGATTGAAACTAGCCAACTGTTGCCTTCTGTTGTGTGGTCTCAACCAATGTTTCTGTTTGGCCATGGTTGTTTCAGGTTAAGGATGTCCTTTTTGAACCTGTCCGGAAAACTCAGGATGCCATGTTTTTCTTTCAAACTCCTAATGATATGTGGATGCCATGTGGACCAAAGCAGCAAGGTGCTGTCCAAATTACCATGCAGGATCTGGCAGGACAAGGACTTGCAGCTAAGGTATGGAGCATTGCAATTTTATGAACTTGCTATGCTGCTTTGGTTAAGATATTTGGGTTTTGCTTGTTTCAAAATTTCTGTATACCACAGTTTTGTAGTTTATCAGACATCTAACAGATTCCATTTTTAAACTTTTCTTCTGACCAAAGAAGAGAAAACAAAGTTGCATAAGATATCCAGAAACATTAGATTTTTATTTAGTATGTTTAGATTGGTTAACCTATTGCTGATTCATGCCGATGCAGATACTTCCTCCCCCAATCTCAAAAGCAGATTTTGATAAGGTACTTGCGAGACAGAGGCCAACAGTGAGCAAGGCTGATCTTGAAGTTCAAGAGAGATTCACAAAGGAGTTTGGAGAGGAAGGTTAACGAGACGAAGAATATGACAGTGAGTCACACTAGTGAGTGCAACCACTATGATTGTATTTTTATTTATCACTTATGGAGCCAATGATTTACTTAAAATGGGGAAGGTGACTTGACTTCCCTTTTTCTGTATTCTGATGGAAAAACTGGAGTTTGATACTTGTTAATTGTTGTTTCAAATTGTGTAAAGAACAGTTCCGAAATTACTGCCTATGTTGAACAAGATGCATATATTGCTGGTTGCCTTCATTGTTCAGACCAATGATTTTCACCAACTAATTTTATCTGGTTTGATAGTTTTTTTGTTTTCCAGATATGTTTCAGAAATTGCTATAAAAAACGTATTGGAAAGGCTGAGATGGTTGGAGGCAGCAGCAATTGTGTATTTTATGAATTTATTTCTGGTTTTTTGTTCCTCATCCCTTCTTCTCCTCTTTTTTTTTTTTTTTTAGGAGGTCTAATAGGTTTGGAAAATGTGATTATATTCATTAACATAGCATATAACTTGTCAATAAATGTGTAGACAATTTTATGTTCTAAGTTGGTATTATGGGATATGAAATCATGCATTTAATTAATTATGCAATTATACGACATTTCCACCTGTTATTTTTACTCAAAAGAAACGACATTTTCCACTTGGTTTGTTTATTATCTGGAACTCTGATTTTGATGACCAAGTATTCATTACATTACTGATAATTATTGTTTTCATTACAGAGAGGACGCAACCAGCAGAAATGTAAAATTACAATATGATAATTCAACATTTAAAATTATATACTTTGAAAATTTAGTGTTACAATTAAAAATATATATTTTATATCTTCCTAATTATACATTGTTATATATTTCTAATTCTAGATTATTTGGAACAATGTCAACATTTTTATCATTTTTAATTACTTTTCACCTAAAGCTATGTTCACTTCTTGGAATCGACAATGAATGGGAATGATATTGGGTGATTGAGAATGAATGAGATTATCTTGTTTACTAAATGAAGGAAATAGAATGAAAGATATAATATATGAACAAAATATCCTTAAATTTACATAATTTTATCTTAACTTTAACAAGAAATAGGATATTAACAAATTATTTAGAAAAGGAAAAAATTACCCAATGATTTAAAATATTTCATAATAAAAATTAGATATTATAAGTTAAGTCAACGGCAATCAATAATGGTCAATGTCGACCATCTAATATTAACATTTATAAATATCTATTTTAATAATCTATTAATTTTATTTAATACCCAAACTTGTCAAAGTATTTTTATATACATAAGAATTTCATATAAATTTACGGTAATTACCTATAATAATTTGTTTATTCTAAGTTTACTCTTAGGATGCTTTTCTTAAATGAATGTTGAATTATTGAGAATGTCATATTAATGGAAAAATAAATTACCTTGAGGGTGCGTTTGGTTCAGAGGATGTTGGATTACTGAAAAGTTAGATTACTTTGAAGATTACTGGAAAGTTAGATTACCTTGAAGATTACTAGAATCTTCAAGAAAATGTGTTTGGTTAGTTAATAGGTATGTTATATTAATATGTTTGGTTGGAAGGAATAAATTGATGTGTATGTTATTTAAATTAATGAATTGTCATTTAATTAAATATTATTATTATATTACTTTTTAATATTGATTATTATTTAGATTATTATAACCCCCCTGCATTTAAAAACTTAGCAAAAACAACACCATAATAAAAGTTTGGAAAATCAACAAAGCATCTCCACCAACTCAGACACTGCCGGCCGCCAGCAACCACCACAGCCGTTGACAACCGACAATTTAACGACGCACGAAAGGCAGGAAATGGCCTTCGTGCACCGTATGGCCATTTCCGGCCAGATATTTGGTCAGAAACGGCCATATCAGCGCATGGTGACCATTTTCGGCCTTTCGTGTGCCATTCCAGCAGTGGTTGCCTGCAGCAGGTGGGTGGGGGTGGTGGCTAGGGTGGGCTACAATTTGTTTTGAATTCAAGGGTAATTTTGTCCAAAAAGTTAATTAATTGGGGTGAAATAGTAAAAGTCATATTCATGTAAATAAATTTAAAAATAAGGGCATTATTGTCCTAAAATTTTATGAATAAGGGATAGAATTGTAACAAAAAAAAAGATTACCCTGGTAATCTTAAAATACCTAAGAAAATGGAGGTAATCAGATTACCTCCAATATTACCAACAGTAACTACTATTGGTATTTGAAGATTATCGGAATTTTATATTACTTGACAACCAAACGTGGTAGTCAAGTAATATAAGATGACATAACTCTAGTAATCCCACATTATCCCCAACCAAACGCCCCCTGAAGATTATTGTCAATGTTTAGGGAAATGTGTTTGGTTAAGTTGGAATAAATTGGTGGGTATGTTATATAGATTACTAAATTGCCGTCCTTTATAAATATTAATATAATATTATTTTTTAAATCATTTCTTTTAACCCCCTACATTTGAGATTTTGCTAAAACACCCCAGCTATATAAAAGTTTAATTTCTAACAAAATCACCCCCACCTACCCCAAGTCACTACCGGTCGTGGGCAGTTGCTAGAACAACGCATGATAGGCTGTATATGGCCGATCGTGTGCCAATATGACTATTTTCGGCCAGATCAACCGTGGATCTGACATTTTTCGACTAGATCTTTGACCAGATCTGGGTATTAACAATGACCAGATTTTGGCCGTCATTGTCGACTAGTTCTCTAGCCGTAAATCTAGTCGAAAACGGCCAAATCAATGCACGATAGGCCATATTCAGTCGATAGTGCACTGTTTCAGCCACGTCGGCCTACGGTGGTGGTCTTGGGTGACTTGCAATTTGTTTTAAATACAAGGGCATTATTGTTCAAAAACTTAATTGATTAAGGGTAAAATTGTGATACAGGTTTATGTAAATTAATTTCAAAATAAGGGCATTATTGTCCAAAAATTTTATTAATAAGGGATAAAACTATAACAAAATTAACATTGCCAAGTAATCTTAAAATAATTAAGAAAATAGAGGTCATCAGATTATCACTTATATTACCAACAATAATTATTATTGGTTTTGGAAGATTATTATAATCTTATATTACTCGATAATCAAACATGATAATTTGATAATATAAGATGACATTACCTTAATAATGAGAGCTAACCTCCAAATAAACACCCCCTCAGGGTGCATTTGGTTAGGAGTTTGGGAAGATTACTCCTATAATCTATCTTTTATTACAGGTATTAAGTTGTTGGTTGTCAAGTGATAAAAAATTATGGTAATCTCTCATTGCCAATAGTTGTTACTGTTGGTAATATAGTGGGTCATCAGATTACCTTCTCAACAGGTGTTATTAGAAGAGTACCAGGGTAATCTACTGTTCATACCAATTTTACCCATAATTAAAAAACACTTCAGACGTAAATGTCCTCATATGTCTACCAAATAACAATTAGCCCAATTGTGCAAAATAACTTCTATAACCTCATAAATTATTTTTTTTGATAGAAATGCCCCTCACTATTTATATGAATGCCACCCAAAATTATTTACCACTGCAGATGACTGCTGGCCACTGACCACCACTGTTGCTGTCATCAATAGTCATCGAAACGGCGTACAATGGGTCGGATCTAGGTGGTTGTGTGTCGGTATGTTCGTTAGATTGAATGCCGAAAACAGCCAGATGGCCTTGGATCTAGCCAAAAATGGCCAGATCCACGACCATCTAGCCGTTTTCGGCTTTCGATTTGGCCAACAATGATCAGATCGATGCACAACTGACCAAATCCGATCGGTCATACGCTCCGGTGATTGCCGGAGGAGCCTATCGGTGGTGGCCGACGGCCAGCAATTGTCTGCACTAGCTAGGGGCATTTTGTTAAAATTTAAACTTTTGTTGTTAGGGCGTTTTAGCTAAATTCTTAAATGTAGGGGTTAAAAGTAATCTATCTAAATAATAATAATAATATTATTATTATTATAAAAAAAGGAAGGACAATTCAGTAAAAACCTCTATTGATAATATTTTATCCTTCCCAACCAAACATTTTAATTATTTATATCCACCAATCTAACCAAACATATTGATATAAAATTCTTCCATAATCTTCAAGGTAATCTATCTCATTGGTAATCCTACTTTTTCAGTAGTAAAATATTCTCCGAACCAAATGCACCCTTATAATTACAGTATAATAATATTTACTCATTTCTAAAAAATAGTAACAAAAGAAACAGATTGAGGGGGCATTTGGATCATATAATGTTTTATTATGAGGGTATATTATATTAACGGAAAGAAAGATTATCTTGAAGATTACTGAGAATATTTAAAAAATATGTTTGGTTGGTTCGAATAAATTGGTGAATAATATGGTTGGTTGGGAGGATAAATGGATGGGTATGTTATATAAATTACTAAATTGCCTTCCTTTTTAAATATTAATATAATAGGATTTTTTATTATTATTTTTTGAATCATTTCTTTTAACCTTCTACATTTGAAATTTTGCTAAAACAATCCAGCCATATAAAACTTTAATTTTGTAGCAAAATCACCTCTACCCACCCCAAGCCAATGCCCGCAGCCAGCCACCACTGTTGATAGTTGACAGAATGGTCATATGGTCGACTGTGTGCCGGCAAAGTCAGAAATGGTCATGGATAACAAATCCATGGCCTTTTCACGGCCAAAGATGTGGATGTGAAACGACCACAAATTTGGTAGTGAAAAGGCCAGATCTTTGGCCGTGAAATGTCATAATCAAAGATCTAGCATTTTCACGGCCATAGAAACGCTAGATCTAGTAGTTTTCGGCCATGGATATGTGATCCATGGCCGGAAAAGGCCTTATTGGCACACGACCGGCCAGATCCCGCCGGTCGTACACCATTACGGCGACTGACACTGGTGGCCGACGACGGTGAGTCACGGTCGGCGGTGGTCTTGGATGGCTGGGGGTATTTTGTTAACTTTTAAACTATTTTGTGGCTGTGATGTTTTAGCTAATTTCTCAAATGTAGGGGGGCTGGATAATTGTTATTTGGTAAACATTTGAGGGTAATTATGTCCAAAATAGATTTTAATTAAAGGCAAAATAGAAAGAAAAATCATATTACCCTGATAATGTTTTAATAACAGTCTCTAGCAAGGTAATAAAATTACCCCCATATTACTAACAGCAACCACTATTTGCAATAAAAGATTATTGTAATATTTTATTACTTACAAACCAAACACATGAATCTTACAAATAAACGAATATTATCCCGTTATCTTATTTACCCTCGATCCAAATGGCATTGAAAGGTAAAAGTAGCATCTTAGTCAAAATACTTGCCGGAAAAGGCATCAATTTAACTGATATCACTA